>JARGYF010000015.1:0-600000 GCA_029203975.1 Mycena vitilis
TAACACAGGCCGATACAAGAAGAACGAAATCGGTATCACGGATATAATTTCCAGGAACGTTCCGAGTCGCAAGCAACGACCGACCGCCCGGATTTAACGATATAGAGCTACCTGGAAACATCTTCCAAGGAGCCCTACCCCCACACACACACACAATCCAGCCTTCTCTTGGCACCCCACACACACACACACACACACTTCACGAGGCATTAGTCTAAACCAGAATTCCCTACTATAATCACACTATATAAAATCCCCAGAGGCCGAGCACGTCGTTATTGAAGAGGAAAGTCGCACAACCCTCCAATAGCTACACCGCGGTCTGCATTACAACGGTCTCGAGTTCGGGCTTGCCGTGCCACTTTTCAATCGCCTCGCAGAAGCGCACAGCGGCGCGCTCGACAGGCTCGGCGGGATATTGCCACGCGAGGACCTCCATATGTGTAGAGAGGTCGGGCGTCGATTGCGGATATCATAGAACTGCAAACGGATTAATGTCGATTCCCCGGCACAAGGAAAGAAAGGTCCTTACCGCGTCTCCATCTCCATCTCAAACTCCTCCTCCGCGAGCCCCTTGTTCGCTGCATTCCCATCGCGCAGCGCCGCGGGGAACAGCATACGCGCCGTGTCGAGAAGGCTCGGCAGCTCGTCCGGGTCAAACTGGGCGAAGTCGTCCCTGAGCCCAGGCGCATCTCCCTGCTGCGGCGTGCCGAGACCGAGACCGACTTTGAGTAGGCAATCAACCGCGTCGGGCCCGCGCCAGCCCGCAGTGAGATACCCCTCGAGCACCGCGCGCGTGAGCAGCCCTGCGAGGAGCAGGTACCACTCGCGGGACGGTCGCAGCGCAGAATCGTACATCGGCGTCTGGTTCTCGTACGGGCTCGTCGCAGGTTCCCGGGCACTTGAGGAGGCAACCGGCGTCGCAGGCGGCGGAAGCTCGATATGACTCGTCCCCCCGGTCCTCCTCCACCGGCGACGCAGGCTCCTCCTCCTCCCCACGCGCCTCGCGCCCCATCTCCGCCGCCACCATCGCCGATAGTCGCAGGAACCCGAGATCTTTCGTGCTGTCCTGTTCCGCTTGAATTAGAAAGAAAACAAAATAAATGAAAGGAAGACACACACCTGGCTTGGATTCAACAACCACCACCGCTGTGTTCACCCTCCGTGTCCCTGGGCTCTCGGTGGGACGCCCATCCCGGGGTGATCGGAGGGTAGTAGCGGGTGAGGGGCAAAAAAAGGTGGGGGCGGCTCCGTGTCAGGCCAGCCTCAGTTCGGGCGGGGGTGGGGGCTTGCAGATCGACAGGACGCCGGCGCAAGGCAGGACGAGGCGGATGGGGCGGTCACAGCCAGAGCCCGACACAAACTCGACAGATGTCGTGGTGGGAGGAAATCGAGGATGTGGCGGTGTCGAGGCGGTGCTTGCGGGCCGACCACCGTTGATGGAGCGGAGAACGTGTCGGTGTCTCGAGAACGCGTCGGCGTTCCTGATAACGGTCCCAGAAAAGTTGCGGCATGCATGGTCAGAGATTCTGGGAATCTCCCGGTGGAGGAATCCGACGTGGAGGGATTCGACGTTGAGGGTGGACTATACACAAGCAGATGTTAGAATGGTAGAGTGAATGTAGGCATGGACTCACCGGATGCCCAAAGGTAAGTGGAAGAGAAACAAAAAAGGGGTGGGAGACAGCCGTCTGTACAGGCATACCAGCCATCCTGAGGTGCACAAACACATCCCAACGTCTTTACCAAAAGGCATGACAGCTGTTGCATGAAGCATGGACGGCGAAAAACTGCAGGGGAATCCAGAGGATTGTGCAGCCAGAGGATGGTGGTGGTACAGGAACGGTGTCATTCAAGCGGAGCCAAACAAGGGCGTGCGCGTTTTATACAGACGCGTCGCGTTTATGATCACGTGGTCGTATGATGTGCCCACGGTCTCGTGGCCAAGGTCGGCATCGCCACATCCGAATCGTAACTCATATCGAGCATGCACTTGTGAATTGACAGGGTACAGTGTTAACTACACTTCTCTGAACTTCTCCAACGTCCGCAAAAAGGGAGCAATGCCAAGGCTGTCCTTCTTTGCGTTGTCAAGATCCAAGAAAGCCTGCACTCCTGGCCACAGTCGACGCTTCTTGATCAACGCATACGCCTTCATACATTTTGCCGTCCAAGGGGAAGCACTTTGATACATGGCAGCGACGGCCAAGTTAGTGATGTTCTCATTGCGTATCTCCTTGTTCAGGGCCGTGTGCCCAACACGCATTTCCAAGTCTCTGGTTTGGAAAATGCGCTCGCACCACACCACCCACCTTTTGGGGGTTTGACCTTTGCCGCGGGATACCTTGGTTCTATTGCTCAGACGGATGGCCTTCACGATATCGTTGGCACCATCCCGAGCAAGGAGATATTCCCCAACAAGGCCAGTGATCCTCTCCGCTTCAGTCTGGGGGCGAGACTCCTGATATGCCAGTGATTGAGTGAAGTGCCAGGCGAAAGTTGACACTGAAAGTTTACCGGAATATATGGGGAGATGCTCAACACAATACGCATGGCCATCGCCGGCCCCGTGGCTGGAAGTCGATGGTCCTCATCAACCACCGAATTCCAAACGTGAGTCGGCGCTTCGTCTGGCAAATTCCTTGATCTTGAAACGCGTGCCCGAGGGCATCCTGCCCTGGAATATGCCAGGAGATTTTATACGCTTCGTCTGGAACAGGTACGCGGCGTTAATAACAACATCAAGTTGCAGTCAATGAACTCACCGGCAGGCGCAATGTGGTTATTGCCGATGATCACTTTTTCCAAGAGTGCTTGAGTCTGGGTGAGCACGCACACAGTCCCGTCCACCATTTCATTTATGGGACATTCACGAAGGTCCTCAGCCTCCTCATCGGCCGGAGCTTTAGGATCATACCCTTGGTACTCCCTGAGGTCCAAGAGATCAGCGACGTTCAGACGACTAATCACGACCTCATAATATTCGTCGCCGAAAAAATTGACCAGGACCACCTTCGGATTGTAGGGTATGACATCCACCTTGGGATCTGGAGGTCAATACAGTTAATGAGGGAGAGGTCAAGGGGTGCGACACAAGACGAAACACAAGACGCACCCTGGCCAATGATGCCCCAATATCCATGGTGCGCGTATCTGAACTCATCAAGGGACCCTTTCCATTTCGTTTTGCGAGGAGGCTCAGGTGTCTTCTCTTTATTATTATCTTTGGAATCATTAACGGCGTCATCTTAGACATAAGTAACACAAACCACGGGTATCCTGCTCAGGATTCTCAAGCAAAAATTGGGCGTGTTCAGTGACGAGGTATTGATACTCATCCTGTGTAGGTTAAGCCTTCACTTCGGATAGGGGGTGCTGCGACTGACCGGTACTGCAAGAACCCCATCCTCGCACATTTCCGCCACCTTCTTGTCACAGCCATTTTTCACCTCCCCTTCCTGGTATTGACGGTAGACCACCCAGCGCCAGTTGACCGTCACTGGTTCCGCAAGCACAGCAGCAGAAGCTTCACCAAAGAACGGGGCGACACCCGGGTTCAGTCGTCTTTTGTTTCTGTGGGCCCGCAACAGAATCTATAGAAAGGTGAGTCTCATTTCTTTTTTTTGGGGAAGGGAATTGACGAATATTACCAGCAAATGCTCCGCGGTGAGCCCTTCGAGACCAGTCTCGCTTTTGTGCAACTCCCTGGTATTCAGTGAGTAAAGGCGTGCAGTTGCCAGATAATTCCGTACATGTACTCTCGTGTTAGAGCGACACGGGAAAACACCGGTGCCATGGTGGTGAAGGTGAAGGTGCAAGGGAATCTTTTCTTCCCATCATTTTAAGTTGATCAGAGTCATTTTGGGCATATGCTAGCAACGGTATCGCCTACACTGTAACAACGCCTTGGCACTTTTTTGCTACAGCTACAGAGCCTTATAACTACCCCTTGCTTTTGCCAAATCTTTTCATCAAGGCTGTCCACTCGCCGCCGGGGTTAGACCCACAATCCACAGCCGTCTGCAAAAGTTTTTTCCCCTCAGTGCTGCTCTTCATTTTCGTCCACGCATTCCAATGAGAGTAGAAGGTACCATGAACAAACCGGTTTTTGAACACGGCGATGAAGTTGTTTTTAACCGTATCGCGCTCAGCTTCCATAGCGCTGAAACCACCATCCATATCATGAGCATAGTCACGAGGGAAGCCTTTGACCGGCTGGGGCGCCTGGGGCGCCTGCTGGGGCTCCTGCCGGCGCAATCTGTGTACGTCTCAGAAGTGTCATCAAAGATGAGAAGATAACTCTCTTACGGAGAGGAACTGGGCTGAGATGAAGTGTTATCTACGATCTCGATAACACTGTCGTCTGTATCAGTGGACGCAATGGAACTGGATGAAAAATGAGGAAAGTTGGCGAAGAGGAAGAGGAATCATACATTGCGGCCGAAGATTTGACAGGCGACGGAGATGGTGACGGTGTAGGTGTTGGTGAGGTGGTTGGCTCGTCTGCAAAGTCGATTGGGCGAATAAAAGGACGTGGACTGTATGGCACCGGATAAGCGAAGGGCAAGTAATAAGCGGAGATCGAAGACATTACCCATTCAATCGCATGCGGGTGGGTGTAGGACCATCTTCGCTGTTAGACAAGCACCTCTTACTTACAGGACCTCCCACGCAATTTTTGACCTTCGGGGAGCGCATGTACACAACAGAATTCCCCTTGATCTCCATGGCTACATCAGTGAGAAGCCACCGGTTACCGTCCCAGTAACTGTAGTACACGCAGTTCCTCAATTCCACCAAGTCAGCGATGGGCGGACAATCCTTGGGATGGAACATGGGATATGCAGGCGCTGCAACAATCAGCGCAATGGGCTCCTGCCCGTCCTGGATGGAGATCTGAGCAGGGCCCAATGCGTTGTGTATTCACAGAACTCACCTCGATCCACCACTGGATGTTTATGGAGTTGACGTTCTGCTTTCGATAAACCTCCCGCTGAAACCGGTCTGTACCGGTACCGCCAACGTTGGGGTCGTGTTCGTTGTTGAGAAGCTTGCGGGCAAAGGTAGGATCGATGCTCTTGCCCATTGGTCGCTCAAAAGTGAAAGCAACGGTAGTGGAAGAGGAGGAGGAAGATGTGGGGTTGGGTGTCGTTGGGGTCCGAGAAACGACGGTGCCAGCATCTAGGACAGCGACGGCAGGCTCATTGTGGTGAGGAGCAGGGCAATACTTGCCACTAGTCTGACAGCACTTTGCACACCAGAGCGAAACACATGCCAGGTTTCGAAACCCATTGCGGTGTCCGCGGTGGCTGCAAGTCGGGTTGGGGCACGGCACACGAGTAGCTCGTTGCCGGCCCGGGGAAGGTGTTGACAGGAGAGAGCTGGTGGAGAGAGTAGGCCCATCCGGAGTGAGAAAATCCTGATTTTGGGACATGATCCGACGTTGAGCTCGTGGAGCAGCGTTTTTGACACGTGGGACACGCCGAGGGATGTCGTCGCGCCAGCGGAAGAAGGTGCAACAGGGCTTGTCGTCGTACTCTTTGTAATTGCACTAATATGTGTTGGCAGCGTTTGGGAGGAAGAAGAGAAAAAAATGGTACCTCTTGGTACCAATAACCTTTGTTGCGCGGGGTGTAATGCCCCGTCGAGCAGATAGGCTGTGTGATGAAGGTGAGGCCACACTCCGGACACCGCTCGTCTGAGAGCTTGGAGGAAAAACGGAAGAATGCGCGGGAGATATTGAAAAAAGAGCGTCCGCGGAGGGCCATAGGTCAACAAGCTGAAGGCAGCGGAAGACAGCCGAACTACCTAGTTGCTGACCAACACATAGCGAGGGTTGATAGAGACGATTCAGCTACAGCGAAAGAGAGTGAGCCAGATTGAGGTCAGAGTGGAACTTGAAGGCGACGGCAGCAAAGATAAAATAGATCAAGGTTGTCGCCGTGATGATTTGAGCAGAGCCAAATGCCTAGAATTATCCGGGTGCAGTGAAAGGGTCGCACGATTGAGGTTGTAGTATTATGTCTGAAGCGAAGGGTCTCAGGCGATATCGTTTGAGCGAATGCACGCCAGCCATTCAGGTGAAGCGGTTTCGCCTGAGCCATCTGGCTCCGGTAGTATGATTGCGCCAGTCCAGCCGAATTAGTTCGGTTGCGGTGTTCTATGCGAATCGATATCGATTCACACATAGGGCTACAGTCAACTCGCTGGAAGCCAAAGGGCGAACCGATTCAGCTACATCTTTAGATGCGTAAACTATTCGCTACGGTTGTCCAGTCCATTGTCCATGGACATCGATCAAGTTCTGATCCTCATACTCTAATAGCTCTCACCTTATCGGACACTTGAAATGTTGTATCCCGAAAATTGTCTGAGACTTTGGGCACTGTTCGCGGTTTGCGGGCGAGCGTTCGATGGCCTCTGCCGGAACTGTGTGTAGAATGTTAAGACACCAAGAGAGAGAAATAACTTTGGTTTGCTGGGGGTTAGATTGGGGTAAGATCTGTGTAACTCTCAGCCTGTTCTCCACAGGTGCTGTCGGTGACCGAACTATCTCTGCTATCCCCACTCCGATCCAAAGCTCTGCATCGTACTCGATATTTCCAAAAGTTTCTCAGCTCGGATTCCGCTAGGTCCCCTTTCGGAACGTGCAGAGTTGTAAAATACTCGTATCATTGATATTCTTTGATTTCATACAGCTAATCTACATCTTCACACAAAATATACATCTACTCTTCAGAAATACGCTCGAAGAACTGTCTAAGGGTCCCGGCCAGCACCTCCGGAAGCGCCTCCACACTTCGCAGCACCACATAGTACTCGAAAGGGAACGAATCAAGATAGCGCTGCAACTGCAACTCCATGCGCCCGTCAACGTTCTTGTACTCTGCCTTGTCCATAGTGAGGATGGAACCCTGGACAGCCGGCTTCCGCCCAGCCGCCGCCGACGGCGCTGCCGCAGAATGGAGGGAATCAACGATGATGAACACGATCATCACGCGCTGCTCCTCCGCCTTCCGGAGCACCGTGCGTAACTTCTCGTGGTCCTGGCACATCCCGTCCGAGATGATGAGCTGCAGCTGCCACAGGTCTGCCGCCGACGCAGAACCCATGGAGCGCCGCTCGCGCGCCGCCTCGAGCACGCGGAGACTCGTGTCCACGAGCGACAGAACGTTCGTCGCCTTCTGGTCGAATCGGAACGCGCCCATGAGCTTTGTCCCCGCCTGGTCCGTGAACGGCCCCTCGTCGAACCCGTGCAAGATGTCCACGCGCTCCCCGAACTTGGCGATCGCGACGTCGCCCGCCTCGAGCCGGCTGAGCGCCTTGGACACGAGCGCAAGCGTCTCGAACGCAAGGTGCACTGAGTGAGACTCTGCCATGGACTTGGAGTCATCGAGCGAGATGAGGACTTGGTACTCGCGCTGGCTCGGCCGCGTGCGCCGGAGCCAGATCTTGTCCTTTGTGTAGTCGCTCGCGATGTACGAGATGATCTTTTTCATGTTCAGCCGTTTGCCTGTGCGGTAGTCGCCCTTGAGGCGAGTTGCGAGCGTTGGTTCGAGAATCAGCCGCAGCTGTTCGCAGAGCGCATACGCGAGGTCGTGCGTGAGCGACTCGTACAAGCGCCAGATGCGTTCCACGCCTTCGTCGGGCATCCCGCTTGCTTGCCACTGTCGCAGCTCAAGCTCGACATTGTTGTCCTCTTCCATGTCGACGTCGGCTTCAGGGGCGGAGGGATCGTCCGGCGCAGTGCGCCGTTCTGGGTCGAGCGGGGCATCGTGGACAACGGCGCCTTCGATATCTGGCCGACCTTCGAGCAAAGGCGCGTCCTCATGAAGGGCCTGGATCTCCGACGGCTGTTGATGCTGTTCAGCCTCCAAGGGAGCGTCGATCTCCATGGGAGCAGGCTTGTCGCTCTCTTGTTCTGCGTCGATCAGGGTGAGCTCGTTCAGTTTGGCAACCTGCTCCTCGCCGGCGGGGCCGAGCGCTTGCATGTCATGATCAGCGTCGTCCGGACGTAGATATTCCGCGCGGGATGCTTCCTCGTCGGTGGGCATAGGCTGCTGGCGCGGAGCTTCGCTCTCATCGGCGTCCAAGATCTGGTCGAACCGCTGCCGAATCTCTTTCAGCGCGTCACCGAGGCTGCGTAGAGGGTTGCTGGCGAGCTGCGTGTCGGATTGCGACTGGGCTTGCCCCTCTTGCGGGCCATCGGCAGACGTTCCGGCAACCTCGGACTCAGACGCCAGAGCGGGCGGCTCAGTAGGTGGTTCGCTCGGCTGGGCAGCACTGGATGATGTATCAGCAAAGGAGGGAAGAAACGATAGTAACAGTTCACGCACCCCTCATCGTCCTTCGATTTCTCCTCCGACGCAGCGGTATCCTGGCCGGCCACTCCCGCAGAGCTACCAGCTTGGCCCGTTGCCGCACTCTCCCCGCCCTCCTCATTCTTCTCGTTGTTCGGGTCCACTTCCCCTTCCCCAGCGGTAACATCGGGCTGAGCGACAGCATGGTCGTCGGGAGCCTCATCGTCCTCCGGAACCTCCTGATCTTCGCCCGTCTCGGCCGTTTGAACGGGAGGCTCGGTTTCTTGCCCTTCCATCGGATCTAGAGCGTCTTCAGTAGGCGGCTCGTCCTGCTTGGTCTGCTCTTTCGGTGATTCCTGTGCTGGGTCCGCTTCATCCTCATCCATCGCATCCTCCTCGGGCCCCTCGTCCATGTCCATCTCGTCCGGGATCTCCTCACCCAGCCCCAAGTCCATGTCGTCAGGCAGGTCCAGAGTATTCGCATCCTGGACAAAGTCCTCCATCGGCGCGCCACTGGCGTCGGGACGATCTTCTTGGTCTTCTTCGCCTTCCGCCACGGCCTCGTCCTCCGCGTTGGAAGGCGGCTCCTGGTCATTCGGCTGCTCTCCTCCCTCCTTCTTTTCCTTCCGCTGCTGCTGCGGCTGTTCTCCTTCCTTCGCGACGACCTCAGATTCCCCGGATTTCTGCTCGGAATGATCTTGATTTGTCTTGTCGTCGTTCTCCGCTGAGTCTTGTGGGCCCTGCTCGTCGCCCCACAACTTCTCGTCGACGGCGGAGGGATCTGACGCGTCAAGGTCACCCAGTTGCTCCTCCGGATCCGCCTCACTTCCCTGCTCGGATTCCTTCTCGTCTTGCGACTCCTCGTTCTCAGGGACGTCCTCCAGGTTGCCGCCAATGTCCTCGCTCATCTCAATGGCATCGTCGTCGTCGTTCCGGTCCTTGGGATCGTTATCCTCCTCACCCTTGAGCCCTTCCACCTGACTTTCTTCTTCGATATCCTTGCTGACATTCTCGGAGCCTTCCCCAGCACCCAAGCCCATTCCGCCAGACACTTCGGAGGTCTCGCCGCCTTGACCACCATCCTCGTCGTCGGGAGGCTTGCAGAAACCGTCCTTCGCGATCGTCTGAGTCACGGAACACAAGACGAAGTCGAGTTTGAAGAGGGCCTTGGTCCACTCGCTGTGCGCAACGAGCTGGCTTTCCGCCAGTTGGAGGTAGAGGTCGAGGAAGGGGAGGAAGCGCTGGAGATTGGTGTTGATGTCGCGCCCATGGACCGCGAGCTGAAGAACAGCGCTGTCGAGGGACTCGCGGGTTTGCTTAAGCTTGAGAAGTCGAGTTAGGTTGCGGATGCTGTGGTAGTCCTGCTCGATATATCGGTCGCGCTCGTTGTCCTCTTCGTCGACTTGCTCGGGACAAGCGGACAGCATGGATTGAACATGCACAAGGAAGAGGTCAATGACCGCATCCGTGTTCTCGACGGCGATGGTGGAATCGATGTCGGAGTATAATGCGACGAGCGGTTGGGATTCCAACCAAGACTTAACAGGAACGAATATATGTCGCAGGCGCGAGTGCGCTGAAGCCCAAAGTCCGAGACTTGATATGGTTTGGGCAAGGTGACTGATAACATCAGCTACGACTACTCGTTCATCTAAGGCGCTGTCAGCGAAATGTCCGTCGAAAAAGAGAGGTTACTCGCCGTTGAGCAGAATTGGGCAAGAAGAAGAATTGACGCCTTCCAAGATATGTTTCATTTGATCGCGCAACTTCTGCGTTGTGAGCTCCAATTCGTGGGACTGTTCGAGAAGAGAGTACGTGACGCGGGGAGTCGGCTCGAGAGCATTGAAGGTAGCCAGAGCCTCGTTGGTTTCATTGAGAGCACTGCAAAGCCTGCCCAAGATATCGTGCGCTCGTTGAACTTGATTGGTCACCGTTCGTCCATAAAATGAAACTGCTGGTGACGCGGCCAAAACGTGCAACCGCTGCGATAACCGATGCAACTTGCTGTACTCGGAGAAGGCGTCCGCCAATCTAGAAAATTTCCATGAGGATCCGACTGAATGATGAAAGGAAGCTCATACCGTGACCTTGCATCGACGGCCATCGCAAACACCGACTCGACGAACATGATGCCCTTCTGGAGATCTCGAGTGATCAGATCAGGGTGATGGCCAGAAAGCGACGAGCGCAGAGCAGGAAGAGTGCCGTTCAGACGATTGTAGTAATCTTCGCCCTTCACGACGGTCGCAGAGGCCTCTGCTGCGCATTGGAGTATGGGTTGCTCCCGGATCCACCGCGGGTCCGACTGTTGCCGCAAGACATCCGGTTTCACGTTGGCAGTGAATCCTGCACGCTTGAGCTCCTTGAGAAGGTCGCTCCAAGCCTTTCGTTTCCTGACCATCAAAGCCTTCTGCTGCTTCTCGCGCTTCTCCGCGGGAGTGCTTGATATCGCGACCGCCGCCAGCTCCTTTGTGGTGACAATAACATCGACGGCGAGATTGTCGACGATCAGTGCGGAGCACGACGAGATGAACGATTGAATCCGCGTGTGTAAAAGCTCGCCAAACTTTTTGAAGGTCGGTGCGAGATTTAGAAGATGAGCTGGTAGCACTGCAACAGAGCCGTTGCTGGGAAAGGAGGGAGTTGAGAGCGAGCTCCAAATGTCGAGCGGTTGGTGAACTTCGAGGCGTTGGCTTTCCGAATCGCTGGCATACTGAGGGTGCAGATGATCCGATACCGGCTGACGTAAGATGTCGCGAAATTTCCGAATGATCTTGTACAATTGATGGTGAGTGCGCTGGGCACTGGCCTTCAAGGCTTGGACGTTGATGTCCTTCCAGCTTGCTAGCTTGATGAATCCGCGCAGTTCCTTTTCGAGAATGTTACGCTGATCTGCCAACTTTGCTGAGACTAGGTGGGAGAACAAGCCATAGTAGGCTTGGGTTGCGTGTAGGATACGACGAACGCGGTGCAGGGTCTCTCGGAGAAGCCCTGCCCTTGTGTTGGCCATGCTGGCACAGTAAATTTCGAAACTGTGGAGAAGCTGCATCCGAGCGTGAAACTGCCCCAACGGACTCGAGCGGACGAAGTCGTCCAGAAGTGGTATGAGGGTGGCCAGGTAGTCAGACACAGCCTGCGTCGGGTTTTGTTGTTCCCGTTCAGCAACGTCCAATGGTCCTCGGACAGTAGCGTCGTATATGTGGAACCACCATTCGGACGTCCCGTCCGCGAACGACTTGGCCTGCGATTGAAGAAGGACTTTCCAACACGCCAGCTCGAGCCTTCGCCACTCGACTATCAAAGTGGTCAAAGCGGATTGATGCTCTTTCAAGGTGTTATGACGGTTGGCGTAGATCTCCCAGTCGGCGGTCTGAACCAACAGCTGCTCCAGGGCGGAGAGAACCTTGGCAACAGGACTGCTAAGATCCAGAGCTAGAACCGCCTCGCAGCGACCCACTAGATGCTGGAGAACCATCTGATCGGGCCATTCCTGGACGAGGACTAGCAGCCGCGCTTTGAGAGCAGTCACGACCATCACCGCTTTCTTAGCCTCGAGGATGTTGACATCAGCATAGAAATTATAGGGCTCGGTGAGACTAGTCGATGCGTTCTGCGTTGAAGACAGGCGACGTCGAAGCAGTGCGAGCTGCAGGGGAAGACTGTCGGTATCCAAGACATCGGACAAGGACGAAAAATGGGTTTCGAGAAGATTCTCGATGGCGTCGACTCGCAATTGATCGAACAACCCCAGTCCGTTGGACGCCATGTCACGGTTTCGGGGCACAAGAAGGACGTGGTGCAAATCCAGAAGCTGCTGCGCTTCCGTAGATTGGATGCGACTGGATTGGCTGCTTTTGTTGTTCTGCTGGTGCTGCGAATCCGGATCAAGAGCGTCTTCGAACTGAGGAAAGAGAAGGAGAAACTCTTGCTCCTCCATCTCGGCTTCGCCGACGTGTTCGTAGTTGATCGGTTTGTGACGATACAGCGAGCTAGAGGCGGCTGCTGTTTCGCCTTCCCTGGCTCGATCGATGAGCCACAGACGCTGGGCTTGACTATACGTAGCCTGGACAAGGTCGATGTGGCTTTCGATGCATACCCCAGCGTGCGTGTCGACGGCGACGGCAGCCAAATTCAGGAGTAGATGCCTGAAGGGGGAGATTATCAATGGTCCGGACTCCGACACCTTCAATATCGACGCGGACCCTTGCACGGAAGGGAAGGCGACGAGGGAGGCTGACAGCTGCACCGCGTGATCCGAAACGGTGTCAGAAGAGGCGGATGCGCACGCAAGTCGCAATCCCATCCGAAGATAAAGGACCGCCAGCTTCAACGGAACGTTGATGTCCAAAAACTCGGGATAGACTAGATCCAGCCGTTGACAGAATCCAGCCATGGATTGCTGCATGACAACTTCGCTCTGGATAGCCCTCTCATCGCAGTTGTTGAGCGAGGAGACCAAAGCATCGACCTTGTTTGGAGAAATGACATGCTTCTGGAAGTGTGCAACTTCCAACCAGAAGGTGTGCAGACGCGAGACATCTTGTCGCATCGGAAGAGTAGGTATCTCCCCCAAATGAGCATGCGACTCGGCGAGTTGGGACCGCAGGTACGCGATGACAATGTTGTCTGCATTGCCGGTGGTTAACTGCTCCATTTGCGAGTGCAGGCGGATCTGCTCCGATAGTAACGCTTCTTGTTGCTTCCAGAATCCCGCCGCACAATTTTGTATAGCGGCAGGATCCACGGGCGCATCCGGAACGAAAAGATCCAGGATGCTGCGGCTGAGAGCAATCCAGCAGGATCCCAAATCTGCAATACTCCGTCGGCGAGGTTGCCCACGGGTGACGAAGCGTTGCAGACTGGGTCGAAGGTAACTCTGAACGGTCTTTTGAAATGGCTGGTGGTTCGTGCGCTCCACAAATGCTAGGGTCTGGGTCAAGGATGTCCTGATATCCAGCACCGTGCTTGACACGGGGAAAGCGTCTTCGAAGCTTGAAGCGAAACAAGCGGCAATCTGGCGAGATATTAGTTCTAGGTAACAAGAAATTGAAGTAAGACTACCAATAAGATAGCCTGCTGGAGAACTCCTGCAAGCTGCTCGACACGTTCGGCATCTTGTTCACACTGGAGATGGATGAGGCCGACACGCCGCTGGATATTCCGCTGGAAGAGGCCGAAGGAAGCAAGGGAGCTACCTCTCAGGTCACTGTTCATTGTCAGTTACTGCTCTTGACGTAAAGCGACAGAGATGTACCACGAAGACATCGTCGACCTGAGTTGTGAAGGGCGGAACAGCATCGCTGGTCCATCCTGAAGTGGGGATAAGTGCACTCACTACGGGGTCGTAGATTTAAGACGTACCTCATCGTCGGTAGACCATATATCGTTCAACCATTGCACTTGAAGGCGCAGAATGACCGGGAACGCATCTGAAAAAAATTAGCTCCCGTCCGATGTCTGGCGAGGTCAGCACCTTTCTCAGCGTTCAGAGTCCAGATCAGATGTTGGTACATGACTAGACGCGACAGCGAGCTGGCTGGTCGACGGCATTCCAGTTGAATCAACTGTTCAATGGTCCGCACCAGGTTCTAGTGAAATGATTCGATGCCGGCTTCGGAGACTCAGACACGGAAACGACGCACCTCACTGTCCGTATTTGTTAAAGCCCGACAGGATGAGAGTATGCCCAGTTCAGGGATCAGGGAAGCCGCGTCCACCTCAGATTCAGGCTCTGCTTCGTACTGAGCAGCATTTTCCAAACGCTGATACAAGAAATGTTAGAAATGGTCCACTGCTATGCCGTATCGACGGACCTGGCGTAAATGATCGTGGAGCCGAGTGGAAGCCTCGACGTCTTCAGCGGAGGCAGAAGGGCGAAGAGGGTTGATACACAACAAGTCGAAACATTGACGACGAAGACCTGGTCCAAACATTAGACATGTTTAACATGTTAGGAGCGAAGCTACCTTGACTGCTAGGTGTGTCACTCAAGTGGCGAGCGAGACCATCTAGTGCTATCAGCTCAGGTGTGAAGCCCGCGATCTTCTCGGCCATGAACTTGGCCCAAATTTCGTTCATGCCAAGGCCCGCTGAGAGGGCGACGGTTTCGCTTAGTGCTTTGACGTGCCGGGCCACGGGGAGGAAATCGGCAGGACAATCTTCGAGCGCATCGGCCAGCCACCCAGAAACTGCCTGGACAGCGGAGTAATCGAAATGAGTGTTTCCTCTGGCTTTCCGTAAATGTTCGGTGTAGCCCAAAATTTTGAGCGCAAGATTGATGGAAAGCTAACGGTGGGTTAATGTTATTAACAAACTGTGCTCGTTCATCCGCACCTGTTTTGAGGACCATTCACTGGTGTCTATCCCCGTTAATGTAGCTGCCCCTAGATTCCGAACGTTTTCGACGACGGCATCGATTTCCTTGAGTCCCGGTGCATTGCTGTAAGCGTGTTCGGGGTTCAGATCGGAAAGACCGGTAGAGGTTTGGATATCGAGGTATACTGCAACATCCAGGTCTACTGCTCGCAAGAGCAGGTGGGCGGGAGAATCAACGAGTCGCTCATTGTTTCGAGTTTTCAAGAAAAAATTCATGGGCTGTGATTGGCGTTGTCAAGGCGTGGAACACGAGGGTCAGAATTGAACGCACCTGCGCGGAAACGAAATCGAGCGGGACACCCCAAGATTGAACGTACGCATCCCATAAAGATGTAATGGCCGTTCCAAGGCTGCCACCGGGTACAGCTTGGGTGAACTTGCGGACGGGATCCAAATCACTCCCATTCTGAGCAGCAAAATGTTGGAAGGACAAGGCGTATGGAGGAGCTACCGTGCGCGCAAGGAAATGATAGAAGGCTGGCGTGGCGCTGGCAGTGAGGGAGGTCTGATCTAACAGATTCGACGACGCTGAATCTTGATCGAGAAGACGACCAGAGGAGAAAACAGGGGGCTCGCAAACGAGACTGTCAAGTGATAAGCCGCGTCGCTGAGCGTCGAAGACCTTCGTGTTGGAGGCGGCAGGGAGAGAGGGTGGTAACCGGACGTGATCCCGCAAGATGAACGGGTCGTCAGCCGTTTGGAGAGGAGAGAGGGCAATTTCGATCCCCCTGTTCCGCATGGCTCGAGACAGCTCGCCGTACTGAGGATCCACGGACATGAAGATCCGGAAATTGGGGTGTGGCCTAATGATTTGAACACGTCCATCGACGTACCCACGCTCGCTCAAAGTAAGGAACCCGTTCAGCTCGCAAAGGGAATTGAGGCGATCAAGGACGGATGGATTGCACAGATTTGCGCCATCCAGTAGCACCCAATCACCCTGCTTCATGGCTCGAATAAGAGGGCCATCGACCCACTCAAAGCGCCCAGGCCCTTCTCGTCGCGCAACCAGGCATTCCAGCTGATCTTGTAAACACTGTAATTCCGATGAGATATCGTCCTCGGTGCAAGTGGCGAGGAGGTCCATAACCAGATTCAATGCAGCGCCGAGCACGGACGCCAGATCTCCGGATAGAGAGGCAACATGACGCGCTTGCCGAAGGCGGTCGTAAAGTAAGGAGCGGGAAAGATGCGAGCCGCCGGTTGACCGCAAATGCGATTCGGTGAGCGAAAGGAGATTGTCCGACGTAGCGAATACACGGCCTCGATCATCAACTTGCTCAAAACTACCCAGGATATCCATGGTATCCGTCGCACTGTTCAGGGAAATCTCGCGAAGAGGATGACCCGAAAAGTTGGCAAGCGTTCGGACGAGCTCTGTCTTCCCGCTTTGACGGGGCCCGGTAACAATGGCAAGCCAAGATTGAGACACACAATGGCCAGCCGTTTCCAGCGCACGCAGTTGCATCTTGAGAATACGCCCGGGCCGACTGAGAACAGCGTAGTTTCGACGAGGACAGTGAAAGCCGCCAAACTGGAGATGCCGAGCGGAGATCGCCCACGCAGGGGTGTGTTCAAGATTTTGGGAATCTGTCTGGAAGATCTGGTCGAACAAAAGCCGCGCACGCCGCCGGTCATCGACTTCACGGAATCTGTCCAAATAAACACTGCGTAAAAGATTATTGGGATGGGTAGGTGATGCTGACGAGTCCAGGAGCGTCGCCCAACGGAGCACGTCGCGCAGATTGAACTCCCAAGGACTTCCCGCCCGCGCAAAGGAGCGTTTCGTGGAGACTTCTTCGTTGAGTGTGGTATTGAAGGAAATCATGGCTTGTAAGATCTCCGGTTCAATGGCCGGAAAGAGATGGTGGCACACGAGAAGCAGGTCGCTGGCGGTGAGTTCTTCGACATAAACCTTTGTGAACCGATTCACGAAGGATTTGGGAAGACCCTTCCGCCCACCGCCTTGATTCAGCGGATTTTGAGCCGCGAAGATACGGAACGCTGGATGCCGAGCAAACGAGCGACCAAGCTCAGGGATATAGACGGTTCCGCGATGATCCAGCACGGCATTCAAGCCCTCAAGAACAGCTTGGGGGGCAAGATTCATCTCATCCAGGAGCACCCAATGCCCGTCCTGCAGCGCAGTCAAAAATTCTGCATCTTTCCAAGCGAATTCGCCCGGCGCGCCGCCTTCGACGGGAAGGTCGGATCCGAAGAGATCAATCAGATCGGTCTGATCCGACAAGTTGATGCGGCAAAGGCGATGGCCTGCGATGTTGGCTAGCGCAGTGACCAGACTCGTCTTCCCGACACCAGGGCTTCCCTCCAAAAGTATCGGCTTGGGAACCTGACATGCTCGGACCACGCGCATGGCGTTATCCTGGGCGGTGGGAGCACGTAGATTGAAAGTCGGTAAAGAGGACTCTTCGGGTCCCCGCGCGATGGCAAATGTTCCTAGCTGGGTCCAAACCGCAGGGTCGTAATTCGGGACATGGACCTCATGAGTTGAAATCGGAGCAAGACTCTGCAGCTTGATCAAAGCCCCGTCTTTGAGCCGTCGGATAGCTTCTCGCGAATATGCCGTTAATTGAGGAAGTGAGGCCAGCCCGTCAAGGAATGTCATGTGTGCGGCATGGTGCTGAAAGTCGCGTGAGCTTTTGGTTACTCATATGCGAAACTGACAGCTCACAAATATATCATCGGGGGTTATACCTTCCTCAGTGTCGGACGGGTGAACCGAATTGGAAAACACCACCCATGCCTGAAGAGCAGTAAGTCAGGTGAGCGACTACCCAGATCGGTGGATACGTACCAGGATGTCCCGCAAGCTCATCAGAGCTCGATCTCCGACTTGCGCCGAGAGCCACTCCGCGAAATCGAGCAGCTTGGAAGTATACGGCCGTAAAGACTCGAATTTCCACATGCGATCGACGATCAGCTCGAGGTCGTTTCGGTCGTCGACAGGCGGGACCCAAATCTCAGTGAATCGATTGCGAAGAGCGGGCGACAGCTCTTTCTTTCCGTAGTCTCCACCCGGGTTCATGGTTGCCACGAGCTTGAATGACTCCACTGCCTGAATTGCAGGATATTCCAGGTCGTCCCCACCGCGTTCGGCTAGAACTAGAGTCCGTTCTGGTTCTAGAACGCTATTCAGGCGCTCGAGAACCGAATCGTCGGCGAGAGATATCTCATCCAGGAGGAAGACGTCGCCAGCGCGCATCGCATCGACAAGAGGTCCATCGTGCCATTCGAATATTGATTTGAGTCGAAGACATTTTCGGCGGACGGCTTCCAAGTGAGATCGAGTCTCGGAGTCTAGACTGGGGGACTCCAATGCTGTCAGTAAGCAATGTGCCATAGCCTCGAAGCTCGGAGCAGCGGGGGCCAGCCCGAGACGCTGAAGGACTTCGATACCCTCCCGATGGATCTCAGCCTCCCTGGCGCTTCTGTTACGAACTGGTCGAAGTCCGCCAATCAAATCCGCCGTTTCGGTGTTTTGGTGACAATTCAGACCGTGAAGACGCTTGGAAGCTGCGTCCGCGAAGATTTGACAGACCGACGTCTTCCCCGAACCCGTTTCCCCCACCAGCAAAACAGGTTCGTTGAAACGGAGTGCACGACCAACGAGGACGAAGAGCCGTTGCATGGCTCGTGTCCAAACAAGATTGGAGGAAGAAATGGGGATGGGGCAGTCGAGATAGCCCGCAAAATCGACGTCTGCGTTGTGCAGATTGTAGATCGCAATGTCGTCGATCTTGACGTTCATGACGGTCTCGATGACCTCCTTGACGGCCACCTTGTCGTCGTCCCGGCGAGCCCTTTCTGCCAAAAGCATGTAGCCGTTCTCAGCCAGCTCCTGGTACCCAACGGCGTCTCTACCGGCCCAGCGGAACAAGTCGCGGAGGGTGGCAAAACCTTGCTTCGTCTCAAAGACGCGGCCAGACTGGCGGCGCTTCTGAAGCTCGCGGAAGACGGCGACGATCTTCTTGCCGTACGAAGGGGCGATGCGGCATCTTTGGCAGAGGATGGTCTCGAGTTCCACCTGGGGGACATCCTCAAAGTGAACCTCGAGGAAGCGATTGCGGAAGGCACGTGAAAGGACCTTCCTCCCAGCGTACAGACCCGGCGGGTTCTGGGTGGCAAATAACATGAAGTGGGGATGAGGCTGAACGACCTCCTGAGTCTCTGGAATCACCAGCTCACGATTGTCGTCCAGCAAACGATTGAGTGCTTCAAGGACGTCGGTCGGCGCGAGATTGAGCTCGTCGAGGACGATCCAGTCCCCGTTTCGCAGCGCGCGGACCAGTAAACCGTCTTTGAAGACCAGTTTACCAGTAGCGGGATCTGAAACGTACGACCCCAGGTATTCTTGGATGTCGGTGTGCTCGTGGTTGTTAATTCGTATGAACCGATGACCTGTCCGTTTTGCGAGGTACTCGACGGAGCTGGTCTTCCCGCTGGATGTGGGCCCTTCAATGAGGACGGGGAATCGCCGGGTGAGGACAATACGCGCGAGGTCGATCAACTTGGTCTCAACAGATGGGGTCATGATATAGTCTTCAACGAGATCGGCAGGAAGCGGTCCTTTCTCCAGGTAGAAAGGACCAAACTTGACGAAATCGTCGGGGAAGCGGCCCTGGGGAACCGACGGTTCTTTCATCAACATTGAGCGCGGATTCCGTACACCCGCCAAAAGATGCTTCTGAGCGAGAGCGGTTACGACGGCGGCGCTCGGCGCATCCAGAACCATGGTAAACGCCATCAAGCAGCCCTCCCAGATGGCTCTTCGCAGGCTGTATGCGCTCGCAATATCTGCCGCAAACGAGAGGGCACGAGCCAACGTCCGCATACTGTAATGAGGTTTGTGGTTCGAGCCATCGGCGATTTGTCGCGTCTCCGCCAACTGCTTCACGGCGGCATAGAACTCGGCGACGTTCATGATGGCCGCCTTGTCACCCAGGGCCTGGTCGCCGATATACTGGGTGACGATGCTGAGGAGGGTTTCCCGATCGGCATCCGGGGGAGGAACGTCGATCTCGGTGAAGCGAGATCGGATGTTTGGAGGGAGATCCTTCTTGCCGACGTCGGTGGCCGGATTCATGCAAGAGAAGAGGCGGAAATCGGGGTGCCGCGGGACAGGCTCAAGCGACCCCTGCTCGGTCAAGGTGATGGACGCAGTGGGGCTGCTAAGAAGCGCGGAGATGCACTCGAGCGTCTCTGGGCTCGCCAGATTGATTTCATCGAGAAGGACCCTTGAGCGATTGAGATGTCAACAACGGTGGCGATCTAAAAATGTCCCCAAACGTACCAGTCCCCAGATCGCAAGGCCTTCACCAATGGACCCTCGACGAAGCCAAAGGCGAATTTCCCCTTGGCCTGTACATGCTGGACCTCAAACTCGCCAACCTCCCTCTCAAAAGCGGCCCAGCTCTCTTCCGAGACGTTGAGAGCATGGTCGACCTTCCTCCTCTTCCTCGGCGTATCAGCGTTTGCGCTGGGATCCTCCCTAAACACGTCAGTTACCCAGTTAAACAAATTAGAAAGCATACTCACATCGGCTCCGCCGCGTTCGCGCGCTCCTCCTCCTTCCCTTTCGCCTTGATCCTATCCTTCGCTAACCGCGTGCTTTCCTTCCACAATCCCACAGCCCTCTTCCACTTTCCTTCCCCGACAGCCTTCCGTACCTCTGCCTCGAACTTCTCATTCTTCCTCCGGCTAAACGTCCCCCCGAACAGTTCCAGAAAGCGCTCATACAGCACGGACCCCGGTATCCGTGCATCAATGGGCTTGAAACCACCAACGAGATCCGCGGACTCGGTTTGGTGCGACAAGTTCAGCGAGATGAGCGGTCTACGGAGCAATGATGCGAGATGCGTCACTACGCTCGTCTTCCCCGTGCCCGTCTCACCGGTCAAGAGGACGGGTTCGCCGACGGAGACGGCTGTAGCGATGCGCGACAATAACAGCACTGCTGGTCGGTGCATGGCGAATGGCCTGGTGGGCGGCAGCATCTCGGCCTTGCCTGCTCGCGCGGAAAGGCGCGCGCGGCCCACGCGGATGGCGAGGATCCGCGCATTCACGTCCTTCTCGATGTCGAACTCGGGCGTGCGACCGTTGAGCACCCACGCGCTCCGCTCCGATTCGAGACCCAGATGCTCCGCGATGACAAGCGCGATGCTGTCGAGGTGCGCGCGCGCCGCAGCGGTGGTGGTCCCCGCACCAAAGAAGACGTCGCGCGCTTCCAGGTACATCTCTTCCCGGAGCGTCGGGTTGGGGAAGATCGAGGACAGCGGGATGTGTTCGCGGACATCGCCATCGACATCCATTGCGTCGTGAGAGCTGGGCAGCAGCCGCTGCACTCGGGTGCAGAACTTCTCCAATTCACGCAGCCCCACGTCCCTCGTCGATGCGGCTGATCCTAGAGCTCGGACGGCCTCCCACAGGCGAATCAGCCCCTGCGCGATACTCCCCGCAAGACGCGGGAAGCGGGAGTCGATTATTGTCTTCAACTCCTCGGGCGTCGGCGACGAAAGGAGGATCTCGTGGAATTTGTGGGCTCCAAAGAAGAGGGGAGGAGGAAAAGTGCCCTTCCGCGACGGAACGACAGATCTGGTCGCAAAAATGGCGAAGCCGTCGGCGGCAACGACGCGCGCGCGACTGGGGACGTCCAGTGACGCGCGTTGGCCGATCCACTTCCCGGGACCGAGTGACTCGACAAGCGGCTTGAGGACGCCAAGAACCTCGTTGCTCCCGCGGTCGACGTCCTCGAACACGACCCATCGTCCTTGACGCATGGAGCGTACCAGCACACCCTCCTTCCATTCGAACGTCCCGGGTTGGGTCGGCGAGGAGACGTATGACCCGAGCAGGGAGCGCGGGTCGAGCGAGGTGTCGGCGAGATGGATGTGGATAATCTGGTTCTTTACGCCGGGGTGGAGAGTCTCTGCGAGGTGAGAAAGCAGCAGAGACTTGCCGGATGAAGGGGGGGAGGACAAAAGGGTTGGGAGACGCAAGGAGATGTGGATGGCGAGCGAGCGCAATGCTTCGATCGTGGTTCCCGTAGAGATGAGGGGGGAGGGGGCCGGTGTCGAGTTGCTAGCGCGGAGCAATAGGACACCATGTATATTCACCAAGCGGGGACTGGGAAGATATTAGTCAAGAAACAATAGTTATGCGTGGACATGCCTGAGCGTCCACAGCTCCACTCCAGCGCCATCGTAGAAAGTTTGTGGACGTTCAGCAATAGCCGCCCGCATTTCTTGTATCCGCTGGACCTCGAAGACGGGCATAACCCACGCATCCATCTCCTTCAGACTGCCGTCTGCGTTTCGCCCGTAATCAAGTGGGCAGTCAGCCGCACAAAGTTCCCCCAGCACGGTGCGCTCCAACGTCTCACGCTCCCCCTCCCCCATGCCGCTTTGCAGCGAGTAGCAGCGGATTGCCAACAGCCGCACCGCGTTGTCCATCCCAGACGTCCAGATGAGATGCGAGAGGGGCGAAAGGGACCACAGAAGGTGACGCGGGAGTTCGCGGTTGGCTTGTAGAATGCGATAGTAGGCCAGCAGGAGCCGCTGCTGCCGCGGTATGTCGAGGGATTCGACTGCTGCCAATGGTCCGTCCACGAACTCTGGCCTCTGCAGCATAGCGTGTAGTACGCTGTTGAATTGTCAGAGCTGTATCCCAAATAGTTTTTAAAAACGCACGGATAAAGTTCCTCGTGAACTTCGAAAAGATAACATAGGGCCACCAACTGCTCCTCGGTATTTTGGGGCTCATCTAACCATCGTGCGGATAAATCAAGCAGTATTGGACGGTAGAGTGTCGCAATCAATAGGGTGAGCTCGGGGGATGATAGCAGGCCGGAGAGAAGGGCCGATAGTTCAGAAATGGTCTGGGATACCGCCGTTTCCAGCGTGCAGACATGAGGAGAGTCCGAGGGAAGCGACGAGATCAAGACGCGGGTTTGTCCGCGCAGATTTATGGCCAGTGGGTCATGAATAGCACTGGTGGATGCCATATCGAGGTGAGGGCTCGTTCAGCCCGCGTTTTTGGTGGCCTTGCCGATGGCCGAAAGAGGAAGGTAAGCAAAAAATTGGAAGCCTTTGGACAACATGCGCAACACGGCCCCGCCGGGCCGCGCAGCTTCCAGCAACAATTTACAAAAAAAGGTGGGTAGTAGAATAAGTTGAATTCGGGAGGGCGTAGCAAAATCAAGGAAGCCGACGCGGAGCGGGTGGGCGGACGATAATGCAAAATTGGAATAAATGGGTGAGCAGTTGTTGAATAACTTTACTGATTCTTGAGTCTTCAGCGATTCGCTATGAGAGGGACCACTGGTAGGATACGCCGAACGTCCGGGTCGGGAAGGTACAAGGGTGTGGGTAAAGCAAGCTCCAACGCTGAAAAGCATGATCGTGTTCCCCCGGCGTGAAAACCAAAAGTTCCCTTCGAATTAATCTGCCAGTTGATTCGACGACTGACTTATTCTCTCATACCAGTGGGCCCAAGCGTCATTTGTGGTCTCATGTCGCGGAGACATAGATTGCAAGCCCCGGCTGAGAGCAAGTATTATTGAGGCTCGATTTGGGCTCGATTCGAATTTGTGGTTTTATCGCGCGACCACATGACGACTGTCTTATTCCGCAATCCCAGAGGGCCATAACATCATCGTTGGCCTCGTCACGGATAGATATAGATTGCAAGCTTCAAGTTGAAGCCCCAGCCAGGCCCCAGCTGAGAGCAAGTCAAGACTCAAGAGCATTTGGAGTCTGCTTCATCGTGGTGAAATGGAACCCCTGTAAGAGTTAAGATACAAGAGGCTACGGGGAGGCTGAGAGGAAGGGCAATGCAGAACTTAACTTCAATTCTTGCAAGAATCGCATCCGGGAGATCTCACCGTGACGCGACGCGTCGACGCGCGTATCGCGTAACACGGTCACATGACTCGGTGATTGCGGCCCGAGCGTTGGCACAGACTCTGAGCTCGTTCCATATCGCTCACTGCAGGCTCTCGCGCTCCAGAAGTGTGGAACGCGTTGAGAACCAACTTGTGGTTAATATGATTTCTTCTAATTCGTAACTTGAAGTAAGTATATCCCAAAGTCCAATGATTTCGCCCCGCACTCAGTTTGCACTCAGTACACTTCACGGCAGCTACGGTTTTCCGATATATCCACTTCCACGTTCCTCTGCCTTTCCGTGATTTAGTCTTCTCTCTTCTCTTCCCGCCCGCCAGCCTCATCCGTGTCGTTACGCGCGAAAGCTCTGAGCGTCATCTCAATCTGGCGATCGGCCCGTCATTTATTGACCGGGAAATTGGGTTGCGTAGGGGCGAGTGGCGGGGGGCCGAGCTCCTCCTCCTCCGGCGCCTTTGCCCGAGTGATGCAAAGTTCAAAAGTCATGGATGATACGGAGTATAGAGAGGATGGTCCAAGATGCTAGATGCTCGGTGAGTTTTGAAGTGGGTGGTTCGTTGAAAGATAGCCACTGGACCCTTCCCATTTATACTCACGCAGCACGTTGTTTGGCGGCATGCGGTACCTTCGCTAACAAGACGCGCCCATTGTTCTATTGTTTTTTGGGCAGCCTTGTCAAATCATTGTTCCTTGTCACACCCCGAATTTAAATGCCGCGCGGACCTGTCGCCAGACGGGTCCCAGCGCTAGACGCGATACGGTCACGATGGTAAGAGTCTTAACATGTCAATTCAACCGGGTAGGTTAAGTCCGAGTCAGGACTGACTCCCTTTAGTGTAGAGCCTATGGGCGCTCATGCTGGCGATGGAAACTGTGAGTATTTCCTTGTAGCAGTTTGTATTTCGCAGGCTTCTCACATTGCTGGCTCAGTTGTCGAACTCGGGATTGCGTCACAACACGGATTTTGTAGTAGAGATTCAGGAAGATTGCTCAGAGCCAAAGTGGCGCAGTATCCGAGAGCGCGCTAGCTCAGCTCGGACACCAAAGTTCGACTACCGACGATATCTCTGAGGTCAATCACGAATAAATGCAAGAGTCAGGCGGGCCGAACGTCGGCGCGGCATAAGCATCACCACATCCGCGGGGACCAGCGAGATTTTATTCAGGAATTCCGAAATCGAACTCCCTTCCCCTCGACGCCATTATGGTCGACTGTGTCCTCACATTCCTCCCGGTTTTGTATTTCTTTTGAGGAGCGATCTCGATATCCTCCATGTCTCGATTTTCAGACATACATTGCGGTACGTAGTCGTGCACTGTATTAGTCGCCCGTAGTCAGGCCATAAAACGGAATTCTCTTATGTGATAATAACAGTTGTTGAGGTGAGCGTCAGCTGCAGAATTTGATCTAAATTGCTTGTCTCTCTATCAGCGCCACACCGAGTAAAAAAATTCACCGGAGTTTTTCTCAACTCAATCTTCTCACGGTTCAAATGCTGGGAGAGGTACTTACGCCCCGTTTTGTAATAAATTAAAACATAAAAGCTGTGCTCCGGACAACTGAACTTCATTCCATGATCAGAGGAGAAGCCTATGAGGATAGCAGTCTGCTGCACAAAATTGAAGATAAGGTCAGCGCTTACGCCATTGTGTTGGAAAACGATGTCGGTTTTCGGTGTTCATTTGGGAGAAAATAATTATCATCAACTATGTATGAAGAAAGATCAGAGAGAAACTAAGTTGCGTCGACTTCAAATCGCCCCTGCCATAGCATAGAGGCCGTCGCGGTCACCAGACTCTTCTACCAGTGCACGCAACTTCCCGTCCTTGATTTTCAGCAACTCTTTCGGGCTATCGAATTCAACCTGGAACGATATGTATTATTTCGACTCGAAGGGGAGCGAGGTACAACTCACTATACGTCCCGCGTCCAGAACCATCTGCGAAATCATCAGCCGTGTAAATGAAGGGCACTTCCCTCAAACTTACGATCTTGTCTGCATCCATGATGGTCTGCAATCGGTGGGCCACCGTAATCAAAGAGACATCGCCACCCAGCTCTTGACGCAACGAGTTCTGGATGATTGAATCTGTTGTGTAATCTGCACGGACGAATCAGCGCCAACAAGAAAGTTGCATATTACAAGCAAGTTTACCGATCGCAGAGGTCGCTGCATGACGCGAATGAGATGAAGTCGTTTCCGGCACAAGGAAACTGACCTTCATCAAGAATCAAAATCTTGCTCTTTCTTACAATTGCTCTGCAAATATCATGAGCTGCTATGAGCGAGCAACCGAGAATAAGACCCTCACCTTGCCAAAGCAAAGATTTGCCTCTGTCCTATGGAGAGATTGGATCCTCCTGCAGAAATGGCGCTCTCCAGGGTGATTCGCCCCTCATCCATTTGGCTTTGGAGAGCAAAGAGGCCGGCGGCGCGTAGAGCATAGTTCAACTCCGCATCATCGTATTGACCAAATGGATCAAGGTTCGCTCGCAACGAGCCGCTAAGCAGCTCAGGCTGGAGGTAACATTAGCCGACTGTGATCAAACGAGGATACATAGCACTGACCACTTGGGGGATGATTGTAATGCTTGACCTCAGATCATCTAGGTTCAACTCGGAAGTCTCGAGTCCGTCGTACTTCACTGAACCCTCGGTGAGGATACATCTCAGGAGGGACAGTGTCAGGGAGCTCTGTCAACCAATTAGCCACCTGTCCGCATCGCTAACCGGGATGGCATACCTTCCCAGACCCGGTACGGCCGACTACGATCGAAGTGAATTACAAACGGAATCAAAATCGCCGAAGGGATGCTCACCAATCCCGACTCTTTCTCCGGACTTGATATGGAATGAGATATCGTGCAGCACCTTTGGGCCGTCTTCGAAATATCTAGCTGAAAGACGTTCAACCCGGAGATCTCCGCTGGCCGGCCAATAGGCGGGCGGCTTCCCAGTTTCTGTAGCGGCTGGTTCGTGCTCAATATCGATATATCCTTGGATCCGTTCAAGACTATTAAACATTAGCGATTTTGAATGAATATACGTGCGTGACTTCACCTGTTGCCTGGTTAAGAACTCGAGTCAGTTGAGGATGAGTGGCGGCATCATGCAATCATTTACCTTGTACTTCAAATTCGTTGGTCACTCTCACCTATGGATAACCCGCATCAATAAACTCAAACGAGCGAGATTATTTGAAGATCACTCACAACCCACAAAAGCATTTCTGCGGAGGAATGGAACGATGAGCCTATCGCAACTCGAAAAAAATCAAGCCACTCAACGTGTAAATGTGATTGCCATGTTGATGAGGAATCCGGTGTCCCCTGCACGAGTTTTTGTGATATAGACGAGATAGCTAGCAAGCGATGCGGAGAATATTGCGCCCAATATTTCGACGCGCACAGAGATCCAGCTAAGCGCGACATGCTGAGCGTAAGCTTGTTAAGCAGGGACCTGCACTTACCGATTCAAGTTGTAGTAGTTACGAGCAGCCCTTGTGTATCTATCAATCTTAGCAAGCGACTCCGCACTGAATTTGGATTCTGCTCCGAATGCGCGGATCGAAACTGAGGTCTTATCAGTTGACCGAAAGAATTACATAGAAAGAACGGGTACCGATGCCTGAGATAGCTGCGCCGAAGCTTGAACAACTTTGAGCAAAAAAAAACAGATTCCGCAGTGGTAAACATACTGGGCAAGAACGGGCGCCCGGGTGTTCGACATCAATCGCTTGACCGGCAACTGTCCCGCGATATATATCTGTCCAATCCAGGCCCCAATGGCGCCGACGAGGACACCAGGGAAGAAGAAGATGGGAGCATAGATAATTACAGCACCGAATTTCACCTGGATACCAAGGAATGATCTAGTTTAGTTGAACGCAGTGCAAGTCTAAGGGTTATGTGCACCGTCATGGAGACAATCATGGCTGTAAGAGGCCAGAATTGATTTGGCAGGGAGTCGTCAACAGCCCTCACATCGTTCGTGACACGGGCGGTGATACGGGACGTAGGAGTGACGTCGAGCCATCTGAAGAGCGAACGAATTAGGGGATGTTGCGAAAGAAAGGGAAGGAGATGCGCACCTCAACGGAGCACTGAGGACCGAATCCATGAGATTTTTGTGTATCACCTTCGACGCTCTCAACTGTCCAAATACAAGGTAGATAAATGCGGTTGCCATCGCGGTACTGGAGATAAAAACGATTCCGACTGCTTTCGTTAACTCAGAACATGGCAGACGAACAACGAAACCAACCGAAGATAGACAAATAGCTGTGAAACGGTCAGTATCGAGATGTGAATGCCTCTTGACAACGGTCTTACAAAACAACATCGACCTCATCAGCAGGGCGCAAGTCGTACTGCTTGGCCCAGTAGCCCAGCTGCCATGTCCTCGCCGCTACCATGACTTGTTGGAACGAAAGGACGCCAAAGAAAAACGTAAAGAAGAAGAGGGGATGTTTGCCGCCCATGGACAGGAGATACATTTTCACTGGAAAATGGTCAATGAAAGCGCCGAAAAGAATAGCAGGAGACGAACAGGCAGAGGCGCTAACATGACCAACTTGTATTTCCTCCGCCACGATGAGTTTCCCATCGGCGGGCTTGTCAGCTGTTGGATCCTCGGTGTCGATCTCCTGATTTATCTTGTCAAGAGCTTGTTGTTCCTTGCGCATCTGAGCCGCTAAGGTGCCACGCTTCGTCACTTCTGAAATGGAGCCTTGGCTGCTAACACGGCCGTCAGACCCGAATGTAACCACGAAGTCAGCAATAGGTCGAGCCAATGCGACATTATGAGTCTAATTTAGAAGTGAGCAAAGAGCAGGCGTTGAAAAAAACTTCACTCACGACGAGAATAACAGTTCGATCCTCTTGTGGTTTGTCAGCGTGGGAAGTTTAATTGATCGACAGAGCCACAAACTGATTAGGTCGCCGCCAAAGCACTTTTCAACTATCCATTGTGCTGTGTGAACACTGCAGAGAATTAGAAGGCGTTTATTAAAATCATGATATACTTGCTCGAGGGCTGCGAGAACATCGTCAAGGAGCAGAATTCCGGCTTTCGAGTACTGTTGAAAAGTCGTTACACCGAACTGGAAGCATCGCAAAGGACTTACGACAGCTCTGGCAAGAGTAAGACGCGCCTTCTGACCTCCCGAAAGTGTGAGACCTGTATATGTTCAGTGTCACGATTTCGAAAACCGAAAAAAGGTTGACCTTTTTCGCCTACTTCGGTCTGGTCCCCTGCTTGAAAGAGGGCGAGATCGGGTTCCAAGGCGCACTGATAGAGAACCTTCTTGTACCGTTCCGCTTCGAATGGAGTATCAAAGACAATGTTGGACCGAATCGTTTCATTCAGTACCCAGGACTCCTGCGCAGCATAGGCCACACCAAAGTCTCGGGGAAGATTATACCAGGAGTCTGGCGTCGATGGAATCCAGTGCATCTCACCTTGGAAAGATCGTATCTGTAATTACCAAGGAATAACATGGTGTAGACATACCCAATAGTGCCATGAGAAGGGACGTCTTGCCTGCCTGCAGTTGAGTAAAGCCTTTACAAGAATGAGACGAGCCGCACCCGATCCGGTTGGTCCCACAACCAAATTGATGCGGCCGCGCTGGAAAAGAACTTCCCCGTCAATTTTCAACAAGAATTGACGGTGCGAGGGTGTGAGCGATCCATTGGACTCGTTGGACCAAGAGAATGTGGCGTTGCGAAACCCGATCTGTTCATCTGTCGACGGTTCAACGAAGGATGCTAGGGCCTCATTGTCGCCAAAGCTGTCCAACAATTCCGTCTGCGTTCGAAGTTGACGTCAGCAATTGCCTGTAAAGCATCGTTCGTGGACGCACTTTCTTCAAAAAGTCGTTCACGCGATCCAACTAATAACGTCCGTAAGATCTTGGAACACAGGTCATCAGAAGGCATACCGAGACTTTTCCTGTCATTAAGTTGTTCAACCAGATTGTGATCTGAGACGAAAAGCATAAGCGGATGCCAGAAATCAACCGTACGGCACTGACTTGAGCGATGCTGTCTCTGGGATGCGACGGACATTCAGTTCAGAACTGGGCATGGAATACTACGTACCGTAAAAGATCGAACACGGTCATACTCGAGAATACTTTCGAAGCGTTGAGAGGTTGGTGCATGATCAAAGTCTTCGCGAATGATTAGAGAATCAAAGATGCCAAGGAGGGATCGACTGACACTAGAAGCTGTTTAGCTCGCATATCGGACTTGATCAGGGAAGTCTTACTAGGTTGCATAGGTGACGGTCATTGTGACAATCTTGACGGTATTCAAAAGTCAATAACGCAGTCGGAGTACAAGAAATAATCCTGACAGGAATAAGAAAGCTGCATGGAACCGGAATTAGGAGGAATCTTTTGGAGAAGACGATTGACGCACTTGACAAGGTTGCTAATCATGTCCAGGATACGTCTTCGCCGGATCCAGGTGAGCTCAGAATCCCTCTGCGCCGGCTCAGAACTGGACCCTTCGAAATGAGGATCTCATATCGTACCTTGTCCCCGATCCTAGCCTTCATCTTGTCCTCCCATCCAAACAATTTAATCTTGCCCCAATGTTAGCAAAACGCCGGACAGAATCAACGGTCACTGACCATTCGAAGGACATTCACGGCTACGTCTTGGTGTCAGTATGACTCTGATTTGGAACGGGAAACTACGCACCCTCGCTCACAGACTGAACCCGGTCATCGGTTCGTTTCAAGCGCTCTTTTTGTACTGACCCCACGAGCTTCGCCACTAAGGGGTTTGTCAGCCTAACGAAGCCAGGCCCAAAAACAAAAGGACGAACTGTATCCAGGCACAGGCGCAAGCAAAATGATGGACGCAACACCGACCCAGACGGACCATCCCAATAGACTATAAAGGAACCAGATTCCGACCGCCAACTGAAGGGGAATGTAGATGAGAAGAACTAAAAAGTCTCTGCTATCTGTGATGTTCCCCAAGTCGGTGGTAACTAAATTATTGATCTTTCCAACGAGGCTTCCGTCGGTTTTCTTGGCTTCCGGTTTGGCTTCCTCTTTGCCGGGCTTGGACGGTTGTTTACTGGCAGTCGATATGATGCTGGAAGAGCTCGTCTGGAGAGTCGGGGAGTCACCCTCCGTACGAGAAGAGCTCTCGCCATTTTCCGGCGTAACGGTTTCGTCTGTGCTATCGAGGTCCGACCCGGTGCTGGCCGCCTCGATCGCGGGAGAATCTGTACCTTTAGTTGCAGCGGTTTCCGCTTTCATACGGATCCGCAAACTGTGAAAGGTGAGTTTTGACGCTAAAACCTCGGTGCACTTGCCTGTGAGCGAAAACCAGTTGCGTGATAATTGCCTCCGTCCGAACAAGAGTGCGGGTCTCAAGGAAAGTGTAAGTCGAAGATATCGTACTTTAAACTTGTACGCACGTTGATAAAGATATAAACTTGGAATAGGATAGTCCCTGGAAAATATGTGAGGTTATTTTGTTAACCCAAGCGACGGCCGTACCAACGATGGGGCCAAAGAAAATCATTGCGATCCAAACCCATGGTCGCACGACTTGCTCGGATCCTTGGTCCAGCGATTCGATATACCTGCATGAGGTCAGAAGAGGCAAGAATCAAAGAAGGGCGGCTCATACTGGAGCAGCCGGTTCATGGCGAACGGTCTGCATATAATTAGTAACACCATTCCTAAGTAATTTTCGGAACGACAGTACCCGGAATAATTCGTAGCGACTCTCAGAACGAGGAGCCCCGCCAGTATCATGAATTCGCGGTAAAAGACGCGCATCAGTCCGAAGAAAATGTGGCTGCTCGATTTGCTGCCAGAGAAACTGTCCAAGTACTGGGATTGTTTAGTCGGTCGTATTTCGACGATATTGGAAAGGATCATACCTTGAAGCTTCGTTTTTTGAGATGTGCGGAGGCATCGGTATCGCATAAAGGATAAAGTTCATCTTCTTGCAGTTGCGATTCACGGTACGCAAGGAAAATGATGTGATCCAAGAAAAAGTAGAAGGCAAACGAAAAGATCGAGGCCGTCTGCTCCGGATTGAGCACCGTCATGGGGTTCTTCGATTGGAATCAAAATTTGTCGTCCAGATGAAATGCTCAGGACTCACCAACGGGTCTACGGGGACGTATTGCCGGGGTGTGAAGACAGGAATCGCCACTGCGGTGATAAACAAGAGCGCGATTTTGGCCCACAACCGTCGCCCTTCGGCGATATCCACCGGAGTGCCACTAAAAGTGGCCAAGGGGAGAAGATCCCGATAGACATAGATGCAAAATGCGAGAAATAAGATGCAATTCGCGTGGCTGACGATTCGATGGCGCGACTTTTGTGGATTGACGGAGAGAAAGGCCAAAATCGAGGCATACAACTAAACCAAGGTGAGATTGAGATGCAAGCTAAGCCATTGAAACTCACATAAGGCACACTCAGAAACAATCCTTCCCGACGCATTCGTCCGTATTCGTGCGCGATTGGCAAGAGAGTCGACAGAGCGAGTAGTCCCAAACAACCGAGCAGACGCGCCACTCTGAACCACAGGATAGCCCCTTTACCAATTCCTGGAGGCGGGGCTTTGTTGTCGGACATTCCGACGCGTACCAGCAGAGCGTCAATAGACTTGAGAGCCAGTGCACGATGAAGGATGAGAATCGACGCAGAGACAGCTGTTGCATATGCGGGGACAAAAAGCAGGTCAATGTCTGGTAGATGGGCGTTGACCAAGGCCATAATGGCCTGGGGAGCAGGTCCGAAATCCATCCTGCAGGTGGTCGAATGCAGGTGAAGGTGAGCGCTAAAACGGTCGCGAAGGACCGGCTATCATGACTCACTTGATACCCCGTGAAACAGAAGATAAGTAAGCGCAGAAATTTGAAAAGATACCTTTGAGATACCTTGTGCATACATCTTCATCAGACTTTTGACAATTAGCTTGTGACCTTGTACAAGGCCGAAAAAGGCCGAAAAAGGTCGAAAAAGGTCGACAAGCCACAAGTTCACAAAGCTATGTCTAAATCTCAACAAGGTCAAATTTTCGAAAAAAAATATTTTTTTCAGGCATTGATCTGGGCATTAAATGTGATTTGAAAGGGGGTGTTTTTCACTTTTGGCCTTGTGAACTTGTCGCAAGCTCAAAAGGTCGAAAAAGGCACAAGTTATTTGTCAAATGGCTGATGTTCCCACCTCGCAGGGCACGAGCCAGGTTGAATCTATGTACCACGAGCGGGTGGGTATGTGAACAAATTGATTGGCTGATCCGCGACGCGTACACTTGTGCAAACAACGCGTGTTACGTACAGTTCCCCGGACCGCGTGCGGACGCCGGATCCAGAGGCCACCAGGAGCGTTCATAACTTGAGACAAGGAGTAGTCACTTACCTCGTAATTCAACAGCCTGCGTGTTAAGACCAAGACTGGAGACTGATAGATTGCCACAACGTACTATAGTATCTTACATTGATTTCGAAATAAACTAAACAGTGGACACAACTGGGTAAAGAAGATCGAACGAGTCCCAGATTGTTCAAGATCGCGAAGCCCTACAAACCACCGGGTGACTCGGCTGAGAAAAGCTGCATTGGACAGGCCTCAGCAGCATACATAGACGTGAACAAGAGAGGCAACATACACGAAGGTGGTCAAGATGCGTTGATATCGGTGTGGAGGGGATGGATGACGCGCGCTGGCGGACAGGTAGAGCGGTCGACATCGACAAAGTGCGATCGTCCGCATCCGTGTTGCGTTCCGACGACGGAAAGTCAACCGTACGTGGCGGCGCGGACGAAGGGATCTCAATCTCGAGTACACGCGACACTGGATCTTCTCGTCCGTCAAACGAATCCGCAGACAGGTCGGATAATTCGTCATCCGAGACCCCGCCTTCAAGTTCAACACGCCATCAGAAGCAGAAAACGTCCAGGAATTTAGAGCGTACCTTTCGCGCCGCTGAGCAGGACACCACCGCCAATAACGCGCCACGAAATCGGGAAGTATCCCTTGCGAGTGTTCTCTTCTTTCGTAGATAGCGGCTTCGTAGGGAGCTCGTGCTGCAGCTTAACAGCCTCGGGCGACGGCGACGGAGGCTCGTATGTCTGGTCCGGATCAGCATGGATACTGGAGAAAGATGAGCTGCGCGAAAGTGAACTGAGAAATAAAATATGCATACAATGTGCAAGCATCGCCGTTTGGACAGACGGTGCCGGGCTTGAAGTACCTGCACGGCTTGGCTAAAATAAAATCAGCGAACATCAATGGCATGAGGCAAACTCTGGCTCACTCCGGTAATTCATGAGCCTTTGGCGGTCGCGATCGATGGGTGAGCGTGGTGACTGTGGATGGGATTGAAATCCCGGAGAATAGAAGCCTGCCGAGGGCGGAGTCTTGGGACTGAATATGTCGTACACGGGCGCCATCCCGTACGTCGCAGGCACAACACTCAAGGGCGGTCGGGATGAGTAGGGCAGGAATGGGTCGTCATACGAAGGGCTCAGATACGAGACGCCTCCGCCTTGAGTGTCCGCCCCAAAATAAGAGCAGTGTTGTCCAGGGACATCCTCGGTGGAGGGCAGACCGCCATCATCGGATACGGAGCTCGTTGGCGATGCAGAAGGCGTAGCAGAGTCGATGAGGCTTGCGGGCGGAATTGAGTTCGGTGGAAGCAAATGGGGCGACGGAACGAACTCGAGTGGGTACCACGGTGTTTGCGCGACAGGCATCCCGTTGAAGTGGCTGTGGACGTACATCGCATAGGGGTTCGCCCCACTGCGCGTCTGAGGTGCGTCTGTACCGAGGCCAAATGCTAGTACACGTCTTCAGTTTCGAATATGATGCGCGTTGTGTAGGGACTCACGACGGTCTGATAGCGAATTTATACTCTGCAAATCTATGTCCGTCCAAGTTAGATCGACGAACGAGCTACACAACATGCCGAACTGACCTTTGAGCAGCGAGTGATCATCCGAGCCCACGCTCGCCTCCCCATGTAGATACTGGCACCAGATCCCATTGGTACAATTTCCTTGGAGGTAGTATCGACACTGCTTCGGAGGCGGCAGTGACACCGGCGGGTCACCGAAAACGTGCGCAAAATCGCAGTCGTCCTGCGATTTATGAGGGCAGGTTCCCACCTGGAAGTACCTGCAGGGCTTGGCTGTAAACCAATGTAAGCTCCGAGTCGACGTATCAGCGAATCGGTGTGCGCACGTACTGTGTCGTTTTTTGTGGGGCGGTTTTTTTGGGCTCGAAAGCGCAGGGTAGGTCATGGTCGAGGGAAAGAAGGGAAAGAGCAAGCAGCACAATAGCAAGTCCTGAAGGGGCGGAACTTGCCGATATCCTCGGCTCAGGCGAAGGAGAAAAAAGGAAGATCAGTCTTGCAATCAGCGGTTCGTCCCTAGCAAGGCTTTATGTTACACTCGGCCAGGGTTGAGACAATGGATCCGAAACAGCTCAAAAGGGGAAGAGATCTTGTTAGGTGCGCGTTGGCTTTTGTAATAGATTCTCTTGGGCGAGGTCGATGAAGGATAGAACAATATGTGTCTAGCTTTCCTAACTCAGCGACCCGATCGTGGACACGAAGCCCACTAAAGACAATAACTGGCAGAGATGATCTAAACCCCGTCGCGCGCTATTGTTATTCGTAGCCCGAGGGGAAATCGAAGACAATAAAGCCGACGCGTGTTGATCTCAGTCCTATTGTTGAGTTGTCCAGCCGACGAAAGCGATGAGACAGGCTATGCGACGCAAAGCATACATCGGGCCTTCAGGAATGAAATGGCGGAGACGGCCGGGCGAGTTCGCAAGACATTTGAGTGCAGCCGGTAAAGTGAGCTAGAGAGGCTTGGGGGTGATTTCGCCGGTTTATTGTCCCAGCAGAAGTCAAATCTGTGCCGAAATCGCCAGCGGGAGGCTTCTGTCGCCACGACCCCAGTGAACGCTTGTCTTGTTGTCTTCAATTGTTCGATCGAGTTTCGGAAGAACGGCCCGGCGAAGCACGTGCACTAAACGTTTGAAATGCCGTAAGTTGAACCTTGTCTCCGCACCAACCGTACATGCAGGACCCACAACCTACGGCTTCTGGCTTGCCTCCGTATTTTCCTTCAATTAGAGTGCTATGGAAGCGCTCTCGCCATGGCATCGCACAAAGCATAACTTTTTCAGACTTCAGTTTGTAAATTTCAACCTCAACAGGCCCCAGGGACCGTCACAGTCTTCCACGATGGCCACATGGAAGGCACGTCAGAGATATGATCGTGAAGCCTGGATTGTCATCCAGCATTTTGATGTAGGCGTCCTACCCTTTCTCTCGCGATGTTATGATCACAGCGGGTGGAGCAAGCTCGGTGGAGCAGGGTCGACGTCGCCTACTCGTAGATTTTACGTCCAGCCGTTCCTACGTGGGGTATCCAGGCCTGAAGCCAACACAGTAATAATATCCTATCTCTGGAAGTTCGGTTGTAAATTTTTCCCCTGCTCAGTAAGGTTGTGTAACATGTCAATGTCAGCAGCTTCTGACTGAGAAAGGCGAAGGCTCTAGGTCATCTTCATTGCAGATGCTTTTTCATTCACCGAATACTACATTCAACGCTTCCCAGTGGTCGCTGGTGACTCACAGTTCCGGCAGATTCAAATGTTTGAACATTGAGCCTTGTTCTCCGCCGTTCAACTGGAAATTGGAATTCGGCGAAGTGGATGGCCACTAGACACAACCGGACTGAGGGAATTTTGTCTACAGCCTTGCACAGTCGCAGCTATATCTATTGCATCTGCCTCTACTTCGCATTCAGCGAGCCTGCAAGCAGCAAGTTTGAGTGAAATCCATCATAACAAGAACGGCATGGAATAATTTCTCGTTCGATGGGTGGACCTTTATTATCTACAGCCCATGGCAGGGGTGCAGAATACGACTTCATCACGGCACACCGACAGAGCCCGAGACACTGATCTTATATGGGTCATGACAGTACTCAGTCCAATGTAGATTTTTCAACGACGGCCGTTTGGAACTTTTATATCGAGTTCAACGCCTGAGGCAGTGCCGCCTCAGTTGCAACACCGGGGCTCGTAGACAACTGAGACTCAATCTTCGAGGCGACGGTGCACATCTGATGACCGACCCCGCGCGCACTTAACCGGTATTTACCGACCATGTTCAACTTGCCCCAACGCGAGTTTTTGGACTCCGCTGCTTGTGTACTTACCCGATTGACTTGTGTCGTATGACGGTCATCGTGCACTTTTATTATTTGCCGAAAAAATGGCTGTTTGTTCCAAAAATGTGCCCGTTTCTTCGAAAAAAGTCCAACCTCAAACTTTGAAAAAAAATCACTGTGAAACTTTTTGTAGAAAAAGTTAACTTTTGCAACTTTACAAAGTCTGGGTTTGTGCTTTTCACAAAAGATGTGTGGGATGTGTGGCTGTGCTAATCCCGATGATGGCATCAGCCACCGAATCTGGATAATTCTATTTGTGAGCCCGGCTTTCACCGCTTAGGGGGTTGCCAAATAACATAATTCTATTTGGAAGCCCCCCCTAAGCGAAAGATAAGGCTTATTTTTCCGCCGGGCCGCGCTCCATCTAATCTGAATCTCTCGCTCTTGCTACCTTCTAGTGATGTATTCCCCATCCTCATACTCGAGCCCAATATAACTTGAAGCATTACATTGTGAAGTAGGCCCTGCTGCCACTTGTGACTCTTGGGGTAGCCTTTTCCTCTGTGCTGTATTGCGAGCCTATGTAACAGCAAGATTCAGCACGCTGTTGTCCAAATCCAAGGCGCGCGTTTCTGCCTGGCAGCCTGTTGTTCTGGAATGATCATTGATTCACGAAACATCCACATCCACTTATACTGCGACTCACACCGTGAAGATGTGGGATTCGCACCTTTCCCAGAATCATGTATTGCAAGGGTGATCCTTGTGTACCCAAATTCTACCAGCACCAACGCGCTCTCGCTGAGGTGACCGCAAAATTGAAGCGCTTGGGCAAAGAAAAGCATGGGCTGAGTGCTAGCACCATTGCCAATGTGGACAAGAAGCTTAAGAAAGTACTACCGTTGGCCAAAGTCGGTGAGACGTCGACCGCCAAGAAGGAGAATCGGGAAGATGGGACGACGGGGACAATGAAGAAGAAGCGGCATTCGGCTGATCGGGATTTGGCTTTGGATGGACTCACCCTTTCACCCAGGAAGAGGCGCCGCGTTCAGTAGGCCGTCTTGTTTGCGTCTTGTAGTAGAATTAAATGTATATTATTGCGCGGGCCGCTCCGGGGCCGCTAATCTTATCAATGTTTGAGGGCTGCCAAGTTCTATTTGGCAACCCCCCAAAAATTAGGGGGGCTCACATTTAAGCCCTACCGGCAGCCGGGCTCACAAATAGAATTATCCACCGAATCTGCATGAGATCTTCAGCTCAAGGGGAGATGGGAGGGTCATACAGGCCATTTGGAAGCATTACAAAGAGGTTAAGTGACTGTGGTACTCAAGAGCAGCCCAACATGAGCCCTCGTAGATGAATACAACCCACCGAGATGGCGGCTGATGCCATCAGCGGGATTAGCACAGCCACACATCCCGCACATTTTTCGTGAAAAAGGTTGCAAAACTTGACTTTTTCTGAACAAAAGTTCCAGCGTGAAATTTTGCAAAGTTTGAACTTTCAGATTTTTCGATGAAACAGCCACATTTTTTTAACAAACAGTCGTTTTTTTTGGCAAATAATAAAAGTGCACGATGACCGCCATAGTGTCGCCACTAGCACTGCTGCTGTCACACTGCCAATTGCCAAATTTAGGTTCAACCGACGTACTATGCGAAAGTTGGACTTTCGAATCGTACAAAGTTGGGGCCGAAGCGCGACCCAAAACAAGTAATATGAGTTCGTATAAAAGCGCAGCTTAAGTCACTTGAATAAATTTGCACTTCAGTGGAACTGATTTGCGACTGGAATTCTGCAATTCGATTCGCACAACGGTTCCACTGAAATGCGAACCGAAACGCTTGGGTTTCGGTTGGGTTTCGGTTTGAGAAAAAGTGCCACCAAAACTCAACATTTCAGCTGCGCTGAAATGTCAGCTGAAACTCAAAGTTTCAGTTCTCATTTCAGTTTACCTGAAATGATATGTTTCGGTGTGCATTTTGGCCAGAGCCAAAACTCGAGCCGAAACCATGGGTTTCGGGTGCATCGAAATTTGGTCGGCGGATCATCCGCCGACCAGCTGCCGCCCATCCGCCGACCGTCTGCTGCCCATCCGCTGACGGTCTGCCGCCCATCCGCCGACAATCCGACACTCATCTGCAGATGGTCTGCAGCTGAGCTGAAGACGGGCAGGTTTTTCTTTTCATTGCAGCAGTATGACATCCCTCGGTGTAAGAATTTCGATCTCAGCATGATAGAAGTGTAGATGTCTGTGGAAATATTGCATGGACACAGAGCAATTATAATCGTCCGGTCCTCGGGATTCACCAGTCGCGCTTTCGATAAGGCTCTATTCACACTGCCAGTCTGCCACCGACGCGTCGCGTCGCGTCCTTGATCCGATCCTTGCTTGATCCGCTCATCGTTCTCGCGGCTGGGGTCTCTCATTGAACCGTCAGGACTTTGCGATAAAATCATATACTGCAAAAACCTCAGCATGTCCATTTGGATTGCGGTTAACTAACGGACGGGAAGTCTGTGTAAGAGGCCATGTATCTACACAGGCAATTCCCCCGTCGCCTCTTTTTTTTTTTTTTTTTGGTCCGAATTTTATCCCACATCTCCTGCTCAACTTCCCGCATCTTACAGTCTTTAACGATGCCTCGCCCTTTTTTTCCCCACTGGAGTGGTCCAGAGCTGTTTCGGGATCAATTTTAGGTCGGTTTGACAGTGATATTCTCACGACCGGTTCTCTTCTTTACCAGCATCATCTCCACACACGCGCATTGCGAACACTTACTTGGCTGGCTAGACTGTGGGCTTGGGAGGTAAGTACCAAGTTTCTGCGCGCAATCTTCTCCGATCCCGTGCAGCGCCGGGGCGAGGCCGCCACCACTGTGATCAAGTAACAGTTGTCAGTGGCTCCAAGTCGGATTCGAGAAAGTCTGCCAGTACATCTTTAGGGTTTCTCTCTTCTCAAGGAAACACTGAAGAACCTTTAGATCGTGGCGTCGGCAGAGGATTCCTCTGAACGATCATGAACGGACTCAGCAAGGTGAGCATCTTCCTGTCGATCCCAGGGTGTACCGACGCTCTCTGCACAGCAGCTTCCCCACTTAAAGCGAACCGTATCATTATCTCCATCTAAAATTCCAAATTGGAAGTTCAGAACGGGATCCACCCCCGTATTGAGTCGACAACAATCAGGATTTCCCGCCGTATTTCCATTCAGTCTCGCTGATCTCGTTGATCTCGCGAAAGCCTACCAACTCCAGAGTGGCCCTCCCCGCACGCGAGTTATCTCAGAGGAGCCGCACATTGTTACGGCCGATGATAGCCTTCCGTTCGCCAAAGCGCCATGCTATCTGTACGTGCCCCAAGGCAAAAACACAACTGTCGTCGTCGACACATCTCGCTCCATTCTCGATCTTGTGGAACGCTCCCCATGGAAAGATCCTCTCCGTGCACATAAACCCGCATTCAAAATAAAACAAGTCGAAGGAAAGGGACTCGGAATGGTCGCGACGCGACCGATAAAGGCTGGGGAGTTGGTGATCGCCGAGAGACCAGTGTATATTCAGCGGTTCGATGAAGTTACCCTACAAATCCCAACGGACTACACATATTTTAACGGGCGTCTAGTGCTCGGCGCCCTCGAAGGTCTTGCCCCTGCATCACAAAATGCGTTTCGTGCTCTGAAGAATGTCCATGGCGCTGAAAACCACGTGCTTTGGGGTACTTTGAAGACCAACGCAATTCGGCATCGTATGGATGCTGACTACAAAGGTCCCGATTACGCAGGGCTGTTCCCTTCGATGTCTCGCGCAAACCACTCCTGCACCCCGAACCTGCAGTTCATCTTCTCCGCAGAGACGTTCGCTGGGGAATTTCGCGCGGTGAAACCAATCGCACCCAAGGAGGAATTGTGCATGAACTATACCGACGTTCTCGCGCCGCGCTTAATGAGGCAAAGCGAGTTGGAACAGCGATACGGCTTCCAGTGTGAATGCACTGCGTGTTCTGCCGGTAGCTTCGAGTCTGACCGTCGTAGGGCACAAATCTCCGAGGCGGTGCAGGTGCTGGAAGCGGCCATGGTCAAAGACGGCCATGCCGGTAACGCACCAATTAGCGCGACGGAGATGGAGGAAGCAATCAGATTAGCAGAGCGAGAGGGTCTGATGGTGAATGCTGCACAGATGTATGTCTATGGGACTTCTAGGTTGTTGTGGTTGCGAGACATACCACGCGCCAAGCAGTGGTCCGTAGCGGCCGGGAAGAGGATGACGTTGTTTGAGGGGAAACGGTCGCCTTCTGTCAAGACTATGTCTGAGTTCATCCCGCTTCTCAATAGTTTGGGATCGTAATACTTAGACTTCTGTATTCTGTAATGGTCGCTGGAACTTTGTGCTTTGTTGTCTACATGGACGAATTGAAAGACAAGTATCGCCTGGGCCTGGAAGATATCACTTCAAGCGAAAGTCTCATACATAGCGGCAAGAAAGATAGGTAGGTAAGGCCCTAGGTAGGAAAGGGAAAGGAACATCGCACATATTCAATGAACGCTCGCAGCGGCGCTGAAGATCAAGTTCGGTATTATGACGAAAGCAATTTGAAGCTCAGCCGAGGCCCAAGTTTACTGGTTGCCCTGACAGAGGGAGCGCTGAGGCAGAACAATGCACATTTTCACCAAGGGAAAAGCCACCAAGTCGATGCTCCGAGTCGTGGGAGGCCAGAAACTGAGAAAGTTGTCGACGACTCAGGGGACGGGCGGTCATCAAGCTTGGGCAGGTACCCGGAGAGAAGAGCAGAGAAGAGAGAGATGGACGACAAGCGCAAGGTATCGTGGAGGACGACCGGTCAGGGCTGAGGGCGTTTTCGCAGAGGATGTCTTGGCCGTGCGCCAAAAGTGACAGAGGTATGGCAATCCACGCGAGATCTCGCGAGCTCAAGATGCATTCGGCGCGGAGCTATGGCGGAGCTGATAAGTATCCCAATATTAATGATATGAAGACTCGGAGAGACCGTGGCGGCAACCGAGGCCCCGTATACCACAAAGCGCGCGAGGGTTTCCTGTGGGACCACGACCGAAGAGGTAATGCAGGCCGACGCGTTCTGCTCAAGTGTTGTATGGTCAAGTTTTGCCTCCGAAAATTCACTGTTCAGCACAGTGTCATTTCGGAGGCATAGGAGGCAGGAAGCCGGGAACCAGCTGCGCGTCAAAGATCATTAGTGTGTAAGAATCCAAACTACATGTGTATCCATCCCTCTAGTCATAAAGCTGCATTAAATATTCTAAGTAAGCTTGGCATGCAGCCACTCCTCGGCGGCGATGAGCTTCTCGTAACCCTTCTCGCCGGTGAAGCCGCCGACGGTGAGGAGAAAGTGCGCGGCGCAGACGGCGAGCACAACGGCGGTGACGCTGGCGAGCGAGTACGAGCGCGGCTCCTGGGGGTCGGCGTCAAAGACGACCTTTGACTTCTCAAGGTTAATGGCCTTGAAGATGTCGCCGGTGAACTCAAAAACGCGCGACGCCTCGTCCATGACCGCCGCTGCAGAACGCGCGTTGGTTAGTAAGCTCACACGTAAAAAGAAAGGCACGCCACATACCTTTGACCTCGACGTTGTCGCCCGCGCCCGTGTTCATGCCCGCGCGGAACCAGTCCTTGATGCGCTTCATCTCGCCCTGCGTCGCGGGCTTGGCCGAGCGCAGCTCCTTGAACGCATAGAACGACAGGCCGGACCCGCCCACCGTCAGACCGTACGCTTTTGCCAGCGCACGTTGGATGGTCTGCCCACCGCTGAGGTCGCCGAGGTAGCGCACGTATGCGTGGGCGAGCAGCGGGGACGGGTCGGGCGAGTCGGCTATGGCCTGAATGCGTCCGACGTACGTCTGCAGTGCTGGCGGCTGGGCGGCCATCAAGGTAACGTGTATCCGGTGGGATTTCCACGACGCTTCGGGCACGCCGAGCAGGTACGCAATGTCGGCAGATAGGTGCGGTGCGCGGGCCAGCAGGGTAGGGTTGTATGTCGGCTCGAGCACCGGGTGGTTCTGGTGTCGCTCCAGACCCCGCTCGAAGGTGCTGTGGCGAAAATCGTTAGCTGACTCACGGCTGGGGGCTAGGGGAAGGCGCACTTGTAGATGTGCCAGAGCATCATGAGGAATCGAACGTATTCCTCCTTGTCCAGCTCGCCGCGCAGCATGGCTTCGGCGGCGGGGCTCACCTCAATCTCCTCATGCACCTTCTTGGTACCCTCCTTCAAAACATCGGACAGCGGCTGGGAAAGGTCGACGACGGACATATCAGGAAAGCGAGGAAAGCAGGGAAGAAAGCAAAGGAGAGGGCCAAAGGGATTGCGTGTGTAGGGGCGTGGTCAAGCACCGGCTCGAGCGAAAAGAGGTTGCTGTGGACCAAATCCAGGCCGCCGATCTAATCAGATTGCCATCGCACGCCTTTCGCACCTGGATAGGGTTGGCCAGGAGGCTTAGCTACTAGCCTTAGCCTTTGCAGAGAGACCTGGATGATAGAATATCTTCCTACATAGAAGATGCTCAGAGAGTCTAACTTTTTTTTGTTAAAAAATTCCTTCCGCACACCTGAGACGATCTGACTGGGATGCAGTCGGCGCCGGCAGTAGCCGGTTCCGATAGAGTGTAGAAATATTCATGGGTTCTGGAGAGTTGGGGAAAGATCGTGGTCTTTCCTTTGCAAGGTCCGATTCGCGAGAAATACAATCTCATTTGATTTAGCTTGAACCCTATGAGTGTTCCATATTGTACATGTACATTATCCTACATGCGACGTGGCTGTATAGTGAGCCTCAGGCTGACCAGAACAGTCGGTTTCAGAATACGATTCATGCAACCTGAACTTTGCACGAAAATGTATCATTGGCCCCTGCGGCAACAGCAGCGTACGCCTTCCGCTGGATGCCGGATGCCCCGCATTCCCGTGCGAGAGCATCCTCCTCGTCCTGAAGGCGTCGTGCAAGCAAATAGTCCGCATCACAGCTTTGCGTCGACGTCCCAGCGTCCGAGCTAAAATCCGCAAATCCGCTCACGTCCTCCCACTCTGGGTCATCGTCCACAAACTGGAACTGCGGCTCGTCCCAGAATGCGTCCTCGTCGAGCAGTATGACACGGCGCGGGGCTTCCAGCACTTCGAACTCCTTTGCAACGCCTAGACCGGCGCTGTCAGCACGTACACCGGCATGGTGTTGCGCAAGGCCGAACCTTTCAGTTTCGCGTACCGGGCGATGTCCATGAGCGCCACCTCGCGCTGTGACGATGGGTGTGAGAAGGGCGCGTCTTGGTCAGGTTCCCCGACATGGTCTCGATCCATGTCTTCAAGTTGAGCGGCCGTCGTCGCACCCCGCAGGTCAGCCCGGATCCCATCGACACTGGCGGGGCAGATGAACGTGTTGGCGTTCCAGCGGAAGCCGTCGCGTCGTCCTGGATTGCGGCTGTGCGTGTCCCGTGGATCGCGGTTTTTATACGACCAGTAACGGGTTGGCATATTGGGCAGTACAACGAACGAATCAGTTGCGGTTCTGTCGAGTGTGGCGAGTGTAAAGGGAGGGAGGGCCTGTGGGCCGTGGCCGAGTGCTGGCGGTGGAAGAAGACACCGGAAGACAGGTATCAGACGGGCCTTTAAACCAAATCGGATCCGCCAGTATGAGTCAAACGGCGTTTACGGTTTCGTTGGCTCTATCTGACTCGGCAAGATGTACTATATACTTGTATCCCTTCGGGAACGAATGCTTTGGAGAAGATATCTTGCTGATAGATGGGGCCGGAGAGACGCTGGGACACTTCCCAATCGGTCGATCCCTCCGGAGCGACTAAAGAACTTTCCCTCGGGTGGCCTTGAAACCATTTAATTCAGGAGTTGAAGCAAAGGACCAGTTGACGAGCCAGAGACGCGCACAACGATTCAGAATCGCACAGCAACCGCGCAGCAGCGCGCACGGCCAGATCGCGACGCGTAGATCAAGGGTACCTTGAACAATTCTCTTAGTGACCCAGGGAGAACAGACAGATTGAGCCTGAAGTATGCATGGGGTAGTGGCGCCCTTTGGAGGCATCAGCTAGCAGGGCTTGAGCTTGGAACGGCCAGTGACGACTGCATAGTATTTGAGGTAGGGGGGATTATCGGACGACTCTTTCTAGACTCATTGGTGCGGGAAGACGAAACGAGAGAGCAATCGTTTGAGGACGAAGCTCGAGGCCAACTCGAGGCCGCCAACGAGGACTCGGAGGAAGAGAGGAAGAACTTAGAAAGGACCAACTCTCTGTCACGTCACGCCCTTCTGGCACGTTTTGGCTTCATCTGCCCTATGCCTGAGACTGCCTCTTCCCTGGACCTGGATTTTCGCCAGTAAATCGGCTTGAAATTCGAGCACCGTTCCGGACGTGCGTGATTTCCTTGCATCTTGATCCGGGCTTGACCTTTTGTTTTCCAGACAATCGTAAAGGAAAACTACTTATCATGGTTCAAGATTCTCGTTGTGCACGGATAGCCGAAATAAAGCTCGAGATTAACCGCCTCCAAGCGGAACTTGATTCGCTCACTGAATCTCTGACCTTTCCCATCCTCAGTTTGCCGGTCGAAATAACGTCTCAAATATTCGTGCACTGTCTACCTGACTCTGCCCGCGACGTCAGCCCACTCGACGCTCCTCTGGTTTTAGGGCGCGTCTGCTCCGTTTGGAGAAATATTGCTCTATCTACCCCCCAGCTATGGACATCTTGGTCGCTTTCCATCGACGGGGACTATTCATCTAGCCTCTTCCCCTAAAGCAAGGGCTTTCTCGGTCGCGGAACTGCCCTCTCTCAATCCGTTTGCATCACCCCACTTATACAAGCGAAGATGTGACGGAAGAAGACGAAGGCTGGGGTGGGAGCACACGCATGATTACAGCTCCGAAGTCGTACCTATCCTCCTTACCGCCGGTGGGAAGACGTCGAGTTCAATATGCCCGTTCACACGACTGCCTCACTGTTCTCAATCAAGCACCGTCCCTTATCGACTGTGTATTCTATATAACGGACAGCCGTTCGGATGAACCTCTTGTCCACCCGCCCCCACTTGTTCACCTCAAATCCCTCAGACTCGAGTCCGCCGTGGAAAGGGCATACTATTGATGTAATCAGGCGCACTACACTCCCCGCGCTCGAATCATTTGTTCTGGGACGGGTTCCTCATACTACCACCCTGCTCCTCGGTCTCTTCATCGACAGATCCGAATGCAACCTCCGCCATCTCTGCTGCATCTTCCCCTATCTTGGATTATTTGGAAGATATGCCACAGCTTTCGACCCTAGAACTCCTTGATTACACACAATATCAACTTGTCAAGGTTGTCGAGTATCTTAGAACAGCGCGCGTATATGTTCCCTATCTTGAGAGCCTCACGATCTTCTGCCGAAGGCAAGGAGTCGAAGGGGATTCCCCGTTCATGACGTTGCTCGTCCTCCTGCGCACGCTGTGTAACGAGGACCATGCCGCTCCTTTGCGACGCTTCCGGCTTGTCTGGACGTCGTCGATGTTGCCTTGCAAACCAGATGCGCAGGAGATTCAGGCATTCAAGAAACTGCGCGAGAGAGGCCTGGACGTCTACGTCGGGACCCAAGTAGAGTCATGGGTGTAGACTTTCTCAGCAGCGCATGCATAATATGTGTGTGATCCTTCTTTCCGGCGACGATGGATCTCTTACATGTGATTTTTCCAGTAGGATCGCAGGTCTTCCCTCGTTGTCCCGAACGTAATCAAAGATACGAGCGCCACCATTGCCCACCAAGACCGTTTAGGGCAATAGCATTGCCTTATTTAGTCATTACTTCGTGTCTTCGTTGGTCAACCGCTTGACATTCAAGGTGACGGACGCCTGTGCTCTAACTCCCTTGTTCAATGCGGATTATTTAACACAGGTACGATACATCCAGCCCGAGAGAGAGAGTATCCTTCGACAGCAAGGCGAGTGTGAGTAGTCAGTCAATAGATAGGTAAATGTAACAAAGTCCATGTGTGATGCTCATAAAAAAAGAGTGAGAGGTAGGAGGAAGAAATGCACCCAGAGAGAGGAGGCGAGGTTTACTGCCGGCGGCCCTCCCAGGGGTTGTGGTACGGGACGTGCTCTTGTTGCGGGGGGTCGTACGGCCGGTCAGGGTTGTAAACCGGCGGAGCAGCGCCATTGTACATGGGCGACTGCTGGTACATCTGCGGCTGCCCTGCGCCGGGTGCCGGCAGGTGCAGCGGGCGGTACACACCGCGTTGCTTGGTTCGGTGGCGCCGGATCAGGAATGCGCCAAGGATGAGGAGCACGATCCCGCCGATGACGGAGGCGCCGATGATGATGTAGGTGGTCCTGGATATCTTGGAGGTGCTGCTACCATTGTCGGTGCTGGGGGATTTCGTCAGGATGCTGATCGTGGTGTCCACGCCATCCAGGCGGACTTTGACGAAATCCGAGTGCGCTACAGGGGTTGTTAACACCGTATTGGACCCAAGCCAAGAAGCGTGCTTTACCTTCCGCGGGATCGGTCGTAGAGAGGAATTGGATGTAGGGATCCGCCTTACCTTTGGAGTCCGCAACAAAGTCACCGAAGTTGACTAGGGTGTATACGTTGCGCACTGCACAGGGATGAGTCTTGGATACCGAGGCCGAGTGGAGGAAAAGCACTTACGGAACGCCATGCCAAAAATAATGTCGTAAGTGGGACTCGAACCCGTGTCAAACGAAACGGGCTGGAACTGGAATCCTATGCGTTAGCACGGACTGCGGACTGTGCGCACGAACGCACCAGTCCCAGGCAGGCATTCTGGCCACTGGAAGTCTTACGAGCGGGCAAACCGAAAATAGTGGGATCCCTGATGCTCGGTCAGCGGTTGCCACCACAAAGGACGGCCGAACTCACGCAGCGGTGTCGAGAGGGTGAACCGGGTAAGATTTCCCGCCGAACTTGAGGGTGACGTTGACCTCTTGGGTGCACGGCACGTACCAGATGGTGCCAACGGAGGGGTCGTTGACAAGCTCTGCGCCGTTGAACCCGCCGTAAATAGCTTTGGCGACAGATCTGAGAGCGGGTATCAGACTTCAGATCCAGGGTTGGCAGGTGCACACTTACGCGGGGACTTGGGGCAGAGAGAATCCGGTGTCGACAACGACGGTGGCCTGCTTACTGTTCGAGGTCGAGCTGACCTCGGACGTGATGGGGATGGAGCCGCCGTCGGGGCCGATGAAACCGTTAGCATCGAGGAGGACCTGGAAATGCTGATTGGCCTGATTCGAGATCGAGACATCGGTCACGGTTAGTTTGGGCTGGTTCACGACGTCCGTATAGTTGGGTAGTGTCTCGCCCACGGTGAGGTCCCCAGGGAAGGTGTCTGTTGGGTCTGCGGAATAATGGCATCATTATTGGCTGGAAGGAGGCCAGGATGTTTGCGCCTCACCATCGATACGTCCCAGAAGGAAGGTGATGTAATTGGGCGTAGAAGTGTCTTGAATGAAAATGCTGTCAAGCACAGTGTTTCCTTCGTCCTCGGAGTCGAATTCGTCGTAGACGACAGAGCCTTTGCTGGGCCCGAGCCCAATCAAGCCCTGCCCGACAGGATGGTCGCTATCGGGTGGTACTTCGACTGAAAGTGAAGTTGGAATCGAGGTTAAATCCTGGGAGCTGGGCACTCACTGAAAGCCTGCTTAGGAACAGTGAATCCATTGAAGACCACCGGTGCAGTCTTGACGGGCCCAGTGGCACCGCCGGATGCATAAGATATGGTGGCCGCCTTTCCAGTATCGCTGGCGGCTGAGACGCTGCCCGCCACCCAAAGGTCGGAGCTTTTGTGGGGTCAATACAATGAAATAAGGGGGCGGCATAATTTCAAGTACCTCCCGGTATCGATTAGAACTTCGAACGAGACGCCGCCGACAGTAATGTTTGTCGTGTACTGAAGATCGGCGGAGTTCTCGAGCGGTGATGATCCCGCGAGGCTGCCCCGTCGTTGCAAGCCCCTCTGCTCGACGGGGATTCGGCGACCTTCAATCTGGAGTCGTAGAGCGCATGAAAAGTCGGCGAGCAAGACGAAAGCAAGGAGCGAGGCAGGCAATTTTAAAAACATAATGAAAGAAAGAGACCGGGAAAGAACAAGAAACGATTTGCGTGAGAGTTTAATATGTTATGAGGCAGTGCATGCCACCCAAATTTGCCCGCACCGCCCTCTCGGCGCTCACCCCTAAGCGCGTGGTGATTGAGATCAGGATCAGGTCGCAACCGTCCGCAGCCCAGTGCCGCCAGACTTAGCCTTGGCTTAGCTTTCAATAATCGTGCGGATGTGAACGTCGTTCCGCTCAGGTCTGTTATCCACTGAAGCAGAGAACTGAATGTACTCGGACAGGCACGAAAGCCAGGCAGTGCAGGCGGTTGAACCACGGTGATCGGTGTTGACTCGCAATGTTTGATCGGGAGGATTGCGGGATATACATCCTGCTCGTTTTGTTCCGTGCGGTTGAAAAAAGACATAGATCACCTGCAGAGGAACAGCATTTCATCTGTGCACTATGAGCAGCTGCAGGTTTAAATTAACCCAGAGTACGGGAGCAGGGGCTTTTCGATCGTCTAGGTTTGCATGCATGGAGCGCCTGAACGGCGTGAAGAGGCCGACTAGAGACTTTTGAGTGTCGAGATCGTCCGTAACCGCTGTGGAGGAGAAGAAAACGGAGAGGTAGAACTGATGCCAACCGGCAAATGCCGAGCCCCAATTAGGCTTTCCTCTACCCTCCATCCACCTTGTCTCTCAAGGTCCAATGCACTCGCTAATCCCACTCTCGCTTTTCCTCTCTGTATTTCACGTCGTCCATGGCCTCAAGGCTCCTTTTTACGTCCGTACCAGCTCCGCGCACAGACTAGCTCGCCGAGGGGGAGTCCCTATAGCGAATAACGGGAATGCGGCATATATCAGCAACCTGACCCTCGGAGGAGTATCTGTGTCCGTTATATTAGACACCGGAAGGTGTGTGTTTAGGGCTACTTTGCCAAAAGAAATGAAGCTGAGAGGACCAGTTCCGACCTGTGGGTCAGCTTCCCTGGCACACCACCATCATCCACCGACACGGGAAAATCTCTCTCATTAGCCTACGCAGTGGGCTCTGCTTCGGGCGAGTCGCGCTTGTCTTCGGTTTGGACTGAGTTGCTGATTTTTTTCGCGGCAGGCAACATCCACACTGCACAACTACAATTCGACAACTTCACAGTGGAAAACCAGGCGTTTTGTGCGTGTTTTTAATAATTTTGCGACTACCTTTTAAAGTATTTGCAACAGTACAAGTCGCCAACTCGAGCTCCTTTTCGTCTGACGCTGCATTTGACGGTGCGTGCCGTTGCCGGTCAGCGCTGTGGACTTCCTCTTCCAGCACACGTTGCTGGGAGCTTTGTACCGGCGGCGCGCGGAAAAGCTTGACTGACACGTCTTAGGACTCATCGGTCTGGGCCCCAATGAAGGCTCGGCAATTATGGCCAAGCTCGACGGCGACGCCGGCGACACGATGCTCAACCGCATATTCCAGCAGAACAAAACCACAGATAACTATATCACATTTATGCTCGACCGAAAGAACGATCCGGGCGAGGTGCGCTTGTCGCGTTTGTACATCTATGTTGCTCACCGTCAATCCAGGCCTTCACAGGCGAGTTCACCATCGGCGAGCCGGTAACGGGCTACGAGAATATCACCAGCCAAACAAAGCTCAACGTCGAAACCGTGCACAAGCTGCTGGACGACCGTGAGCGCTTCGTCTCCTGTAGTGCCGTGTGACGCTGACGCATCTCACAGAACAGCATTGGCAAGCCCTCACTGACAAGGACAAGACCGTCATTGGCCCGGACGGCAATGTCATCGACATTGACTCCATCGTGCCCAAGGCCCCCGACGGCCAGATGGTCGCGGTCTTCGACTCTGGGTTCACGTTCAGGTTTGTGTGTGTTCAATGATACAAGCCTCCGATTGACAGCCTTTGCAGCCAGGTACCGCGCGACATGGCGGACGCTATCTACGGACGGGTGCAAGGCGCTGTGTACGACTCTACGAACGAGTGGTGGACGGTTCCGTGCGGGCAGATGATCAACCTGACCTTCAACTTTGGCGGCATGGCGTTCCCGAGTGAGTGTCGCCCGTCGAGTTACCTGAACAGATCTGACCCAGTTCTAGTACATCCCCTTGACGTCGTCGACGACAACTTCAAGATCTTGGACAAGAGCGGGAATCACGTCTGCATCGGTGCCGTGCGTGCACTCCCGACTTGGGTTTCAGTATCATTAACAACATATTTCCTCCAGTTCCAGCCCATCACCAGCGCGTTCAGTCTGTTCGGTAACTTCGACATGATCATGGGCATGACCTTCCGTGCGTCTGCGTTTCACTTGCCCTCCATTCGATCATTGATCGCATATATAGTCCGCAACGCCTACGCACTGCTCAACTTCGGTGACTGGGTCGACGACTCCTCCATCGACCGCGGCGACCCTTACATCCAACTTCTCCCCCTCACGAACGCTGCGGCCGCCCACGCCGACTTCGTCAGTGTCCGTCTCGCCGGCGTCGACACGACCGGGGACCCGCAATACGCCCTCCTCCCCGCCGACCAGCAACAGCACTCGCCCGTGTCCGAGGAGGAGAAGAAGAAGAAGTACGAGGAGATGATCCTCAGCCGCTGGCCGTACATCCTCGTCGGGTCGCTCGTCGGCCTCGGGCTCGTCATCGGGCTCATCGTGTGGCGCTGCTGCTGCCGGCGCAAGGGCAAGGCCGCGCGCGCTAACAAGGGCTTCTTCGAGCAGAAGAGTCAGACGTATCTGCCGCTGCAGGTGCAGGGCGCCGCGCCGGGGCACCATGAGCAGGGATACGGAGGGCAGCATGGCTATAGCGGCTGAGGCGGAGGTTGGCACTGGACACGGACTATACACTCCTTTGTCTGCGAGTGGAGGTGGGACTGCTGCAGCGCTGCAGTTCCCCAAGTACCATAAATGTATGCATAATTAAGTTATCGCTGCAGTGGGGGCTATACGCTTTCGCTTCGCGGGCAGGAGCGGCCCGGCTCTGCCTCTCGCGTACCTTTTTTGGTTTTCTCTCTGACCACACAAGAAGCAAACGCCGATCTCTGCATTGTTGGAGTATCTCCACCATCGTTGACGCTGTTGCGAGCGTAGACGAGGATCCGGATTCCAAGTCTTGAGTTGCTTTCGAAATTCGAGTTTGCGTGAGTTTGTGACGTTGACTGCTATGCTCTCACAGACAACTCACAGATATGAATTGTTGCGACGGGTCTTGGCAGTTGGATGCGTCTAAAGAGCAAGTTGAGGTATGTGTTCGTGACTCGTCCGTACGTCCCCGCGTTCATGGTCAGCGACGTTCCGAGTCCCCTTCGCTCAGTAAATGCCAGAAGTTTGCTTACTTTCGCTGTAAATTTGATTGCGGACGCCGCTGTGTTTCGCGGGTTATGCGGGTCCCCCGGGCGAAGACGTCTGCCGTGACCACTGACCAGGCATTCACCTTGGCCAGCGCTGCTTCAGATCCACACCCATCACCAACATCGGAACTCCGGCGAATGTCAACGCTAGGTGTAGTAGCAGTGCTACTCGCGGCGACATCAGCGCCCAAGGACGGTGGTCTGATTCCATCCCCAAAACGGCGTATCGCGGCAGTGCGGACAACCTGCATATATGCCGCTGACCTCCCCGTTCCTTACCCATTTGCGCCGGTCTCATGCCCACTCCTTTTGCTTTCTCCTCCCACTTCCCTGACCGCGACCCATGTTTCGATGATCCGTTTAACTCGAGTTCGGCCTGCCGCGTCGTCACACCAGACATGCTCAAATTCTTGAACATCTCAAACCCCAATGCCTATCTTGCGGCATATTGCTTGAACCCTCCGGTGAGAAAAGGCGAAATGTATGCCAAAGAAAGTCTAACCTATGGGGCGCTGGCCATGCAGAGTGATTCTTGCGCATTCGGATACTGCTCTAATCCCGATGTCGCCTCGCCTGCTGTTCGGGCGTCTAGTGAGTATTTTTCATGACTTGATCTTCAGGCCGCTCACTACTCAGCCAGCTTATTTCACAACTGTGGTTTCTTCAATCCTCGTATTGTACTCCCCCGAAAGCGTCGAGGGCTCAGTGAGAGATTCAACTTTGATTGAAATCGTCAACTCATCCATCGGAGAATGCAGTTCTTTTCACAACTGCTCAACGTATACTCCCTGATAATCGCCGCTATATTCTCAATTATCCACCGTAATCTCACCAAACCCCATACCGCCGTTGCTCTGAGCCTCGCCGCCTCTCCCCTCAGCATCTACCTCATCATATATGTGATTCGCAGTATCATCGGGAACCAAAATCGACTCCAGGCAGTCTTCGGGAAAGGTAGATGGTTGAACCGCTTCGCCGTATTCACGCTAGTGCCAGTCTGGCTTGCCGTCCTCGTGTTTTCAGCCCTGCCTGAGGGTGCCTGGCACTTCGAACAGAAGGCCTGTGACGATGTCGTTGCGGGCGGCAAAGTCATTCGTGTCTTTTTCGAGCCATTTTTGGGCCTCTTCGAGGACTACCCCGAATCCGCGGCGGTGATCTTCGGGGTCTTTGGAATGGCCTGGGGGACATGCATATACTTGCAGCGACATGAGATTTGGAAAAAGAAAAACAAGAGACTTCCGTTGCGACGGATCTGGTGAGTCTTTTGTCCAAGACGCCCAACACTTGAACCTTATCCATTCGAAGGCGGAAGGTCGTGGACGCGTATCCATTCCTCCAATTTTGCACCGTAATCTTCTTTCCACATTTCTTTTGGTGCATCAACATCGAAGTGGGGATTGTCAAGCTATTGAACCGCGAGTCGTTTACCTTCACATATGGGCAGGTAATGAAATCTCCCTCCGTTGTGTGCGCCTGCTAAACGACAAACACCTAGCTGTTGGCTCTGTTGGTCACCATTCCGCCGCTGATCCAAGTTTCTCTTCTTTTGCCCCGGTTGCTTCAGTGGTTCATCGACCTCACATGGATTCGGTTTCTCACTTGCCGTCGCGACATACGTGCTATCAGCCGCCGGGATCGGAGAACTGAATCTGAATCCACCTTGCCACTTGTTACGCCAAAGTCAAAACTGTACAACTCCCCGGACTTGTCAGGAGAGTAGATGATCTGACCCCAATACACAATCTTGCTGGGACGAATCGAGCAAGACGGCCAACAGACGGCAATCTGAGATATTTGGATCTGACAACAATCACTGGCGACATCGTTAATTTCTGTTAAACATCCAAGAGTGAACTCGTGCAAATGCAAACTGAAACACGCTTCGACCTGGGATTCGATGCACCACCGAATTCGTTCGATTTCATTGCATGAGGACGTTCTCAGTCTATTCAAGTTTCAAGATGGTGGAGTGCTACCGCGTACACGGTATTTCCCTGTGTAGATCCGAGGCGGTTGCCGTCGGCCAGGACCGATGTCGGATTTTCGGACCAACTCCGAGTGTTGCTGTTTGGTCGGTTTGGTCGGTTTTCTGGCTTTCGCAAGACTGAGTCGCTATTAGAAAATTGTTTCAACCTGGAGGTTTCGCGCGGCCGATCCTGGGACTTTGAAGATTCTGGTTTGGTGCGCATGAAAAGATCAAATGATCAAAAGCTGATCGATGATCGGCAACTTGAACCAACCACGGCAAATCCCAATTTGGACAACGCCGCTTCTTGCGCAATACTTGCGAGTGATGTGAGATATTTCACATCGAGCTTGGTTTCAACTTCGCCTTGCTCTTCCCGGTTTCTTTTGCTTCTCTCCGTAAGTTGTCGGATAATTTCATGATCTTTTGATGCCAGGAACGCAATAATTGCCAGTGGCCGTCCGAGTCATTTCATTATGGCTGACGGAGCACCTACAAGATCACGCACATACACATGGGGCTAAAATATCTGCGGAGGTACCCCGCCCTTAAGAAGATGTGACTCTTTCCATGTACGACCCCACATTTCTGCGCCACTCATGGAGCCCGAATTCTCTGCGTGTGCTCTCCCGCTCTATTCGCCTTCGCATCCTTCGCCATGTTACTCGCTCGACCCAGCCTGTGACGAGACAAGACTACACTTGTCTCCGACTCGAACGGGGACACGTCTCCTTCCCACTGGTATCTTCACCAAGACGTGTGGCTCAGCCACGGTGGTACTTCTCGATCAGGACTCGACCACGCGTGCTCCATCGTACGGACGGAGGGGGTCGGTCAAAGGCTCACTAATTTTGGAGCAAGACGCGAATCTTGTTTGCGAAGTTGTGGCAAAGGTGTGTCTTCCCTTCCGTGGATCCACAACATGCCAACAATGAGTATTCATACTTGACAGCTGGAAGGCAGGCTCGGAATAACGACCACAGAGTCCGGCGCCATAACTTACAAGGTGCTGAAGAATACGTACCCTCTGTGGTGCTCGAGTTCGTCCTCCTCAGCGTTCCCTGGAACTATTGACTTCACATGCAATTTTCCTGCCTCGTTCTCGCACCACGGCAACGACTTTCCCCTGCCGCCATCATATACGGCTAGATTCCCCGGTTTCCCGTCCCTCTTCGCCCAATGCACCTACAGCCTGTCCATCTCCATCACCAGGGATCGCCGGTTGGGATTCCTATCCAAAACAAAGCTGTATGTGAATGCAGCTCTTTTGGAAGATTTCTGACAAATTCAGGATAGAGTCTACATTCCGATCGAATACAAACCTCAAAATTCTCCAGCTCAGGGAATATGTCGAACCCCGTTCTTTCTTTCTGCAGTAAAACTGATGCCGGAAGAATGGCACCAGTCGTCGTTTGTAATGAATCCCCGCTGCTCCTCAACCTTCGCTCCCATCCAATGTCAAGTCCGTATACCAAGCTACTCATTCTCCCTATTGCCACTCATATGGTGCAGGCATTCATCCCGTCCGTTAAAGTGTTTGGGCTCTCGGACACCATACCGCTTCACGCACAACTGTCCGGTCCTCTCCTGTCGCTACGGCAATTGATCCTACCGTCCAGCCCAAGTCCCTGCGACAACAACGGAGGCCATACCCCTCTGCGCGTCTACCTGACTCGCATGGTCTCGTTTGAATATCGCGGTAAAGCGACCTGGCGTGTCCAAAGGATCGGTCAGGGGCATTTCCGACCCCTTCCCCCGATGGTCGACTTTGACTGCGACTGCCACTACAATCCAGCGTGTGATTGGTGCGAAACATGCGTAGAGGCGCTTGACTGGGACGGCGAAGTCAAATGCGATCCGACCGTCACCGTCGGCGGGTTCCAAGCAGCGGGGATCACCGTGAAGGTCCGCGTCCAACCCCATTTCCATCATTCTCCTTCAGTTCTTATTTATTGGCGCAGGACTTTATCACCTTGGAAATCGTTCCCCCGAAACGTGTTTCGTCTCCGCTGCTGAAGATCCAACACGCCATCCCAATCCGTTTCGTAACGGAGACGTTCAACGAGCTTGCATGAGAAATCATCACATCGCGGGAAAGTATGTTTTCGTTGCGCTAGATTCATCTCTGCGAGACGTGAGACTCCGCACTCCGAGTCGTTGATCAACGGCGTGTCGGAAAATAAATCCCGCAGAGGGTAGATCCTGCAGGGTGGATTGTGCCGCCGGCGTGCGGTGCATTACTGCTTAAATTATTCTTTCGTACTACCAGCTTCACGAATTTACGTGGTTTAATCTATGATTCGCAATGCGAGACTCTTTTACTCTAAGGTTTGCAGAGGTTTACGAACTTCGGGATTTTAACGGAGCTCCGACCAGGACCGATAGGTCCGATACTGAACCCAAAATTTTGGGCACAAGATTTTTTGGTGCCTTCAAGGTGCCTTGGTGACTCGCAAGTTGGCTTAAAGCCAGAGCTTTGGCAACACACTAAAGGGCGCCCGAACAGGCTCAATTATAAGCAATCGAAGAGGTTTTTGCATCGAACATCACGCTAAAAATACCGTTTCTCGCTTGACTCGACACTCCGGAAATTGAGAAATTTTGGGGCCCCCGAAGAGGAAACCGAAACTTAAAGTTTCAGGGGCGGATCAACGGGCCGGGCCCGGGCCGGCTTTCCGGCCCTGAAACTTTAAGTTTCGGTTTCCTCTTCAGGAGCGCCGAAATTTCTTATTTTCCGGAGTGCGATCCATTGACGCCCACTGTGTCGGCGAATCTGTGTTCGATGTCCGAGTCACTACCACCATCGAGCCAAAACCTCCCTCCTTATTATCGTCCTTGCAAAGGGTTAGACCTCATCTTTGGCCCGACTGCTTGTTCACTCATCTTAGCCTATTGTATGCAGCCAGCCCATCCCCCCATATACCACGGAACCCTCACTCGGAGAAGCACGTCTTTCGCGTCCATCTTCGTCGAGAGCCGCTCGCACAGGAGAATTCACAGCAAGCAATAACCGCATCACTTTAACGTTGAAAGAGCAGGAAGAAAATTGTCTCGTACCAACGTATGGTTCCAGCCAGCTTGTTCCCGGAACGATATGTATCCAAGGCTGCGAAGGCGTCACAGACGTCGTCTTGAAGGTTATCCTCCCAAAGTAGACCATCTACCAACGTTAACACGACCTTCGCAGCTATCAGGCCGGTTGGATCTAGCGGCTTCCAATGGGAGCTACCCGAAAGAACTTGTCAAGGACAGCTACACTGTGTGGACCGACAACCTGCGCTCTCTTTGCCCTTCATCTATGCCGTTTTCGTTCATATTTCCGTCAACGTTCCAAGATGGGCCCGAACAAAGCTGGCCTCTCCCTCCGTCGATTCGGATTACCCCTTCAGGGAAACCGTTTGTATACGTGAAATGCACGTACGCCATATCCGTTATTGTCAGCACGACGCTTCACCCGCGGTTCTCGTTATGGAGGGGTGAGAAGACGTGAGCCTCCGGTCTTCTTGTGCTTTTCGTCGTCTTGATGACGAGCCGCAGCCTAACAGTCCCAGTAAACTTCATACCAATCGCATACCCACCTCGTCCCATAATGCCTGGTCCCTCCCTCTTTCCTACCATTAAATCTGCACCGGATGAATGGCACCAAATATTGTGCCAAATCGGGGACCAACCGCAACTCAAACACGTTCACTGCAGCGTGAAGATCGTTTTTCCCCATGAAGTCTTTATTACTCACAACCAACTCCCAGCTTTTCGTGCCTTCCGCACTTGTTTACGGCCTCCCGGACAGCATTCCATTCCATTTGCAAATTAGCGGGCCAGCGGGGTTGCTACTAGGACTTGTACGGCCATCTGTACGGTCTGCAACCCAAAAACAAGTCCGGGTGCATCTTGTGCGCCGTCCTTTGCGGAGAAACACGGCACTTGGATCTCGGCATCGGCGAGGGGCTTCTTTCGGGCCTCCCGCCCCCCATATCGCATCCTGAAAAATCCAACTCTTATGAAGCGACTATTGACTGGGCTGGCATAGTAAATTGCGATGCTAGCGTCGCCGTTGGTACGTTCGACGCCGGGATACTGCAGGTCCAAGTCAGTCATTATGTTTATCAGACCGATATATTTCTTACCAAGTTGCGTAGGACTTCATCGTCGTTTCCATAACGGCTTGGAAGCTGGAACACAAACAACACATTCGGCTTGTAAGTAACTCATGGGTGGATGTTGACTCTGGAGGTCCGATCTAGTTATCGTTTTTATCTCTCGCGGAAATCAACTGTTCATTGAACGACGGAATACAAGTGGTGTACATCTCGAATCTTTCATGATCTGAGCGATGCAAAAAGAAAGAGGAAAGACAAAAGCTCACCACAGGCAAACAAAATCACGACGATCGTGGTTCGTTGATATCGTGGATGGAGGATTCTCCCTGCAAGATCTTTTCTCCGTGTTCTTTCAATTCAGGCTGGGCGTACGAATGTAGGTTGAGTGACCTGTGGCGGAACACATGCGAATAAATCACCTTCGCTAGAAGCTGGTGCGTGAACGCCAGTGAGCGGTGCACATGTCCGAAAGAGTACGAGTACACTTACTGTTCCCCGCGTTTTCTGGATGAATGTATTCCGCGGTGAGTATACGTAATTCAACGGCAAATTTGTGAGGTTACTGACCTTGGCGACACCTGTTGAGGTTGGACCTCGTCAGGCTGAGCCAGAACAAAGAGGATGTCCGTCACAGACCTATGACTCGCTCCTTGAAGGGTACAATCGGGGGCTGAGCACCATTCTGCTCAATTGCGGCGTTATCTGATGCTTGACCTGGAATTCTCGTCAGCGGCTCATCCCGGCGGATGAGCTTTGCCAACCCACCCATGGTTGGTGAAGCGGCCATCGGGGCGGGCTCTTCGGAGAGCGTTGGGTTGGGATCGTTTACGACGGAGGACATTTGTGCTTGTAGTGGGCGGACGGGAGGTAGGGTATCTCCATGCGCGGTTTAAGTAGGCCAGTGTCATGACGTCACTGATAATGCGGGGTAAACGCCGCCGTCCCAGGATTGCACTCCCCAAGCCTTTTGTGCATATCACCGTAAGTCCCGGTGGTGCGCACTGTGAGTGGACTTCTGACTGCAGTGCTTTGGTGACGGTTGGTCGGTTTTCTTTCAACATTTGAACATTGGACACGTCACTGTTGAAATTTGAACCCAAAGACTTTAACTTAGACTATAGCAAAGACAAAGCAAAGACTCGAGGTTTAAAAGATCTTAAGAGAGAAATAGTTGATTTTTTGTTTGTATCCTCCCTTGACCATTCTCGAGTTCGGCTTCAATTTGAATGTTACAAATCGAGATGCAGCGGCGGAATTCGATAAATTCGAATACGATCTCGCCCGGTATCGCAGACTGGCCACCGTGTTTGAGTGCTCAAACAGTGTGATGCCCCACTGTGTGCCATATAAAAATGTCTCCGATTGAAAGAAAGTAAAAGCATGACAGTGACGGTATGTACTACAGCTAACCGCGAATCCAAAGTCCGCATCATCAGTACACTCAATTAGTCTCAGCCGTTGTGAACTCCGTCGTGGCAAAGCCAACCTACGGAAAGAGTGAGACAGAGACACCAGGAAGACACAAGAGGCTCACTTGAGAATTGGTCGTATCATACACAGAGTAGAAGCGCTGGAAAAGCTCAGTAAAGCCGGATTGGCAGAGGAATGAAAACATGCCTGGAGGAATCCGAATCCGTCTAGCGTGGCGGCGGCCAATCAGAATCTGTGGCGTCTGGATTTCAGGGAAAACGAACCGATAAAATCCAAGCCAGAGCCGCTGCTGCTGCCCAGATCGGCAGTGATCAAGTAAATCTGGTCCTCGTCACCTCCTAGCGTCGAGTTCAACGCACGAGGCCAAATTTGGGCATTGGGGGTCAACTCGAAGGTTTCCTGGCCCGGGGAATATACAAATCAGAAGGGCCCAAAGTCGGATGAGGTAGCTCACATCTCCGATGTGGAAAAGTAAGCTCTGCATATCGGCATATTGGCTTTCCGTGACAGTCAGCAGGCCCGTCGTCCTTTTATATTCACATTAGCAGGGCACTCTTGACTTCGAGACTCTCACCTATCCTCGGTTGCTCCAGTTGCTTCCTTGTATGCCTGGAAAGCATCGGTCGCAAGCAACAACAGCGTTGTTCCGGTATCAACCTAAGATATGAGCATTTATAACGCTCATCGGGAACTGGGAAGAGAGCTCACGATGCCGGCGGTGAGCTCCAGAATTGTGGAGCGCGATCCATAACTAGATCAAAGAAAAGGTCAACCACCAAAGCTTCGACATCGTAGGCAACTTGCGTGATGCTCTGATCGATTCCCCAGTAGCTAGAAGGGATGGTTCAAAAGATCTGCGGAGGTGTTCTTGAATGCCTTACTTGTTCGCCGGGGAGGTGTCGGTGATGGGAACATACGAGATACTGCCCGTATATTTCACGGAGTCAGTTCCGCCAAACGTGAGTTCGCCATTGATGGCACCGCGAGTCGAAGTTGTGGGGATATATGAAATCCCGATCGACTCGATAGGAATCGTGGATTGCTCGAATAAATTGTCCGTGACGGTAGGGACACTGGTTGTTGAGCTGACTGTGCCTGTGGTCAGATCTACTGGTCCGATGCTGTGGAAGATGAAAGTTAAATCCTGATCGCTGCCAGTTGAGGGACATACCCGAGGATACCATCCACATCGTCAAATCCGGTGGCGCTGGAGCTAACTCCAATGGACTGTTTCTGGATTACGAGACCCGGGCCAAGAGTTACTTGGTCGACATCTTAGTTTCTGTCAGCTTAGGAGAGTCGAATCGAGAGATTGCGAACATTCTGTCCCGGTAAACTAGGAAAATCAGAGAACGGGAAGATTATAACGGACGAGATATACACACCGACCCAGAGCCGTAGCTGACGTTCTTATATATACCATGTTACAACATGGAAGGACAGAGAGGAAAAAGTACACACAACACTGTTACGGGTATCCTGCATGATTAAACGTGAATACGACACGATATAGGCCCCGCATACTGGAACTTACGGTGCTGGTAGATGTCGGTTTGTAGGGCTTGTCTGCGCCGATCCAAGTGTTAGAGCTGCCTAAAAATGCCGTTAATAAGGCTATGCAACGAGGAATTGAACTAACGGGCCAGTGTCGATTAATAACGTATACTGGGTCGGAGGCGACCCCACTCCAACATCCATGGTGTACGTGACAGCTAGAGGGCATTTACTATACAAGTCAACGATAAGCGACATTAAGATCATCTACCTGCGTCAGTAACGTCGACCGAGTCTCCTCCGGCAACAGGCGGGGCTTGGGGTTCGCCGTCCGCAGGCTCGTGGTGATGGTGGTGGTGGTGGTGGTGGCTATGGTCTCTGTGTCTGGATCGGAAGGATACGGGGCCGTGAGGATGGACACCAGTCAGCAGCTTCGCTGCGCGTGCTTGGTCGGTGGCAAGAATGTGTCTTGCGCCTTGCGCCACGCGAGTGGTGAAAGGGAGGGCCTTGATGACGAAGTGAGGCATCTTGTGAGAGTGCGGGTAGTGAGCTGAGTTGGAGAAAGAGGGAGGGAGAACACTGCAGTAGTTGTCGCAGGTTGCTGCCTTATAAACTCTCGAGGATAGCCCCACCAAGCCCCAATATCCCCACAGCCCCAAAATTTGGTACGCGATGCATGAACCGGACTGAGCGCTAGGAATGGAAGACTTGCTAGGGCACCAGCAAGGTATAATTGACCCAACTGGGCTTCCTTACGGTGGCCAAGCCGAATTGGCGCCTTGGAATTGCCCAGGGCACCTGATAAGAGCATATGCGGGCGAGCAGCCGCAGTCTGGCCACTCCTGCCGATAAGCAGGTCGCCTGTAATTACTGAAGAGCCGGCGCAATGGAAGAACGGGTCAAGTTGCTCTGCCAGATGCACAGTTCAGATAAGATCCAGACTCTGCTAGACTCTGTCGACGGTCGATTATCGAGGATGGCAGGCACTGTGGGAATTAACAATATTGAAGCCTTCTCTGCTTATCCGCCACCGTGGATACCTGCCTTCACAGCAGTAGCTTCTGTCCATTCTGAGCTCCATAATATGGTCAGTTTTGTTCATGCAAGATACACTTGGGAATCGACTCGGAGACGCACGACAGATCGTCAGTTCAGTGAGGCGTGCGCGTCGGTAAATAATGCCGGCGTCGCAGATATCCGCTTGGTTCTTGAGTTTGGTCCTTTCTCACAGATTCCGGGCGCGTCTCGGGATTCCAATTTCTGGTGGAGGAAGGAGAAGGAGGCTGACATCGGCAAGGCCGGCGGCCGGAGATACCGGCACGGGTATCTGCTCGACAAGGCTTGTCACTGGCCAATCACTGGTCCATTACTTGCAGTTCATCCTGTCGTCATGTTTCTGTTGGAGCTCGTCCTTTTGTGCTTGCCACAAGCCTTACGAACGAGGCGAGTTCAGACCATACTGATGTGATGTTGTAGCTCTAAGCCAAGTACGCAATATTTGCGAGGCCGACTCATGCGTCCCGAAGAAATGCCGAGGGGCGCAACAGAAGATAGCTCTCGGAGGTAGTATGGCCTTCCGGACCTGTTTTGAGCATGAGACCAGCAAATCAGGGAAGCCAAGTCACTCGCAGGTCCTCCCAAGATCTTTCTTCCCGACGTCGACGATGTCTCTCTTGAAGGTATCCGGAACGAAGATCGTGGACCAAGATGGCAACGAGGTTATCCTCCGCGGGGCTGGATTGGGGGGCTGGATGAAGTACGCAAGCTGATGCAACCCGATTCCCGTCGTGCTCACCCAATTCGCAGTATGGAGAATTTCATTTCAGGTATGTCGCCGATTCTGTCCGATCTTCATGAATTTATTCATTCTCGTTGAACAGGCTATCCGGGCTGTGAATTTCAGATTCGCGAGGCTCTCACAGAAGCAATCGGAGAGGGAAAATCCGGATTTTTCTTTGACAAGGCGCGTCGGATATCAAAGTACTACTAGTAGGGCCGGAAACTCAATTTGCGTCTCGTAGTTCCTAGAATACTTCTTCATGGACACCGACGCGAAGTTCTTCAGCACTCTCGGTCTAAACTGCATCCGCCTCCCCTTCAACTATCACCATTTCGAAGGTAAAATGAAGCATCTAGTCCTGCCTCCCTTTGATTATATCCTACTCAGACGATATGAACCCTCGAGTTTTGAAAGAGTCTGGCTTCATCCATCTTGACCGTGTGATAGAGCTCTGCGCCTCTCACAACATTTACACTATCCTTGACTTGCACACGGCACCAGGAGGTCGTTATTTTCTTTCGCAGCCCATTGATTCCTCACATCTTGCGCAGGCCAAAATACGGGTTGGCACTCTGACCACGGCGGACACCTTGCCAACTGTACGTATGAGATTTCTCGAGCCGTGGATCCCAATTGAACTACTTATCTGTACAGTCTGGGTTCACAAGGATTTCCAAGACCGAACGATTTGGCTTTGGGAAAAACTCGCGGAGCACTACAAATTGAATCAATGGGTTGCAGGTCCGCTGAGCATCTTTCTTTCCTCAACCCCATTTTTGACGACGCGGATCGGCAGGCTACAATCCCCTCAACGAACCCACTGACTCCGCGCACACGGGAGTGGTGGCATTTTACCATAAGGTTCATAGCGCGATTCGAGCAGCTGATCCATCACATATAAGTGCGTCGCTCACGCTGTGAGACAGGTATGCCGAATCTAATGGCTCGGCTTACAGTCTTCTTCGACGGGAACACTTGGGCGCAAGACTTCTCCCACTTCGGGGATTCGCACAAAAATTGGGAGAACACCGCATATTCCATCCATGATTACTCCCCCTTTGGATTTCCGGCCTCGCACGAGCCATACACAGGAACTGAGGAGCAGCAGCTTCGCATGCAGCGCACGTACACTAAAAAGAGGGAATGGATGGACGAGCGCGGATTGTGCGTATGGAACGGGGAGTGGGGCCCGGTGTATGCAAGGAAGCAACACGACGGTGACGCGACAGAGAAAATCAACGAAATACGGTTCCATGTTCTCAAAGACCAACTGGGAATATATAACAAGGTACGTTGCCTTTTTAACGCGCAGATTTGTACTTGAAAAGGTTGAGGTTAGGATCGTCTGAGCTGGTCTATCTGGCTGTACAAGGATATCGGCTTCCAGGGTGCGTTTTTTGAATCTGTGGTCGCAGATCTCTGAATGATCTCGCAAAGGCATGGTGTATGTCTCGACCTCGACACCTTACATGACCCTCCTGCGCGACTTCCTTGCCAACAAGCATCGCCTTGCTGTCGACCAGTGGGGCGCTGATGACTCCGCCGTGAAGCACATATACAAGCCACTGATTGACCATGTACTGCAGGAGGTTCCTTCTCAATACCGCGCCATATATCCGCATCCCGAATGGCGGCTTCCAGACCGCGTGGCTCTGCTTTCCAGAAACATCTTGATGAGTGAGTTCCTCGTAAAAGAATGGGCAAACCACTTTGTAGGGAAGTCTCTGGAGGAGTTGGATGAGATCGCGGCCAGCTTCAAATTCGAGGCTTGCGAGAAGCGCGAAGGGTTGAATAAAGTTCTGACGGACAATGCTGGTATTACACACAATTATCCCTAAAAAAACTGTCCGTAATTCACGGTGCGAAATTACATACGCTTTACCAGGCTTTACCGCTGTCGGCCTCATGCGACCTCGCCAATTCACATACATATATAGTTGAGTTTCACGACTCCCATTTTTGCCACAATGTGGACTGAATCCCACAACAACCAGTGACGGATTTGTCCGACTTCCCCGCCGTGCTACCACCCGTACGCGTTGACTGTGTTATTCGGATTCGCGAAGCCTTATTTGCGATCATTTCCTGATCGCCGGTTCTGCCGAGAGTTGAACCGTGTGCAAACGATGTTCAACCCTGTTTAACCTGTCTCTCGTTGCATCGTAATTTTGCTTGCGTAGCGCTATCACGCTATAACGATTCAATGACGCCCTCTAAAGGTCCAGCAAACCGAATGCGCTCACTTCCTGTGTTCGCAGTGATTTTTCGAGAGCAACAAACGAAGCCCCAACAAAATTCGAACTGGTATTGCTATTTCATGGATCTGCTTATACACTGTTACAATTGCAATGCTGGTTTGAGTCTACGAGAGAAGATGCGGAATCATGCGATGCTATGCTAGTCGGTACGGAACGAAGAACAGAAATATCAGTTGGTGGTCGCCATCGTGTTCTCGGTGGTGGCGTAGCCGACGCGGGAGTTGGTGGTGTCATACACGGAGTAGAAGCGCTGCGGAGAATGCATGTATTATCGTGCAACGAGGGAATTGGGACTGCGACGAACCTGAAGGAAACTATATCCATCTGCAAGCACGCGCGTCAGCGGTAGCTGTGGAACAGAAAGGGAGACACACTAATGAAGCAAAGTCCTCCCGTCCCGACATCGCCAATATCCGCAAAGATCAAGTATATCTTGTCCTCGGAGCCGCCCAGGGTGCTGTTCATGCTGCGCGGCCAGATTTGAGCGTTCTTGGTCAGCTCGCATTTCATCTGCGCTGAGATTAGAGCGACGTAAAACACGCCAGGAGAAAGACGTACGGCGCCGATGTTGAAAAACATGCTCTCCATGTTGTTGTACTGATCCTCGGTCACGCAAAGCAGCCCGGTCGCCCTGTCAGGTATCAGCTAGCTTCGGTAGTGTAAGACCAAAGTACGAACGAGTCGGGCGTCGCTCCCGTCGCCTGCTGGTAGGCCTGGAAAGCGCCAGAAGGGAGCATCGTAAGGGTCGTTCCGCTGAAGGGTAATTAGAGGGTACACAAGTCCATGTACAAGTTCCGCACGTATCAGAAATGCCTGCGCAGGTCGCCATCAGTTCCTGGTCGTTGTAGTAGATGCTTTGGTCGATGCCCCAGTAGTTGCGCGCGGGGGAGGTCTCGGTGATGGGCACATAGGTGATATCGCCAGTGTACCTTCGATCCATCAGCGTCGGTTCGTTTGCATGAAAGACACTGATTACTTGGAGCTGTCAGGTCCGCCGAACGAAAGCCATCCGTCCGCCGCGTTGGGACCGGTGGTCGGCTTATAGCAGACACCAATGATCTCCTGAGCGGACATTAAAACACGCGGCTAACAAGACAAGTTGACAGCGGCATACGTTAGAGATGAGACCCTGCTCTTTGCAGTTGTCGGTGACGGTCGAGACGGGGGCGTTGCCGGGGGTTGTGCCTGCGGGCAGTTGAGATTCGTAAGGTGAAAAGGTTGAGTTGCATTACCTTGGGTGAGGTCGACGGGACCAATACCTGCGGGTTTCGGATAAGAGTGCAAGTTGTCTCTTGCAGAGAAGGAAAACCAACCGAGGATACCTGAAAACGGAGAAGAGTCAGCGGAGTGAAACTTTTACATTAATACTGTCCATACCGTCCATATCGGTCATAGACGCCGTCCGGTCTGCGACGCCGATGGGCTGGTTCTTGATAACGAGTTCAGGGCCGAGCGTGACTTGGTCCTGGTCTGTGCCAGTGTTAGCACTGTGAAAGAATGACAACAATGAAGTGCGTACACATCCCGCCGCTGCAACTCCCCGAGCCGTATCCGATTTTCTAGCAGCGGTGAGATTTACAAAGCATGAAAATTGAAAACGGGATGAGCCCACGAATGTCTGGCGCATGTCCTACGATAGAAAGTCAGAAAGGAAGAAGGACGGCTGAGTATATGCGCGCCTGAGAGGTGGAGGTCGTCTTGTAGCACTCTTTCTTGACCCACGTGTTCGATGAGCCTGGAGTCGGAGTCAGCAAATGAAGGATAACGAGAAAAGTAGCATACCGGTGTCGATGAGGAGATTGCAGTTGGTCGGAGGGTTTCCGAACCCGACAGACGCAAGGTAAGTCACACCTTGAGCATAATCAGCAACAGTGCGAGGGAGATAAGCACCAATACACGTACCCGCGTTCGTGCAAGGGATCACAGTGGCTGGGTTCGGCGCCGCAGTGCTGGGGTCAGGCGCCGAGCCAGTTTCGGAGTGGCACTTCTTCCTGCGATGGGCCTCGAGGGGTCCGTGCGGCTGGTGGCCGGCGACGAGGTGCTTGACGCGAGCGTCGTCGCGTTGCTTGATATGTTTAGCGCTCACGACATTGGTCTTGAAGAGCACGGTGTGGATGGCGTTCTGGGACATGATGGAAGGAAGGAGACGGTGGTGGTAAGAGAATGAAAGACGTCGAAGGGGCGTCCAGTATTTATACGGCCGGAGTCGGACTTGGGCGGGGTTTGAATTTTGACAAGAACCCAAATACGTAGCTTTTGATCGTCCACCAAAGCGTTTTTCCACGGCTTGCCTATCGCACTGGCATTTCGCATCCTACAGAGTCTTCAGCAGCATTATTGCCCAAACTTGTAGCGAAAAAAAAGCAAAAAAAAAGCAATCTATCCGCCGAGGAAAAAGAAAAAGGATTACAGCGCATCTTCTCGAACGTGCACGGACCATGCTTCTCCCGCGACGCTGCAACGGAGATGCGGTGTCAATGAGATGCGGTGTCAATCAAGGTCTTCTGTATCGACGAACAGATCATTTGCCGGAAAAGACGGCGACTGGTGGTCAGAAAAAATACAAGCGTTGAACCATTCTCTTTGAGGTAGGATCTTGCTGCCGACGATGTGCGGACAGTTGGGATACATAAAGATACATTGTGTGGGTCGCAAGGGGCGGTACATGCGGATTGCCAGTGAGATTTCGCTATGAAGTGGTTTGTGAGAACATACCGAGAGCCCTGACGATTCAGCGTTTTGAACCTGTGCATTTATTCGACAATAAAAGCAGTCACTGTCAGTGTTTTGTCGCTAGGCCGCTTGACCAGCAGCGCACGGGTTGGTTCTGGTAATGATGAGCTTACGGGGTCGAGTGCTGCATTAGCGCAGAAAGATATATCCGGCTTTGATTGAAGGCCATACGAACGCATAGTAACAAATTCGAGTTTTGGAGTTGTTAGAGAAGAGATGCAGGAAGGACGTCAGCTGAACGTGAGCAGCCTGAAAATAGTATGCAAAAGCGCGGCGTATGTCCTGCAATAGAAAGTCAGAAAAAGGAAGAACGGCGGTCGAGTCACAAACGAGTCTTGACTCAAGTTTCGGAAAGCCTGCGCCACGACAACCATTGCCAGTGGTGAAAGATAAACACAGCGGCCACTAACAGACGGCGATGGATCAACTTGAGAGTATCGAAGTCCTAGACGATTCAAAGGGCCACCAATCCGCAGAATCCGCATTACCACGCAGCTTCAATCTCAGAAGCTTGGACAAATGAGACCCAGAGAAAGAGCTTGAAACCCTCGAGGGCCCTAGCGGCCTATAAACTAGAACTCGAGCAGCCTGATTGGGAATTCCTGCGCGAGACTCGAGATACCCAACCCGTGCTCCGGAGGACCGGAGCACCCTGAGGGCCCTACTACAGAACCCTCCAGGGCAATGGGGATAGTATAGCGCTTTGGGCCATATGGGACACTTTTGGCTGCTCTGTAGCGCTCTGTAGCGCTCCTTGAACTTGCCTTGAGCTGCCATACTGATAAGTCTGATATGTAGTGCGAAAAAAAAATCAGGATTTGCTGATGGGCCGTATGGCTGTAATACTGTAACATTATTATTTTCTACACTTCTTTCGCAATTCTATACAAATTGACACAGAATTCAGGAATTTTTACACAGCCCAACCGGAATTGAATTTACTGCACTACCGGGCGGCAACCAGAGTTACACAAGCTCCGGTGTGGACCAAAAAAAGGCACTGGTTGGGATTTGGATCTGGTCGTAGCTCCGATCATAAATTGATTGCCTTCCCTGTGATCAATCTGGCATCAGTCCCAGAGCAATTCACCGCAGGGACGTTGTAGGTCTGTATAGCCTACAGCACGTTATATAAAAGCTCCCAGAGCCTTTGGTGTTATTCTCGTACCTTTATTCATTGCGCCCTGTGGGATTCAAGCCCCTTTAAATATAGAGCCAAGGAACTTAGAGGTGTTTGCCTTGTTGATCCGGCTTGATGGACTTCAACTGTGGGACACTGGACGACCAAACAAACATCGGCTGAAATGACAAGGAAGGGCCTCCAGCAGTGTCTTTATTCCTCAGAAATCTTCAGCCGTGTATATTTCTTAACCTGTGTTTTTCTAAACTACACAAGGGTGTGTATTTTTTGTCAAAAAAGTCAATAATAATGTTACAGTATTACTCCCATAGGGCCGCCTCCAGGGTGGTGGATTCCTTGCCAGTTCACGCCCACGCACAAGAGCTTGAGGAACGATTTCATTCGCTCCAGTGGCTTGCGAGCGATGCAGCTGCACGTTCAATGTTGCGGTCAAAACCAAGTCAAAACCAAGTCAAAACCGCGACCAAGCTGAGGTCACGTCACGTCTTGGTCACGCCAGGCGTGGGACTGTGACGTCACATACCAATTGTCTGGCCACTCTTGAAATTCCGCCGCATGTCACGCTCCCAAATCGGGAGATTGATCGCGGCATTCTTCGGCTCAAATCTGATGGGTTGATTGGCATGCAAGCACTGAGCAAACAATGCCTCTTGCTTCCAGCCACCACACCCACGCCGTTGTCGACCATGCTCGCCCAGTTGCCAACATCCCCGCTGACCTCCAGCGGCCCGTCCCGTATCCACATCGCTCCTCCGGCTCGGAGTCCGGCACCGCTGGCAGCTCCAGAGTACGCTCTGTGGGAGAGTCACACGTCGGGACAATGTCGGCAGCGCCGTTGCGATATTTCCGTATGTTGGACGCCCCGGGACCTCGCCCAGCTGCTAGATGAGTACTGTCCACACTCACCCGATTCATGATGCACGCGCTGATGTGAATCTTGGCACGAATGCTCAGGACGGCGGTCCAGACTCGGAGATGTGATATCCGTACCTTACTTGTACCGTAGTGCCCGCGCTGTCCGTACATACATAATCTGTCATCTTCTGTCTGGAATCCTTGTTCCAGACTTCCAAAACCTGCATCTTCGAGTCGCTCCTCAAGTCGCTATGTATATCTCAGTTAAACGAAGGACTTGCGCGCGCGGCGCGGCCATCAGCACTGCCAAAACGTGCCGCGATCAATCTCCCGATTTGGGAGCGTGACCTGCGGCGGAAAGTGCGAAAGTTTGCCTGGCAATGATTGCCACCTTCATCTTGCTTTCTCCTCCTCTGTGTTGCACTCATTATTCGACTGGCTTTTGAACCTACTCGGAACGAATCTATAGCAAGATGATGTCTGTATCATCCAACGAAGTTCCCCCCACCAGGGACCCGACGTACTACATATCAGACGGCAACACTGTTTTGCAGGTCGAAAACACACTCTTCAAGGTCCTTCTTTTTCATGGCCGATATCCGCACCGTTCTTTATGACCCTCAGGTCCACCGCTCGATGTTGGTCAAGGACAAATCTACTTTCGAGAGCATGTTCTCGCTCGATGCATACACACAGAATACAGAAGATGTAACAATGCCGAGCAATTCCGAGGGAGAAAGCGACGAGAATCCAATCCGGCTACTTGGAGACAAGGCGGATGAATTCAGCGCTCTCATGTGGTCATTGTACAGTCTGTGCGTATATCCGTCTTAATTGTTCTTCGCGGTCTCACCTGGTACTGAAGGCCAGCGGAGGTGGCCTTTTCGATGACCCCTCAGGCCAATGATCTACAGCTCATCCATCTGGCCCGCATCGCCCACAAATACCAATTTAGGACCACCGAGTCATGGGCACTCTCTGCGTTGACGACATACCATTCCAATTCCGCGGGGTCTGCTTCAGTACAAAACCTCGTCGAAATCACAGAGCTCTCCATCTTGTGCGATTGCAAAGCGCTCCTCAACGCTGCTGTCGCTAAATGGAAGCGGCTGCTAGGTGAAGGCAGGGCCGTCGCGGTGGCCATTGGCGTTGCGGAGCGGTTAAACCTGCGTTCGCTCCTCGGCTTGGCATACTATTCCATGATGCTGAAAGGAAGAGATACCTGGGATACTGATCCACAACTCAACCCGCGCCAGCGTATCCGCCTGCTGTCTGGTCATTATAATCTGATCAAGCTATGCGAAGAACTACCCTCCTGTCCCCCGCGGCTCACTCATGACCACTCATGCATGCGGAAGGGGAAATGCAAGAACGCATTTGCTGCATTTTGGAAACTAATCTTTACCAGCAAGGACGGAGGGCTCGCAGGGCAAGTTTTAAAGTTGCAAAGCGCCGATCTCCTGGCGAAGGTCATGCTCGCGGAAAGCATCATCCGGGCTTTTGCGGAGGGCAATATCCCGACGCTTGATCTTTCTGAATCAGGGGAAATACACGAGAAGTGCCTACAGATTGCATTACACGCGGCGCAAGACAAAGTGAAGGAAGTGCAGGATAATTTGGTAGACTTGTTTTCCGACGTGACATAGCAGTGACTAGTCATTTCTTTTAGTCGCCGCCTTCTCTAACGAATAATTTATTCGGACCGTCCTCGACACAAAGTTAGCACATTCATGCAAGATGCGCAACGGTACTTGTGAGCCTTCTCAACAAATTCCAAGAGGCTCAGGCTATGCTTGTTATGCGCGATTTGAGCACAAGGGCCACGGGCGGCACGCCGTCTTCTAGTAGAGAATTTACTCGGGGTCCAGGTTATTTTGACACAGAAGAGCTTGGTTGACACCGCATCTCCGTTGCAGCGTCGCGGGAGAAGCATGGTCCGTGCACGTTCGAGAAGATGCGCTGTAATCCTTTTTCTTTTTCCTCGGCGGATAGATTGCTTTTTTTTTGCTTTTTTTTCGCTACAAGTTTGGGCAATAATGCTGCTGAAGACTCTGTAGGATGCGAAATGCCAGTGCGATAGGCAAGCCGTGGAAAAACGCTTTGGTGGACGATCAAAAGCTACGTATTTGGGTTCTTGTCAAAATTCAAACCCCGCCCAAGTCCGACTCCGGCCGTATAAATACTGGACGCCCCTTCGACGTCTTTCATTCTCTTACCACCACCGTCTCCTTCCTTCCATCATGTCCCAGAACGCCATCCACACCGTGCTCTTCAAGACCAATGTCGTGAGCGCTAAACATATCAAGCAACGCGACGACGCTCGCGTCAAGCACCTCGTCGCCGGCCACCAGCCGCACGGACCCCTCGAGGCCCATCGCAGGAAGAAGTGCCACTCCGAAACTGGCTCGGCGCCTGACCCCAGCACTGCGGCGCCGAACCCAGCCACTGTGATCCCTTGCACGAACGCGGGTACGTGTATTGGTGCTTATCTCCCTCGCACTGTTGCTGATTATGCTCAAGGTGTGACTTACCTTGCGTCTGTCGGGTTCGGAAACCCTCCGACCAACTGCAATCTCCTCATCGACACCGGTATGCTACTTTTCTCGTTATCCTTCATTTGCTGACTCCGACTCCAGGCTCATCGAACACGTGGGTCAAGAAAGAGTGCTACAAGACGACCTCCACCTCTCAGGCGCGCATATACTCAGCCGTCCTTCTTCCTTTCTGACTTTCTATCGTAGGACATGCGCCAGACATTCGTGGGCTCATCCCGTTTTCAATTTTCATGCTTTGTAAATCTCACCGCTGCTAGAAAATCGGATACGGCTCGGGGAGTTGCAGCGGCGGGATGTGTACGCACTTCATTGTTGTCATTCTTTCACAGTGCTAACACTGGCACAGACCAGGACCAAGTCACGCTCGGCCCTGAACTCGTTATCAAGAACCAGCCCATCGGCGTCGCAGACCGGACGGCGTCTATGACCGATATGGACGGTATGGACAGTATTAATGTAAAAGTTTCACTCCGCTGACTCTTCTCCGTTTTCAGGTATCCTCGGTTGGTTTTCCTTCTCTGCAAGAGACAACTTGCACTCTTATCCGAAACCCGCAGGTATTGGTCCCGTCGACCTCACCCAAGGTAATGCAACTCAACCTTTTCACCTTACGAATCTCAACTGCCCGCAGGCACAACCCCCGGCAACGCCCCCGTCTCGACCGTCACCGACAACTGCAAAGAGCAGGGTCTCATCTCTAACGTATGCCGCTGTCAACTTGTCTTGTTAGCCGCGTGTTTTAATGTCCGCTCAGGAGATCATTGGTGTCTGCTATAAGCCGACCACCGGTCCCAACGCGGCGGACGGATGGCTTTCGTTCGGCGGACCTGACAGCTCCAAGTAATCAGTGTCTTTCATGCAAACGAACCGACGCTGATGGATCGAAGGTACACTGGCGATATCACCTATGTGCCCATCACCGAGACCTCCCCCGCGCGCAACTACTGGGGCATCGACCAAAGCATCTACTACAACGACCAGGAACTGATGGCGACCTGCGCAGGCATTTCTGATACGTGCGGAACTTGTACATGGACTTGTGTACCCTCTAATTACCCTTCAGCGGAACGACCCTTACGATGCTCCCTTCTGGCGCTTTCCAGGCCTACCAGCAGGCGACGGGAGCGACGCCCGACTCGTTCGTACTTTGGTCTTACACTACCGAAGCTAGCTGATACCTGACAGGGCGACCGGGCTGCTTTGCGTGACCGAGGATCAGTACAACAACATGGAGAGCATGTTTTTCAACATCGGCGCCGTACGTCTTTCTCCTGGCGTGTTTTACGTCGCTCTAATCTCAGCGCAGATGAAATGCGAGCTGACCAAGAACGCTCAAATCTGGCCGCGCAGCATGAACAGCACCCTGGGCGGCTCCGAGGACAAGATATACTTGATCTTTGCGGATATTGGCGATGTCGGGACGGGAGGACTTTGCTTCATTAGTGTGTCTCCCTTTCTGTTCCACAGCTACCGCTGACGCGCGTGCTTGCAGATGGATATAGTTTCCTTCAGGTTCGTCGCAGTCCCAATTCCCTCGTTGCACGATAATACATGCATTCTCCGCAGCGCTTCTACTCCGTGTATGACACCACCAACTCCCGCGTCGGCTACGCCACCACCGAGAACACGATGGCGACCACCAACTGATATTTCTGTTCTTCTTTCCGTACCGACTAGCATAGCATCGCATGATTCCGCATCTTTTCTCGTAGACTCAAACCAGCATTGCAATTGTAACAGTGTATAAGCAGATCCATGAAATAGCAATACGAGTTCGAATTTTGTTGGGGCTTCGTTTGTTGCTCTCGAAAAATCACTGCTTTTGTCGGACACAGAGTGCACCGAGTTTGCGCTGCGTGCGCATTCGGTTCGCTGGACCTTCAAAGGGAGGTCATTGAAGGAGCGCAATATCTTCATAGCGTGATATTACCACAATGCCAGCGAATTACGAGGAAAACAACACTGTGACAAAGGTTGAACACAGTTTGCACACGGTTCAACTCTCGGCAGAACCGGCGATCAGAGAATGCTCGCAAATAATAGTTCGGAAATCCGAATGGCTCTCAGCAGGCTTTCGGTAGGAGGAGGAGCACATAGGTATGTATCATTAACTAGTTGTGTGTATTCAGTCCAGAGGAAAAACAAATGGCAAAAAAGGGGAGACGCACCACGTTGAATCCCGTTGACAGCTGACTTGGATTGCTCGTGAAGCGTCAATTCACCGTACTTATCAGTGGCTTGATTCCACAGCATCTGACTTGACAACGGCGGTTGTACGGGAATCGGGATTGACGACAAGGTGGCGACTCCAAGCGGAAGCGTCGTCAGCCGTGGAACGGCTTCGGCAAGAAAATTCGCATAGATTCCATGGCCACTGGTCGGCACAATTCGGAGGCCAGCGATTTTCTCGGGGGAACTTCGAGCTCCGAATCGGGTACCTCGTCGCCTGCATTGACGACGACTCACAGAAATTCCAGGTAAACTGAGTAACGATGTGGAACAGCGGGACCACGAGGGGTTATCCGTCCAAACAAAACGCCGCTAGGACTCGGCGGAGCGACATTGCGCGTTAGGGGAGGTGGAGAGCAATCTGCTCGACACCCTCAAGCCAAAGGATGGAGAGATGGGGTTCAGAGGGTTCCACAGGTGAGGAGGGGGATTAAGGCCGGCAATTTGACCGCATTGCCAGTAGCATGATGACCTATGGGTAGCCCAGAGAATATCAGCTGAACAGGCGCAGGGCCTGCGACAGCAGTCAGAGCTCTATGGTCGGCGAGAATGGTTCCGATATTGAGCTATCGGGATCGGTGTCGCTCCGTTGACGAGATGGCGCTGAGAACTGCTCAAAAACTAGCGGACCAGAGCCGACCAGAGCTGGGCAAGCGATGAGTTTCAAAAGCAACGTAAGACCGGCTAAGACCGGCCAAAAAATGAGAAGGTATGAACTTGAACTGTAATAATGAAGCTTGTGAAAAATCGGAGAGAAGATCAAGGGACGTCAAAATTCCGCCAAGAACAAACCGGAAAGCGGGGAAGTGGGGAAACAACCGATTAACCGGTGTCCGGAGATTCAGAATCATGGAGAAAATGTAGAATTGCGCGTGACACCGCCCATACGGGTGGCTCGGGCGATGGGGAGAGTGATGAGCGGCTTCAGGGGTCTGGATCCGTACAACGGTGAGCGTGCTTGTCGCTCGAGCAGATGTGTTGTGGCGGGAAAGCGCAACCCAGATTCGGCAGGGCGTGATCCGACTCTGATTCCATCACCCTTGTTTCAACATCGAACGCCCAACACAGATCTGTACGGAGATCACCCCATGCTCCCGGTCAGCTGCCTCATCCTCCATTTCAAAGCAAGCAGGGTAGAAAAGGCGGCGAAAATGTTCTTCGCTAGCGCATCCCCCGTCCCTCTGACGGCGACCGTCCTTTCTGCGACTTTACTTTCGTTCCACTCGTCCCTCTTTTAAACGAGTTAAAATTCCGACTCCGACGATGTACACAACGAAAACGCAGCTGCTGGCGCTGCTCGCCCTCGCGGCCCCCGCATTCGCCGACGTGGTCACTGGTATTCCCGACGCGGCTCCGGCTGGGTTTGAGGAGTGGGTTTCGCCCATCGTCTTGCCCGCCCCACCCGTCGTTGGCCAAGGCGACTGGAAGAGCGCCGTCGCAAAGGCGCAGAAGTTTGTCGCCAGCCTTACGCTCGAGGAGAAAATCAACGTCACGACTGGTGTTGACGTCCTCGGACGGTGTGTTGGCAATACTGGAGTACGCGTCATTCAGTCGAAAAAAAAACATCGCGCTGATTTCATTATGGTGTAGACCATCCCCCGTCTCGGCTGGAAGGGTCTCTGCCTGGAGGACTCCCCCCTCGGTGTGCGCTTTGCGGATTTCTCCAGCGCGTTCCCGGCGGGCATCAACGCCGCCGCGACGTGGGACGTCGACCTCATCGAGGCGCGCGGCAAAGCGATGGGCTCCGAGCACCGTGGCAAGGGCGTCAATGTCGCTCTCGGCCCAATGACGAATATGGGTGCGCAATCTCCGCCCATGACAGCGACGGCTCGAATTTTCTAACCCACCCCATTCTCCGCAGGCCGCCAAGCCGCTTCTGGTCGTAACTGGGAGGGATTCGGCGCGGACCCCTACCTCTCCGGCGCTGCGAGTGTCGCCACCATCAACGGTATTCAGAGTGTCGGTGTCATTGCTACAGTCAAGCACTTGTGAGTACTTTTCTCCCTTCTTTTGGCCCTCTCATGCAAACTCGTTTCATTGGCACTCACTAACCCTTTCTCCAGTATCGCCAACGAGCAGGAGCACTACCGCGGTGGTTCGAACGCCGCCCAGATCTACTCTTCCAACATCGATGACAAGACCATGCACGAGGTACGTCCCAAACAAAGCCTTCTTGACGCTCGATTATTGATTCGCGCATGCAGCTCTACCTGTGGCCGTTCGCCGAAGCTGTCAAGGCTGGCGTCGGCGCCGTCATGTGCTCGTACAACAAGATCAACCAGACGCAGGCGTGCCAGAACAGCAAGCTGATCAATGGCGCGCTCAAGGAGGAGCTTGGGTTCATGGGTGCGTTCTGACCGCCATTCGTTTTCGCCACATTCTAATGAGTTATGATTCTGTGCAGGCTTCATCATGTCCGACTGGGCCGCTATGATTAACGGTGTCCAGCCCGCCCTCGCAGGGCTCGACATGAACATGCCCGGTTTCGTCGCTTACGTGCGTGCCACCCCTACGGTTTTTTGTTGTGGCCGTGCTGACCGTCCGAGTAGGGCCAAGGCCCCCAAGATAACCCCAACCCCGTCACTGCGACGAACTCGTACTGGGGCGCCGCGTTGATCGAGATGGTCAAGAACGGCAGTGTGCCTGAGTCCCGTGTCGACGATATGGTGGGTTCCGTTGTCTTTCCAACGCTCATCTACTGACAACTTCCTCCACAGGTCACCCGCACGCTCGCCGCATGGTACAAGCTGGGACAGGACAAGGACTACCCCGAGGTCAACTTCTCGCAGCTCACCCAGGCTACGTACCTGAATGGCGAGCTCGTCAATGAGCATGTCAAGTGAGCTCCGTACTTGCTGGTGGATATAACGTGCTAATTTTTCGTAGCGTCCAAGCCGACCACTACAAGCTCATCCGCCAGATCGGCGCCGCTAGCACCATCTTGCTCAAGAACACGAAGAACGCGTTGCCGCTGAAGGTGAAGAACCTCAAGCGCGTTTCTATTCTTGGTTCCGACGCAGGTCCCAATCCTGATGGGGCCAACGGATGTAATGAGTGTGTATCTGTATTTTGTGACAAAGTCTGGTTGCTGATACTTGTATTTACAGCCGCGGATGCAGCCAGGGAACCCTCGCTATGGGCTGGGGATCTGGTGCGTTTATATGCAGTTTTTTCGTGTCCAGTAGCTAAACAGAGCTCTCACAGGCACCGCTAACTTCCCCTACCTCGTTGACCCGCTCTCCGCCATCTCTAACCACATCCAGTCCATTAACCCCACCGTCGTCATCGACACCGTCCTGAATGACTTCAACCTCGGCCAGGTCAACACCGTAGCCCAGCTCGCGGACGCCTGCCTCGTCTTCGTCAACTCAGACTCTGGCGAGGGTTACATCACCGTCGACAACAACGCCGGCGACCGCAACAACATCACCCTCTGGCACGGCGGCGAGGCGCTTATCGCCGCGACCGCCGCCGTCTGCTCCAACACCATCGTCGTGCAGCACGTCGTCGGCCCCGTCACCGTCGAGAGCTGGATCGACCACCCGAACGTGACCGCGGTCCTCCACGCAGGTCTGCCCGGCCAGGAGAGCGGGAACGCGATCGTGGATGTCTTGTTCGCCGACAGCACGCAGGCGACGAACCCGAGTGGGCGGCTGCCGTATACCATCGCGAAGGCGCGCGAGGATTACCCCGCTGACGTGCTCTACACGAGCACCATGTCCACGCCCCAGATCACCTACGATGAGGGGCTCGGAATTGATTACAGGTGGTTCGACATCAAGAACATCACCCCGCGCTTCGAGTTCGGCTTTGGGCTGAGCTACACGACGTTCGCGTACAGCGGGCTCAAGACGACCCACACACACGGGCGCCGGGAGGCTGAGCACCACACCACCACGAGCTCCTCGGCCTCGCACGTGTCGAGCAGCAGTGCTGTAGCGTCTTCGACCAAGAGCGCGAACGCTACCACCACCGCTTCCGCCAGCTCGTACTCCGTGCCCGCGTCAAACTCGACTACAATTACCGCGTCTGCGTCCACCTCGGGGTCTGCTTCGGTGTCTGCATCTGCATCTGCTTCCGCCTCTGCCTCTGTGTCTGTGTCGGCCTCCACCAACGCAACCAGCACCGCGAGCGCGCCTCCTGTCGGCGCCACGCCCGTCGGCGAGCTCGGTGGCCCATCCGCGTTGTACGAGGACATCCTCTCCGTCTCCTTCCGCGTCCAGAACACCGGTTCGTTCGCAGGCAATGAGGTCTCGCAGCTCTACCTCAGCTTCCCCGCCGGGTACGGCCAGCCGCCGAAGGTGCTCCGCGGGTTCGCGCGCACGATGCTGGGGCGTGGACAGAGTAAGACCGTGACGCTCCCGCTGCGTCTCAAGGACGTGAGCGTGTGGGATGTCGTCAGCCAGACTTGGATCGTGCCCAAGGGCACGTTCAAGGTCATGGTCGGCTCGTCGTCGCTCGCGATTCACGCGGAGGGGACGTTCACGATGTAAAGGGCTTGCTCTGGGAAAAACACAATGTAATCGGGTTTTGGGAGTCTTATTTCTACGTACATATACCTTGGACTCGTAGTCCGCATCCAATTAATATTTTCTCTTCAATTCGTTGCCGCTTTCCATATTGGGTTGCGAGCGGTTGTTTGGTTAGCATAGCGTAGCTACACACACATGCACGGCCGTGCTCGGCCCGACTGGCCGAGCCGTGAGCAGTGATCCCTGCCAGCTGCCACCATGTCGTCCACGACTCTGCAGCCCAGTTTACCTCCAGAATCTGGCTCTGGAAGCTCTAGCGTCGACTCTCAGACTGAGTCCATTCTGAAACGAAAACGTTCGGATAGCCAAGCACTTGTTGGTTCCCCAGAGAAGTTTCAGGCCATGGCTGACGGCGAAGCAACACCGAGCCGTTCGCGGTTTCTGCACGACGATACGTATTATCTAGAGGACGGGAGCTGCATTATTTTGGTGCAGAACACGTTGTTCAACGTGGGTTGACTTTGAAGGCATAATGTGTGCAATTTTGATGTCCTTGTAGGTGCATAGAACGATATTGTCGAAAGGTATGGACGTGATGCATGGAGCGAGGCATAGCACAGGTGCTAACGTCTCTGAAGATAACTCCTCCTTCTGTACGATGTTCTCGCTGCCGCAAGGAGACAACGTGATTGAGGGCCGGTCGGACGAAAATCCAATTCGATTGAGCGGGGATACCGTTGCAGAATTCCGGCACTTTCTATGGGCGTTATATGCTCTGTAAGTATGCTCCCGGTCATGTCGCCATGCGTCTAATTCTTTTGCAGACCCCCAGAGCTCCGAGTAATCCACTCGTCCGACGCTGATCTCACCCAGCTAATGGACATTGCCCGCATCGCAAACAAATATTCCTTCAAGTCCTTGGAAACCTGGTCGCTCGACGCCATCCAAGAATACGTTAACCGCAAGCCCTCCCCGATCCTCACATCCATCCCCCCACCCAACGCGTACACCTTTTCCCCGAACGCGCCCTCGCCCGGCTCGACGCCCATCGAGAGCACCGCGCAGCTGACGCGCCTCATTCGCCTCGCGCAAATGTGCGGCCACGAGAAGCTGCTCACGACGATGATCTCCCTGCTGCGCCAGCTGATGAGCTCGTCGCTGCAGTACGCGTATCTTGCAATGACACTCGCGGACGAGCTCGATCTGCGCCTCCTCCGCGGTGCGGCGTACCTTGAGGTGATGCAGAAGGCTGTCGTCGTCAAGCGCGCCAAGGTCGACCGCAAGCCTGGGGCGCCCGTCGTGGCGGGACCCAGCACCAGCGCCGGCACCGGTCCCGCAGGTGCAGCTGACGCGGGCGCGGGCGCGGAGACGAACGAGGGCGACGTCGACGAGGAAGGCCGGCTCGTGGTGAATCGCGCGCAGCAGCTGCGGCTCCTGTCCGGGTACTACCGCCTGACGGGGACATGGGAGCGCCTGCGCACGACGCCGCCGCAGTTTGACCACGCGCCATCATGCGGGGCGACATGGCACCAGCACGGGTGTACGCAGAGCTGGCTCGAGTTTTGGAAGGACAAGACGCGCAGTGACGCGGTGCTTGCGCTGGGGCTAGCCGATGTGCTGGGGAGGTTAAGGCAGGTGCAGCGGGACTACGACCGGTGGGGGTCCGCGACGTACATGCACCACGATTGCCGACTGGCAGTGAGCTCTCTATTTCCGTTTTCTGGGAAAAACTCTGACAATAACCCAGGCCAAGAGGAGCATCAGCGACGAAATCAAGACGGTGGAAGAGGCATTGCCGGATTACTTTTCCGAGGCGGGCGACGAGGCGTCGGACTGAGTTCATATCAAATCACTTGTATACAATAAGGCTAGCTTGCTACATGATTAATTTCTTGGAAGACTCTATCTACGACTCTTGCCCTTTCCCTTGGTCCGTTTTTGGGCCGATCCCCCCTCGTATCGATTCACGCTTTGATTCCAGGGGCCGTCGGTGACATTGGCGTCCACAGTGGTGTCTTCTGCAGTGGATGGACCCATCATACTTCGCATGAGCGAGTCGATGTCCTTCGTTACGGTCACCTCCTCGAAGCCGGCCTGCGAGCCACGGAGCATCGTCTGCTCAAAGAGCTCGTTCTCCTCCAGCTCCTCCACCTTCATCCGAAGATTCCGCACCACCCTGTCGAATAGCACTGCGCCGCGAATTAGGTTTTATTCGCAAAACGAGAGTCAACACACCACGCTCCTCCACAGCTGTAGTGGGACGGGGAAAGAGCGGATCTGCGTCTGCAATGTCCTCCTCCCTCGTGGGTCGCCGCAGGTCCAGCCGTTCCTCCCATTTGCGCTCAAACACCGCCTGGTCGAGCTCTTCGTCCGAGGAAGCTGTTTGGTCCTGGCCATAGACTGTGCCCACTGAGCTGGCAGGCGACGGCTCGCGGATAACGGGGTCAGCGTATTCTGTGTTATGAGGCCGCGACATTGAATGAAAGGGCTGCAGAGGAAGATTAAGAGGAAGACCAAGCCGACATGAAGGTTGAAAAGAAGCCGAGTCGCGTACACTTGCGCAAACAACGCGCTTTTTTGTACAAACGTGACTCGCTGCTTCTTCGATTTTCCACCTGTGTCACCACATTTTTCAATTCAAGTTATGGGGCCATGCATCTGGGTCCTCCTTCTTTGGACTCCGAATTCTTACAATCCCTTGCGTGCGTTGCGTGTCCTTGCCACCTTGAGGCTTGCCACGTCACAACTTTCGCCATCGCGATTTCATTGGGACTCTACTGGATGTTGCTGACTGCTACTGGGCCAGCTCCTGGGTTCAAGAACAGTGATTATGCTCGAGACTATCGAACGAGAGCTTGTAACTGGGTCGGCTGTGGTCCGGAATTCGTGGAGCTCTATTAAAAGGCCGTCGTTTTAAACTGGAGTCGTCTAAGCATATTCCCACCTGCCTCGATCTGCTCTCCATCCGGTTATTTCCCTCCGTGCAGGCTAATAGCGACAGAGGACTGATGTAAACGCTCTTAGGCCCTGTCGACATGGATGCCTCTCTATAATGTTTTCTTCGCCTGAACTGGGGTGGCATCCGAGCGCCTGTTCTTTGAGGGGGTCTTGCATGTGGTGCCTACCTACACAAGGATGTTGCGTATACACCTTCCCATATTTTTTCTTGCTCCCCAAACGCAAGAGCGTCAATCTGGGTTCACCGCACCGCGATCGATTGGGATCAGAGGTTGAAAAACAGAATCTCAGCGAGTCTTGTCAAATCCAGTCATCCATATACATATCACCGGCAATCGACACCCGGCTTACAGAACTCGCCAAAATTGACAGCACAGACTGGGCAGGGTCACCGGGCGGAAGGAATCCGATCGAGTCTGGGATACAAAAAGAGTGAGCAAAAACCGGCTGCGCTAATGCCAGTCTGATACGTTCTTACGAACTTGAGGCATCGGAGGGGTTTCTTGCCGTGATTTGTGCCAATCGATCCTGTAAGTCTACGACTTGAGACTCAGATTCCAGGTGAGTACTCCGAATCCGTCAGCCCAGAGCGGTGTCACACCGCCGACTTTGTCCGTGCACAGCAAGAACTGCGCGCCGTGAACTCACGGACTTGATCTACAAATGTCTTGCAGAAAGGCCTTTTCGTGTTAAGTGAATGGAATCTTTGGCTGTAGCGGCGCCTGTCCAGAATAATCCCCGGATAAAATTGCACTTGACATTGCCTGCCAGTCGGGAGTTTCGTCTATTTCACGCCGTTCCATTTCAGAGACCTCGAGCAACGGCTGGTTCTACTTCCATATAGGTGGATACAATAGGCTCTCCTGCTGTGCCAGACATCTCAAGACTGTCAGAGCTTGGGAGTACTCAAGGTATTTGAGGTACTCGAGACTCTAGCGAGACTCCCGGCCGGAAGAGCGTAGAGTGGGGGACACATCCATCCAGAAACGAGCCGGGCGGAAATAAAAACACAGGAGAATGGATGCGCAGTCTCCTCAGCGCCCCACAGAAAGTAGACGTTACAGGTCGCCAATTTTGCGTCATACTGATACGGAGAAGGGGCGCTCATTGGGTTTGCTCCATTTTCAATCCAGCGATTGAGCTTTTGCCGACGAAAATTCAAAGGTTCATTTGACCGTGATTTCATTGAAACAAGGAACCAAGGAAGCTCATCGGCGAGGTTGGTATCATTGCGCAACTTTACAACGTGACCGTTCGTTGAATCGTTCACTAAACTTGGGAGATACGAGTCGGATATATGGAGCCGAAGGAAAGGTGAAAGAATTCACGAGATGTACAAGTCAAATTTTTGTGTAAAGGCAGACGGGCGCTCGCGGAGTAGCAAGAATTCTCAACTTTAACATGCCGCCGGAATATGCCGACTCGGATCATCGATTTTCAACCCCGGCATCATCCGGTTTTGAGCCTCTTCCTTATATCTGGATGGTAACTCCTTAACTAGTTTCAAAGAAGGGTGCGACTAGTGCGCCCGTTTTTTCCGCTTCTGCGCTCTCACAGACAATTTACTAGCCGGCCCGGGAATCCCTCCTCCCGCCGGTCGTGCTACATGATTGGCAGGGATCCCGGAGGATACGCAGACTTGCATGTCCAAGTCAGTCACAGAGCCTCTTAGAATTAATCAAATATCTCCCCCCTTTCATTGGGCAAGCGCCCAATCTCTATGAGGCCGGTGGTGCCGCACAGCAGCAGCAGCGCCACGCGGTCATGTATCTGCTCCGACTCCACTCTGAAACTACCTCGCAAGGTTTTCGCTATTACTCGGGATTCCCGTTGCCGCTGCGCACGCACAACGCTTTGCAGCAGCTCAAGGGCTTCAGTATTCCTTGCTGCGGGGCGCTCGATTGAACAACATACATTAGTCTCACATAGTATAAAGGAAGGTATGTCGGCCTTGCGGTCTTGCATAACTTATCGATTTCATTCGCCAACATGGCCCAAGAGAGTTCGCGATCCGGATTGTATGCCACCAGATGCGAAAACTGCAGGTTTGTGACTCTTACGTCCGTGCCTCTGAGTCTGACTTTGAATAGGCGGCGTAGAATTGTATGGATGTTCACTCGTTCGACAACCTTCCAACGTTTCTAGTATTTGTCCACAGAAGTGTGACGGGATGCGCCCTAAGTGTCAGCAATGCTCCCGTTCGTCAAGCCTCAACGATTGTGAGTATGCAGATGCTGGACCCTCGAGAGCGCAGATGTTGGAAGGTTGAACAGGTTTTACCTTGTGCGCATGAGCTAACTTGCCCTTCGCAGAACAAATCGCAAATGTTGAGGCTCGCATTAAAGAGCTTGAGCCATCCAAAAAGACTCCCTCAAACATCGTCCTGAATAACCCCCATCGACGTCCTAGTGGTCACTCTGGGCCATTTGCCGGTTCGCATTGATCTGATCTCGCTTGCTGTCCTTGGCTCAATGTTTTCTGATTCGCGACCCTCCTTCAATCGCACAGGCTCATCACACCTTCCAGTATCTACCTCGGTAAGAAATTGCGCTCCTTATGTCCTCTCGTTCTACATCAAATTATAGGAAATTTCTACCGTCAAGTTGAACGCCCTGTAAGTTGTAGGCCTTTTCTGTAATGAACTTGAGCTGAGTTTCCTCTCTTCCAGTATCCACAACTTCCTTCATCATAGCTCGCAGTTTGGATTCTTCCTGAATGTGCTCAATTTCCGAGAAGCAGCTATGGGGAGAGGTGGCCAGCGAATCGCCCCCGTTTTGCTCCACGTCGTCCAGCTTTGGGCTGTGCATATATCTGGTTCGGACGAATTTACGTCGCACGAGGCCCGCTATCTTTCCCGAGCGCTTCGTACAGCCGCTGATGCTCTCTCCGAGACACACTATAATACCGTGATCCACAGCATACAAGCAAAGGTGCTTTTAGCCAACTATTTTTTCAGCACAACCCGGTTCCTGGAAGGAAAATACCACCTTAGTGCTGCAGTTTCACTAGTCATTAGCTCGGGCCTACACCGGCTTGGATCAGCGGCTTCCGCCAATAGCTCTGGGCCCGCACGCCGGGTGTTGTCACCACCGCGGAATGCAATTGAGGAGGGTGAACGCATCAGTGCATTTTGGGCCGTGTTGACTCTGAACAACTGCTGGATGACCGCCGACGGTTCACCATCGAATATATCATACACCGATCCAAACGCCCGGATCGATACTCCCTGGCCCATGGACATCGATGGGCCTGGTGTGCATGTACGTCGTGGACCCGGAATCAGCAGTGAATATACAAACTCACGGGAGAGTACAGACCCAGCTGCTGGCTAGCTCAAGCACCGGAACTGTTACCAACTTTCTGTCCAATCGACCAGACGGTGGAAGCTCCAAGTCGGCATTTCACGCAAAGGCGGCCATCCTATTCGAACAGGCGTCGCGTGTGGCATCTCAGTACCATCCGAGTACGGCTTATTTTACACACCTCGGATGACTTATGACGATCCTCACTTGACATGTAGGCATGAACAACAAGCGGGAATTCTACGCCTCTTTCAACTCCATCGATACCGTGATCGAAAGATTCAAACTCAATCTTCCCACGGTTCAAATGCATTCAAGCAGAGAGATGGTCGTTATCCATGGTCTAGCTCATGTCGCAACCATTCAACTACACAATCCATTTGTCTTCGATGATCAGGCATCCCGCCTGCGTGTGCTGGACTCTGCGCGTGCCGTTGTCGCATATCTCGCACAGGTACCTCTGAACGAGTATGTGTATATCGATCCGATCATGGGGGTAAGTTCACTGCGCTATGAGCTACGCAATATTCCCAGCCTCACACTCTGCAGACCCTGTGGATGGCAACCTGTCAAGCATTCGTGTCGGAACTGTTGCGGTTCAAGAAACACCTGCCACCTAGTACTCGGCCCGCCTCTCCCGAAGAACGATCACTTGTCGACGCGATTGAAACAGTCTTTGCCGCAATGAGCGTTTTTGCTCCGACCTGTCAGCTCATGAGTTTGTGCATTCCATCTGATATTAATAGGCACTCAACCCGTTCCTGTAGACTCACAGCTCATTGCAATGCGGCAGGGGTATCGCGGAAGTTAGCAGTAAACACGCCCCAATTTGCACCTGTACCGTGCTTTAGAGTCTTATCGTTCCCGCTCAGTTTTGAGTGGGGTTTATAGAGTTGGTCTTTCCGGCCGTACCAGGAAAATGACAGTGTTAAAACTCGAGTTGAATGGTGCTCAACTCGCTCCTGCCATGACATAGAGGCTTTCCCGATCGCCAGACTCTTCTACCAGTGCACACAACTTCTCGTTCTTTGTTTTCAGCAACTCTTTCGAGCTATCAAATTCAATCTGGACGATGAGTTATCAAATGGGTCGAAGAGCAACAGGGTACAACTAGACACTTCCCTCAAGTTTGCGATCTTGTCTGATTGGCGCGCGGGGGTGGCGCCTCTTTTTCCGCCTCCAACGAGTCATACGCGCTCTTGGATGAATATATGCGCGACTTCACCTGTTGCCCAAAATTCCTGCGGCCGAGTAAACCGCGTGCAACGGTGCAAGCATTGCGGCGAGGATAAACTGAAGAGATAAAAAGTCCCTGAGGCAGCTGGTGAATATTCGGGAGCGGAGAGTGAGATTGTCTGCCTCTCGTTCGGTTCCGGGTCGTTCATGAAGGCAAGGGGTGTCTGTTCGCCGCGGTATCGCTCAAATAGCCGCTGCGCAAGTCTCACAGGCCCAGAAGAAATCCCCGGGATGCTGCGGTACTGACAACAAGGAACCCGCTGTTGATGCTGTTTCCGAGTCGTGCACATGCAGTAGGGGCGGGAGTTAGTAAAGATAGTGGTCCAGACACAGACCCAAATTCCGGTGGCATTTTGCCTCTTGATTCCCTCAGGTAGTGGCCGTATCTATGCTTGGCCGTGCCTGAGAGTGGACCAGTCGGCGTCGGCCAGAGTCGGTGAGCAATACAAGCAAGTACTGACGAGGCTGGCAGATTGCAATTGTCCAACTCGGAAATGCCCCAAGTTAGACGCTGCTAGATGTAAGTGCTCGCGTGCATATGTATTAAATTTTGCGCGCGACATTGAGGACGGAGAGGCTGCAGCTCAACGACTCGAGTTCCGGTGAACATGAAAGGAGAGTGTGACGGAAGTGTGACATTGATCCGATCGATAAGCGTGACATGTGACACGTCGTGTTTATACTCAGCTTTTAGTGCTTGCTGCAAGCTTGCTGCCGCCTTGCTCCTGCCTTGAGGACGACTTTAAATCCGCTCCCCGGCTACACTCATGTCGAAAAGCGGCTACAGTGGTGCCCCGAAGTACGTGCTCACCTAGGTCCTGGGACTTGAGCCTTAAAATCGCCTTTGTTAGGTATATAAACGATTTCAGTAAAGCACTCGCCGGTGAGGTGCGCATCCTCCTGGCCGAAGTTGGCCAACTTCGTGACGAGCGGCGGGCCCTGCAATAGTGCGTCCCGGCTGTCCCCAGGGCCCCATCTTACGCTGCTGACGTGGTATACATTAGCGAGATTGCAGAGCTGATGAGCGTGAAGTCCAAGCACGGTGCCGGGGGCGAATACTCGCCTGAGTGGAGGCCCAAAGTATGTATCGTACCCATCCCTCTGGCCGGCGTTTACGGAGCAGCTATTATAGCCAGAAGACCTACCGGCTTCTCCGCCACCTCCAGACCCGTCTGCAGGGGCGCCTGCGCGCCCAGCGTGGCGGGTCGTCAACAAACGAGCCGAGCGCAAAGAGCGCGCGGTAGCCAAGCAGCGGCCTCCTTCGCCCAACTCTGTCCCCCCGCTCGAGCCGCCCAAGCCCAATGTCCCCGCATGGGCACAGTGGAGACGTACATTTTAATTTCTCTTGGGTCTATGACCTTTCGACTGAGGCCTCCTTCGCAGCAAACCCGCATATTGCCCCCAAGCCCATTCAGGGGACCGCTGCGGCTCCGCTCCCTGGTCCACCCACTCCTCCAGCTCGATCGGGGCTATTCGGTAAGCTTGCTTGTATCATTTCCACGCATTTGTATTGGCCGACTCCGATGCCATAGGTCCGCCTACTCCTCCGCCAAAGTGACGCTTTCCGATCTCCGTTCTTCGCTATCTTGATCGACCCTTGTTTTGCGACACAAATATCCACTTGCTGCAATCATCTCTAAATGTAAAACCTCATGTAGATTATATCTTCTTGTTTACAAGGCGACGCCTTTGGCGTGCTGACAAGCCATTAATCGAGCCATATACACTAGGAAAACGAGCGTTACCCCGAGAGCGAGGCCTACAGCTACTCTGGGCGACTGGCGCGTACGCTTCGTCAGGGTAGACGGAGGGCCCTGAGCGCCCGCGGCGTCGATGGCCGCAATTTCGTCGTCGGTCAACGGCGCTGGACAACAAGATAAGAAATCGCCTGGCGAAATCAAGATGCACATACGCTGGTCGCCGACTTGTATATACTCCTCCAGCCGCCCCTTGTTCGAGCTCGTGCTGGGTGCAAATGAGTCGTTTGCACAGAGATGAGGCAGGGGCCCGGGCAGACTCACGTCACAATGACGACGCCCTTGCTCTGAACCCACAGCAGAATTACCTGCGTCGGCGTGATCCCGAGGCGCTTGGCGGCTACAGCGACAGGCGCATCCACAGGCCCGCCCGGGAAGCGCGTGATTGGGCTGCAGAGAACATGTGTGTCACGGTCCGTGCAAACGAGACTGGCTTTCCACGCACGCGAGACTGCTGTAGGCCTCGGTGACAATCCCGTGCTTCGCCGAGTACTCGAGCAGAGGCTTGTTCTGCGCGTAGTTGTACGGGTTGAAGCTGATCTGGGGAAGGTCAGAACGAGCTGATACACCAGATACTCTTATGTACTTGATTGACGGCGGGGAGGATGCGCGCGGTCTTGACGACGGTCTGCAGCTGCTCGAGCGTGAAGTTGCTCACACCGATGCTCCTGGGCGAGGTCAGGCGTGCAACAGTGGACGAAGAGGGGAGTACTTCGCCAGCCCGTCATCTTTGATCCTCTCGAACTGTTTCCAACCGGCTTCCAAGTCCGGCACAAAAGAGGGGTGATGTATGAGATACAAGTCGAGGTACTGCAGTTTGAGCTGGTCCAAAGAATCAGCAGCAAGTCGCGCGAGCACACGAGGGCGTACCAGGTACAAGCTCGCCCTGACGGACATTTGGATTTCCCCGTGCTGGTATTTCGAAGTGATGTACAGATCCGAGCGAGGCAGGCCACTGTCCTTGATAGCCTGGCCGACGGTCTCTGTGGGGGGCTTAACTTTCTATCCTGACACATTGTGGACTGGGACCAATCTCCATCCGAAGAGAAGCACTCATGCTTCTCCGCTTCACGGGGAGACCAGTCGCTATTCCACGTTACCGGCGAGCGCACCTTCTGTCCCGTAGGCTGCGCGATATGGGTCAGCAATTGACTTTGAGCTTGCGCAGCTGCCGCTGGCGACTCGCCCTGGGCAGTATCGATGTGTGCAAACCCCGACTCTATGGCCTGCTGGCAGAAGTATGTGACATCCTTGCCCTTCAATGCAGTCCCAGTCCCTGCCACGGTATGAGTTTACGCGTCGGAGACTTGTAATATTCTGCACCAAAGGCGATGGCGGGTATCTGGGCGGCGTCTTTCAATCTCTGCGCAGCAGCCTATTGACCCACGACAGACCTTGTTTCCGTCATTGAGGTTCACTGTTCCAAAAGGCATTTTGAATCTTGAGGATGTGGTGGGAGGAAAGACGTGCTTTAGATGGTTGTTGTCACCGAGTCACCCAAAAGTCGTTATTTATACATGGACTTTTCTTTCCAGGCTTCCCTCGGCGTGTACCGCCGCGAATATGGGCTGTAGTCTTGACCTTTCATGTGGGTCTGGAGGAATTCGAGATGGGAGTTAGAATTATCCTCAAAAAATGATGGCGCGTATGGCAACTTACCTTTAACCCTCCACCACTTTTGTCGCAAAATGCATCGGTGTCTGCTTGTTGCCGAGATATTCTCCCATATCGCATATTTCTTAACGGCGAACACTCGGGGAGGCCTGGGCGGGAAGCAGGAAGTTGACAGACTTGCGTTGACATGCAAGGCTTTCTGTGGACCGGCGTTGGATGCTGTGTGGCGAGAAATATTCGGTCTCGTCAATCTAATTTATCTCCTCCCGGCCGATTTATGGCATGGCCCGAAGGGCCCTCAGGTCAGTTCTCAACACCTTATTTGACAAATTGAATTGGAGTTGACCACAACTCGACAGTCGACATCCTGCATGACCCGGCAGACAGTGGCCACAGATTGGACTAGATTTCTTCTTCACGCTTCGCGTGTTAGGGAATTTACTTTCACGCCGCCGTCCGACAACCGGCCATCCCGTGCCCCTCCGTGGAACATCGACGTTTTCAACGAAAGTACCGTTATTTGCCACCTTCAGCAACAATGTCCGGAGCCATATATGTTGCCGGGGATAACGAAGCTCTTTTGGAACGGCGCCGTCGAGCATATCCATATTTTCACCCCTCCGTCCTTGCGGGACCTCGATCTCTACTGCTCCACCGCCCATCCCGGCGTTTTGGAGCTACTTGCGGCTGAAGCACGAATTGTGACGTCCCTCTTCCTGACTGACCCCTACGATGATTCCGCGGACGCCCTGGCCAAAGTGGATGCAATATCCCTGGCAATAATCCGCATGGAGCGTTTAGTTGCGCTTCGCTGCTACTTTAGCGTCCCAAAAGCCTTCGCCCATCTGTCCACCCTTCCAACATTAACTTACAGCGTCTCTCTATTCCGTTTCGCTCCTTGGATGATCCGTCCTTTTTCTCGGCCACCTCCTCGACTTGCTTCCAGAGCCTCACACATTTTGTGGCCTGCCCTTCTCACCCAACTCTATTGAGTTCATTATTCCATGCCGCCTCCTCACCTTTCATCGAAAACGTCTGGTGGGAAGTAAGCGACAATAATCCCGATAATATCCTCGAGGTGGTGACAAGCCTCGTCAATGGTCGATCAAAGGATGCGTTAAAGTCGGTGACTGTTAGTGCGCCATGGGATCTTGAACCCGACGATCATGCAGTAACTTTGTCCACCTTTAAGCCCCTCCTCTCGTTGACCGGCCTCACCGATCTTTGCGTCTCGATTCCATGGCTGGATCTCGGAAACGATGATTTAGAGCAAATTGCCGTTCACCTCCGCCTACTCACCACATTGACTCTCAGTCCTCCCGGACTCTTCGGCTTCTCGCGCATCACTCCTCGAGGACTTCTACCCTTGTTCCGCCATTGTGCCTTGGAGCATTTACGAATTGTTATCAATGTTGGTGAAGACATTCCCGAGGCAGGCCGCAGAATTCGCTCTGCCCCCGAGGCCCTCACACAAAATGGGGTATATCTCCGCTTTTTGAACCTAGGAAACTCCAGAATCGGTTCAGCCAAGGTTGAACCTGCTGCGATCTTCCTTTCTGAACTTGTTCCCTGTCTGACGAGCCTCACTGCTTGGAAGCATGATGCGGCAGACCTTATTGCGGACCGATCGCAATCAGTGAATGAAAATATTTGAATCGTAGTGATATCTAGTACAAACACAACACGAGACCTTTCGCTACTGATTATGGATTACGCGGTTTATTTCGCTGCAGATCGCACCTGTTGGAAGGTTATTATCTCTCTGCACTGCACATTAGTTTGATATCCCAGGACCGAAACGTTACACCGAAAGCACGCTCGGAATGGATGATCACTAATCCGCTTGAAATCAATCCCCTACATCGACTGCGAGGGAGAAAATCGCGGGCTAAACTTGAATAGCAGTCATTTTTGTTCCTCTCCTTTTCAGTACAATAACGCGGGACCCCCGTACGCTCAAGTTCGGTAACTGCAACGATGTTAATTCGGAACCTCTATTGTTCGTCTGTCTAGTTAATGCTCTATCTACTTGTGCCGCGCAAAGACGTGTACGTGAGCGAGACCTGGTACGCTCTGCAGTCTCTAGTATTCCAGCTGATCAGCGTCTGCGAATATTGTGGTAATCTCCGACTTACAGGTGGATTGACTACCGCAAAAGGTGTAAGTATGACACAGTTGGAATGAAGCAAACGGAAACAGACTCACCAAACCACGCCGTTTCCCACTCTTCCTCCACCCACCGATTTCGGACAAAGTCATGGACCGGAAGGCCAGCGCGTCTAACGAGCTCGTCCTCTTCGGGAGTGCCCTTCTCCGACTTGATCATTTTGTCCAGTGTAACACCCCATTCAGCGAGTGCGGGTAAACATGCAGGGAGAGTCGAAGGCGACGGTGGCGGAGAGTCGTTCCCCGTGAAACCCCACAAGCCGTCAAGCTCTATGCGCGCGCGGACCGACTCCGGTATGAGCTCCGGGTGGAAAATCGGGATGCGGGTCCAGACGAGGGTGTGCTCAACTTCCGGCGGAACAGAGTAGGGCCAGTCATTCTGGATGATGCTGAGGTATTGCGGCGGAGTCGACTTGGAGAAACAAAGTCAGCGAAAGCTGGAGAAACCGCGTACAAGTGAGTTGGTTACCTTGTCAAAGTACGCGGGCGCGTCAATGGGTAGGGGTGGCAGCTCCCTGCGTACAGCCAAGTCTTGCGAGGGAACCCTCTCAAAAACGGGTGGAGTCGACATGCCTGTATCTTCGAGGGCAGACGTCAGGAGAGACAGAGTGTCCGGTTTCCCCCACCGCAGGCGGTAAGCCATGAGATAGTTGACTGCCCGCTGGCAATTGGCTTATGAGATTAGGTATCGAATGACATCGTACCCATCGAGCCGTATTTTTCTTTTATCCCGACACTCCACAGGTCGTATCGTTGCTGCAGCCTCCGGTCGCGTTTGAGCATCCCAAGGTCGCCCGAATTGACGAAGGTTTTCAACTCATTCCAGGTGAATTTGGCAGGGTAATGCGCAAGAAGCTCTTCCCGTGTGGGTGGGCCGGAGCCCAGGGGAGGAACAGCGGGGGCATTCGAATTCGACAAGACGATCATCCCAGTCGCAAGTGGCAGATGTTCGGGCCGAGTGACCGAGCTTCCGCTGGGACCATTCTTGAAAAATGCTTTTTCTTGGTTTTATTTTGGTTTACAAACTATCCAACGTCCGTCTACACCATCCTTCCGTCTGACATGCCCAAGACCGCTCTGCTGATCTAACCACTCATCTAGATCCATGTTGCACCCCAGCGGGATGTCACTACGGAGTACAAGGGAACGTTCCAACCATCCCCGAGTATTCAAGAGAGGGTCGACCTGACATGAAAGCTCCCGGTAGGCCGAGCGCATGACGGTCCAAGCCATCTCTCGCGTTTTATGTCGCAGAGATTCGACGAGGTGGTACAAAGCCTTCCGGGGTAAGTCTTGCTTTGATTCTGAGAGTGCAGAGGATGATATGCCAGCATCGTCAGGTAAGGCCGAACGCCGAAGTAATATGTCGTTTTGCGCATAGTTTCGTGCCCTAATGCAGCCAGCGAGAGATGTAATCCAAGTGCGCGCTGCAGAACCATCCTGGAAAAACGGTTTGGGCACAGAAGCTATATAGGCGTGAAACTCGCGCTGAGAAGGATAAGCTGCCACTAGATGATGCAACAGTGATACCAGAACTGTTATAACACAGTTCGAATGCGGCCCGGTCGATGGCAGGTGAAAATACGACATCAGCGCCGGAATGACGGGACTGATATGGCGAGGAGAGTCGAATATGACAGCCAGGTACAAGGAAGTCTCATAGACTGAACAAGGTCGGTTGAATGTCCACGACATTCCCAAGATCAAGTGGAACAAACCTTCCAGAGCAAACTGGTCGACTCTCTTGGAAGAAATAATTCCCTCTCTGAGCTTCCCTGGCGTTTGTTGAAGCTTGGTATACAGCTTACCGAAAAGACTTACGAAATAGGATGAGCACATTTTCTTGAGCATCTATGCGCCGCCGCGTTTCTGTCTCGGACTCAGTCGGATGTTGAGGATAATTCGCCCAGATATCGTCGAGCTGTGCGAAATTCAAATCCGCGCTCATGCAAAGATCGAAACTGACCTTGCTCTGGATAAATTGCCTATATTCATTCTGCACATCGGGATTCTTCAGGCTGAAGTCTATGGTCTATTACCTAGACCTTGTTTTGAAGTTGAGATGACTTACGCGTCTCCATCCTTTTCTAATCCACTGCTCCGACTAACGGACGCGATGTGTTCCATCTTCCGCCTGGGTAAAGCAGGTACAGCAGTTCCTCGCCTACCACCAGCGAGAGAAGAATCCGCATCCCGCCAACTGGTTTTACTCGACATGGTGAGCGGGATGGACAAGGTAAGGACAAGGAGAAGCAAAGGGTCCGGGAAGAAGAAAGGACACGATATCACGTGCGAGGACATAACAGCGCCAAACACCAATAGTCCTTGCCCTTAACCACGTTGTTCTACGCCCCAACATCCTCTGTTCTGCGACCGTAATACTCCGGTTTCTCTCCTCCGAAACTTACGCGTCCCCGTTCCTTTTTTATTCGAGCAGTGCCATAACGTTGACTTGGAGAATTCAAGACTTGTGCCACCCGCCGATAATCTGGCAGCCATATGGAGACTGAATGGAAGCCCTCTCTTTGCCGCTCTGTGCCCCTGAGACTGAAGAACGTTTCCTCTGCGGTGGATTTGCTTGTTGCTGTTCGGGATGCAGTATTAGGTGAGCCTCACAACGGTCTCAGTGGATCAAACACCGACCAAGTGGCTCTAGCTCTCAGGCATTTATTCGTCGAGCACCAGATACTTCACAAGCATATCGGTTACAACACAATTTCGGTCCTAGGCGACGTGGATAACGGCGTCACAGGTGCTGTTTTGGATCTCGATTTCCCTGATCCCGCCGAAGGATCGTCTGGTCGCAACCTGGAAGATTTTGGCTCTCTCACCTCAGTATGTCCATTACTGTCTTACTTCAACTTTGAGACCCACGCGATTCGAGTTTGCCTTTCAATCCTATGACCAAGTTGTTGACCGCGACGACGATGATCCTCACCGACACAGCGTCCACGACGACCTGGAGTCCGTTTTCTACTCCCTTTGCTGGGCGTGCTATGGGTACGACCACACGGGACGTTTGGACAAGTTTCGACCCGGTTGGATGGAACAATGGATAACGACCAGACATGCATCGTCAGCCCAGTCTTCGAAGGGGTCGTTTCGCAGGTACCAAATAAAGACGCACGTGAATCGCTTTATAGGATGCCACCGGGATATAATGGAGGATGTCATTGAGAAGATCCGTCAAGAGATATATAGTCCTTCGTCCGATCCAGAGGAACCTTTTGCTGCGATCTTGAAAATTATGGACAAAGGAATCGAGGTTACGAAGGAAGAGCCGTGTGGTACGACGCTGGAGTGTTCCAGGATCATACAATCTCCTAGCGCGATGCGTGTGGAGCGGCGGGCGAGAATTTCTGTCAACGATGTAAGGACTGGAGCGGATGCTGAAGGAGTGAGGAGCGGCGAGCAAGGAACGATGTAGAGGTGCTGAGCGGCTCGTTGGAAGGGCCACGCTTTTGTATTTGGTTCGACTTGTGCTTGCGAATCGACGGTCAGAAATTACACGACGCGTCGGTCACGTTACGGTGAACGAATGCACCAACTTAACTTCAACTTGGTTCAAGACCCAACCGTCCTGACAGTCTCCTGATTATGGGCGCACTCGAAATGTTCCAAATTTAATAATCGGTAACAAGTCATTCACAAAGTACGGATATTGCGCATACTTACGACCTCAGGCGCATGCCGTGCAGGTTATCTGGAGGCAAATACAAGTGAGCCGACAAAAGTCAAGAGCGGGAATGGCGACGAACCGCTCCATCGAAACCGCAAGTCGCCGAGGCGTCGACTCCGCCGGCCCAGGTCTTGCACCCAGCACCCGTTGCAGCGGAAGGAGACGTGTAGCAACCACCGGCTGCAGGGTTTGTGCTGCAGGTGAAGCAGGTGGTGCAGGTCACCTATGTTGCATGAGGAAACCAGTCGCGGAAATACGCAGGGAGACGTACTGCGCCCTCGAAGCCGCAAGTCGTCCAAGCATCAACACCTCCGGCCCAAACGTTACAGCCGTGGTTGGTCGCATTCGCGGGGGAGTTCCAGCAGCTGCCGTCGGTGCAGGTTTGCGCGTAGCTGACGCCGGCGAAGAGCGCGAGGGAAGCGAGCGTGAGGGTGAAGCGCATTATGTAGAAACGGTGGTTCGTGAGGATGGGAGTTGGAGGAAAATGAAGTTCCCCTCGCGTTTGTGGAGCCTTTAAGCAAAGATACCTGAAACAGGGACGGTTGGGATGAGGGTCGCGCGGTCTGATGAAGCCGCGGGCTCAAAGATATATGAAATAGCACCCATGCATTTGATACACGTCGTTTCCAGGCGATTACAGGCGATTACACGGAGCCAATGCGGGCGGAATTTGGGCGGAATAGGTGAGCCTCCGAGGATGCTTAGACGCGCCCTGATCTTCAGGCCTCAGTCGAGACCGCAGTGACTCTAACGCGAATGATACAGTATGAGGAAGGAAAGAACCTGAATGTTCGTACTACGAGATTTATTTTTAGGCGGCAGCTGGGCCGACTGTCGCAGCGTAGCTCCAGAGCAACAAACGTAAGAGAGGGATTGGGGATGTTTCATACTGAGTATCAAGTGCCACTGAGTCTCTCCCCAGTTCCTAAGTATTCCTTCCACACCTCAAGAAATCGCTGAAAGGAAGATGAAGAAATCTTTCGCTTTGCGCGGCTTTGGTAGCCTCATCGAGACATTTGAGCGCGTCACAGTCCAGCAGTCGGAGGGGAAGATACGAATCCTTGAACAGATGTATAGGTTACGCGCCGGAAACGAACATATGTTCAAGACCATACCTTTAAGCAGTATATCGCGAGTTCCTTCCGCTGATCGTTGGTGCCGTCCTGCAACGCGTTAATGCTCTTGAAATTTATGTCTTCCTTCTTTTCGTTGACAAGGAACTCCCCGCAGACAGCGTTCAATGTAAATTGACCTGGGCGAGTGGGCAAATTGTTTCGCGCTCTCCGCTCCTGGATGTACTGATAGGTGTCGAGCTGTAGGCGACCGGCGAGGACTGGGGCTTCGTGCCACGCTCGCATGGTGCTGAAAGGAGACTTGCGAGCTATCGCATTCACGCCTGAGGATTGGTCGTCAGCCAGCTAAATATTGAGAGCGCGGGTGAAAGTCACCTCGAAGCCTTCCCAAACATGCGAAATCCGCCACACATAGTGCCTCAGCCCGAAGGATCAAGTAAACAAAATCGAAACGCGCGATGTTGTGTCCGACAACCAGATCCGGGTCACTGTCAATAACGAACTGTCGCCAGGCTAAAAGCATGGAGGCTTCGTCGGTATAGGAGTTGACTCGCGTCCTCGGAATACCAGAACATTCTCCGAGCGTGAAGATGACTCTATAACTACTGCGGCTGTCTCCTGCGCATTGGTTATCATCCAAAAACTAAGGAAGGATGCCCACACTGACCTTCCATCTCAACGATGTTTCCGATCTGAATCACTGGCATTTTGGCAGTCTCATGGTACTGCGTAAATGAGTTGTCCGGTGGGACTCTGGTCTCGATGTCGAAACCTAGGATCCTTCGAGGCATCGCCCCTCTCGATTGGTTTTCTTGGACAACGAAATCATTGTGTCTGAACTGAATCAGGGCATATCTCGAAGGAAAACAATATTACAACACACTTGATTTTGACTTCGGTCTGGTTGTGCGAAAGGGCTTCGGCTGCATTAACCATCTCGTATTTACCCGCCGGGAGCTCCAGCCAGCTCATAGCAGGAATCTGAACAACAGTAGTGATCAATGACATGATGTACAACCTGAGAAGATGTGAACCCGACCTTGTAGTGTCGCAAGAAGGTTTCGGCAGCCCGCGGGTACCTCCGAACCTCCCCGCCCAAGTTCATGAGCGTCGAAAGGTTGGTAATGTGCACCATAATCCGCATGTCAGTCTGGAAATCGAGATATTGGATATAGATCAGCCGGCCAGAAAGACTCTAAGTACTCGCCTTGGTGATACCGAACAGTAGAACGAGATCGCGGTTCGAAGAATGCTGCCTAGCATCGACCAGTTGAAATACTAGGTGATCTATCAGAGACAAGTACGAGAGGATCATTCGGACAGCACACCCAAGGCCTGATCCAGGTCAACGAAGCCGCGAGGGTGGGGACCTGCCAGCGACGGATCTACAAGGCAGGGTGGTGAGGGAACCAAATGCATAGATAGACAGATAAGCTTACCATTAGTTGGCATGTCTTCCAGCACGTTGGCGAAAGACTGCGAGGGAGCCAACGCCCTAGCCCTTTTGGAGTCAGGGCCTGTATCGCCTGGCTCCGGAGAGAGGCGCTCGGTCCTTTTCCTGGACAAGGGATTGGTCTTAGCAGTCGGAGAAGGGCTCATTTGTGATCTATCGGGTTGTGGGGGGGTATGTCGAGGGGCAAAGAGTCAAAAGACAGGATCATTCTGAAACGTTTCCGTTCGTTTCCGTTCGTTTAACTCCTAGCAACTAAGGAGGACCCCTGACAGCCACGGCCGAACTAGATTTTATTCCGGGGAAGGACCGGGATGGATACAGAGAACGAACCAAGAAACTATATCCGGAAGATTAGGCGCCCAAAATTCTGACCGGAGGTGCAGTGCTTAGGAAGCCCAATCAAGGAACAGCTAGCTTTACAGTCAATCTTGCGTCACTGTAAGACCCAGACTGGGTTAATTTTGCTCGTTGCGTAACCCGCAACATGGATCGTATTCATCAGTGTAATGAATGATTTTCACCCGGACACGACAGAAGTAACCCATAAAGCGGATGAAAGTACCGGGTTATAGCTGGGTGAGAATCGGGTACCTTCAATCAAGATTTTTTTGCTTTTCACCAGGCAGAGACCGCGGATCTGGCTGGGTTGGGGCAACCCGTTACACGGGTTTCTCTTCGACAGGTTAATAAAACCAGATTCCCGGAGTACTTGGCGGAGTGATTGCCACCCATCCTGCGAGTTACTGTACTTGTTCTTACCGGAGTTTGATCACCCATTCGGAAGGGTATCGTCCACGGTTGGCCTGGTTGACAAGCAGACAAAGAATAGGGAAAAAAGGATGAGATTTCAACTACGTGTATACTGTGTACATGAGCTGAGGGGTACCACCAGCGACAAATGCCCATTAACATCATCACGACGCCAAAAAGAACTCATCACTAGATACAGAGGACAAGTCAGAGACGGTGCTGGAAATATGGATAGTTGACGTACAACGAGCTTCGCGCGCACACAACTCAAAGGCACAAGATGCGATGAGCACAGAAATCTGCGGACGGGTATGAGGCAAGCAAAACCGAAGGTCGAAATCACTCACCTTGATCTCTATTCCCATTTCCATCTCCAGCAAATCGTGACTGAAAACAAAGTTAGTTCGACATCCGACAGGAGAGGGGCCGAGAGGAGCCAAGCAGCGAGCTTGAGGGAGTTGAGGACATTGCAAGACAGAGGATAACTAGATAGGCCGCATCGAGTCCCAGTGCCACGACAGCACTTGCGATATCTTGCAAATCTTGCGCAAAAATCTTGCGGCGGTGGAAGCTACCTTGCGGTAGAAGGCCAAGATGTGCCGTAGAGCCCAGAGAATGCTTGAGAAAATCAATAAGAACACCGGAGCCATGAAGTCTGGGAGGTGGGGCAAGGTGGGCGAGGTGGGGGAGGGAGAAGATGGGGCGCGAAAGCAAGAGAGTCGACTATCAAAATCACGCCATATCAACATCACGTGTGTCGGTCGGAGTTTCAATGACTTTGCAGAATTTGCAAATCTCGTACAAGGCTCGAGCCGGCTTTTGACTGAATGAAATCGAGGTTGTGGCAACTACTTGCGTGGTTTGTGATGAGGTGCTTGCAGGTCCTTACGGCCTGCCATCGCCGCGAGTGACTTCAATCCGGATCATGGTTGAAAAACGGGTTACAAGTAACCGGTGTACACACTGTGAAAAACGGAAAGGGTGAAATTCACCCTGCAATGACGTGAATTTTGCATTTCACTCTGAAAAGACGCGAAACGGTAGTTCACCACATAATGTGAAAACATCGTGAATCCACTGAAGAAAGTTGAGAAGTACGTGAAAATTTCGTTTCACCCTGAAACTACGTGAATTAGAATTTTCACGTAGTCTAACCGGTGGCCCGAACAAAGTACATAACTCAGATGATCAGTACTGGTTTTTTACACCTACTTCAATAAGTACTGCATTAGTATACATTGCACATATAGTCTTCAAGTAGTTGACTGTTTGGAAGACACATGGCCGTCATACCAATAGGTCATACCCTACCGCTAGTAGCACGGCCACAAGTGTTGTGCCTTCTGCGCAGCAGCGCGGGGGTTCCCTTTTGCTTAGATTCACGCCAAAATATGGTGAATTTCGCGAAGAAAAGTGCGTGAAACAGTAGGGTGAAATCGGACAATTTGTACGTGAAACGTTTCACCCCATTATAGCGTGAAATTCGCTTTCGCGTAGTGAAGTTCTCGACTTTTCAGGGTGAATTCCGGGTGATAAGAGGGCGAAAAAATGCGTGAAATTCACTATCTCTAGGTTCCACAGTGATGTCGATCGGGTAATATTTACTCGCAAAAGTGGTGAAAGTAGCGGCCTAAATACTGCATGATGAGAATAACTACATTCACGGGTTATACGCTGTAACCCGTTGCTCCCGGGCAAAATTAACCCGGTCTGGTTTCACCAGGTATTCACCCGAAGTCTGGGTGAAAGCGGAAATTCACTAGGCGAGCGGATCAAAAAAACCCGGTCCCAGTCTTACAGTGGCGTTTTCACTGTAAGTTTTCCCGTTTTGTTTGAGGGAACACCGATACCGAAAAGCGCCGTACAGCCGAAAAACTTAGATGCCATGTCCGAGACTCTTCCGAGTGGCCATACAGACTCCAAAGTCATAATCAAGCTTCCGCTCGCGACAAGTACTGTACAGTTTCGATACCGCCATCGAGCCAGCACGTCTGTGCCAGCTAGCTGTGCCGAATATGCTGGAACAGGTGGCGGCCACATTCTGGCACTTTGGCGGTGTAAGTAGCGCCGGAAGACGACGGGCAATACTCAGCCAGTGCCTGACCAGCAGCCTGCCAGTCCGGAAGTTGGCAAAGGAAGTGCTAAAACCAAGCGAAAACACAATACATCATAGCAACGCCGGCAGATCCCGGAGCCGGCCCGCAGGAGGGTTGCTGGGGTCTGGAAATCGCGCCCGTTTTGGACGAATGCGACCTCGGGACCTGTCAGGATCGTTGCCCCTCATCCTTGCCTCACCCCTTATACGTTTTCGCTCAGTGAACCTGAATATGAGTGTCCCTGGTGTACATGTCCTGGCTGCGGGCGACTTCTTCTTCGCAAACGACCTTCGAGGTCGTATCACCGATTTGCAACGGCGCATCACCGACTCGAACTCTGGCCTCCTCGATCGCAGTGCGCGCCGTATAAATACGGGGCAGTGTTTTAATTCCTTGCTTAATTCATTCAATGTATCTCCTAGCACCTTTTTGCATTAATTCGACTACCGCCAGCCGGACTTACCCTTTCTTTTCCCTCCCCTCATCTCCTCCTCATCTTGACCTCCGTTATGGACTGCTTGGAGGTCTGTTACAAGACAATCGACCAAATCCCCATTCATTTGAACGTCTATCCGCCGAGTTTGGAGTCGCAGTCCCCTTGTCCTCGTTTGCCTGCGGTTGTCTACTTCCATGGGGGTGGACTCACGGTCGGGAATCGCACCAGCTGGTTCCCCCACTGGCTCAAAGGTCTGTGGTCTTCTTCTGAGTTTTCGTTCCTTCAATCCATCCACAGATCGGCTCGTTGGTGCTGGGATTGTTTTCATTTCCGCCGACTATCGCCTTCTTCCCGGTTGCACCGCTCATGATATTGTCGATGACATCAAGGACATTTTCTTATTTCTGGCCCAGGAGGATTTATGCTTCCTCACGGACCGCGGCTTCTCTTTCGGCGTCGATCCTGGGTCTCTCGCGGTCGCGGGTTCGAGCGCGGGAGGTACGTGTGCCTACTTGGCCGCGATTCACGCGACCCCAAGACCTAAGGCAGTCCTCTCAATGTACGGTATGGCGGGGCAGGTTTTTGTGAGTCTCCGAATGTGCCATTTAATCAGAGGGTTCGCTTATTGCTTTTAGACTCCTCACTGGCTGAGTCCAAAAGATCATGTGTTCTTTCTCGGGCGCGAGATGCTTGATCGAAAGAATTTCGCCGAGTTCCTCTATCCTAGATGCAAATCCCTGAAAACACTGGCCAACTCTGAGTTGGCATACCATCCGCCGTCTTCCGCGACGCCTGGTTGGCCCGCCAATCCCCGCATGCCCCTCCCTCGCGTGTATCTTCAGCTCGGTGTCCTCCTGGATTATGTGACTGGCCAGCATGAGCCCAGCCTCTCTGAACAACTCCGGCCTCTGCTCGAGACAATAACCGACCCCGCCATCCTACACGACGCGATGGCCGCGCTCATCCCGCCCGAGCACCATGCGATACTGCCGCAGCTCAACGTCACCGCGGAGTTCCCCCCGACGTTTCTCTGCCACGGGTCGGTGGACACCGCGGTGCTCGTTGGCGAGTCGGAAAATATGCATTCCTTGCTTCAGCGAGCAGGGGTGCCTGCGCGACTACTTGTGATTGACGGCGCGAGTCATTCGCTTGACTACGCGCCGAACGCGGAGAAATTGTATGCCCCGCATTTCGACGAAATGGCGGAGTTCTTGGGCAAGGCGTTGAAGGCGTAGGTGTGTCAAAGCCGATCCCTCGGGTAGGGATTGGGCACTTCCAGAAGCTATCAAATAATATTATCGACTGTATCATACAATACTACTTAATGCACCATTCATGTGGTGAGTACATAAACTTGCTTCGACTTTTATCAGTACCGTTGCAAAAACCCGAGTCCAAGCAAAGCCAGCCAGAGTGCTCCTCTCTACGACGGTCGGGAAAGCGGGTTCCCCGGATTCAACCCAGCACACAATTTTGACACAATTTCTTCTGGTACGTTTTGAAGAAGTCGACGTCTTGGTTGAAATTGACAAATTTACGTTGAGTTGCATTCAATCGTCGAGCACTTGCGCAATTTCCTGTCTTATCGTCCGACGTACATGCATACCCATATGGGCGAGCTTGGGGGACCACCCAAGGCAAACCCAAGGAGTCGACTGTGGACTATTGCCCACAATCATGCTTTCATGCTCGCCAATTGGAGAAAATTTGTCGGGACCTCGGAAGAGATCAAACACGCACTCGAATTCTGTTTGATCGGGCAGCCACGGTCCGTTCCACGTGATCAATTTGTCAAGCACAATACCATCGTCCGAGTAAGCGACTGCAAGTCTCTCCGGTCTCTCCTTGGGGAGCCCCTGTGGATGTTTCCTGAACGTCTCTCGCAGCATCCCCGATGGCTACCACGTGGCCGGACTCGATTCTTCGTCGTTTCACGGCGGTTCCGGCTAACCCTCGCGAAAACGATCTCTACGGACCGTGGAACAAACTCCTGACTTACGTCTTCCCCCCGGCTTCCGATTTTACGGTCGCGCCTCAGTCTTATCTTTTGTCCACATCCCGCGAAACTGCAGACTTCGCTGTCGAGTACGAGATCCTCTACAACAACGTCCCCGTCCTCATCGTGGAGATTAAACCTCCGGGAAACCTCCGGCTCCCCTCCGCTCGCGAAGAGGTGGACAACCAGATTAGACGGCGCCTGCGGGATTTGTCGGTGGATTGCTTACTCCCGACCCTCCACGCCGTCAGCGCGTTCGGCACACAACTCGCCTTCTATCGCAAGGCGAAGGACCAGCAAATCATTCCCCGCGGCATCATCCCTGACCCCGACCTTTTGACGGATACGGCCCCCTCAGGTTGGTGGGACTGCAATGTTCTGGAGGATGAAGGCCGAGAACGGTTTCGATCGTTGGTGACCGACATCCAGGAGGCATGCGAGGCCTTAGAGTGTGAGTATGCACTTGACATCGTCTCCAAAAACCTGGCTGATACATTACAGAAGCAGGGATCGCTCGGCCCTTCGATATCGCCTGGTGTTCGTAGTAATGTGGCGGGATTCAGTAGCGATGTCACACACCTATGCAACTTCTTGTGCTCAAAGGATAATTGACTCGAGTCCACAATCGCAGCTGTGATGCTACATACTGAGTCCCAGTACCTGCGCCCTCAAATTTCCCGCGGAGTTTTCCGTTGTGTGCCAAAAACACTTTTGGGTTCTGTTGATTACGGAGGAGAAAGCGCGATATTGAGCTTTTCCCCAAATTTTGACGCGCCTTATCTCAGTCAGAGCGTCCAAATAGGCACCGGAGTACAAAGGGATTTTTACTGAAGTTTCCGATGGCTTTAGCAAGGTTTTAGGACGCGTAACAAGGTTCGTGTATGCATTGATGTGGCTGTGCTGGGATATCACTTAACGCGAGCTGTCACACGCGTTTTGTAATCAGACCTCTCTTGCCTTCCACCCCCACCTCCCTTCCCCGACTCCCCCTCTCATCCCCCCCCCCTCATATATTCTCTATTATGGCTTTTGTATATAAGCGAGGTGAGCTACTTCCCTTGCAGTTGACCAAGTTCGAGCTCGCTGACGCCACTTTTTTTTTCGCAGACGGGTATGTGGTGGCTTAGACGCGATGGACGCGTCGAATTGTGTCTTACTAACACATGTTCCTTCCCAGACGGAAAGAGAAAGTGTTCTTCGACAAGGTGGGTAGCTGGCCCGCGTCGTCGCGTCGTTTGGCTCACCGTGTCCAGATTACCACTCGGATAGAGAAGCTCATCTACGGACTGGACCAAAACTATGTGAACCCAATAGAGTGAGTGGCACGCTCAATGTTGTATGCCACCTGCTGACTGTGGCACTAGGGTCACCCAGAAGGTCGTCGCGGGTGTCTACAACGGCATCACGACAATGGAGCTCGACGTGTGTATCATTGCGTCTTGCGTTCTACTTCATCCAAAACTCTTGTAGAACCTTGCTGCTGAGACTGCTGCTTATCTCACCACCAAGCATCCCGACTACGCGATCCTCGCCGCTCGCATTGCCATCTCAAATTTGCACAAGGAAACCAAGAAGAGTTTCTCAGCGGTCATTTCTGACCTGCATAACTTTGGTGTGTCTCGTTAGCATCTGTCAGTGTTCCTCCGCTCACTCTACGACAGTGAACCCCAAGACGGGGAAGCCTGCCTCGCTCATCGCGAAGGACACGTACGATGTCATTATGGCCAATGCTGCCACTCTCGATGCCGCCATCATCTACAACCGCGACTTTAACTACAATTAGTGCGTCCGGTCTGTCTAGCCTCGCTACTGGCATGCTTACGTGTTGCAGCTTCGGGTTCAAAACCCTCGAGCGTTCATACCTGCTTCGCCTCGATGGCCGCGTCGTCGAGCGGCCCCAGCACCTCATTATGCGTGTCGCCGTCGGGATACACGGCTCCGACCTCGACCGCGTCATTGAAACCTACAATCTCATGTCCGAGCGCTACTTCACGCACGCCACCCCCACTCTGTTCAACGCTGGCACACCGCAAGCGCAACTCAGCTCGTGTTTCCTCATCTGCATGAAGGAGGACTCGATCGAAGGCATCTACGACACGCTCAAGAATTGCGCTATGATCAGCAAGAGCGCCGGGGGCATTGGCCTGAGCATTCACAACATTCGTGCTACCGGGTCAGTGCAGCACCTACGTCTTTTGCCATTCAATTTACACCTGCTATAGATCATACATCGCTGGAACCAACGGCTACTCGAATGGCATTGTCCCCATGCTCCGCGCCTACGACGCCACGGCGCGCTATGTCGACCAGGGTGGAAACAAGAGGCCCGGCGCGTTCGCCATCTACCTCGAGCCGTGGCACGCCGACATCTTCGAGTTCATCGACCTCCGCAAGAACCACGGCAAGGAGCAGATGCGTGCTCGCGATTTATTCCTCGCGTTATGGATCCCTGATCTCTTGTGAGTGCTTTTGTGTTCCCCAGTGGGCGATGCTGACCTGTCCTTAGCATGAAGCGTGTCGAAGCGAACGAGGACTGGTCTCTGTTCTGCCCGAACGAGGCTCCTGGGTTGCATGAGGTGCACAGCGCCGAGTTTGAGGCCCTTTATGAAAAGTACGAGAAGGAGGGCCGTGCGCGCAAGTCGATCCCGGCTCAAAAGCTGTGGTACGCGATTCTCGAGGCCCAGGTTGAGACCGGTGGGCCGTTCATGCTATACAAGGACGCTGCGAACTGTACGTCCCCCTGCATTCATCACCTTCTCGTGCTCACCATTGCTCAGCGAAATCTAACCAAAAGAACCTCGGGACGATCAAGTCGTCCAACCTCTGCACCGAGATCATCGAGTACTCTGCCCCCGACGAGACCGCGGTCTGCAATCTCGCGTCCATCGCGCTCCCGAGCTTCATCTCGAACGGCAAGTACGACTTCCAGCACCTGCACGACATCACCAAAGTCGTTGCGCGCAACCTCAACCGCATCATCGACATCAACTACTACCCCATCCCCGAGACGCGGCGGTCGAACATGCGGCACCGTCCCATCGGTGTCGGTGTGCAGGGGCTGGCGGACGTGTTCCTCGCTCTGCGCATGCCGTTCGAGTCGCCCGCTGCCAAGGAGCTCAACCAGCAGATCTTCGAGACGATCTACCACGGCGCTCTCGAGGCGAGTGCGGAGCTGGCCGAGAAGGAGGGGCCGTACGAGACGTATCAGGGCAGCCCTGCGTCGCAAGGCGAGCTGCAGTACGACATGTGGGGCGTCACTCCGAGCTCAATTTGGGACTGGGACACGCTCAAGGCGAAGATCGCCAAGACCGGGCTGCGCAACTCGCTCCTCACGGCGCCGATGCCGACCGCGTCGACGAGCCAGATCCTGGGTAACAACGAGTGCTTTGAGCCATACACGAGCAACATCTACACGCGCCGCGTGCTGTCGGGCGAGTTCCAGGTCGTCTGCCCGTGGCTGCTGCGCGAACTCGTCGACCGCGGGCTGTGGGACGAGGACATGAAGAACATGCTCATCGCGCACCGCGGCTCGGTGCAGAACATCCCGAACATCCCCGACGACGTCAAGGCGATCTACAAGACCGTATGGGAGATCAGCCAGAAGCGCATCCTCGAGCTCGCGGCGGACCGCGGGGCGTTCATCTGCCAGAGCCAGAGCCTGAACGTGCACCTCGCTGCGCCGACGATGGGCCAATTGACGAGCATGCACTTTTACGGGTGGAAGCGCGGGCTGAAGACGGGCATGTACTACCTGCGCACGCAGCCTGCGGCGGCGGCCATCCAGTTCACGGTCGACCAGAAGGTCTTGAACGACGTGAAGGTGCAGAATGCGAACGCTGCCACGGCGAAGGCGGCCCTCAAGGCTGCTGGCACGCCTGTACCTGCGGTTTCTGCTGTTCCCACTCTCGTACGGAGCAGCACGGCATCTTCGTCATCCTCCGCGTCCTCCTCGCGCGAGCAGTCCCCCGCCACGCCACCGAAATCGCGGGAGCCGAGCGTGTCTATCAAGCAGGAGTCCGTCTCCCCCGAGCCCCTGCGCTTCACGGCCGCTCCTGCTGCGAAGGCACCGGAGGCTGATGCAGAGGCGGATGCCATGCTCGCTAAGATGGCGGAGGAGGACCCCGATTTTGCTGAGGCGCTCAAGAAGCTCAAGGAGCGGGAGCTGGCGGAGGCCCAGATGTACTGCGCGCTGGAAAACAAGGACGAGTGTCTGATGTGCTCTGGCTGAGAGCGCTTGTACGTCCCGGATACTGCCTAGAGGATTTTATGTATCACTTTTATCTGTTCTATCTGTTGTACATGTACTACTACTCCATCATTTGTCCCTCACCACACTTGGCCAGCATTTGCCAGGCCTTGCGAGAAAATTTTATCGTCATACTTACATCGTACGCCGCGCTCCGAGATGCGAAGACATCTATTCAGACCACAGACTTTATATATAGAGAGAGAGATCGAAGCTAGGTTGCCTGACAAAACTTTAGTTCGCCGCGTACAATTTTGCAGCTGGTAGACATACAACTTGTACAACTAGTTTGCCTGAATCTCAAACCCTTTCAACCCGCCCTCGGCTCTCCAAGCTTTCAGAACCTCTACATAGCTAAGGAACCCCTCGCCCCACGGCGCGCTACGGCCACCTTTGATTCGGTCCGCCATCTCAGTGTGCTTATCCATCGCACCCTCGCCGTTGACGTAGCTGGGTGTACATCCGCCCAGCCCAGCAAACCAAGCCGCTCGCATGAAGATCTGGTCGCCCCACGCATTCTCGGCCTCTTGCGTCACCTCGATGGTGAGCCGGGAAGACTGCGGCGCCAGTCGTTCCGCCTCCACCAGCGTCGCAGCCACGTGCGAGGCAAGTGTCGAGAGCGTGAAGGTGTAGTTGAAAGTCACGCCGGTCTGCGACAGCCCCGAGAAGAAAAGGTTCGGGAAACTGTGAGTGGCGAAGCCGTGCATCGTCGATGTGCCCTTGGCCCGCCACTTGTCGTCCATGGTCAGCCCATCCCGTCCTACGACCCGCACGCCGGCGCGTTGCGCTGGACTCCCGCTGTCGTTCTCGACCGCCATCGAGAAGCCTGTGCTGAGGACCAGCACATCGATCGGGTACTCGGTGCCGTTCGCCACGAGTGCGTCCTCAGTCAGTGCAGCTATGCCCTTGCCGTCCGTGTCCACCAGCGTCACGTTGGGCTGGTTAAAGGCGGGGAGATAGTCGTCGTGGAAGACCGGACGCTTGCACCAAGAGGGGTACCAATGCTTGAGCTTGTCCGCGGTTTCACGGTCCTGGACGACTTCCGTCGTGCGAGCGCGGATTCTCTCCGCGCGCTCGAGGTCCAGTGCGTGCAATCTGGCGACGTGCTCGGGGACCTTCTCTGGTGTGACAATACCGGCGGGGCTCCCAAGAAGGGCAGAGTACGACCGCGAATGACTCCAGCCGTCGTCGACAAGGTCCGGGCCAATAGGTGCGTTGGACAGCCACGATGCGAAGTTTTCCGAACGGGCGAGCTGCCACCCCTTGGTGGCGGCAATCTTGGTCGCCCATTCCTCAGGGTCGGTGGAGCGCTGGCCGCGCACGTCGATGCTGGCTGGCGTGCGTTGGAAGACGTAGAGGTGCTTGGCCCACTTGGCCAGCTGAGGAACAACCTGAACGGCCGTCGACCCAGTCCCAACGATCCCGACTCGCTTATCTTTCAACTTCTCGAGCGTCCAATCTGCGGCCGAGCCCCCAGTGACACCGTAGTCCCAGCGCGATGAGTGGAAGTGCTGCCCTTTAAACTGCTGGAAGCCGGGGATGCGAGGGATCTGGGGCGCATTGAACAACCCAGACGACATGAACAGATACTGCGTCTTCAATCGGAGCTCGCGCTTGGGCTCGTTCGGGCCTCTGTTCTCCGTAAGCTGCACAATCCACCTCTTGGCGCCATCGTCCCACTCCGCAGATTGGCAATGAGTCCTGAGCTGCGCCTGTTCAGTCAACCCCCACTTCTGCGCGATCCTCTCGGCGTGCTCGCGCAGCTCCGGTCCGTACGAGTACTTGTGGCGCGGCATGTACCCAGTCTCCTCGAGGAGAGGCATGTAGACGTAGCTCTCGACGTCGCACATCAAGCCCGGGTACCGGTTCCAGTACCAGGCGCCGCCAAATCCACCTGCAGAATCCACAATGTGGAAGTCGGCGGCGCTGAAGCCGGCTTCGATCAGGCGCACCGCAAAGAGCAAGCCCCCGAATCCGGCGCCGAGGGCGAGAAATTTAATGTCGTCGCCGTCGTTGAGTACGGGGGTCTGCGCGTTCAGCGCCTGATGGTCGACCCAGGGATCCTCCTGGATGTATTTGAATTCGGAAGAATCGGCGAGCCTCAAGTATTGGGCCACGCCGTCAGGGCGGATCCGCTTGTCGCGCTCTTCAGAGTACCTTGTCGTTAAATCAGCAATTACATTATCACACCGGTGTCTCCAGGAATTTACCTTGCTTCAACGGCTTCCATTGCAATATGTCGGTAACGGATGGAGCTGCTGTAGACAGAGAGACTGGAGGTATGGCGTCAGGCGTCTTTGTTACTAGCCTGAAGGCTGTCTTCCATACTCGTTTAAAGAGTATCGGAGGTGAAGTGGATGCTGCTGCAAGTATCGTAATCTTGTCCCCAGATGTTCTGGCGGAGGCTCGCCACGCTCGCGGATCGCCCAGTGGAAAAACCGACCTGAGAGCATGGACGCCGGTCGCATTGAATACGAGGTAACAATGACAGCATCCCGCTAGATATGGCATGCCATGCCCATATGGTACCACGGGCTCCCGGAGGGCAACAAAATACTCCTCAAAGCAGAGCTTGCCTGAAAGAAAAGCACAGGCCAAAGACGCTAGGATGCTCGCGGGTGAGATGGAAACGCCGCGCCACAGGCAAGTACCAGATAAGCTGCAGTTGTGCGTCCTGCAAGAAGCGCTGAGAGTCCCAGAGGGGTGTCGACACGCAAACATTCCAAAAGGTGCTTTGCAAAAACTCGAGAGCAAGATTCAATCCCAGAGTGTCGGAGGTGAGGTGGAGGCCCCTGCGCTTACCGGAGTCCAGCAGCAGTCTAACGACCGGTTTTGGGGACATTCTCCAGGGACCAGGAGAGTCAGCATTGGGTACGTAGACGTCGCCGAACGGACCGAGAATACCAGTGGCGACGGTAGCAATAGGCAAGAATAGGCAGTCGAGTAGTGATGCGATCCTCGTGCCATGATAATTTAATCGTAGAAACGTCAATCATTGACAAGCCTCAGACAAGGGGCTGTGCCGGCTGGTCCACTGTCGACAGTCATTGTCACCAAAGCACTCCAGGTTCGGTTTTACTCCGAAGCAACATAAGCGGAGAGCCCACGCCGACCCCAAAGAGCAAAGAACGGGTTTTTCTTAAAGATACCAGATGACTTGGGAGACTGCCAAAACCAGATCATCCAGGAAGTTAGAACGCGTCTAGACTCGTTACCTACCACAACCGTACTCCACAAACTTGCCTCGCAAACCCCGCCGATGGAACCGGACCTGGCCGACGGAACGGAGACGCTGTCGACGACAAAGCTCGAAGACTCACCGTCGCAAAACTCAACCCGGAATTTCAACGGAACTCGAAGATACCATCCATTTCTTTTCTTCCTTTGAATGCTATTTACATGACAGCTAAAAAATCGGAACACATATTACTGAGAAAATACCTCGGGTTCAACTTCGAAGAAGCCTTGGGCAAATGTTCTACCTGTGGGATCTCTCAGTCGATGGAACATCCCCAGGGCCACATTTGAAGCAGGACAGAAAGAGATCTGAGACGTGGTCAATAACATGTCCGAGAATTTGAGCCTGGCTAGAAATACAATGGGCGAACATGGCCTGTGTGCTTTCATCCAGAGAGCACACTCTAGACTTGAATTAGCCCACAATGATGATCTGAACCTTGTTTGCCGCATATGTAAGTAGATTGAACAGCAGGTGTAAGTCGGCTATACGGATGCTCGTCAGATTGTCCGCACGCCGCCGTCCCCCGAGGGAATTTTGGTGGGAATCAAGTGATACTCACCACCTTTATCGATTCCTACTCTGCTAAAAGTGGATGCTGAAACTTGCGGCTTCTCGGGACCTGTCGTCCAACTTCAGTGTTTTCCGCTTCCGCATGATCTTAACTTGTCCCCGTCGCATCATAGCAGCCGCTCCCGCGTAGTAATTGTCAACTTTGATTCACCATACCGGCGTGGGCGCATCGAAGTAAAGTGAGTTATGCTCGCTATTGAGAGTCCGCGTCGGACTGCTCACAGTGACACTGCCGTGCCGATTCAATCTGTGTTGCACAATGAGCTGCTTAACCCGCGCATATAACTGCCCAATTGACCATGTACAATGAATCATGTGTGCTAGTTCGCCTGGACTTCGAATCCCATCAAGCCCCCCTCGGCTCTCCAAGCTTTGAGAACCTCCAGGAAGCTGAGCATCCCCTCTCCCCAGGGAGCGCCACGGCCAGCCTTGATCTGGTCGGCCATCTCAGTAACCTTGTCCGCCTCACCCTCACGATTGAGGTAGCTTGGCGTGCAGCCGCCCACCGCTGCAAACCAGGCCGAACGCATCAGAATCTGGTCACCCCACGCGTCCTCGCCCTCTTGCGTCACCTCGACGGTGAGCCGGGAAGACTGGGACTCTCGCCGCTCAGCCTCTGCCAGGGTCGCCGCGACGTGCGAGGCGAGCGTCTCAAGCGTGAAGGTGAAGTTGGAAGAGACGCCAGTCTGCGTCGGACCGGGGAAGAACAGGTTCGGGAAATCGTGCGTCGCGACGCCGTGCAGCGTCGACGTGCCCTTGGCCCGCCACTTTTCGTCCATGGTCAGCCCATTCCGTCCTACGACCCGCATGCCTGCGCGCTGCGATGGACTCCCGCTGTCGTTCTCGACCGAGAGCGAGTAACCTGTGCTGAGGACTAGCACGTCGATTGGGTACTCGGTGCCGTTCGCCACGAGCGCGTCGTCGGTGAAGGCGTCGACGCCTTTGCCGTCCGTGTCCACCAGCGTCACGTTAGGCTGATTAAAAGCGGGGAGGTAGTCGTCGTGGAAGGTCGGGCGTTTACACCAAGCAGGGTACCAATGCTTGAGCTTATCTGCGGTCTCGCGGTCCTTGACGACTTCCGTCGTGCGGGCGCGGATTTTCTCGGCACGCTCGAGGTCGAGGGCGTGCAATTTGCCAACATGCTCAGGTATCTTGTCCGGTGTGACGATACCGGCGGGGCCGCCGACCAGGCCAGAGTAAGCCTTTGCGCGGCTCCACCCGTCGTCTACGAGATTTTCGCCAATCGGAGCGTTGGAGACACAGGCGATAAAGTTTTCCGAGCGGGCAAGCTGCCAGCCCTTCGTGTCAGCGATCTTGGTCTTCCATTCCTCCGGGTCGGTGGGGCGTTGGCCGCGCACGTCGACGCTAGACGGCGTGCGTTGAAAGACATAGAGGTGCTTCGCCCATTTAGCTAGCTGAGGAACGACCTGCACGGCCGTCGCGCCAGTCCCAATAATTCCAACCCTCTTGTCTTTCAGCTTTTCGAGCGTCGGGTCTACATCAGACCCGCCTGAAATCTCGTAGTTCCAGCGCGACGTATGGAAATGCTGCCCTTTGAACTGTTCGAAGCCGGGTATGCGAGGGATTTGCGGCTGGTTCAGCACCCCCGATGCCATGAAAACATACTGCGCCTTCAGCTTGATCTCCCTCGCTGGCTCGGCCGGGCCTCTGTTCTCCGTGAGCTGCACAGTCCACCTCTTGGCGGCGTCGTCCCACTCCATGGCAGGACAGTGCGCCCTGAACAACGCCTTGTCGGTCAAGCTCCACTTCTGCGCAATTCTCTCTGCGTGCTCGCGCAGCTCGGGGCCATACGAGTACTTGTGTTTGGGCATGTAGTCAGTCTCCTCGAGGAGAGGCATGTAGATGTAGCTCTCGACGTCGCACATCAAGCCAGGGTACCGGTTCCAGTACCAAGTGCCGCCGAATCCGCCCGCACCGTCCACCATACGAATGTCGGCGGCGTTGAAGCCAGCCTCGATCAAGCGGACCGCGAAGAGCAAGCCCCCGAATCCGGCACCAAGAACGAGGAACTTGACGTCGTCGCCATCGCTGACTGGAGGAGTTCTCGCGTTGAACGCGGTGTGGTCGACCCAGGGATCCTCCTGAATGTACTTGAACTCGCTGGAATCGGCGACCCTCAGGTATTGGGCGACGCCTTCGGGGCGGATGCGCTTGTCGCGCTCTTCAGCGTATCTTTGCCCGTGTCAGCGATTAATATTACAACTTGATTACAACGGTGTCGGCGCGATTTACCTTGCTATAGCAGCTTCCATGTTGTGAAGGTGGAGGTAGGAAGGAGAGAGTCTTATTGAACAGCAAATCAGTTGCCCCCTGTTACGTCTGAAAGGAGTCAGCAATGGGGGAACGCGACTAGATTGTTCCCGCACCGTCCACGGCGACCACGGCGGGATTTTCCATGCTATTTTGTATTACTGCAAGTTGGATAAAATGGCAACTGCTTGAGATTTTCCTAGGCCATAGACTTCCCATCGATTCCAGTGAATGCCAGCCAAAGGGTGTGTATTCGCACGGTATGCTTGCAGGTCAAAAGGAAGAATGACGCGATCACAAATATCCGCCCTCTTTCGGCCAAGTGTTTGCAGCGAAAATTCAAAATTCAAAACCTACTGAACTAACTTGTGTAGTTTTCTTGCCAAAAAGACCCCTCGCTCCTCGCTCTGCGCTAGCCTTCACTTGGTCTATCAAACGAGGTGTACATGACACATGTACACAAGTTGTAGCGACTGGCTGTTTACTGATCAAATTGAGCAGCCTTGCTCTCGTGCTTTAAAGGCTTTGTAGCACTTGGCGTGCAATCGCGCATTGCAGAGCAGGAGACCGCGGTCAGGACGTACGACGTACGAGGTGAAAGGCGCGAGAACATGGTGGTCGTGACTGTTTGCGTCAGGTCAGGGAATAAGAGGTGGGGGAAGCCATGCGCGGCTCAGGTCAGGGTCGGTTCGTGAACCCAGTGGAACCGTGACTTGGCGTGCATCTGCCACATTATTGAATAGCATCGCTCTCGAAAACCATCCCATCCCGTGATTAATAGTCACGATGTCGAGATCCATCGCATCTTTCGAAAGCTGTTTGAGTGCTGCAATGGTTTCGAGGCCATGAGCGTCCGCACCCTCCGGTGTACCACTCTCGAAGGCTGCTTCCCAGGACTTGGGAAATGGGAAGATCAGCCGGAAAGCCTGCTCGGAGTCGCCCACGGCGGCTCCTGAGTGCACGGATGAGACTGGTAGTCGGCGGCGTACGGAAAGTAGACCCGCATCGTCAGCGTGCGGAGGTTGGGCAGAAAATATTCTGTACCCAGCGCTGCCACAAAGGCGCGAAAGGGAGCCATAGCGCCATCACTGTCATCCTCATACCGGTTGGTGCGCTCAACCTCCAGGTCTGTAAGGGTAGGAAGGAGCCTCAGGTATTCGACCACAACGGGGAGAGACTGATCTTCCATGGTCGTGAGGGATTGTTCTCCTCGAACAAACAGTTCTAGATTCCACAGACGCTGCCCATATTGCTCCACCAAACGCTCGATACGCTGGTTCAGGGCACCGCGCAAAGCAAACGAGAGAGAGGCTCCGCGCACGGCCGATCCAAATTTCGCCGAGGCCGGACGTCGCCAAGGAGCTCATGCAAACTCGGGTCCACAGCGCGGGCGTGGAGAGCGCGACGCTGCGCCACGCATGGCACACATCGAGGAACTGTAACAGCATTGGCCCAGGGCCAAGATCAGGCTCAGGATCGGGACTGTCGGATGGTAAACAGTGCAGGAAGATCTCTGCTGAGATTTCGACTGGTAGCTTCGCCATGGGGTCTCGAACGGCATTGAGCTCGCATTGCACCTGGATCCTCTTGCTTTTCAGGTCTTGTAGAATCTGCTTTTGAGCGTTTATAGAGGTTGAGAGCTCTTCTATACGCATAAGCAGCTCCGATTCAGACTTCATCGAGGTGGTGGTGGGAAGCAGGATATTTGTCCCGTTTTGGCCAGGTTCTGGCTTTTCGGTCACATTTTGTTCTGAGAACTACACAGATTCCTTGATGGTGTTTGTACATAAACTAAACAGTATACACTACGCCGTAAAAGCGTGCAAAAACGCCTCGCTCTCGTCTCCCTCGCGCATCTTCACAATAGACGTCGCTACCCCGTGTGCATGGTGCGCCGCGCCCGCCGCCTGCTGTTCGTACAAATACCGCTGCGCGTACTGCGGCGCCAGGCGCTTCTCCGTGAGCGACGCGTCGCGCCCGAGCCACACGTAGATGGTCGGGTGCGCGGGGTCGCCTCCGTGGTCGAGCAGGAACGCGTCCTCGGAGCTGAGCGATGCGCGCGTGGGCGGGTCGACGGGCGTGAAGGTGACCTGGCCCGAGGCGTCTGAGAGCCGGAAAAGCTTGGGGTCCGCGGCCGTGGCTGCGGGGCGTGCGGGGGCGACCTTTGCGTCCTCACCGAACTCGCCCATGAACGCGCCGGCGCCGGAGCCACCTTCGTCTGCGGGGGAACGTAAGTCGATGATTGCAGGTAAACGCGCGACGCACCGAAGACCTTGATGTCGCAGTGCCCTTGGCGAGGCGACACGAGGGTCTGCGCAAACTCGGCGGCCTTGAACTTCTCCTTGCCCGCGCTGGTCTTGGTGTTGAACTGCCAGACATGGGCGCCCTTGTCGAGAATGTAGACGTCGCCCTCGACGACGCTTGCAGCTGTGGCGGCCACCTCTCGGACGACGAGGCTGACTTTGCTGCCTGATTTGGAGAGCTTGATCAGGTAGAGCTTGTGGAGGTTGAGTGCAGGCGGGTCGGTGACGTGGTGGAAGCCCGTAGCGACTCCGCCGCGCAGAGAAACGAAGTGGGGGAAGTACGACAGGAAACGCGCTGATTCAAAGCCTTGGACCTCGCGGTATTGCACCGGGGCACCGTGTAAGTCTACGACTCGGAGAATTAGCAAGAAAACAGAGGGAAAACGCAAGCTTACGGTCGTCCAACTCCACGGTCTTGTATGCGGCGGTGCCCGCCTCGTCCTGCGTAGTGTTCTCGCCCAACCAAAAGTGCAAATCATACGACAGGGACTCTGCATCTGGGGTCTTCTTGTATGTCTGCACACAAATCTACCCAAAATTCATAAATTAAGCAAAAGTACGCACGTTGAGAACGATGTACGAGTCGCCATCATAGAATGACCCGAGCTTGTCTTTCGGCCATTCTACGACGTGGAACTTCTCAATCCGCCACGCCTGCAGACCAACGGCGGTGCCTGCACCCTCCCATGCCTTCTCCTTGTCGCCAGAGGCTTCCCGGACATGTTTCTCGAGCTGGCAAAGGGGTTCAAAATGACAGAAGTCTGCTTGCGACGAAAGCACTTGCATCGGACCCAAGCAGGGCGATGTTGGAATCCTTTATATCATAGGTGGTTGGTTTCGTGAGATGGGCCATTGTGGTAGGATCGATGGTAAGTTCCAAGTGTCCGTCGCCGCCATCGAGCGCCGAGCACAGTCATAGCGCCAAACAAGGCACGCCTCTTGTCTCCCTCTCCCGTATCCGAATCTCACACAATCTACTGGATCTGCCAGGGTTTGTCTTGTTGAGCTACTCATTTCGTCTCAGCACACGTTGTGACCCAAGCTGCAATTTGTCTCGATTCGTTTGGCAGTTTCCAACGCTCTTGCCGGTCGTCGTGCTTCGTCTGAAGCAAGTCTGAAGACTTCGCTCTCGACTTGTCCTATCTTGGTCGCCAGTTCCTCAAACACAGAACTCAGAAAATCTTGCCCTTGACTGGATCGGTATTGGCATTGGTTATCTCGAAGTATTTTAGGGTGTCGATATAAGGTTCAAGCAGGCGTTCGGTGGTTGAAATCTTCCTCCGGCTGTATGGAACCTTCGGTGGCGCCGTCCACTCATGCTCATGGGATACGAATCTATGGCAACTCCTCGCTGGTTTTTTTATCACTGGCTGAGTCGAAATCTACCTCCCAATCTCTGGCACGCTTGGCGTGGAAGGTCCATGAAGTTTCCCGCTTGGGCGCCGGCCTAATAATGGTTTCTCGGATGCATATCGAGGTTTACGTCTCTGTGATGGGGGCGCGGGTTGAACACGGTGCCTGCATACCCTGCCTCCTAATCATTGCCGGGGTATTCTGTACCCAGCAATTCCTTCCAAGCCCACTGTACCTCTAAGCGAAACCCGCTATAGTTAGCAGCATGGACTTTTCGGGTGCATCCTGGCCCAGCTTCTGCGCGTCTCTTCGGTTAGAGGGTGCCTTGCTCTATCCACGGTTGCAGAGTAAAGATCGTATCGTAAACCAGCGTCCCATACAAAAAGCGACAGGGAACAGGGCCCGTTCGCTTTCCCAGCAAGCCCCGCACCATGTCCGCTCCCACCCCAGCCCTCCCGGATTATGTTCTCGATCCCGATGCTGTACTGAAGGACGTCTCCGCGAAGTGGAGACACCAGAAGGTGCCGGATTACTCCAGGACTCGCGTCGACTACCAACGAAGTAAGTATCTCCTTATCGTGCGCGAATAATGCTCAGCCAACTCCGCAGCCAAAAAAATGAGTCATGAGCCGGGAAGCCTCATCTCCATCGTCGAGAACCTAGTGAAGAACTGGGAGATCGAAGCGTCGTACAAGATGGACTTGAAAGACTGGCGCACAATCGACCAAAACAACTACACCTTCGCGGTCAATGGCGGGCCCCCGACGCCGGCGGAGCATATGCTCAAAGTCGGCACGTACAACGCGATCATCTCCCCAAACGCGTACTACAGCCCGGAGCATTCGGATTTCGCCACGAGCCATGTCACGTTCAAGAGCATGATGCCTACGTTTGCGTGGGAGGTGCTGGAAGTGTACAGCGGGCCTCCTCAGGTCGCTTTCCGGTGGCGGCACTGGGGCGAAATGAAGAATGATTATGATGGGTTGAACGAGTATGTCTCCCGTCTAGACTGCGGATACTTATGCGCTGATTATTTTCCTGCATTACAGAAAGGGCGAACAGGTCACAATTAAGGCGCACGGAAAGGTGCTCGAAATCGAAGGGGTGACCGTCGCCATTGTGAACGATAAACTCCAGCTCCAGAAGGTCGAGACGTGGTTCGATCCCCTGGAAATGTTCCGCCAAATGGGTCCGGTTGGGGAAGGGTTGAAAAGCGGACCATCCGCGACCGCCGGTAAATGCCCGATGGGATTCACGGCGAAGCTGTAAAATGCGCTCGTTTTGCATGCCTTTATGTACTGTGTATGGCTTTTGAGTTATATTTATGATCTCCCGGGCGTGCTGTCACATTTTTTTTCCAGCCCGCTGCGAGGGTTTGAACACGGCTTCCGGTTCACTGGCACTGTCAGTCAGGGCGACAGAACTCAGTCTTGCACGCCACCCGAGAAAGCAGCCGTAATTTTCTGGTAGCGCCCAAAATTGAGTAAACTGAGGATACGTGGTCCGGAACGCGAAGAACTGTTTCATGGGTCCAAAATCCACCTCAGATGGCTTGCTGGTGGTGCGCACTGTCCAAACGCGGTCCATCCCTTAGGCGTGTCAAGAGTCGAAATTGATCCAGATGAAGGTTGGTCGATTTCCTTTCGCGCGGCCCAGGATGAGAGATGAGATCGATGAGACATGGAGTGGATCAGGTCAATTGAGTGGGGTTTTGTATTTTTTTTATTGGTAACTTTTTATCTTATTTTTTACCTTTAGCCACCTTCCCCAGAGCAGAGAAATTACGCTTCGTGGGCTCAACGTAGTCCATGCCCACCTCCCTCAGGACCTCCTCCTCCGTCTCAGCCCGCACGAGCTCCCAGAACCCTTCATGCGGCTCCTCCTCGTTCTCGTTCCACCGCCACAGGCCAAACTCATTTAGGTGCATCCCGAGTTTCGTGGCCCGCATCCGCGCGTCGCGGTTGAAGTCCACGTCGCCCGTCAGGCCCACGAGCGCCGCGCCCCGCGACTTTTGAGCCACCAAACTACGATCATGTCAGCGCGAGGTTTCACTGAATGGAGGTCAGATTACTTGATATCCAGTCGCCGGTACACGCCCTCGCCCTTCTCGATCGCGTCGAGGCGCCGTTTGCGTTCCGCGAGTTGGTCGTCCTTGATCGCCAGTTCCGGGTCGGGGAGTAGGGCCATCCCGTGCCATTTGAGGTCGCCGTTCTTGAGCGTCGCGGCGATGATGCCGCGAGACTCGAGGAGCATGATAGCGTCCTCGAGGACGGACGGTGGTCGAGTGCCGTTCTTTCGTTTCGGAGTGCCCGGCGGGATCTCGATGTGGGGAGGGAAGATGGTCGGGAAGGGAACGTGTACGTGGTCGGGGTGCAGAACGATGAGGTCGATATCGGAGGAACTGGGTGCACCGCGTCGACTGGAGACTAAAATCAGAACCGACGGAACGGGGACTCAGAGGGAGACTTACTAGCTACCCCCGATGATAACTTCGTACTTGGCGGAGAGAACGTCGCGTATGCATTGCTGCGAATTAGTCAGAAAAAATCTGACGCGCTACACCAGCAACAAGACTCACCCCTACAGATTCCGCTTCTGCACGAGAGACGCGTTCTTCAATGTGGCGAAAGTAGGTCACGCCAACGCGCTGGACTTGAGACAGCATATCCAGGTACTCAGGCGTCGTCCGAAGCTGCTCGAGACTCCTGCAGCCGGCGGCCACCAGCTGTCGTGCTTTTATCGGTCTGTGAACGATTAGAGAGAGGCCATCCTCCGGGCCGAGGGGCGCACCCAATGCCAGATACTTGCTCCAGCTCCATTCGAGCGACACGATTCTGCTTCAACTGGTCCAAGGCTCCAGGATCGACTTCGTCCGCTGAAAAAAAAAATTGGACAAGGAACGGGGGGTAGAGCATAATACACACGGGCGTTTCCCGGAGCCTCGAGGAAATCCTGTATACGTCGGAAAATTCCCGGGCCAACCCCCTTCAACTGAGCGACAAAATTTTAGTCGGGCTTCCTGGCGAAAAATATTGACAGCCCACCGCTTTAGCTTCAGCGGCAGACTGAATCGGATGGTCCAATTGGCCAATAACGCGGATCGCACTGGTGAACGCGCGGATCTTGTAGGGGTTTTTATCCGGACGCTTTGCCTCCTCCTCCTTGTCTTCAGATGGATGATTCTCAGTCTCCTGAGTCCACGATAAAACGCGAACGAACCTACTGCTTTTCAACATTTCCAGAATAGCGTGGTTGGGCCCATCCGCGGCTGCGGAGTAGGCCCGTAAGCTGGCTCTAAAGAGAGGGAGAGCAAGCCGGCTGCGAGCAAGTAGCATCCACCGGTCAAATTTGACGACGTTTGGCAACAACTTGCTGAAGTCAGCATCAATCGCTTGCTTCCGACCTCCAGAGTCCACTGTCTGCGAAACCCAGAACTTCAACTGCGCTGCGTTGACTCGACAGACAAGATGGTCTTCGGTGTCAGACTTATATGATGAAGGCTGTGGGCCACTTCGGGGTGGTAACTTGCCTGGGCGCACCTCTTCACCACAAGACACTCGGAGTTAGAACGGTAATGAGGTACGAGTGGTAGTCTGTCTGGAGAGACTAGAGTTAGAAGGCTGCCCTGGCGTCGACGATTCTTCAATCTCACAGGACTTCCTCGGTTCCGGTGACTAGCGCGCCTTAAAACCGTGTATGTGCGCACCAACTATCGGCTCCCTAGGAAAATATGTTATCTCTCGCCACCGGCTGTCATGACTGGTCTAAGTCCAAGACTGGTAAGCTCTCGAGCCTGGCAGGTGAGCCCGGGATTCAGCCGAATCACCAAACAACTCAATCTGATCCTCTAACAGAATCCCTGCCGCCACCCTCGACGCTATACACGAGCACATCGCACAGAGTTCTGCGTCGACTCGCTGTGACAGCTGCCGATCTGCTGCGTTTCGAGGGCTGAGACTCTGATCATACCGTGCATTGTATATATATCTCTGGGACTCGAGTCTGGATAAGCACATGTCATATCAGCGAAAATACGTTGTTCCACGCATATTGTCGAAGCGTCGATTCGAAGTCTCTCGAAGCTCAACTTGCGAGGTGAAGGGTGGCTGGCACTGTCACGTGGAGCATTGCGTGCTGTGAACGTTGAAAATTGCTCCTCGTCAACTATCATGTCGCAGGCGAATTTAGCGGATCCCAGCGCCCAAGTATGTCTCCGATCCTACAGTCACTCCTTCAACATCTAACCGGATTTTAGAGATCTAGGTTCAAGCCCGCGCGAGGACCACTCACATCTCGACCCGTATCCAACAAAAATCGGATTCACGACGGTCACGACGCCATCCATTTTGCTGCATCGCCTCAAATTCCGCTGGCGGGCTCAAAACACTCTCTTTCGACTGTTTTTCAGAATTCGGATGCACCCAAGCGTTCGAGACTGGCGGAAGGGTCTTCGGAGACTCGAAGCGACCCTGCGTTCTCCCAGGCAATGGTTACAACAGGTGTGCAACAAAGCCAGCAAAGGGGCAACACCAGGACCTGGCGGGTGTGTCGTCTTCCTGAAACCGGAAATTCTGGACTAACATCCTTTTCAGGCATCGTTAAACACCTTGCATACGTTACTGGTCTGCAATTACGAAGGCCTCATCCAGCACCAGAAGGAACAGACTGGGGAAGAGGGCGTACACAATCCCATTGCGTACTCACAGTCTTATCTTCTCGCAAGCAGGCGGTCTGACAAGTTGCCCACAGAGAAACATTTCTGAAGAGGATTCAGTCCATCAACAAGGCGATCAGCTTACAATTAGCGACACTTCCAAGCGCGCATCGCCCGGTCGCGGGCTCCGTTCAACCTTCAACGTCGAGTTTGATGACCCCGGACTCGACCTTGCCGTCGTCGACCACTGATGTGAATCCGTCCACTGATTTTCCGGAAAGTACCTCCACTCCACCCCAAACGCCGTCAGATGCGTACGACGACGAGCTCGGTAACGTCCCCAAAATCATGATGGAAGATATTTCCGTCGACCAAGGCCCCTCACCCGAAACAGTCGCACAGTATGAGGATATTCTTCAAAATGTTTTTGACCTGGATCAATTTCGGCCAGACCAACTCGATGTTATCATCGAAACCACAAAAGGACAAGACACGATAATTCTCATGCCCACAGGGAGCGGCAAAAGCCTTTGCTTCCAGTTGCCTGCCGTATACGAGAACGACCAAGATAACGGAGTTACAGTTGTCGTATCCCCCCTGCGAGCTCTTATTGAGGATCAGGTTGATGCTCTCAATGGCAAAGGCATCGATGCCGTGGCTTTCACGTCGAGGCTGCCTGACAGAAACTCAAACCCTGCTCTTGTGTACGTTACTCCAGAGAAGCTCCAAAAACGTGCGGCCCTCAATGATGCCCTCTGGCGCGTATATCGGGCAGGTCGCTTGAGGCGGTTTGTAATCGACGAGGCTCACTGCATTGTGATGCACGGGGACTTTCGTGACGCTGTAAGTGTTGCTAATCTCTCAAGTAAATTACCTGCCTCTAATTTGCGCATAGTATCGAGAACTTCACACGCTACGGGAGGGTTTCCCCGACATCCCCATCATGGCCCTCACTGCAGCGGCAAACCCCCGAACAATGGGTGAGATCGTTCGGTGTTTAAAACTGAAGAGCCCGGAAAAATTCGAGCAGAGCCTCGACCGCCCGAATTTACACTACAGTGTGAAGCAAAAAAGAAGCGGCTTCAAGGATGTTGTCAAATTCATCCTGAACGGCCATTCCAAGGAGTCCGGCATTGTTTATTGTACCACTAGAAACGCAAGTGAATATGTTGCTGATCGCCTTGTCGAGAATGGCATTTCTGCGTGTCATTTTCATGGAGGCTTGGGCGACAAAGAGCAGAAGGCCATCCTCAGGGAATGGAAAGGGGGGGATTTCCACGTCGTCGCTGCTACGGTGAGTTCCGCTAATATATTTCAGAGTTCTATTCAGTGTGTCTCCGCGTTGACTACAATCTAGATCGCTTTCGGAATGGGGATAAACAAGCCAGATGGTAGGACTATCAATTCGCCCGCAAAAGAACGGCTCTCCTAACGTCCATTACAGTACGATTCGTGATACACTACAACATACCTTCCAGTCTTGAAAAGTGACTAGTCTATATCTTTTAGTATCCTTGAGGAGTGCTCATCACTTCACCTCAGTTACTATCAAGAGGCTGGTCGAGCGGGTCGTGATGGTAAACCCGCGGAGTGCATCCTTTGGAAGCTTCGATATGGGTGTGCTCAAGAATATCCCCTCATTTCCATTCCAGTTTACCGTTACCAGGATCGGAAATCAATACTCGGTCTAGCCTCGTCCGATGAAGACCCAGTTCTACAATCTCGTCGAGAGCACGCGGTCGATTTGGTGGTATCTTACTGCGAGAACCAGTCTGTTTGCCGACGAGTTCAGCTCTTGGAACATTTTGGACAAGGATACGACCAGAAACTTTGTCAAGGCCGCGACAATTGCACCGAGGGAGAAACGAACTCCATCGATCTGACCAAGCAGGCGAATTTGGCGATACAGCTTGTCCGGCCATTCAATCCTAACAGAGAGAATATAACCACGAAGCAATTCATTGCCATCTTCCGAGGGGCGGACACCGTGGTAACTCGGAAAAAAGGGCGGAACCGGAAACCTAGGTACAGCGCTGGTCGTGAACTGTCCAAGGAAACAGCAGAACTCTTGTTCGGCAAGCTTCTCCAGCTCAATGTATTCGTCGAAAAGCGGATTGACAGAGGCAAGGGTATCTTTCACCATTACCTGAAGGTCGGTATCCCTTATATCATGAGATTGTACTATCCCCCATAGTTTCAGCCGGGCCCGGAAGCGGTCAATTTTGTAGCTGAGAAACACAAATTGAAAATTTATCCGATGCGCGTTGCACCTCGAGGTTTATTTTCCATAATTGTAGACTCATGGCTGACCGGTCATGTCCAGGTGAAGTGCGGGTATAGCGGTAGTGAGTGGTATCCTAGATTTTGGGGCTGAATAAATTGAGGTTTATGGTTCTCCTCCTTTCCCGCCAGACTCAAAAGTTAGTTCAACAAAGGTCATGTGACTTGGTTGGAAAAAGAAACGACAGGACGTTCTTTTATTTTTGGTTGGGTCAGCTTTCCTAATCGCTGAATGAAAGCCTTGACTTATAGTCGAAAATCAGGAGAGATCCATGTATATCATGGTGCCCTGATAATAATGCCATACTGATACCGGCACTCTTCAAGTTTGCCAGTAAGTTCAAGTAAGTTACAACTTGTAACATAGTGCACGGCCCGGCGCAGAGGTACAAAATTCCCGGCGCGCGGTCCTTGGTCCATCACCATTAAGCTGAATGTATATACATGTAACGTCAGCAGGGATTCGTTGTTAAAAAGATTGAAGACCCACCGCTTTAGCGTCGGCCGCAGAGTTAATCGGAACCGGTTGAACAGTACCGCGTATTGCGCTGGGCGGAAAATCTCAATCTGAGCTCTCTTGAGTCTTGAGTTCTTGGTTCAAGTTACATAATTTTCGAAAAACGTAAACTTCGAACCTAATTACATACTACAACATGCGAGGTACGAGCACAGATATGTTATAGCGTCTGTTTAGAAGAGACTAAGTACATACATGCTAGTACTGCCTTTGAAAATGCGAAGAACGGCGTGGCCACTGGGGCCGCCGGGCCCATGAGAAGAACGCTTGGAAGAACGAGTAAGCTTGAGTAAGCTGCCCCAAGGCTGCCGATTGATCCGCCGGACACGTTTGGTTGAACGAAGTCAGCAAGTCTTTGATCAACAACAAGCAACAACTTGTTTCTCTTCCGGCCTATTCCGGCTCTTCCGACAACGGCTGCGAAATCTCTGAACTTCAACTGCCACTGGGCTACGTCGGCACACGACTCACGGGAGCTCCAGAGCATACACTTCAGGCACGCCGGGTCCTCAATAAGTACACTTTGCAGCAGTGCGCGAATGGACTCGTCTTCAAGTTGTCCTCGAGTCTTGTCTCGAGTCCCCGACGGTCGGCCACGTCGACTACCCGCTGAATGGCTGCGACTGGCGGCTTAGTGACTCTTCAGTACTGGCGACTGCTCCAGGTGACTCGTATGCCGAGTACCCCTTTTTTTGGGAACACGCATATTTTCTCTGGTCACTGCTCTCATAGCTGGCGGACCGTCCATGCCCTCACCACTTGGCAAACGGCAAGCCTTCCAGCGAGAACCAATTCCGAATTGGTGCTTAATCTGACTTTCTGCTGCTACCCCTTTTGCGCACAAGCGGACATCGCACAGAACTGTGGCGGTTGTCGGTGTCGCAACGGTCTGAGGGTCAAGGGATTCATACCGGACGAAAAGGATTGTCATGCTACCGTCAATTAATGTATATCGCTGCGGAATCGGGTTTGGAAAAGAATATGCCATATCAGCTAAATGTTGTCCCACGAATATTACCGCAGAGTCCGACTCGAAGCCTCTGGAAGCTCATCTCAGTCTGCAAGACGAAGCGAGGCGTTCTGCTGTCACGTGTAGCACTGCGGCATGCCAGCGTGGAATGTTGAAAACCCACCCCACTGTCGTCTTCAAACTCTGATGTCGCTACCAAATTTTCCGAATCCTAACACCAGGGTATGTGACCGATTCCACCCAATATTTTAGCATCTAACCGATTTCTAGACATACAAGTTCAAGCCCGCGCGAGGATCTCAACTATCTCGACCCAGATCGAGCTCAGATCGGATTTTCAATCGTCACGACGCCCTCCATCTCGATGCGTCGCCTGACGTTACAGTCTCCATGACGGGCTCTAAACGTTCTTTTTCTGCCGTGTTTCCGAATCCTGATGCGTCAAAGCGTTCAAGACGGGTATCGGAGAGCGAATCGCTCTTGCAAGCAAATTTTCCTACGACCGCCGTGCAAGAGAGCCAGGCGGAGGTGGACCACCAGGACCTGTCATGTGTGCGTATCGTTTAATTGAAGCCAGAAATTATTTATTTACGTCCCTTGAAGACATCGTTGGTCGATTTGCACAGGTTGTTGGTCTGCAATTACGAGGATTTCTTTCTGCACGAAAAGGATCAGATGGGGGACGGGGCTGTACACAGTGCCATTGCGTATTCATATTCTTCCTTGCTCGCTAAACAGCGGCCTGAAAAACCATTCACAGAGGAATCTTCTCGAACAGAATCGCAGATATTAACAATGCCATTAATATCAGACTACGCTTATCAACACTTCCAAGCACACATAACCCAGTCGGTGGCAGCGTCGCCCTATCTTCAACGTCGAGGTTGGTGACGCCAGATTTGTCGCAGCCGATTTTACCGCCGTCAACCAACGATTCGTCCCTGGATCCGGCTAGTGCTTATCGGGAAAGTGCCTCTTCTGGCTACATCAACACGTCTTCCGCTCCACCCAACGAGCCGTCGTATGCGAATTTGGACAACGACGACGAACTCTGGGACCACGTCCCCGACCTCACGATGGAGGATATCCCTATGATCGAGCGATCTCAATCGCACGAAGCCATGGCACACTGCGATGGTATTCTCGAACGTGTTTTCAAACTGGGTGGATTCCGAGAAGACCAACGCGAGATCATTGCGCAGACTGTCGCCGGCAGAGACATCGTAGTGTTGATGCCTACAGCGGGCGGTAAAAGTTTGTGTTTCCAGCTTCCAGCGGTTTATGACAATGAAAGAACAAACGGCGTGACAATTGTAATATCCCCTCTAATAGCTCTCATACAGGATCAAGTACACGCGCTCAGAGACAAGGAAATTGATGTCGTAGGCGTGGAGGAGGAAATGGACCACGAACTAGAACGTTTGGGCAGCGGATCGAATCCATCCTTGCTGTACTGCACTCCGGAAAAGCTTCAAAAGAGCCGCACACTCTATGATGCCCTCCGCGTTCTTTACAAAGCTGGTGATCTAAAAAGATTCGCGGTTGATGAAGCGCACTGTATATCAACTTGGGGAGATTTCAGAAGCGCCGTGAGTACCACCACCACCCGTCTTGACCTCTTACGAATTTCAGTAGTACGGAGCACTTGGTGTTCTCCGCGATGACTTCCCTGGTGTACCCATTATGGCCCTCACGGCGACGGCAACCTCAAAAACGGTCGCTGACATCGTCCAGGGTCTAAAGCTCATAAACCCGACCATATTTCGACATAGCTTTGATCGTCCGAACCTACGATATGTTGTAAAGCCAAAACGCAACGAAGCCCGTGAGATCATCGACTTCATTACAGAGCATTCGGAAGAGTGCAGTATAGTCTACTGTACAAGAAAAGCCAGCACCGCGCGTCTAGCTGACCAATTGGTAAAGAGCAAAGTCACTGCATGCCATTACCACGCAGGATTGACCAAAGAAGAACGAGAAGACATCCATATGAGATGGAAACGCGGGGAGTTCCGAGTGATCGTTGCAACGGTGAATCAGTTCGTGTTATCCTTCTTACTTGCTAGGGCTAACAGCTGGTAACTATTGAGATTGCTTTTGGCATGGGGATAGATAAGCCCGACGGTAAGCCTCTCAGCTGCGAAGCCTCAGATTCTTCGCTTATGCATGGCACGCAGTCCGATTTGTGATTCACTATGATCCTCCGCGAAGTCTGGACAGGTGACTAGAATCCTGACTGTTCCTACTGCAAACCTTGCTTATCCATGTTCGGCGACGAGTTATTGTCAAGAATCCGGGCGAGCTGGTCGCGACGGCCTGCCTGCTCAATGCATAATCTGTAAGCTTTCGGATGCTCCGTTGGGCCGCTATATTTCCTTATCTCAATTTAGATTATCGCTTTCAAGATGTGAAAACGATCCTTGCGTCGGTCGACGAAGGATCGCCAGAAGCATCCCTACAGTCTCGGAAGAATGCAGATGCAGTCGTGCTCTACTGCGAGCAGCACTCTGTGTGTCGACGAGTCCAGCTCCTCCGCCATTTTGGGGAAGAACACGAGGGGAATTGTGGCATGTGTGACAATTGTGCGACCACAGACAGGACACCCCAAGATCTTTCTGCACAGGCGAGGATGGCGGTAAAGCTCGTGCAGGCTTTCGATCCCGTTAAAGAAAACTTAACGGTAAACCACTTTATCGCTTTATTCCGAGGAGCCAACACAGCCGAAACCCGGAAGAATGGACGCAACCTGAAATCCGGCTATGGCACTGGTAACAAAGTATCCAACAATGCGGCAGAACTCCTATTCGACAAGCTTCTGAGTATGAACATTCTCATGGAGAAGCGTGTTGACGGAAATGGACCCAATCTGAATTATTACCTGAAGGTTGGTCTCCCCACCCAGTATGATACGAGATCGTTTCATCCCTGATGCTATCAGCCTGGACCTGGAGCAGCCAGTTTTGCAGCTGAGGACCGAAAGTTGATTATATATCCACTGCGCGCCGCAGGTTGGTTTTCCATACTGATAGGTCCATGACTGACTGTTTGTCTAGATCGACTACGAGTAAAGACTCAACGATCAAGAGAATGCGATATGTGACAGGGAATGTCATTATTGTTGTCGGGGACTTCTGCGTTCGCTCTGAGCCGAGCAATGGATTAGCCACATCTTGGGCCGAATAAACCGAGCTTTATGACTATTGCCCTTCCGAAGCGACCCAGGTAGCTCCCGAAATTTTTGGGCAGCATGAAGTGAAGATATGAAGAAATTGCGTCGGACCGGACTTGCGGTGTTCGCTCGCGACAACAACGCGTGAACCTAAAACTAATTTAAACTGGCTACGGAAAACGGTCCGAGGTCCATCGGTCCGATCACCCGCGTCGGCTAGAGGGGGGGTACAGCCACCACTTAGATTCGGGAGGTTGATACCCGGGAGTTTTGGTCCGCCCACCTCTTGCGCCTTTCCATCTCATCTGGAGAGTGGTGTGGCTCCTCGGAGCTGAGAGGTCCGGCGCGTCTTTCAACTTTATCCGGAGAGTAGGGCTCTTCGTAGTTGAGAGGCCCGGCGCGCCTTTCCATTTCGTTTGGAGAGTATGACTCCTCGTACTGGTTGAGAGGTCCGACGCGTCTTCCCAAACCCAAATCTGTCTGGCGCCGCCAGCCTGGAGAGCAAGGGTACTCGCAGTTTCTATGGTCTACCAAGGGCAGAGCTGCCCAAAGCACCGTCAAGGAACATTCGAAACCGGTATGGATCCTCATACTTACCTAGAGATGTAACATGTTGAACGTTCAAGGTAGACAGAGCAGCGCCGCGAAAACGGGAGTGAAACACATGATACAAAGAAAATTTGAGTAGGGGTGGTGGAAAGTGCAGCCGGTGAGGCTTGAAGTCGTATGTGCGGGTCCTTTTAAGGAGTTCGACGCTAGTGAGCTGAATCAGACTGATCTGAATCCCCGAACAAGTCAGGCTGTAACGGTCATGAAAAAGAATGTGCTGCAAGCGCTACAGCAACGATTTAACGATTAGGGACTTGATTCAGTTAAGTAGAACATCCCCAGATGCATAGGTCCAACATAGACCGCACCGATACTAGGCAGAATATCGATCTGGCTCCGTTGCGGAGTGTATTTGAAGCGGTGTTGACCTCGTGCATGCCGTACAAAGTAAATCATGATTATTCATGCTAGTTATCACTTTGCGATGTGGTGCAGAAGGGTGAATCGCCTCACGCAAGTTGAATTAATTCGAGACCTGTACGGTTTCGCGACGGAAATCAACCGAAGAACGGACATGACAATCATGGTTGTACGAACCAAGGGGCGGCATGGAGAACACCTGGTCAAACTTCAAACGGCACGCCTTGCACACGACCTCCACCGTAATCTCGGTGTCCCCGAGACAACCAAAGCGGGGAGTGGGCTCCCTGAGTTCCTGCCCGTCCAGATACCCGAGCCGATTCTGCGTCTCGCGACTCGTAAAGTTGACTGTGCCCAGAAGGGAGAGCCGCTGGGGGCGCGTATTCCAGCTCATGGTTTTCAATGATTTTCGGATCGCAGGGGTGCTCAAGTTCCATATTTCGAGAGACGTCACGTCGCCTTCCCACGTATGGCCTGTCTTGTTGTTGGCTATCAGTTCCTCGGGCGAGGAAACCCACGCTGTGAGATAACATTTCGGCCAGCTGCTGTTGGACCTCCAATAATAAACCATGGAATCCTAGACGAGATTTAGCTCAATGCGAATGGGCTATGTGCGACCTCACCGTTGGGCTCAAAACAACCGAGGACCCCGATTCGTAAGCGATATCTGGTTGGGCTGCGTTTGCTCGCACAATGAACTTCGGAAATATCATTCTTGGGACTGGAGCGCAATGTGGGTACGAGTAAAAAGGAATAGAATACCCGGCAGACGCACACTTGAATTTCATCTTCCGCATGGTAGCATGGCCTTTCCGGAGGTTCGGCGATGGCTGCACCATTCGAAGGGACGACCCTATGTCCCTAGGCCGTAGCAGAAGCTTCGTCTCAGGAGCTGCGGATATCACGCTGAGATGGAACGCGGCGGCGGCAGATATTGCCATAAGCGCCATCAGCATGCTGAAAAACAGGATGTAGCGCGGCGAGAGCTCTTGAGGAGGAGGTCCTTTGGATTCAACTTCATCTTCTTCGGGGGGCGCCGACATTAGTGGGGTGTATTCAGCCATCGGCACGGCTCTATTGGAAGCTGAGAAAGGCGAGAGTGGAAAGTAGGTGTAGAGTGCGGTGAATGGAGAAACTAGCGCAGGATCCAGTGGTCGGCGTTCAAAGAAACCTTGTTGCTCCGGAGCTACCTGAAATGAAGAGCAAACACCGGTCAAACCGATTCGAAGTTGACGCCGTTCCTGTATGATGATCTCCGTGCTTGAAATGGAAGCATATCAAGATGTATACTCAGCACAGGAGTTCGGACGAACCGGGGTTTCATGTCCCTCGCGGCCCCGGTGAATCTTTGAGTCCACGAGTAGCACGAAAACGGACCCGCAGATCCCGATCTAAGCGCCAGATTCAAGGTCTGAGCCCAGACCAACGGTAAAACTCGCACTCCGTACACCCCCTCACTCGAGACTTGAATCGAAATGGTCAAACTCCCCTTGCCAAACGCGCTCGAGATCGCGTGGGCGGGACTCCTACTGAGCATCAGTCTGAACATCTCTGCGGTCTACGTCTTTCGCCACCAGTCGGCCAGCGCGCGCCCGGGAACGATGGACGCCAGCAGCTCCAGTAAACCGTTGGACGACAGCAGTTTCAGTAGGCTGCCCACACTTTGCTTGAGCTTGCAGCGCTGACGGGTATCCGTATGCCAGCCTACAAAGGCGGCGACTACCCGCACCAGCTCCCGCTGCACGTACCCTCAGTGGCGCTGGCCATCGAGGACAGCGAAAGATACGGACTCTCCGATTTCGACGCCTACGCCGACTGGCGGACGACGGACCTCTTCCCCCGCAGCAATGGGTTCGTTAAGCTTGGGCCAGAAGGTCGGCGAATTTACTTTTTGACGATGTCTCGATTCCAACGATTCCAACCTACTTTCCAGGTCGAACATTTGGTATGAATGATTTCTCGCGGTGTGCCCCAGCGTCTGCCTGATTGCGGGCCGCCTTGCTAGGTATCGCAATGTTCCACCAGATGCACTGTCTCCAAAGAATCCGGAACGCGATTGTACAAGGCGACCCGGGACACCACACGCGCCACTGTCTGAATCTCTTGAGGCAAGCCGTATTGTGCGCGAGCGACACCACGCTCGATCCCTTGAACTCGGCGAAAGGAACGGATGGGCTTGGAATCGTGCACGTTTGCAGAGACTGGGAGAAGGTGTACGATTTCGTGGAGCAGAACCAGTTGGAGCACATAAACACCACTTCACGTGTGAGGCAAGTTTTGAGATGAAAGTGCAAATCGTGTTGTAGCGTATTTGTACCGCAAGCGGATACAATGCCGAGCGATGCCATCAATTTTCTGTTCATTTCTTAGCGCAGCTCCAGAAAGAAACAATGTCCGGCCTACATAAGTAGTGCCCACCAGCACCTTCGCCAACAAATATAACATTACGGTTCATGACTCGATCAGCTGGGTGTTAGCTGCCAGTGGCTGTGCATGTTAGCTGCCACTTTTCTCATTTGAACACATTCCTCTTCCTCTCAATTCGTAAAAATATTCGACGAGGCTCTAAAATGAATCTAGACTGATCCTAGGTCTTCAGAACATTTTAAAGCGGTCTGAGTGAGACAAGATAAGAAAATGGCAGGTAACAAGTGACTGGCAGGTAACCGTGACGTCACGCTGTTAGCTGCCATCTCTCTCTCCTCGAGCACGGTTGCTCCGCTGCCCGTGTCTGCGCCCTGAATCGGCGTTGAACCTTCGATGCATGTGTCAAAGCCTCATCTGGAAGCCAAAACCTCGTGCCAAACCTACCGAAGCTCGACATTCATACAATACAAATCTTGCCCCAATCTCGCGCGTGGATCGGTCCACAAGCGCAGTCTTTTGGCTCAGGCCCTGTGGGCTTGGGTTGTCCCTTTTACATGGGGTGTTTCAGACACTTTGCAACCACTTCCTGGCCCCTCAATGACGAATCCCCACCGGGCCCACCCCCACATCAACATTTACCCGGTTTGCAAGCGACGAGTCCTCGAGACGCATGGCAGGCGGAGAAGAGCTATTCTGGAAATCTGTGGTATCCATTGTGGGCAGTAGGTATGTTTTACAGGTCTTTCTACCATCAGCTCGGAGACTAATGTGTGAGTATGATGCTCAATCATTGTGTGAGTATGATGCTCAATCAATCGCATTCACGCCCAGCCACCTCCGCGTCCGATTTTCTTGCGCACCTCACGAGGGCAACGGGCTACAAATGCGGGAGGGCCCGCTCCCCGCCCGGTGCCAACTAATCCGATACTTGGCCGAACTCAACGCCGCAATATCCACATCTACGGCGTGGTCAGCTCAATCCAGCAATTCTTGCGCGGCCATCCTGTGTAATCGATGTCGAGTGAGTCCGCAACATGCCTCGCACCTGCGCATAAGAATTTTCACAGTTACCTGCAGACCGTCTACAAATATGTCCGAAGTATTCCGGATTTCTTCTCGTCTTCACCACATCGCTATTCGGATGGTGTGCATCTTTTCTGCTGATCCTGATCTTCGACTGGTCTCTAGCTCCTCCCGAACTCATCTATCCGGGATCTCCGTTGTTCATTCTATACTGTTGTAATCTTTTGTAGCACCTTTTGAACACCTTTCGCCTCGCAAAACTGTGTTTTGGCAATTAAATTTAAGCAGGCCGCAAGGTCGCGTGAGACTACCGTGAAGTCTCCTGCAGTTTCCTCGAACCCTCCCTTTCTCCTTCCTTTTTAGAATTCATTTTCGCGTTTTCCCGTCACGGGACCCAGTACATTGAAATATAAACCATATTTCCACGCAAAGCCGCAGCCCCCCACAGCGGCAAACACAAGGTCCGCCCCGGCCGGCCGCCACCGACCGTACAACTTTGAACAAGCGAGGTACAAGCTCATTTTGTTTCTCTTTGTAGAGACTAGATAATTGCGTCTTAATCGCGTCGCTCAAACATCATTAGACTCAGAATCGATTTTTCTTCACCCAGAACCCGCCCCCGAGCACGTCACACCAAGGGTATCGTCAATATTGGAGCACTGAACCTGAGCCGTCCCGCTCGGAGGTTTCACGCTAAAGCTCTTCACAACAACATCACACGTCGCGCCCGGTGCGCAGTTGATGTTCGCAACAACAGGGCTGAACTTCGTCGACCTAGAAGACAATCAAATTGAAAATGATCCAGCGCAAGGAAAGGACAGCGTACGTGGTGCCGGTAAATCCAGTGAAGGTCACCCCAGTCAGACTATCTGTGTTGGAAATGCAGTTCGTCGTGTCCGCCGCGTCGTAGCAGCTCTGGATCTGGATCGCATAGTCGCAGTTCTGCACCGTGATGCCGCTCCAGGTGACGTTCGACACCTTCGCGGATCCATGTGTCGACCCGCCCTCGTGGAGCTTGATCCCGACGGCTTTGGCGGAGTTGATCATTGTCGCTGGGCCCAAGAAGGCGTTCGTCACCTTGCCCCGAGCGTCAGTCACGAAAATTCAAGGCTCAGCGGTGACAATCTCACTGAATCAATGACGCCGGGGCTGTTTCCGAGACTTCCCACAGAAAGACCATGCGATCCAGAGCAAGTTATGCCTGTAACCGTGGCAAAGTTAGAGCCTTAACCAAAGCCAAATGAGCAGGAGGTCGAGTTGAACATGAAATTTCCTTACCGGGTTTGAGCGCCACGCAATCGTCCTACATGAGAAAAATGAGACAATTATTCCAACGTGCGAGGAAATGTATGTACCTGGTTGACGACAGTTGTATTCCTTCAAAACAATCAATTTAAGTTCAAACGCAGTGCCAAGGACGCGCACCTAATGGTTACGAAAGTGCTCGAGCCAACATCAAAGCCATCGGTATTCTTCGCAATGGCCGTCGCCGTGGAAGTGGCGTCCATGCGGAGCGAATCGTATACGATGTTCGTGCTGGCACCGCTCACGGAGTGGAAAACATTAGCGGGGTTTTTGAAGCGAAGGTTGGATATCGTGATCGCGTTAGACGCGCCGGTAATTGAGACCAAGGTGGGGCGTGCATAAGAGCTGTCGGCCGCGAATTCTAAAACCCATCGCATGAGAAGTGATATGAACAAAAATATGCGCAGGCGACATACCGGTCCAGTACGGCACCCCATTGCCGTCGATAACCCCCGTGCCAGTGACGGAGCGCATCTTGGCGCCCTTAATCGCGTTGATAGAAATGGTTGAAGCCTTGCCGTTCCAAAACGTGAGGTCATTCGACATCTTGAGCGTTCCCTCGATCTGGAAATCGCAATTCACGCCTGAAAGGCCGCTTGAGAAACACATTCACGGGGAGGAGCATAACATGACACTTACATCCAGTGAACGAGAGGGTGCTTCGAATCGCGAACTGTGTTCCTGCTGGAATAACGATGATGCCCCCGTTTCCGCAGGTCTTGAATGCCGCCTGGATGGCGGGTACATCATCCGTCCCGGCGTCCGCCGCCGATACAGGAGTGCATGTAGCGCGCTTAGCGACAGAGACTTGGGTCGGCGTCGCCCACACCGCGCTGACGAATAAAGCAAAAGTGGGGAGCAGAATTCGGTTTATCATGATGCAGAGTTGCTCAGCGCTCAGGCAGCGATGACCGAGAAGGCCCGTGGTATTTATGAAGGTCTATTTCTCCGCTGGCCATGGTGGTTCGTTGCTGCGCGGAGCGGCGGGAGCAGTGTCGCTGGCCGGGACGGTCCGCGCGTGTAATGTGACAAGGTCGGTTATTGTTTGTTCTCTTCCTCCACAACAACGTGACTTGACTTTTGCTTCCAATGGGAGTTTCTTCTTCTGAAATGTGCGTTCTCGCAGCAAGCCACGAGTGCAGTTCCTCGTCCCGGACAGGCGGTCCCGAATCTGGTGACGTTCGGGACTTACAACCTCGTAATCTGATGACCTTGCCAAGTTGCGAGCAACTTCAGTGCGCGCTGGGTCTTTTGGCAGTGGCCAGCAAAAGATTCACTGGCCGGGGTGCTCAGTGTGGTATTGGACCTCAAGTTGTCTTCGTGGCGGTGAGCGAGCAAAAGATGTGTAGCGGTCGCGCAACTTTTCCGCTTCGACTCGTCGGCCAGGTGTGGCTACCGCTTCCAGTTGTCCAGTTGTCCGAGGCGGGTAAACCCGAACCTTCGCCGAGCGCTACCGCCCGGGTCTTAAAGCTTGTTTCATTGAACTCGGTTCTAATCTGCCTGCGCTTCTCCGATGTTGTTTGCTGCTCTAATCTCCCTGCTCTCGCTTCCTGCGGCCTTTGCGGTGTCTCGGACTACGCCTCCCGCAGGTGCAATCGTCGTCCGTCAAACTGGGGCCACCTCTGGTCAATTCACGTTCGTTCGCTCTCTCCTATCAACGAGGCAAGGATGTTTATTTTCTTGTTATGTTTTATAGCACCATTGGATCAGCCTTAGCATCCTTGAGTGGCACCGCAGCGGCCACCGTCTTCATCTATCCTGGGACGTACAATGAACAAGTGAACATCACCCACCCTTCCTTGACTATCATGGGATCTACCACTGAGTTTGTGCTGTCAAGTCTTTCCTGAAAATTCTTCTCACCCGCACCTATCTTAGCACTGGCTCGTATAAACAAAATACAGTCACGATCACGCATAATTTGAACGCGCAAGATAACGGAGGAAGTCAGTGCCGCTGCCCCTCTGCGATGATTTCTCTCGAACGGTTTTCTAGATGACGCCTGCGCTACTGTTCGTGCTACCAGCTCGGCCACGAATCTCCGCATCTACAACGTCAACATCGTGGTATGCATATTCCAACCATGGCCCTCCTTCAATAATAAGAGAAATACACTTTAGAACTCGTACGGTCCTGGGAAACAGGCTACCGCTCTTAGTGCTACCGGCACTCGGCAGGGTTTCTACGGTCTGTCTGTGACAGGTTATCAAGACACCTTGCTCGCAGATGGCGGAGGTACGATCCGCTACCAATATTACAGGTGAGACTGTTCGTCCCGCCAATATTCAGGGCGTTCTTGATCCTGTTCGACTCTAGCAACTGCTACATCGAAGGCGCGGTAGATTACATCTATGGTTCGGCCTCGGCGTGGTTTGGCGAATGCACACTTGCGTCGAACGGCGGTGGAGCTATTACCGCAAATTCTAGGAACAATGCCACGGACCCGACGTACTATGTTATCGACTCCTCTACCATCACGTCCGCCGTTTCGACCTCCTTGGTCGGTGCTGTGTACCTCGGACGGTCAGCGATTCTCAATCCACAATCCACAATTATAACGCTATCTGATATCACCGACATAGCCCATGGCGCATGTACGCCCGCGTCATTTTTCAAAACTCGGTGCTGCCCAACCTTATCAACGCAGCTGGGTACACGACGCTGGCTGCTGGCGCAACGCCGTAAGTTTTTATTATTATTTGAAACTGATATTTGTGCTGACTGTTCGACCGCAGATTTTACAGCGAAATCGACAACACCGGGGCAGGAGCGAGCACGTCCAAGCGTGTCATGTACACCGCGATGACTACCCCCATCACCCATGCGCAAGTGCTGGGATCTGACTACAGCACCTGGCTTGACAATTCGTTTTGACAGATCAAACCTTTTACATATTTATTGTACATCGCTCGGGCGTACATGTATTGTGTTGGCCTGTTGGGTTGGTTGGTTGAAAGTTCAAAACAAGGTCATTCTTAGCGTGTTCTTTTCTTCCCAACCAAGTTTAAGCTTTCTCAACCCCGTGCAAGTCTCTCTCGGATTACGTGGACATTTGTGATTTGAAGTTGATTCAAGCTGTCGGCAAGTGCCGTCAACTTGGACAAAACGGGCCACATATCTCTGATGCCATCATTTTTCGGTTTGGCTTCGACTTCCTTAGCCTGAACTGCGTAGCATCCACCGCGGCTCTGAAACCCTCCACCTCAACCCCCTCTTGACCCACTCTCTCGAGTCCCTTCCCCTAGGGATTCAATGCTTAAAAATCAATCATGGAGCGGCGTTCCCTAAGTACGCATGGACAAGTCCGGGAGCAGCCATTCAGTGATTCCCGAATTGAAGGGCTTCTTTACCCTGTCCAGTGTCCTGGTCTTATCACTGTCAACGGACCGTGGACGTCAGCCTCGCTGCGTAAAATACCAGTTTATATTGCGACTGGGCTCCTCAGCGATGCCGCTCCTTTCGAAGATCCTCCCATTCTCGCGCAATGCAGACCGGAGACGCTGGCGTGGCTGTCGCCGACCCTGCCATTCGGCAAAAGTACATCGAGGAGCGCGACAAGCGTTTGCGTCCTGACGGCCTCAAACAATTTCTGAGGCTCGCAGACTCCACCGAATTCGAGTACTTGCAGGAGGACCCTTGGGTTGACCATGCCGCTCTCAACGCGCAGCCCCCCGCACTCAACGACGGCGACAAAGTCAAGTTTTTGGTCCTGGGTGCCGGCTACGGCGCCCTGCTCTTCGCGGTGCATCTCATCGAGGCCGGATTCAAAGCTGCGGACATTCGTCTCGTGGATATCGCGGGTGGATTTGGTGGAACGTGGTATTGGAACAGATATCCGGGCTTGATGTGCGACGTCGAGAGCTACATCTACATGCCGCTGCTGGAGGAAACCGGGTACATGCCGCGACACAAGTACTCGTACGGGACGGAGCTTCGCGAGCACGCGGACAGGATCGCGCAGCAGTGGAAGTTGTCGGACAAGGCACTGTTCCGGACGCAGTGCCGCACTGCCGACTGGGACGATGCTGCCAAGCGGTGGACTGTCAAGCTCTCGGAGAAGAGAGGTCCGACGGAGCCAGCGAGAGAGTTGCGGGTGAAGGCACAATATATGTTTGTGGCGTCGGGCACTCTCAACGCACCGCAAATTCCGCGGTTGCCTGGGTTCGATCAATTCAAAGGCCGACACTTCCACACGTCGCGCTGGGACTACGACGTAACTGGAGGATCGGCCGCAGATTGGACGCTCGAGAAGTTGAAAGATAAACGGGTCGGGATCATCGGGACTGGAGCGACGGCCGTCCAGGTGGTTCCCGAGCTGGCCAAATGGGCGAAACATCTCTATGTCTTCCAACGTACGCCTTCTCGCGTTGACGTGCGCGACCAGCGCCCCACCGATCTCGAGGAATGGGCCAACAAGATTGCCGTCACTAAGGGCTGGCAGCGCGCACGCTCAGAGAACTTCAACTCGTATCTCGTCAACGACCACACCGGAGACTCAGAGGATTTGGTCAACGACGGGTGGTGCCGAGCGACTTCCTACTGCGGTCTCATCGGCACTCCAGGTATCGTTGCGCCAGACAAGATACCCGAGCACATTGCCAAACTGCATGCCATGGACCTGGACCGCGCGGAGAAAATCCGCGCGCGCACGACCGAAATCGTTCAGGACGCTGAGACCGCGGACAAGCTTAAGCACTGGTATCCCGCTTGGTGCAAGCGTCCGACTTTCCACGACGACTACTTTCCCGCGTTTAATCGGCCAAACGTGACGCTGGTGGACACAGACGGCAAGGGCGTGGATTCCCTCACTGAAGACGCGGTTGTGGTGAATGGCACCGAGTACCCCATTGATGTGCTGGTCCTCAGCACAGGGTACGCGTTGGCTGTCGAAGGCGATAGCGGAAGTCCCGTTTCGCGTGCGGATGTGAAGGTCGCCGGGCGGGAAGGGCTGTCGATAGACGACAAATGGGTCCAACAGGGTGCATCGACGCTCCATGGCGTGGCCACGCACGGCTTCCCAAACCTCTTCTTCCCTGGCCCAACGCAAACCGGAGTGACCTCCAACTTCACCTATACTCTCGCGCTACTCGCCCAGCACGTCGCGACGACGTTGGCGGAAGCGGAACGTGGGGTGGACCAGCCTGGCAGAGTCACTGTCGAGGTGACGAAGGAAGCTGAAGAGGCGTGGACCGGGGAGATCCTGAAGCGGGCGGCCTCGTTGGCCGCGGTGCGTGGTTGCACGCCAAGCTACATCAATGGGCAAGGCGCCTCCAACAAAGTCGTTGGTATGGAAGAGCAGATGAAGGCTGCTCGGGGTGCGCCTTGGGGAGAAGGCATCGTCAGCTTCACGGAGGTGCTTAGGGCGTGGAAAGCAGATGGCGGGTTGAAAGGGTTTGAAGTTCAGGCAAACTAGCGTCGAGCTTTATGTAGTCTGTGGTCCGAATAGATGAATCTTGGAGCGTGGCGGATAATAAATTTTGACTGTCGCCCCACAAAAGCCCTTTCCGCCTCGGAACAGTCCTCGGTGAACCATGAAGCTTTGAAGGGCTGCTTCCGTCTTACAAGGGCTGGCAAATGCTGGACAGATTATCGTACAGGTACAACAGTGAGTAGATGAAACAGATAAAAGTAATACATAAAATCCTCTAGGCAGTATCCGGGACGTACAAGCGCTCTCAGCCAGAGCACATCAGACACTCGTCCTTGTTTTCCAGCGCGCAGTACATCTGGGCCTCCGCCAGCTCCCGCTCCTTGAGCTTCTTGAGCGCCTCAGCAAAATCGGGGTCCTCCTCCGCCATCTTAGCGAGCATGGCATCCGCCTCTGCATCAGCCTCCGGTGCCTTCGCAGCAGGAGCGGGCGTGAAGCGCAGGGGCTCGGGGGAGACGGACTCCTGCTTGATAGACACGCTCGGCTCCCGCGATTTCGGTGGCGTGGCGGGGGACTGCTCGCGCGAGGAGGACGCGGAGGATGACGAAGATGTCGTGCTGCTCCGTACGAGAGTGGGAACAGCAGAAACCGCAGGTACAGGCGTGCCAGCAGCCTTGAGCGCCGCCTTCGCCGTGGCAGCGTTCGCGTTCTGCACCTTGACATCGTTCAGGACCTTCTGGTCGACGGTGAACTGGATCGCCGCCGCTGCAGGCTGCGTGCGCAGGTAGTACATGCCCGTCTTCAGCCCGCGCTTCCACCCGTAAAAGTGCATGCTCGTCAATTGGCCCATCGTCGGCGCAGCGAGGTGCACGTTCAGGCTCTGGCTCTGGCAGATGAACGCCCCGCGGTCCGCCGCGAGCTCGAGGATGCGCTTCTGGCTGATCTCCCATACGGTCTTGTAGATCGCCTTGACGTCGTCGGGGATGTTCGGGATGTTCTGCACCGAGCCGCGGTGCGCGATGAGCATGTTCTTCATGTCCTCGTCCCACAGCCCGCGGTCGACGAGTTCGCGCAGCAGCCACGGGCAGACGACCTGGAACTCGCCCGACAGCACGCGGCGCGTGTAGATGTTGCTCGTGTATGGCTCAAAGCACTCGTTGTTACCCAGGATCTGGCTCGTCGACGCGGTCGGCATCGGCGCCGTGAGGAGCGAGTTGCGCAGCCCTGTCTTGGCGATCTTCGCCTTGAGCGTGTCCCAGTCCCAAAGTGAGCTCGGAGTGACGCCCCACATGTCGTACTGCAGCTCGCCTTGCGACGCAGGGCTGCCCTGATACGTCTCGTACGGCCCCTCCTTCTCGGCCAGCTCCGCACTCGCCTCGAGAGCGCCGTGGTAGATCGTCTCGAAGATCTGCTGGTTGAGCTCCTTGGCGGCGGGCGACTCGAACGGCATGCGCAGGGCGAGGAACACGTCCGCCAGCCCCTGCACACCGACACCGATGGGACGGTGCCGCATGTTCGACCGCCGCGTCTCGGGGATGGGGTAGTAGTTGATGTCGATGATACGGTTGAGGTTGCGCGCGACGACCTTGGTGATGTCGTGCAGGTGCTGGAAGTCGTACTTGCCGTTCGAGATGAAGCTCGGGAGCGCGATGGACGCGAGATTGCAGACCGCGGTCTCGTCGGGGGCAGAGTACTCGATGATCTCGGTGCAGAGGTTGGACGACTTGATCGTCCCCAGGTTCTTTTGGTTAGATTTCGCTGAGCAATGGTGAGCACGAGAAGGTGATGAATGCAGGGGGACGTACAGTTCGCAGCGTCCTTATATAGCATGAACGGCCCACCGGTCTCAACCTGGGCCTCGAGAATCGCGTACCACAGCTTCTGAGCCGGGATCGACTTGCGCGCACGGCCCTCCTTCTCGTACTTTTCATAAAGGGCCTCAAACTCGGCGCTGTGCACCTCATGCAACCCAGGAGCCTCGTTCGGGCAGAACAGAGACCAGTCCTCGTTCGCTTCGACACGCTTCATGCTAAGGACAGGTCAGCATCGCCCACTGGGGAACACAAAAGCACTCACAAGAGATCAGGGATCCATAACGCGAGGAATAAATCGCGAGCACGCATCTGCTCCTTGCCGTGGTTCTTGCGGAGGTCGATGAACTCGAAGATGTCGGCGTGCCACGGCTCGAGGTAGATGGCGAACGCGCCGGGCCTCTTGTTTCCACCCTGGTCGACATAGCGCGCCGTGGCGTCGTAGGCGCGGAGCATGGGGACAATGCCATTCGAGTAGCCGTTGGTTCCAGCGATGTATGATCTATAGCAGGTGTAAATTGAATGGCAAAAGACGTAGGTGCTGCACTGACCCGGTAGCACGAATGTTGTGAATGCTCAGGCCAATGCCCCCGGCGCTCTTGCTGATCATAGCGCAATTCTTGAGCGTGTCGTAGATGCCTTCGATCGAGTCTTCCTTCATGCAGATGAGGAAACACGAGCTGAGTTGCGCTTGCGGTGTGCCAGCGTTGAACAGAGTGGGGGTGGCGTGCGTGAAGTAGCGCTCGGACATGAGATTGTAGGTTTCAATGACGCGGTCGAGGTCGGAGCCGTGTATCCCGACGGCGACGCGCATAATGAGGTGCTGGGGCCGCTCGACGACGCGGCCATCGAGGCGAAGCAGGTATGAACGCTCGAGGGTTTTGAACCCGAAGCTGCAACACGTAAGCATGCCAGTAGCGAGGCTAGACAGACCGGACGCACTAATTGTAGTTAAAGTCGCGGTTGTAGATGATGGCGGCATCGAGAGTGGCAGCATTGGCCATAATGACATCGTACGTGTCCTTCGCGATGAGCGAGGCAGGCTTCCCCGTCTTGGGGTTCACTGTCGTAGAGTGAGCGGAGGAACACTGACAGATGCTAATGAGACACACCAAAGTTATGCAGATCAGAGATGACCGCTGAGAAACTCTTCTTGGTTTCCTTGTGCAAATTTGAGATGGCAATGCGAGCGGCGAGGATCGCGTAGTCGGGATGCTTGGTGGTGAGATAAGCAGCAGTCTCAGCAGCAAGGTTCTACAAGAGTTTTAGATGAAGTAGAACGCAAGACGCAATGATACACACGTCGAGCTCCATTGTCGTGATGCCATTGTAGACACCCGCGACGACCTTCTGGGTGACCCTAATGCCACTGTCAGCAAGTGGCAAGTGACTTTGAGCGTGCTACTCACTCTATTGGGTTCACATAGTTTTGGTCCAGTCCGTAGATGAGCTTCTCTATCCGAGTGGTAATCTGGACACGGTGAGCCAAACGACGCGACGACGCGGGCCAGCTACCCACCTTGTCGAAGAACACTTTCTCTTTCCGTCTGGGAAGGAACATGTGTTAGTAAGACACAATTTGACGCGTCCATCGCGTCTAAGCCACCACATACCCGTCTGCGAAAAAAAAGTGGCGTCAGCGAGCTCGAACTTGGTCAACTGCAAGGGAAGTAGCTCACCTCGCTTATATACAAAAGCCATAATAGAGAATATATGAGGGGGAGGGATGAGAGGGGGAGTCGGGGAAGGGAGGTGGAGGTGGAAGGCAAGAGAGGTCTGATTACAAACCGCGTGTGACAGCTCGCGTCAAGTGATTTACCAGCACAGCCACATCAATGCATACACGAACCTTGTTACGCGTCCTAAAACCATCGGAAACTTCAGTAAAAATCCCTTTGTACTCCGGTGCCTATTTGGACGCTCTGACTGAGATAAGGCGCGTCAAAATTTGGGGAAACGCTCAATATCGCGCTTTCTCCTCCGTAAACAACAGAACCCGCGTTGTTGATATTTGAGTACGTGTTTGATCTCTTCGGTCCCGCTGCTTTCTTCCAACCAGTCATTCATTCCTCTCACAAAGCTGACTTCAAGACGCCCCGGACTGCTTAGTCTGCGTACTGGCATGTCCTGTATAACATCGAATCATCTAATTGTCGATTTCGCAAAGTTTCCAACGGGGACGGCGATGCGGACTCCAGCGGCGCCTCTCGGGCTGACTGGCCAATCGCGTCGAAAATATGGTTTTGTGCGCCCAGCCTGCTGTCATTCTCAGGTCCGGTATTACTATTCTTGAGGACCCTGGACACTCCCCCTGCCCCTCGCTGGAATCTACTACTTTCCACCGTGCAATCAGCCGCGTCGCATGTCGCTTTTGTCCGATTTTTGGAGTTTTGTCTGCCTGTTCCCTTGTCTCCGAGTCACCCGAGTCTCCTCAGCCGACTCTGACATGGCCTGATGATCTGATCTCACCTTCCGGTTGGAAAGAGCCCAATAATTCACGAACGCCTGGCCCCAGGTCTCGGTCTTGTGGGATTTTTTGTCTACCACTGGCAGTCCGACTCAGTCTTTGTGGTGAAGCGCTTTGCTCCATATAGTTCTTCGCAATATCCATTCTCTCTTGAACCAACGACATGCAATGGATACTGTGCCGCACTGCGTTACGCCAGATAATCTGACGCGTCTTGACGTCTCAATTCTGGGCGCCCATCTCTTCCCCATTCAGTGTTGTAGATAAGGGTCTTAATAAGGGGGGGTTTTGAAAATAAGCCCTTAGCTCTTGTTAAGCCTTAATAAGGGTGTTCATAATAAGGGTCAAAATAAGGGTTATTTCCCAAAAGGGAATTCGACGCCGATGCATGAGAGTCGTGCAGAGAGAGGTATACATGACTACGCTAACCGTCATAGTCATCGCCTGAACCCTCCTGAGCACCTGCGTCCGGCTCCTCATCACTATGCTCAGCTGCAAGGAGTTCCATGTACAAACTTTCCTCGGAAACAACACGGTCCCGACGCGCGAGTGTGATGGGCTTGGGGACAACGCCAGCAAAGAGGGAGGCCAGGGTGGTGGGAAGCCATGAGCGCGGAGCCCGCCTAGGCCTAGCGCGAGCAGGGATCGGAACACTTGCAGGCATGTCCTCATCCTCGCTGACGGCGCCGCGGCCATCAATGCTTTCGTTCTCTGACACCATGTCGAGCTCCCGCATGTCGGCCTGCCATTTGGCAACCTGCTTTCTCCACGCGCTTGATGTGCGTACCATGACAGAAACCTTCTCACCCTCGTCCTCGCTGTCATCAGTATCACTAAGTATTGCGTCGGCGTACCGCGGAACAGCGAGGAGCGTCGGGACTTGCTCATCCGAATGGTTTTTACGCCCACCACGCTCGTCTAGCAGGCCTTCTGCTTGCTGTTCATCGCGAATGTACCGTGTAATCTGAAATGTGTCAACACTGAACGATTGGAAAACGAACCTTAGCTTGTTGCGCCATTTTTGTAAGCCCAAGGCGATTCCTTTTCTTGTTCTTCTTGTTGGAAAAATCCGAGAACCACCGCTCGAGTCCTGCCTGGTTGACGACGAGATGAAGCAGCATAAGTGCGAACTTGGCCAACGTTGCAACCTCTGCGTTCGATTCGAGCATCTGCCAGAAGACAAGGGGATTCTCGTCCTATATTTCGACGTTAAAACATGTGAGTGAGGCTGTCAAGTTTGCACGTACATTGACCTCGAGATATGACGCCTTGTGAGTCGAATTCTTTGTGAACCAACTTGCAAACGGGCCCGTTCCGCTTAAGTATTGCGTGAATGCAGTGTTGAGCCTCTGCGCCGCGCGGTTGAGGTCAGCATCAAACTGCTGCTGTTCCGGGGCGGTTCGAGGTATCTTTGGTGGGCGTGACTTGGTGCGCTTGAAGAGCTAATGGAGATTTATCTGTGCGAGCGCAGGAGACAGGATTGAGGGACTTACCGTGACGAGCTCGGTGGAACGTTTGAACACATCCACATTGGCCTTGTCTCCGAAGCGCGACAACTGCTCGAATGGGTTGAGAACTAGCGCGAGAACAAACACAGGCTGATCAAGCTCGCCGAAGCGCTTCTCAATCCGCTTGCACATGCGCTGGCCAAGCAGACGATCTGCAGATCTATCGCGTGTCGAGAATCCGTGGAAATGAAGGAAAAGGCCGCCTAAAGCAAGTAAGAACTGATCGGGGCGAACGTGGTCACTTTGAGAGATGTTGGTGAGATAGCAGATGTGTTCGAGATCGGGGATGACGCTCCTGTGGAGCTTGTCCCACCAAGCGTTGGCTTCCACCATCTCGCAGTGAGCGATGGCATCTTCCTCCAAGGCCTTTCGCTTCCGCGCATTGGTTTCTGCGCCAACCTGAGCCTTGACGATATCGTCACGGTTGTTCAGAATTGCGGCGCGAATGGGAGATTTAAGGAAGTCGAATCGGATCGCAGCAACTAGGTGAGTCGTCCAGCGAGTGAGATTGGGAAGAAGGTACGCAAGAGTCTTGCCGAACGTCTCTTGCTGCTTGATATCAAAGATCGCGCGGACCTTGTCGTGGCTGTTGACCCAATTAACGAAGTCAATGAGCTCTCCCATGAGCCGCGCCGCGGCCTCGTTCTCCTTGAGGTAGTCCCCGAGGATGAGCTGGCCCTGGTGCGCGCAGCACGGAAATACCAAGAGATAAAGGCGCGCCGCTCCGAGTAGAAGCCGACCTTTTTTGCTCCCACCATCATTGTCGGTGAGAAACGCGATGACGTTACAGCCCAATTCCTTCTCAGCCTTGTCTATCATCTCCTCAAACTGGCGCTTCATCGACTCGCCATCCTTGCCGCATTGATTTGTGCGTAGAACATCGACAAGGAGAGACTGCAGTGCGTGATGAGACGGTGCAGAGACGCGGCACCACAACTCACCTTGAATTTGTGGGCCAAAGTGACGCCGCCCACAGCATCTTTTCTGTTGGTCATACCACATCGCGACATCCTGGCCCGCGACCTCTGCTGCAATCATGGCGTCAATCTCCGCGGCTGCCTGTTTCAGCAACGATCCCCCCAGCTGTGAGCGCGACGGGATCACGTCCTTCGCACGCGAGCGCAACATGATGAACAGCTTCATCACCTCAATGTCCTCCGTCCAACGCTCCGGCAGATTTGCCGACTGTGTCGCTCGAAGTGTCTGGTGAGCAATCGCGGTTTTTTGGTCCTGGCTGAACGGAATATCCAGACCCTTGTAAACCTTCAAGGTTGACTGGGAGAACGATGTCTCCACGGCTTTAACCCGCTTGCGCTTCTTTTTCTGCCCCCCTGATCCTCCCGCACCCTCATCATCGGCGTCTGTATCATCTTTCTCGCTACCTTTGTGTTTCCGCTTTGCCGCTTTCTCCATCTCCTGCTTCTCCTTCTTTGTCGGTGCCTCTCGCGCTGCCAAGGACTTCTCTGCCGCCGTCGACAGCTCGCACTTGCGCAAATGTCCTGCCATCGCACTTTTCTCGCTATTGCAGTACTTATTTTTACTCGTTGCGGCTGCAAGCGCTGGACTGCGGGTCAATTCCATATATATGCGGTCTAAAACAGACGCACCGGCATCGAACCAAGCCTCATTCTTCAGCAGATCCCAGTCGCTCTCGACATCGACGTTAATGGGTGCCGCCAATGGCCGTTCCGCATTGATGCACCGCCAATGGGTTGCTCGGTTGTGGCTTCCATTGGGCTTGTTGTCACTGCGGTGGAACGGGCCCCAGATATCTCCTAGCTTGGGCGGCATTGCGGGCGGGAGAGTGATCCTTAGAAAGTGCGGGACGCAAGCGGGACGGGCACAAAATAAAAGGGCTTGGCGGCAACTTTAAATCTTTGCCATCAATGATGCAATTCCCGTTCCGTTCCGCTTCAAGTGCCGGAACCCTCCAGCGGCCGATTGCCGTTGGTAAGGCTTAATAAGGGCTTACCGTCGGTTCACCTCAATGTTAAGGCCTTAGCTTATCATATGATAAGGCCTTAATAAGGTAAGCCCTTATCAACTTATCTACAACACTGTCCCCATTTATTTTCCTGGTTCGTTTGGCCCTTTCTTCCCAAATCCGACCATCTTCAATCTTGGCGTAAAATCTGATAATCGCCGAGAATGCCAGGGGTCTTCCGTCGTTGCCATTCCGGAATCTTGCGATAAGTTCCCCCCCGCATGATGACCTCTGTCAAGACTCCCTTATCGAGGAAACGGACTGAGACGCTTTCACCCGAACCTGGAGCTGACGGTCCCTCCGACTCCAAGAGGGCAAGACCACTGGATACCCACAAGCCATTTGTTGACGTGCTCCAGGAGATGCCTGCCAACGGTGAGCCAACGAGTTTACCAGCTTCCTCCGAACGGATTTGAACTGTTCAGTTTGCGCAGTTCCCGTCTCGGCACTCGATTCTTCAAGCAATACTGCGAAGCCGCTCGAACAAGCGTTGAGTTTGTGCTCTTACTTTCGGACAGTCATTCCTCTCATCGTCTTGACTAGTTTTCCAATATCTCGATATCGGACTGTCCGAGAATCAGAATGTGGCAAAACTATTAGTCTTTGGCGTCACCGAGCTTAATGAATCGGTCATGGCAGAGATTGGTTTTAATTCCCAACTCAGGACCGAACTAGAGTCCTCGTCCACGTTATGTTTCCTTCGGCTGCGTCGGCTAAACGTTTAAATTTTCTGCCCACTCGGCAGGTAGATTGTCTGAAGTTTGACACCGAATCGTTGTTCACAGCATTGCATGACTCAGATAAAGACGATGACTTGGATCGAAATTGCTCCGTCAAAATTCGAGGCGATCGACGCAGCCGGAAGACTTTCCCACAATCAAGTGGAATACATGGGTACGGTACGTTCAATTGTGTGCGATGAGCATAACTATTCTCACAAGGAACAGGCCCGAAGACATAGTATCCCATCCCCCTGAAGGGCCTTGGTCAAAGTTGGCTCCGTTCCGCATACTCAGCTTCGACATTGAGACCATGATACCTCCGCGCGGTATCCTAGGGATGCCGCGTTATGAGCACGAGGCGATCATTCAGATAGGGAACATGCTCGCTATAAAGGGTACGTACCAGTTCTCTTCAGTATCATTTGAAGTAGCTATTGACGACGCCATACTATTATCAGGGGCAGATGCACCATATTCGCGCTGTATATTCACTCTGAATAGCTGTTCGCCTATCAATGGCGCGGAAGTCAAGTCTTTTGCGACCGAATCAGAAATGTTACTTGCGTGGAAGAAGTTCGTTATCGAAAGCGACCCAGACATAATCACAGGCCACAATATCGGGCGCTTCGACTTTCCTCAACTGATTCTCCGAGCCGCAGTCCTTGAGCTGGATAAATTTTCGTGCCAAGGTCAGCTGTTTCAAAGCCGATTCATGCGCAGGATGTTGATTTGGGGTTGAGCAGATGTGTATGCTACCGTTGAAAAACTGCCGGTTAATCAGCGGGTTTGGTCTGGTGCTCCTGTCTTGGCGGGTCGTCTCCAGCTTGACACAAACTTATATATGGAGACGTTACAAAGTCGCCGGGTGCTGGGCAAATCGAACACGCTCAATTCTGTCGCTACGGAGTACCTGGGCGACAAGAAAGAGGGTGTCTCATACTTGATGATTAACGATCTTCAGATGGGTGGTCCCCAACAGCGAAAGAGACTTGCCGTCTACTGCTTAAAGGTCCCTCTTCAGAATACGATCCCCCTCATTTATCTGAGTGACGCTTGTCCCAGGATACATACCTTCCTATCCAACTTCTGGAGTCTTCCAGCCTCCGTTGCCTGGAACGTTCCATCGATGCCGCGCGCAAGAGCGAACGATTCATGTACTTGCCGTTGCAACTTACGCGAATTCCTGAGACAGAAGGCCTAGGATGGGCGCATCACGTACTTAGATAAACACTCCAAGAAAATCCATAGTTATCGGGTGTCCACTGTCTGTGCAGCTGCGTGGGGTAGCCATTATCACGCTTTACCTTGAGAAGTCGCGTTGCTTGTACTTGAGGACGTGTTTGATCGTTGATCTTTCGGCCCGATGCTTTTCTCCATCAGCGACCACAACCAAGCCTTGCGGGCATGCCGCTCGACAACAATGCGGATTAGTCGGGGAAACAAGTGCATCTCTCTTCGGAGGGTACACAAAGATTCAAGCTTCAATGTTACTGAACAGGGTGATCTTCTAGCAATCTTCTAGTACTGACAGTGGCCTCAGCTATGGGGCTATTTCTCGCCCGCTCTCAAACAGAGACTTTCGCTAGTACGTTCAAGTACGTTACGAACACGGAGACCCCGTCGGGTTTTGCTCCAGTGCCTTCGAGTCGTCGCGTTGGGACATTCAGTCAGTGGGTTGAATTCGAGCTTGTATGGTATGACCTCGACGAAGCACATGGCGCGAGTGGTTGCTAGTGTTCGTTTCCAAAGATCTATCGGGAAACAGGTCTACTTCGCGACTCGGAATGTCTTCTCCAGGTCTAAACTCCGGGAAAGACTTTACCGGTCATTTATCACCTGTCCTCGACATTGCTCCTACCAAAATCTGGGTATGTCGATATTCCACACTTCCACGCACACACGACTCAGACGTCTTTTAGAGTTGCCGACAACCGTCTTCCTGGGCTTTAGGTTTGGACGCATTTTTTTCACCGGGAAGCTGCGGGTTCTCTTATTGAGGGAAAAGCTTCTGGTTCTATCATAAATCACGATCGACCTTGTTTCGTTCATTCAAGCTCGATTTTGTACCGCCAATGTCCTAATGGGACAAGGGTTCCCCGAACAGTGTGAGTGAATTGCTCCTTATCCGAACGTTTCTGATGGACTGGCTTATAATTGTTCAGCGATAGAGCAGGTGCTTAACCCGTATGATCTGAGCTGAGGTTCAACCTCAATCTCGAAACGAACCCTCACTGCCAAACGAAACTCCAAGGAACCACAGCAAGACCGGGATGGCCGACTCGGATAGTGTAATCTTCGTACAAAAAGCACCGGAACCAAGCGTTGTTTAGTCTCTTATAAACAGACGCTACAACAAAATGAGCGTTGTTCGTGCGCGGAGATCAAAACCAAGATGACGTTAAAACCGTCGACTTTTTGCCCTTGTTCCATTCTCGACGACGTATTACTTTCTAGACCGAGTCTCAAAAGACTTGCGCACTTGAATACACCAAACTACCGCGCACCCCCTTGCATGGTGTACCTGGTGCAGGCAGGATAGGCCGGATGGTACATCACAGTGTTCTGTGTCTCCTCCAAATTTCCCATTGAATTATCAAACTATTCCGGACATCGCCTACTCATTCTGTGATCATCGCAGAGAAGCTGGATCACGCGAACCGTGTCCATGCTATACCTTGCCCAGTGTCCATTTTTACAGCAGCTCTTTTACTGCGTCCGACATCTCCAGTCCACACATAGTTTGCATAAAAGCGGCTGGCTTTCACCCTTTACTCCAGGTTCCGAGACCTTCCACCGTCTGCAATGCGTGCCGTCTTTCTTTCTGCCCTCTCTGTCTGCGTCTCCGTCGTGGCGCAGACGTCGGTCGACGCTTACGTCGCCACCGAGTCGCCCATCGCCAAAGCAGGGCTTCTCGCCAACATCGGTCCCTCTGGCTCCAAGTCCCAAGGCGCGAAGGTAGGCCGTGGACGCTCTCTATTTTTGGCCGCATTTTAAATACCCGTTAGGCCGGAGTCGTCATCGCCAGCCCAAGCACAACTAACCCAGACTATCTCTTCACCTGGACTCGGGACTCCTCCCTGGTATTCAAGGCGATCATCGACCAGTGAGTGTAAACCCACCTCATATCTCGTTTTAATTTGCCTTTTGGCTAGGTTCACCTCCGGAGCAGACACCACGCTACTGGGCCAGATCCAAAATTTCGTCACCGCTGAAAAGATCTTGCAACAGGTGTCTAACCCCAGCGGAACCGTTTCCAGTGGCGGACTCGGGGAGCCTCATGTAATTGCTCATTTCTCGTGGAATTCTGTTCTCAACGGTGCCTTCGCAGTTCAATATTGATGAGACTGCATTTACAGCGGCCTGGGGACGGTAAGATTATCAATAATTTAACAAACGCGACCGTTGTTCAACTGTCTAAATTCAACCATGTGTTTAGGCCCCAGAGAGGTAGGTCTAATTCTGACCCATAAACGTATGTGTTGGTTCTTAACGACTGCCATGACAGATGGCCCTGCTCTTCGAGCCACTGCGATGATCGAATACGCCAACTGGCTGCTCAAAAACACAAGCGTGTCGGATGTTTTGGCTAATCTCTGGCCCACAATCAAACTCGATCTCGACTACGTTGCTGCTGACTGGAATCAAACAACGTACGTTTCATGCGTCTGTAGTTCAGACTACTCCCAGTAATTCCTGTCGTTCAATTAGCTTCGACCTCTGGGAGGAGGTATCTTCCTCTTCCTTCTTTACGACGGCAGTCCAGCACAGATCACTGCGTGAAGGCGCGGCGCTCGCCACTACTCTCGGGCAGACGTCGGTCGTCAGCAATTACAACACTCAAGCTGCGAATATTCTGTGCTTCCTTCAGTCGTACTGGAACCCAACCGGTGGATACATCACTGCGAACACGGGCGGAGGAAGATCCGGGAAAGACGCCAACACGGCTTTGGCTTCTATCCACACTTTTGACCCGGCTGCCGGTTGCGTACGTATTGCAGCAATTATCCAAATATTTTCCAACCAATGATTGAATTCTTTTCAGGATGTAAACACCTTCCAACCCTGCTCTGACAAGGCTCTGTCGAGTTTAAAGGTTTATGTTGACTCTTTCCGGTCCATATACAGTATAAACAACGGAATTGCGTCCAACGCAGCCGTTGCAACCGGAAGGTACCCTGAGGATTCCTACATGGGCGGTAATGTGAGTCGGCATCTCAGCAACATCGAATCAGTCTTGGTTGAACAGTCTTATTTCAGCCCTGGTACCTTGCTACTGCGGCAGTCGCTGAGCAGCTTTACGACGCCCTGATTGTATGGAAGGCCCAAGGCTCGCTGAACGTTACCTCCGTGTCGCTCGCCTTCTTCCAGCAATTCTCGCCCTCGGTGGCGGTCGGCACATACGCCTCCTCGACGTCGACTTTCACCAGTTTGGTCTCTGCGGTCCAGACGTTCGCCGACGGATTCCTTGCTATTCACGCCAAATATACGGTTCGGCATCTGTTTAAATAGTCGGTCCCTTTGTACAAGCTGATGCGAACATGGGTTTAGCCCTCGAATGGCGGTCTCGCGGAACAATTCAGCCGCGACAGCGGTATCCCGGTCAGCGCCGTCGACCTCACCTGGAGCTACGCGGCGGCGCTCACAATGTTCGGTGCGCGCGCAGGAGTAACGTCACCGGGGTGGGGCGCGGCGGGGCTCACCGTTCCCACCACTTGCCAGACTAGCGGAGGCGGAGGTGGTGGTGGATCCCCGCCTACCGGAACCGTCGCTGTGACATTCAACGTTGTCGCAACTACCGTCGTTGGCGGTGCGTTTATCTTGTTCAACCATGTTGACGGATCCGTCCGGTTTATTTTTGTTGTGCAGAGGACATCTATATCACCGGAAGCGTCGACTCGCTAGAGGACTGGTCCCCGGACAATGCGCTGATCCTGTCGCCCGCCAACTACCCGACCTGGAGCAGTACGTCAACTTTTAGGTTGTGTTGTTTACGACGAGGTGACTGACTCGCGAGCAGTTACGGTTAACGTCCCGGCGTCGAGCGACATTCAGTACAAGTACATCCGCAAATTCAACGGGGCGCTGACTTCCTGGGAGTCTGACCCAAACAACGAGTTTACGTCGCCGTCCAGTGGAACGTTTACTCGAAACGGCGAGTGTTCTTTTGGAAACCTTGACCCATCGGACTGACGAAACCAGTAGATGTGTGGCGCTGAAGTCCTTCTCGCGTCACATTCAACGAAGCAATGAGGACAGTTGCATACCCTTTGTTGTTTATTGTTCGACCCATATAAAGTGATTTTGACTTTCTCTTTGACGATTCGGCTGTCTCCTTCGACCCGATCCTGGAAGTCCTCAAGGGAAGCTGCGCTCAACGCTACTTTACATCTATGTTCATCTAAGATAGTCAAGCAAATTCCAAAAGAATGTCCCAGAAATCCATATATCCAACCCACCTAGGCTGTCAACGCCTTCCCCAAGAACTCGGCCATCTCGTCGAAATGCGAAGCATACAGCTCCTCCGCATTCGGGGCATAATCAAGCGAATGAGTCGCGCCTTCGATCACAAGCAGCCGCACAAACACTCCCGCGCGCTGCAGCAAGCGGTGCATATTCTCCGACTCGACGAGGGCGACAGCAGTGTCGTCAGCGCCGTGGCAGAGGAACGTTGGTGGGAATTCCGCGGTGACGTTTAGCTGCGGCAGTACCGCGTGGTGCTCGAGCGGGATGCGCGCCTTCATCGCCTCATGAAGAGCGTCCGGGCCGTGTAGTACGGTCTTGAGCAGGGGCCGAAGTTGCGCGGAGAGGCTGGGCTCGTGCTGGCCTGTGAAATAGTCGAGCATGACGCCGAACTGGAGGTACAGGCGAGGAAGGGGCATGCGCGGATTGGCGGGCCATCCGGGGGTCGGCGAAGACGGCGGGTGATACGCCAGCTCCGAGTCAGTGATTGTTTCTAGGGACTTGCATCTAGGATAGACGAACTCGGCAAAGTCTTTTGGATCTAGAAGCTCGCGTCCGAGAAAGAACACTTCTTTTTTTACACTTAGGCACTGAGGGGTCTAAAAGGCATCAACACTGCCCAGGACAGGGGAAATAAGGACTTACAAAAACATTGCCCCCCATGCCGTACATTGAAAGCACTGCCTTGGGTTTTGGGGATGCGTGTATGGCGGCCAGATATGCGCACATGCCCCCCGCGCTAGAGCCCGCAACTGCGAGGGAGGTCGAATCGACGCCGAAACGGACGCCGTCCGCAGTAAAGCATAGATCATTCTGGGCCAGATACAAGAAGAGATCCTTAATGTCGTCGATTATTTCATGAACTGTGCAGCTGGGAAGAAGGCGATAGTCGGCGGAGATGAAGATGAAGCCAGCAGCAACCATCCGAGCTTTGGATGGGTTGAATGGGCAATAAAACAGGCAGAGAAAATATCCGACCTTTCAGCCAAGTTGGAAACCAGCTAGTGCGATTCCCCACAGTGAGACCACCGCCGTGAAAGTAGACAACCGCAGGCAAACGAGGGTAAGGGGATTGCGACTCCAAGTGAGGCGCATAGACGTTCAGATGAACAGGTATTTGGCCGATTTTCTTGTAACAGACATCTAGGCAGTCCATGGAGGAATCTGCAGAGCAAAGAGCCAGCAAAAAAGGAAAGGAAAGACAGCGGCGACAAGGTGGAGGTGGAAGGTAAGACAAGCTGGCACTGCCGTCTGTGCCGTCGGCCGGCGGCGCTGATCCGAGTCCTAGACTTGGCTCCAACACAACCACAACCAGTCCGCTCCAGTTCGCAACCACTCGGCGCTGCGACGGGTTTCCAAGTAATCCGACTTCAAGCCAAGCGTTCCAAGCTACCAGCCCTTGCAAGAAATAAACTCACTGGCAGTCCATCTCAATTTTTCTCTTTGGCGCGCGAAGGTTGTCGGAAGCCGCAAGCCCTACACTCCCAGATGCAGTCCCCTCGATTGGCATCCCCAGTGAGGCAACGGTGAGCAGTGCGTCCAGTGTCGTCACTTGCCTTTTGCGCATATCAAACTCGAGGAATGATGCGGAAGATCTCCGCCATGCGCGAATCCTTGCACACATGCTGCTCGAAATATCCTCAGCTCTAGACTTTGTGGTGGTGTGCTCTTCTCCCCCGCCGCCAGCGAGGCCGGCCGTCCTCCAACGATGGACGACGCCCAGACGCGCCGGGCAGTGGTCTCGTATGTTCCATATTTCCTCGAAAGCTGCCGCGCATGAAGTATTTCTTGAATTTCTGCAGAAGCCTACTCGCGGGCTCGTGGTGCAATGCAGTACTCTTCACGCTCGAGGTTGCGCTGTGCGTCATGTACATGCGGCGCTGGAAGCTGGAGCGCCACTTTCATTACGGGTTTCTCGTCTTCCTCGTCAACGATGCGGTGGGATCGCTAGCCATTTGCGCCAATGTGTACCTTGTTTTGGTCGAGTCGAAAAATCTCTCATGGCCGATCTCCGTGCTTCTTATCTCGACGGCCCTCTCTGCCCTGATAGAGCAGACGTTCTTGCTTGTATGTTTCCCGATAAATCCAATTCGATGTCCTAACAATCCTGCAAGCATCGATATTGGATGGTGTACGTGCTTCTTATATGCGCAGTGCCCTCTTTTAATTGCCACAATATCAGAACCAAAAACACACTCTGGAGCGCGTGCATCATGCTTTTGTCGGTGATGCATGTACGTTCGAGCTTGTTTGGCTTTGCAAGTGTCTAATGTCTATCTCCCGTTCCACAGCTAGCACTGGCGATATCCGCCGTTGCGCTGCGCGGACCACACGGGGAGCGCATGGCCATTAACGGATTCACCGTGGTGCGCATTCCCGCATCACGCATACTCCCATATCTGACATTGCACAGACTGCGTAAAGTCTTGTCATCCCCTGCCGCGTCCCACATATCTAACGCCTCTCAGAATTGCTGCAGTAATATGTACAGTCGTAGACGTGCTCATCGCACTGAGCATGGTCCGCGCCCTGCTCGTGATACGTCCAATGTCGCGGTCCACGAAGCAGTGCGTGTTTGCATCCACAAAACCTTTTTTGTCGCTGACGCCCGCTACCCCCTCTTCCAGCCTTATCCGCTCCGTGTGCATCAACGCCCTGGCAACAGGCGTCGTCGTAGCCGCCGTCACCCTACTCGCTATGATCAGCACCGTCGTGCAGTCTCTCAACCGTAACAGTGTGTCCATCCTGTCGCGTATTTGCACACCTCCCTAACGCCCCCGCAGTCTTCGGCACCTTCTTCGCCATCATGGGCCGCGTGTACTCGCTCACCATCCTCGTCAACTTCGTCCAGCGCAACAAACAGCTCCCTACGAACTCGGTGCACGTCTCGCAGTCACGGCCCGTGTTCGTCATTAGTTCACGGGATGGCGCGCGGACGGGGACGGGGACGCGGGTTACGCTCGACGGGCGCGGCGGCACGCCCGAGGCGCGCTCTATGCTCAGTTCGTTCAGCAGCCCCGGTATGCTCGTGAATAACGCAGATCCAGAGGCGGCCTCGGCCTCCGAGTCCAAGGACGACCTTTCCGCCCCACCTAGGTACGTATGGTACCCAGGCTGTCCGATTCAATGATCAAGCTATCTCCCAGACCCAGTTGTGTCCCCTCGCGCTACTCCTCCAACCCGTCCACGGATGAGGCGAGGCGCCCGATGCACAACCCTTCCGCACTATCGCTCCCACAGTCCTCACATAGCATACACCAGCCTTATGTATCATGTACAAGAGAATCTATACAATAATGCCTACAGAATCAATATAATAACGGTGGACGCGATAGAATTGGGGGAATAGACTGCACTACCCCGGTGGAATCTCTTTTGGCTGCCGAGCTCGAGTGGGTCGTCGGGCAAGAGTCATGCAATGAAGCTTGCATCGGGCAAATAGAAGGCGAGAAACGGTCGTCAGCCGCACTAATTGTGCGATAATACTGCGTATAATACAACAGAAGCGCTCCAAGCAGGTAAGACCAAATAAGTAAGTAAGTGTACGTCGTAGCGTGTCATAGCAGTCCTTCAAAAAAAAGCCATCCATCCATCCCTACAACAGGCCTTTAGAGCACACGCGCCGGTGCTCATCCCAATCCTTGCGCTGATGGTCGAGCGAGCAGTACTTGACAAGACGGCACTTGCTGCACGTCTGGCTCACGATCTTGACGCGGCCCGACTCGCCGCTGCTCTCGGAGCCCTCCGTGCTCCCGTCGCTGCCACTCCCTATCGCGACGCCCTCGGTGTTGAAGCACACGTCGCAGTCGATCCAGTTGCACATCTGCCGCCGCTTGACGCGCTTCCCGTACCGCCCGCCGCGCTTGATGTCGAGCACCTGGGCGCCCTCGGGGCCGCGCCGCGGGAAGCGAATCATCTCGCAGTCGTCGGTGCAGCACGGGTTCGGGCAGCCCGTGGGGTAGTCGAAGAAGAGGTCCGCGGAGGGGACGTACGAGCGGTGGGTGAAGATGATCTGCGAGTACGAGGTCGTCTGGTGGGAGAAGAGGATGAGGAAGCGCGGGCGCTTCTCGTACAGGAGCGCGCGGAAGGTGAGGTCGATCTGCGGGAAGCAGGGCGTGCGGCGCTGGCGCGCGAGGGTGTGGGTGATGCGCATGTGGTCGTGTTGGATCTGCCGCTCGACGCTCGGCTTGCAGGTGCGGCCGAAGGTGTTCTGGCAGACGAGCTTGAAGAACGCGGTGACGTCGTCCATCTCCTGGCGTTTGAGGTCGGTGACAATGATGAAGATCTCGTCGCAGCCGCCGTCGTGCATGCCTCTCAGTAGCATGAGTTCGGGGAGCTGTGCAGCGACGTCAATTCTATCCTTACAGACACGAACCCATGAACGAACCATGGTGAACACTACAGGCATCATGGGGAGTTTGCGCTCTTGCATGGAACGGTGGTGATATAGATGCGTCGTCCATGTCCGATCCTAATGCCTTTAGCCGGGCATTCAAAACAGATACTCTAGCCCACTCACAAGCGGGATAAGGCGCCCCGTGTCAACTGTGCGACAGAAAATGTTCTCAGGGACAAAGTCTCCTTTATTCCATACAATGCTCTGCTTGTCGTGAGCCGCGTGCTTCCGCTCGCGGACGTCTCTGAACCACTCGTGGTATGCATCGTGGCCATAACCGCGGTGCTCGAGCCATTTATCGATGAGCATGTCCGTCGAATCGTGAGACAATGTCGTCTTCACAAGCTCAGACATAGAGAGACTTGGGGGCGAAAAAAGCGAGTAATAACGCGAACGACGGGGCATATTGGCCAGAGAATGGACGGGGGACCAGCAGGAACGGTATTCAGGCCTCGAGGTCGTGGTGGTTGCAGAACAAGACGCGTTAATTGGGCTCCAAACAAATGTAAACCCCAATCGGTCCCTATCTGACTCCCATCCCGACCATATAACGCCCACAGTTCAAGCCCGTTCGCTTTACCAGCTTGCAATTTGATCCTCAAAGCTACCAACACTCGACTCTCGTTTGATCTGGACGCGCTGGGCGATCGCGGGGTGAAAAACTTGAAGCCCTTTGTTCACAGCCTAAGTTGGCGGCCCGTTGCAGCCTGCTGTGCCTCGAGCTCCGCAGCGGCATTTACTTGGTCACCCGACGTCTGTGCGTTCTTAGAGTTGTCTTAGAGCCTCGAAAAGTCCACAAAACCACCGGCTCTTGCCTAGTCTTGTGACGCTATCTCGCTGCTCAATAGCGTTCAGTGGGGTAAAACGTGATTTTTCTCAGCCTCAGTCGACCAGGTCACAAGAGCGTAGCCGTGAAATGTTTTCCATCACCGCCGAGGAAATAGTGAATTTGACGCGCCATGGCCGACATAAGGCGGAATTTATCGACAATCTTCCGTCTTTCTTCGCATGCAACAGTGTCTGGCAATTCCAGGACAATACTTACTGGTAGAGATCCTGTTTTACTCCGCCCTTCCCGAACCAGATCCGGTGCGTTTTTTGAAACCATATCCGTTCGCCTCTCTAAGGGGTGACAAGTTGATGACTTCTGGCCCGAGAACTTCAAACCCCATTTTCTTATAGATAGGGACCTATGAATTGCGTCAATGAGGGCGGTATAATATTACCGGGAACTACGCGTACCGCCCCGTCTCCCATTGTCTCAAGCACAATGTCGGTAGAGGTGAGTTTAGCCTCCGGACCTGTTAGCCGGATGTACGCATAACATATTGAACAGGAATACCTTTTCTTCGACAGCGCGCATTATGGCCATACCGTATCCCTTCTTCTGATGCTCTGGCAGGACGCCGAAGGTTTGCAAGTGGTATGAAGCAAGCTGCTGGCCGGGTCCGTACAACTTCTCGGGCACTTCATCCGTGATGGTCAAGAACTGGCCATATGACGGGAATTAGCCAGAATTTCACTGCTGCAGAGATAGGGAATAGCGTCACATTATCCCACCAGCGTTGAGAGTCGTCGTCGAGAACCTGCATCGTCTGGTCCCAGCCCGCGCTGCGCTGCTCAGGACTGTGCACTCGTGAAGCAACATGCGACTTGCAAAGTCAGCAACCACAAACCTGGACAAAAACTTCTGGCCTGGACCAAACCACAGGCCCACACCGACTATGCCTGTCCCTGGTAGCTCTGCAATGAAAATCTGGCCTCCTATGACAGTCGCCTTGACATGCGCTAATAGAAACGGCTCCACGAGACTCTCATCGCGGAGAGCACCCAGAAAATACCCTGCAGTTCAATCCCCCTTAACAACGATGGTGAAACAAGAGATGTGATGCGGACTCTTTCCAAAGGCCTCGTGAAGCACGCGTGTCGCTTCCTGGATTTCTTGGTCTGCGACAGCAGGATGAGATCGATGAGATCTTGTCGAATACGAGCGAATGTATAGACTTGCCGGTCGGCTCGACAGCATGTCTGACTGAGATAGACATCTAGAGGATGGTAGTAAAAGATAGCCTCCTGAAGCTGTACTAGTAGCAGCGCTTCAAGTTGTTGGAAATGTCGAGGTGTGTGGTGAGGTCCAAGAGAACACCACTCGGACCCACAAATCTTACAGCCTGAGATACTTATGCCAGCGCTGATTTTGGGCTGCCCTAAGACGCCCACATGTACATCCTGCTCATGGTTGAATTCAAGCGCTCGGCGCGGTGCGGCACAGCCGCCCGTCACGGTGACTCGGACGAACTCTGCCGCAGCCAATGCGGATCAGAATACTCCAGCTTGCTGCTTGAACCCAGCCTCTTCAAAGCCTCCCAGGCTTCTGCTTATAACCCGAGGGAATCACCATTGTCAGAGTAATTGAACCTCTGAGGCGACACCCAAACGAAACCGCTACTAGCCATGTCAAACTCGAAAAACAGGGTCCTCAAGAGTCAAGATCTTCCGGGGCTGACTGAATACATTCCCTCGGACAAATGCAAGAACATCGTGCTCATGGTGCGTAGGTTCTGAGTGCAACTTGATGCGGGACGTTCATCTGTGGTCGTATCAAGCTTGGAGCAGGTGCGTCCGGCGCTCTGTATTGGGGGACGGTAACTTAGTCATGCGCTGGATACAGGCGTGAGCACCTCCGCCGGAATTCCCGACTTTCGGTCGCCCGATACTGGTTTGTGAAGTTTCCTTCCCATAGATTAGTATTCACCTCTGTTGACCAGGTCTCTACGTACGCCCGCCCTGCGAAGAGTTCCCGATGATGCTAATACTGCTGCCTCAGGCTAATCTGGAGCGCCTGAGGCTGCCCTACGCCGAAGCCGTCTTCGAGATCAACTTTTTCCGCAAGAACCCCAAGCCATGTATTCGCTGCCGGCAAACTCACTGCGTCGGATTTCTGATTTTTCTTTTCTTCTTTTTTCATCAGTCTACATACTCGCGCACGAACTCTACCCAGGCAAGTTCCGGCCCACGATCACCCACTCGTTTATCCGCTTGCTCGCGGCGCACAAGCTGCTGCACACCTGCTTCACGCAGAATATCGGTCAGCCCGCATTTTCCTCCGCCAAGAACTGACTACGGACTTCAACAGACACCCTAGAACGTCGAGCAGGAGGTACAACCTTCTTCTTGGACTCGATCCGTGAATTTAACACCCACAATGTAGTCCCGGACGACAAGATCATCGAGGCGCACGGGAGCTTCGCAACGCAGCGCTGCATTGAGTGCATGCGGACGTTCGACGGCGACAGGATGAAGCGCATGGTCCTCGCCAAGGAGATCCCGCGCTGCGACACCTGCGGCGGCCTCGTCAAGCCCGACATCGTTTTCTTCGGCGAGTCGGTGAGCCTTCTGCACCACTTACTTGCTTCTAACCTCGAGCGCTCATCACGGCTCCCAGCTTCCCGACGACTTCATCGACGCAATCCCGAACGTCGCGAAAGCGGACCTGCTGATCGTCATGGGCACGTCGCTGACCGTGCACCCGTTCGCGGGCCTCGCCGAGCGCGCGGCACCGCACTGCCCGCGCGTGCTCATCAACCTCGACCGTGTGGGCAGCATCGGGCGGCGCCCGAACGACGTCGTGCTGCTGGGCAAGTGCGACGACGTCGTGCGGGATCTGTGCAGGCAGCTCGGGTGGGAGAAGGAGCTGGAGGCGCTGTGGGCCAAGACGGAGGTGAAGAAGGCGTGGGAGACGTGGGAGGGCACGGAAGAGGCGGAGGCTGAGGCTGGCGGTGAAGGGGAAGGCGAGAAGAAGACCGCGGAAACCTTGGTCGAGGAGATCACTGAGGAGATTGGCCGGAAGCTGGACGCCGACACTGAGGCTGCAGGCCGAGGCGAGGAGGAGGACGTAGTCAAGGAGATAATTGAGGCGATCGGGCAGAAGCTGAATCTCAAGGAGGAGCCCGACTACAAGACCGCTGCTGGGAAGGAGATAACTGATAAAATCGAGCGGAGGCAGAAGCTCGAGGAATCCAAGATCCAGCCGCTGTCTGCTGGCAAGGAGGAGAATGTTCCCGACAAGAAGGAGGACACTGTGTCTGGTCCGGTGGATCCAGATCCTGCAGCAGGCAAGCTTTGACGGACAGGACTGTATTTGCGTAGACTGTACAAACACCTGCATGTATACTATATTGGACCTTTTTGCGATACGCTTGCAATGTACATTGTATGCTTTCTCGGCTCGGCCAACATGTTGCTTTTCCCCATATTTGCTGAGGGCTTAAGCTTCGGACGGACAGATACGAATGCGGGGTCCCCCGATACATTGGCCATCCTGAATTACAAGGTACTTACGCCTACCGTGTACCGGCCATGATCCGCTCCACCTCCATCTGAACGCGAGCGCGCGCAGAGATTCCCGCGCCAGTGGACCCTCCAATGAATCTACCCTTCGCAAAGCCGTCTGTCACGCCGGCATAGATCAGCTCCAGTATCTTGACCCACTGATGCCCCCAGACCTGCAGCGCATGAGACCCAAGGACGTCGAGCCCGACTGGATCGTAGTACACGATACTTATCAGTGAGAGGTGTAGAAATGTGAAAGCATACCATAGATCAGCTGCGCCGCCACGGGCGACTCCAGCAGACTGTGAGTGTTCAGTATTCGCACAAACCACAACCAAAAGCGCGGAAGCTGGAACATGGGGTGCATCGGGCGCGTCTGTGGCGGAATCCGGAGGATATGGAAGTACAGGCGCATGAGCCCCGCGACGCGGTTCATGTACTCCACAGTGCACTCTATGACCCACGGGGAATCAAGTTCCCGTTGCGCGGATATGCGGTAACCCATCACCTTCATACGCTCCGCATTGTCCTTCCAGGGCCGGCCATCGAAGTCTATGTCTGGCACTGCACAGGGGATGGCCCACCCGCCACAGCGTTGTATGAGCTTGGCGAAAAAGATGTCGGGGAAGGTCTCGAGACATTCGAGCATTGTAAAGGCGACCTGAGCGAGCGGGATGGCCGCCTTATTCACCGCGGTCACTTCGATCTCGGCCTGCATGAGGAAGCTCTTGGCGAGGGAGGATATCAGTGCGGTGTAGAGCATTGGTGGGTGGCGTTGCGGGGGCATGACGACTTGGTCGTGGATGAAGTCTGTCTTGAGACGGGATATTAGATGTAAGGATACGGGAAAGTTGGGCGGCCATACAATTTCCAGAATTGCTCTCGGGTCATTCGTGAGCTGGCCAATCTTCGGCGTGATCTTTCGCCTTCGCTCTCCCCACGCAGACTTGGCAGCCTTGACTGACTTGATAGGTCTCGTGGTGGTCGTCTTGAGAGCCTATTGCCATTGGAGAGCGTCAAAATGAAAGAGATGGACTCCTGCACGAACCATGAGAATGGACCGCGTATTCCACCATTCCTCCTCTGGAGTGGTCAGTCCAGCAGCCTCGAGACGGTCAGCTTTGCCTTTCGCGCCCCGAATCCGCTGTGTTGTATACCTGTGCGACGGTTTGAGCGCATGGATTCGGACGCCGCATGGGCACTTGATCAAGACGGAAAGCCTCCAGAGCGTTCATGAGTCCATCGTCAACCTGATTTTGTTAGCTTTAGCAAGAGACCGTTATCCTCTATCACCTGTTGAGCATATCTGGCTGAAAGGAATCGGGCAGACATGGTGGTTGAGTCAAGACGGGAATCGTTTGGGAATCGTGGGAAATTCACCCGGCACGGCGGCATAACCGTCTTCTTTTCAACCACCACCGTCCAAGAAAGTTGACTGAACGTCGCGGCTCAGAAAGCCTCAGCTAGAGACTAGGGCTATTCTCCAAACCTTTTTTCTCTGGGTCAGTTGACCGCCCAGGTTCGCGGCTGTAAATACCTTTCCGGAGGCGAAGAAGAAGCCAGAGTTGGTCTCAGATCCCAGGGATTGATGCTCGGTCAGTCAGGAACGCGTACAAAGTCTACGGACGTGAAACTGGCCTTTCCAGACCATCGAGAACGGGTCCTTCCGCTTTAGAGCGCGCGTCCAAGTTTCATTACACAAGTCTAACGCCGTGAGCACCACTGCCTTTCTAGATCTTGTATTTCCATGGACATAAATCGACGAGAATGTTTCAGAGGCCTTGTCCCGAGCCGGCCTGCTACTTCTATAGCGTGGAAGATCGCGCGCCTCTCTCCGTCTACATTTCTCCGTCTACATTTCTACATCGCCTGTTACGGAATTACGTTATACCCCCGATTGGAACATACTCGACTGCTCCTTTCTACGGGCTCAAATACGCTGAGGCGATAAGTTTGGGATAATTACAGACACGGCAAGTCCCTTGGATTGCAATTGCCACACCATCTGAAAGGCTCTGGAGGGTGCATAGGTCCACTTGATTGATACAATAATAAATGTTGTATCTACACGGCGAACAGCCAAGTACTATGGCCAAGTGTGGCCACCCTAGGTTACGCGGGTTGCGGCAAGCGGACGGAAGCTAATCCACACACTATGGTTCCCCTTTAAACGGGTCCGCGCATTGCATAAAGACTAAGCTCGCCTTCTCAAGCCTTGCAGTGACCACTCCGCACTCACCTCTCTACCCACTTCGTTTATCGTCTCCTTTCGGACCAGCCATGCTACTCTTGCTGCACAAACCAAAGCCTCCCATATCTCACAGAGCATACGATGAGGAGACGTTGGTCGACGTCGAACTCGGGCTGGACTCAAAGTCTGCCAAGAAGCGATCCATCAAGTCGTCCATTGGAGCCATCTTTGGCTCGAAGCGGCGCGAAGGAGCCCCAACCTACCCATCGCATGAGCCAAAATCTCTCCCATGCGCCGAGCCTTTCAACTACCCAAAACGAAGCACCAGGGCACGCAGCGCGCAGGCCGTCAAGAGGTTGAGGGCACGCATGTTGAAGTCGCGCAGGACACCGGCCGCTCTTCAGAGGTGTGTTCGAGAGCTTTCCCAACGAACTTCCGTGGCATTGAGATTATTGCAAGGTCGGACAGCCAGATGACCCTGCTGGATGCGGACTCGGCGCTGGCCCACAAACCAAAAGCGTCTCGCGCTGGCGTGGAAGGTGGCCATTCACCCAAACTGCTGTTTAAATTTTTGGCGTTGAAGATACCGATTTCCCTGAGGTGGGTACTTTGATTTGAGTCAACCACAGCGAATATAAATTCTCGCAATAGGCTTAATCCAGTAAAGCGCGCGCTTGAGAGGCAAGGCTAGTTCACCTCATAGTATGGAGTTTAACTGTTTATTTGCAGGCTGGTAGCACAGCTCGGGCGAAGGTTTGTGTTTCGTCTATGCCAAAATGCCTCGCTGATGAATCTGGGATAGCGCTTTGGGGGTGCTCATACCAATTCTGAAGGGTGTCGGAGGCATCGTAAGATTCTTTTTGGACCTTGGGTGCGCAATCTTTCAGACACAAAATGTGCATGACATTTACCTTTCTTTTAGCTGGGGCGTTGTGAAGCTGTAAGCGTCCATGCGTAATCGTTGAGGAATGAATTTTCAAAATATTCCAGCTGCTTCTGGGTTGCGAAGGCGGTTTTGATTGGGTAGGTGGTGTCTAGTATTCTGCTGCGTCCGTTCAACCATTTGAATCAGCGCTCTCGCTCAAGTCGTCTTTTGGGGATGCTGGTGAGCACTGGATTCCCTTTACCTCCTTCGACTCTTCGACTCTTTGGCTGACCAGTCTATCTTCTCACTAAGTGGATCTGGGCTGGCTCTTCTCCCTTTACTTCCAGTGTACGCCATCATCCGTGCGATTTCTCCTTGGCTAGCGGGCCATGTGAAAGACCCTGTTCATTTTATGTGAGCCTTCTGGTGTTTTAATACAAATAAATTCTTTACACTCATCCACAGACTTTTCGGTCCGTGGATGTTGCCAATGGCCTTGTTGTGTTGGCTGTTGGGTGAAAAGTTTCCTGGGGAGCCTGTAAATTACTAATGTACAATACTATGACTAAAATCAAGTACCCTACGCCTTACGATATGTTACGAACGAAATTAAATACCCCATGTTCCATCCGCGGGACCACTGAATGGCAGATTCCCCAAACATCTTGGTCACGTGCCGGTCAAAGCGCAATATCGCTCTCACGTGAGTCCCAACAGTGGGGAAAGCGCGTCGACTTTCTATGCCCAGAGATCAACTATCTCTACATGGCCCTTGGTTGAAACAAAGTGCCTTACTCTTGGCCCTGTAGTGCGGCCTCCCTATTATGATGAACAATCGAAGTCGGAGGTTACCTGCATGTTTAATGCACAGGCTTATTGGTTTGTGTAGTCTAAACTTGAACCTGCCCTTCTTTTTCTGTTGCACGGAGCCTTCATTACTTTGCCGTGGCCCGTGGGTGATGAATCTGCTGAATTTGGGCGCTTTCTCACATCTATTGTAAAACTGCCCTACTGCGGGTGGATTTCTTATGAGGTTGATGGCGGGTCCGGGGCATGAGGGGCTTTCGTCGGTTTGTTAGATACACGCTCAAAATATCTCGAGAGCCATCATGAGTTGATACAATGAAAAACTGCATGCATAGATAATCGGTCGGAGTGTACAGGCATTCCCTCGATTCTCTCCACCTCGATTGATATTATGTGACAATGTGTTGCGCTGTCGCAGCGATGAATTTGGGGTATCTAAATAGCAGCTAAGAAAAGGAGTCCATACAGCCCACTCGATCACCGCCCGACAGCGTCCGCTTTCTCCGGGGCCTTCCAGTCCTTGAGCCACTCCCGAACGAAGAAGATCATCTCCTCGTGTATCTTGCGGATCTCCGCCGGCTCGTCAGCGAGATTGAGCAGGCCGTACTCGTCGTAGTGGTGCACACCACCTGCCAGAAATGATCACAGTCGCGGTCAGGGTGATACACTCGAGTGCGATGTACGCGGAACGCACCAGGTATGATCTTGAACGGCCGCAGCACGGTATCTTCGCGGTCATACGCGTAGTCGCTGTGTGGTGTTGCGGGCCGCCACGGGTCGACTGTGCGTGGGATGTCACGAGAAGCGCGGAGGAAGAGGATCACTACGCACTGTCGCCGTCGATGATAGCGAGCCGGTCTGCTGCGATGTCGAAGTCACCCAGCTGGTTCACCACGGTGACGTTCGGCAGCGTGGGCACAGTGAAGTGCTTGCCCGGAGGGTACGCCTAGGACGTGGAGATATCAGTGGAGCGTTAATGGACAAGGAAAGCTCCCATTATACCATGCGGCAAATCTTAGATTCGTAGGCGAGTGTGAGTAGCTTCGAGATTATGCGCGGGTGCTCAGGGTCTGGCGGGGAGGTCTTCGTGGCCGACATGGTCAGCGGGAGCCGCTACAGCATCAGAACGACGTACGGAGAAGTAACCCCACTGTAGCAAGTAGCGATGAGAGTGCGAATGCTGGTAGTTGGAGATCGACAAACCTCGGTGCAGACTTGGAAGAGCCAGAGACGCCACTCCTGGTCCAGGCCGACGTCCTCGTATTGTTCCTCGTTCCAGGTTCCGAAGCACTGTGGGTCATGGCGGTTAGATTACACGGAGCGCCTAAGTAAAACCAGTTCACCTCGTCGGTGCTGTTACCCTCAGGGCATCGGGAAACGATATTCTGTATCGACGTCATGGTGGGCATATGTACGCAGAAGAAGCGGGCGCACCGTCTTGATGTATTTCGCGTAGTTGATGATGGTGAAGTCGACCGCGAGACCCCCGGGCAGGGTAGTCGTTCGTTCCGGCGCATCGTACGGAAGCTCACTCAACGAGGTCAAGCCCGAGCCAAACGGCGGCTTGTCGAGCGCGGCGCAGAAGTCGTCGAAGCGCGTCGAGTAGAAGTCTGGGTGCCAGCACTTGGACTGCCACGAGCCAAGCGGAGACTAGAACAGTTTTAGTAACAGCGAATGGAGTGGAAGTGTCACAGCACCTCGAGGACAGAGACAAAGTCGTCGTCGTGCCTCACGTCCGAGAGGCCAAACAATGACTTGAGGGGACCGGTGAAACGGCCGGAAGCGAGGATTGAGTCGATGGTTTTGATCGAGTTTTCGAGATGCCTGGAGCAGACGGGGTCTGCGGCTGCGCGGATGATCTCGAAGTACTCCCAGTTAACGATAGCCGCATGGGTAACGCCTGGTGTTTTGGTAAGCAAATGGAGCCGAAGGGCAAAGACAACGAACCGGAGGAAGCGATGGCACCGTAGACGAGGTCCGGATAGAGAATTTTCATGTGGGCGGCACGAGCCCCAGCATACGAGCCCTACGCTAGTCAGCAAAAGAGACGTGTAAAAATGAGAGCATTGCAAACCCCATAGTAGACCCAAGGCGTATTGGGAGCCGTCAGGTCCTCGTCGATGCCCTGGAACTTGACGTTCGCCATGAAGTTGGCACTGTCGGACGCAGACTGGTCGTTGTTAAGCCATCTCAGATTATCGGTTGTGAAGTCGGCAACGGGAACGGATTTTCCTGAACGGATTTAGATAGGAGACGTTCGGTCCATCGACATTCCGTACCGTAGTACCGATGTTCCAGGACGACACCGACGCCTCCGGTACTGCGCGCAAGAATCTCCACGATTCCTGATAAATAAATAATTCAGCAAGGCATGCAGCGTCTCCGCTAACACACGCACCTGTGTCTAAGAATGGAATTCGATCCTACAGCACGCACTTCAGGCAATGGTTCACTCCCGAGAAACATACAGACCACGCCGCTAGTCTCTCCGCCATCAAGTACAATGACAGGGCCACCTTCACTAGCATTGTAGTGACGCGTATTTATCCAGTACCGCTGCAAGAACGTGGCATTCGAATTCTTATCGAAGTGGTCCACCGGCTGGCGGAACCATTGAGCTTTGAAACCAGCAACATCGTCAGTATCCCGCGTTGACCCGAAATTGTCCTGAGAGCCGTCCTGAACGAAGAACTTTGCGCGGGAACTTGAAGCAGCAGCCTGTTTCTCAAGTTTCCATAAATTGACTCCTTGAGGCCCGAGAACGCGCAGATGGTCCAGCATAGCCTGAACCGAGACACCCAGGAGGAGCCCAGGGAGTACACAGAGGCCCAGTTTCATGGTGCTGGCTTGGTGCTGGCAGTACTGAACGAAGCCGAACTCGCGAAGCCAAAACCCACGTGCCGCGGCCAACCCGTTTGCCCGTTTTGACTCCTGCCACCACCTTGTTTCACTACTTAACGTCTACGCACTGGCTCAGCCATCGTAGAACATGCGCTTTAGCGTCCCCAGATCTCTGTCTCCGTCTCCTGTAAGACGGTAGGAATATCAGAAACTCCATCAATATTCACACCGATTATCTTTGTAGGCAACAACATCGACGGAGTCAATCCACCTTTGGGCTTCTGGACGATTCAGACGATTCAGAATTCTCTGAATCCGATGGTGCCGAGTCGGATGACTCGTTCTGCTATGCCTCCGAGTCGGAAGTTCCGCAACCACCAATGTGAGTCCGTGTACCTAACTTTTTGGCCGTCTAAAGTAAAACACAGAAAGCCACGCGTAAAAATAAAGACTACGGCAGAACAGCGGGAGGTCGAAGATACCGTCGCAGCAATACGCCTTCGCACACGATATCACGACCCGTACGAGGAATGGGAGAAGCAGACGCGTAAAGATGCTTTCGTGCGTCCCCCTTTGTTATGCGCGTTTCCTGTGAAACTGAGACTGCACTAGCGTATCGCTCGCAAAAAGCAGACGGCCATGCAGCTGCAGATTCACGATGAGCTGGACCAGGCGCATGTACAAGAAACCCGTCGCCTGGATGCCCTCCACGCGCGACAGATGGCGGAGGTGCAGACGCAGCTTACGACGCTCAAGCTGCAGCAGCAGCAGGAAGAGGACAAGCTGCGGCAGGGGTGGCAGGAGCGAGACAAGCTTCTGTGGCAGCGGATCGACTCGGTCATCCAGCTGGAGGAGGACAAGGTGCGCGCGCGGCTCGAGGCTGAGCGAAAGGTGCGGGAGCAGGAAGAACGGAGGCGGCAAGAGGAGGAGATGCGGAAGCGGCAGCTGGAAGAGCAGCGGCAGAAAGAGGAGGAGGCGAAGCGGAAGGCTGAGGAGGAGGCGGAACGACGACGACTAGAAGAGGAAAAGAAGGAGGAGGACACAAAGAGACAGCGGGTGCAGGACGCGAAGGACAGAGCCGATCGTCTTGCGGCCGAAGGAGAACAGCGGAAAGCTGCTGGACTGACGACCCCGGAGGAGGACTGGCGGAGCACGCGGACGATTCTCATGGTTCGTGCATCTCCCTTCCCTTTCCTTCCCCGTTTTCCTTCTGACACCCTCCGATAGGATCTCAAGACGAACACCACGAGGCGTATCAAATCGGTCAAGGCGGACAAGTCTATGTGGGGAGAGTACAGACGCAAGATCACGCCGAAGATTGGCCAGCTCACAAGTGACCCGAAAGCGATTCGGGAAATTGTATGTCTGCGCTATCTTTCCCGTCCTCGCTTCTAAATCCCATCTCAGACGGATTTCATCCACAACCAAGTCATCGTGCCCCCGCAACGCCACCCACCGATGCTCTACACCGGGCTCCTCTCCTCCCTCGCCAAGATCCTCCTCATGCAGGCCGAGACCGAAGTGACAGCGGAGAAGAAGGCCGCCATCCCGCTCGCCCAAGTCGCCTTCACACTGCTCGACCGCCTTGAGAATTTCCCCGACGTCTTTTTCGCCAAGCTCATGCAACGCTGCGGCGGGTGGCCCATCCCCTGCGCCGTCCCCGACGCAGACTTCGACGGCCGGGCGTGGACGGACGAGGCGGAGCGCATGAAGATGATGGGCTACCGCAAATCAGCGCAGCAGGAACAGGGCGCCGCGCCGCTGCTGGAGCACACCGTGGAGTACATGAACCGCGTCGCGGGGCTCATGCGCCTGTACTTCCACATCCTGCGGATTCCGCCGCAGACGCGCCCGATGCACCACATGTTCCAGCTTCCGCGGTGTTGGACGTGGTTTGCGCGGATACTGAGCGATTTCAGTCTGCTGGAGTCGCCCGTGGCGGCGCAGCTGATTTACGGTACGTAGCCCTTCACAATATTTCTGACCTCTCACTCATATCGCGATTCCATCAGTCGGGCTTGACGTTCTCGGCTCTCATGCGCTGGAGGTCTGGGGGCATCAGTGGGTGAAGATGCTGGAGTTGATCTATGCCGGCGTGACGGACGGATTTGCGGAGGGCAGATTTATTGGAGGGACCACCGCCGCGGGGATGTCTGCTCGCACGCGCGTACAGATTGAGGTGGAGCGGATCATGGCGGGTGCACGGTAGCCGTACTGCCATTGGGCCATGTATTTTTATCTCCCCATTCACACCTTTTCTGAGGAACAGGTTTACTGCGCCTGCTCTCCTCCGGTCGATGTGAAGTGTATTATGGTGGGTAGCCGCAGCCGCGACACTAGTGCTTTGTAATTTGCAGTTATCTCACTTCTTCACAACCGCTCCCGTATTAGGTCATTCTTGAACACCTTCATACAACCTTCATAAGTTACGCTTTGGCCGACGTATGAGCTTCATTTCGTCCTGCGAATGAACTCTGCGAGACCCTGATCTATGAAAAAGTGAGTTTAGACTTCAAATCCTATGTCATATCTCACCGAAAATCAGACGCACTAGCACGATCACAAGAAATTAGCAGAAAATGCAGCATATCGCCACTGGGAGTCTGGAAGAGCTTTTAGAATAAGACATGTGCCATAGCGAGGTCTTACATCAAAATGTTTATAGCCAAATCGACAACGCAGCAGGCACATTCAAAAGCAAGAACGATAGAACTAACGGATTTCAAGTTCTCTGAGTCATCGTCAAAAATTGTCGACACTGTGACTCACGCTAATCTGGAATGTAGAGTGATATCAGTCATACCGCGCGCAGATTGTACTTGAAGCTAAAAGAATGCTTACCCAATTGCCAGAGGACCCCCTAGAAGAACCCCTCCGAAAACCAGAAACCACTGCACGAAGGTTTTCAATCCACTGTTCAACTCCTCAGCGGCAGAGTACGGAGAAAATAAATAAATCACCTCCAGCACAAATGCGCCAAGTGGGACGTGGACTTTCGATTGGATAATCCAGTAAGCCACTGCACCCCACAAATTTGAACGCAGGTTGGCTCGCCTGATAACCGCATTCATTACTCGTTTGAACCTATTCCGAATTTCTCAACCCTGCCTGGAGCTCGGAGGCAACGGCGATGTAGACCGACCTTTTCGTGATCGAGACTTTTGATGCTGCAAGCTTCAATTTCAACTTCAACTTGCTGGCCACAGTCACCTTCAGGTTGTGCGATACAACTTCGGGTGTGGGTTCGGCATTCGATTTCTTTTCGTCAGTGGCAGACGGTTCCTCCGAGTCGTTGAATAAAGTCTTTCCGGTGTCCGACCTTTTGAGAACAAGATCAATCACACTGTTGAACATCGCCGTCAAAAATTAAACATACCTCTGGACAGCCGACAGGCCCTTACTATGCGAGCCGAAAACTCGAGCTCCGAGTTTCTTCCACGTCTGCGCGGCACGACTGAGAATCGGTCTTGGCTGTCCAATTGTTTGAGGACTGCCATGGGGTGCCGAGGACTTCTCCTTGACTGGCAGCTCTGTTTTGACTTTGTCGGACCGTTTCGAACCAAAGATCGCCTTGAAGGGCGACTTCGAGGATTTTTTCTTCGACAGAGAAGACGCAGTGTCCGATGATACCAGGTCCTCATCGGTTCCGCTCTGCGAAACAGCTTCAGGTTGGAGAGATGCTCGTCTCATGGCAGTACGGGGGAGAATGGAGAGGATAATTCGTGAATGGAGGCAAGAGAGGTTGGTGGAAGCTGATTAAGAGCGAGAAAAGCGGGTATCCTTTTGTACCTAACAGCCAAACAAGGCGCTAACTGAAACGAGCTCAAGTGTGGCCAAATGCGATGCACAGCCTGAGGCCGAAGTACAACATCTATGATTGTATTACCTTGCGAAGACCATGCAACCTTCAAATCCTATTGTTAATGATTAGAAACGGACAATAACAGAAGTACGTGTTGTCTCCGGATGCACCGAGTGCACGCGGTGTGGCCACAACGGCATTCGGTCGAACTTCGTGGACCGTGCCAGTGGTGGTTGGAAAGAAGGAGATGCCGTATGACGTCATCCAATTCCCACGATTCCGCCTTTCCTTGAACCACCATGTCGCTCCGATTCCTTTCAGCTAGACTTGCTCAACAGGTGATAGAGGATGCCAATCTCCTACTAGCGCTAACCAAATCAGATTGACGATGAACTAATGAGCGCTGCGGGAGCCTTCAGTCTTGATCAGGTGCGACGAGCAATCTCAAATCGATGCAGCAGCACCTAAGTGCCAGGGATTTGATACAGTTAATGGAACTGGCCGGGCTCGCTTGCGCTCAAACCCTTGCCAAGGTATACAAGTCAGAGAAATACAAACGCGTTCTGGTGTGTTGCGGTCCCGGAAACCAAGGTATGCGCAGATATTCAACCATGTCCGAGGAGACTCCAACATCGGATTGGATTCAGGTGGAGACGGACTCGTTGCTGCACGCCACCTGTGTACGTATCATTTGAAAGCATACGTGCTTTTCTGACCTCAATCTGCAGCCATGTTCGGTTATAAGCCGACAATCTATATGCCCAAGGTCAGCCAACAATCTGTCACTCCGTCTCTCTTACCAAATTCCCCCTGCAGCCGGGCTCCAAAGACATCTACAAGGTAGAGGATCTCACTCAAGAGGCGACCACCCGCTTTATCTTCAATTTCCCAGCGGCTCCACACGCAGTGCAAAAATATGAGCATCTCGACGATCGAAAACCAAGAGGCTCTAGGTACGGCACTGAAGTCCTCAGACGTCATTTTGGACGCCATATTCGGATTCTCCTTCAAGGGCCCCATTCGCGCCCCCTTCGATACCGCCCTCCCCATGCTCTCCGAATCCGGTCTCCCCATCGTGTCGGTTGACATTCCTTCGGGATGGGATGTCGAAGCAGGTAACGAAGCCGGTGTCGGCTTGAACCCCGACGTGTTGGTAAGCTTGACTGCACCGAAGGAAGGTGTCAGGCTGTTCCGCGGACAACACTTTCTCGGGGGGAGGTTCGTTCCCAGGTAAATGATTACAACTCTGTCCGCGAGTGCTTTCGCCGGTCTGACACGCGGTGAAATAGGACCATGGAACAAAGGTTCCAGTTGAACCTGCCGCCGTACCCGGGATTTGATCAGATTGTCGACATCACAGAGGCGACTCAGAAGTTGTAGTGATGTAATGAGTCAACTTTCCCTTTCAACGAATGAAAAATATAGCTGAATTCCAACTGCAATAGCACCATCTGTTCCCGTATCGAAATACAGACATGCGCCGACAGGTTTCGTTCGCGAGGGCCTAGTCGATGCACGGAGGGAGGGTACGTGTTCGTGTCGACCAGGGGTGCACACATATGAAACCTATCAAATGCGGACATTCCACATTCTTCAGACTAAACTTTAAAGCCCTTTTCACCTTCCAAATCCAATGTCCTCCAAACTCTACAAATTCTCCAAACTCTTCGAGCCGACCTTTGTGGGCGACATTCAAATCGGGCACCGCGTCTGCGACGCGTTTCCGGAGCGACAAGGACCATGTTCCTCTTCCTCATGTGGCCGAGTACCGAACAGCGTGGTAGCACCCCTGGTACCCTCCTTACCACTGAAGCAAGCGTCATCGCTCTGCGTGCTGGAGGATACGGCAATGTTTCTGGGATTTGGTCCGACGAGCAGATCGCAGCATGGAAAAAGGTGTTTCTAGCTACGGTGGCGACCAAGTAGATATTGATCCTAAAGCCATGAGGTATTGGTCATAAAATCGAGGGATCTCAGGTTGATTCGTTTATTGTCGAGACACGTTAAGACATCCGGCGAGATCGTGTGCTTTCAGCGGGACGATGCAAGAATAATAAATCACCGGCGTGGAAATACGTGAGAGCACGATTAAGTTAGTATCAGCAACAGCAAAAAAAGGAAAAGACACAACTTTACTGTTGTAATGAAATGCAGAAGGTGAATCCACCGGATGAAGGATGTACTGCATTTCTCGCGGATGCGGGGCTGAACGTCACACCCGGGACCCGGCACCGTGGCCGCACCAGCGGGAATTGAATGAACCCACGACCTCCCGCGGTCGACAATCAAACCGTGCGGGCCATTCTGCCACTGATCTATATGGTAACGACAAGACTCACAAGAGGTGTGAATTTTCAGTGAATATACCCTCCCGCCGTTCCAGGTTGCCCATCCTGGCCGATCGCTGTAGTATGATTTCTGCCACCCAACACCTCGTAAGCATCCCACTTACCCCGACCTCAACCTACCTCAACCCGGTTCAGCTCTTCGATTCCGCGGATCCGAACCTAATCCGTACAGTAGCCTTATGGAGCTGGGGAAGCGTCAGTGGCGATGCCGCTCGGCTGGTGACCTGCACTCTCCCAGACTCTCCCAACCCTCTCCCTCGACGTGTCTCTCGCCGCTGTGGAGCCCTTAGTCTGCCAAGTTGAGGATATACCGGACTCTGCCAATGAAACCAGACTGGACGGCGCTTCGATAGCAGACTTGGCTCAAGGCCTTGCCAAGCGGAATTTTTTTTTAAACTTGAACGGCTCGAAAGAAGACTCAGAACGTCGGTGTGTATCTTACCGCGCATCTCCATCATAGTCCGAGCACTCAACTGTAACGAGATAACAAAATTTCATCCACAGCTGCGCGAGTGCGGAGCTCGCAGGAAGGAAAGAATGCTGAGCCTTTAGCCTCTCGTTTGCTTTTGCATTGTTTTTTTTCGATTTAGGCTCCAGCGCGGAATGGAGAGATTCCGGTGAGCGTACAGTTTTCGGCGGCAAATACAGAGAGAGCACTTGTAATTTTTCTGACCCGTAACGTCGGTGAGGCCGTGACTGTGACGATGTGACTTCAACGGCTTGACTCTTCAAGTTCCGTCCATGCTCTGTACAGAATGCGGCTCTACCGTCCTCGGAGAACATGTCCATTCCAATCCGACCGGCCTGCCGGATCTCCGTACACGACTTTCGCGTCTAAACACACTGATTGCTTCACTGGCCGCTGAGCGTCAGCGTCTCCAAGCGCAATCCGACGCGATAGTCTACCCTGTGCTATCCCTCCCCACGGAAATTGCAGCGGAGATCTTTCTACGTTGTCTGCCCACCCAACCCCGGCTACCTTGCCCTTCAGTGTCACCGCTACTTTTGACCCAGATCTGCCACCATTGGCGCGAGATTGCCCTCGATACGCCGGGCCTGTGGCAATCTCTGATCTTCCGGGATCGTCAGGTGTCCGTGGAGCTTCTCCGCCTGTGGCTGGCTCGCTCCGCGACTCTCCCTTTGAACTTCTCCATACACTGTTGGGATTCTCTGCGAGTCGGCAGCCTGATTGATGCTGCCATGTCGCATTCTCACCATTGGCAGGAGATCAAATTCGGGCTCCCCCTTACTTCGTTTGGAGACTTGAACCTGCGTCGCACACCCTTCCCCGTCCTTCGCTCCCTTTCCCTCGATATTATCCAGTCAACCAGCGGAGATGAGGCTACAGAAACTGTCGTGGTGCAGGATGCCCCATCGCTCCGTGAGGTGCATGTCTCCACATTTCCGAAGATCAAAATCGGTGTGCCCTGGCTGCAGCTGACAACTCTCACGCTACGCGAGAATGTCGCACTCACGGAATGTCTCTTATTGCTTCGAGGGTGTCCAGGCCTCGTCGCTCTTACTGTCCACACGTGCGGGCCAGCAAACCCCCACACCGATGTTCAAGTTCTTGCCCTCGATTTGTTGCAATCTTTGGACTGCAACATCTCGGATGGCGCAGACGACTGCACTATTCTCCAGTACTTGGCACTTCCTCGCCTTGAGCGACTTACTATCACCGACGCACACCAGATTGAGCATGCCTCTGTATTGGGTGCTTTCATCATTCGCTCCGCATGCGGAAATCTCCGGTACCTTTCCTTGTCGATCAGCAATAATATCCAGCCCGAAAACCTCGAGCTGTTTTTTCGCGCCGTCCCCAACTCAATCTCCGAGCTGCATCTCGCATGGCCTCGAAGTGGTCTTCCGGAGCGACTATTCAGCTCTCTTCTTCCCATCGAGATTCTTCCACGAGTCACCGCCCTTCATTTACAAGGTGGTCGACTACGCGATCCAGACTATCGGAGCTTGCTTGATATGCTGTACATTCGGCTGCGAGCCCCCTTCCTGCCACTGTGTTCCCTCGTGCTGGATATCAGCAACTCCGGCTACACACGCCAGTATGAACCCACCGTTTCTACAATGTCCCAGTTGCGAGAGTTGGCATCGGCGGGGTTGAAAATCAAGTACACGGTCAGGAGCAGACCCGTATATAACACGCGCGTGTTATTGGATTCGGGGGTTGCTTGACTGGTCTTTGCGACCATCGGTCCATCCAATCTTGTACCTTCGTGTTCCGTACTGCTGCTTCTGTCCTCCACAGTTCTGCTACGAGACTAGCTAGGGAAAAAGTTATGCCCGTGTAGCTGCCCGTGTCCCACGTGAATCAGGCAAAAGCTGGACATACTTCCTGAAGTTCCAGCAGTGCGTGCTTCCCAGGCTCTGAAAGCTGTGACGAGAATTCATCATCTGCTTGAACCATGCATCATCACCTTCTTTGACCTTCGCATATGGACCCCCTGCAGTAACGGTCAGTTTCCCTCAGAAATAAGAGTACTAAGGATATCCCAGGCTAGTCTAGTACTGGACAGAAGAAGAGAAAGATTTTTTTTGTTGCTTAAGCAATGAAGGATCATCTAATTCGCCCTAGGTCGAGAAATGTGGTTTCCAGCGAACTTTGCGTTGCAACGAAGAGAAACATGACTGAATTTCAAAGAAATTTGTCCAACCGATCGTTGCCATTCCTTCTGCCCACCGCTTCCTCCTCGCTGAATGGTTCTCCGGGCCCAAAAGAATACGACCCACGCTTTCAACCGCAGCTACCAACCAAGCGAACTACGCAGGTGTGTGGCGACATAGTCCCAGATTAACCACACAGAGTCCATACTTCCTGAAGCTCCCACAGTGATTGCGATGAGAGATTCTTTACCGGCCTCGCCTTTTTTGTTCTCCGTCCCCCACTTCTTCATACGCTTCAAACATACCTCATCATCCTCCTTGACTTCATTCTGGATTACTGTATCTGGATCTCCTTCGATCGATAGCTGCGGCACAGCAGGCCAGCTGGACCACTCTCGTGTTTCCAGAACCTTCCCGAGCGCATCATAGTAGCGACCGGCCCATGGGAAAGTGAACTCGATCTCCGCTTCAGTCAAGGACCTTTGTGCAAGAGTCTCCATGAAACCACAAACAAGTTCAACGTCTGGGTCATGGAATCCACATTGCGATTGGACGACAGCACGATTCAAGTCCTCGTTTCGAAGCACAGACATGCGCGTCCGCTCTTTCACGGATCCAGGCGCACAGCGATCGAGACTTCTTTCGCGGAAGACGGCCGGGGACCAGTCGATGGATGGAAGGTAGGGTGAGCGATAAGGTTTGGTGTCAACCAGGATGCACAGATTGAACGTGTACATAGCACAAACGAGTAGGAGCGTCTCCCCGCGGATGGTCGTGAAATAAATCCAATAGTGGGGTCTTGGCCGCGAATGAGTGTCGGAAAAACCCAATTTACCTGATCAGGGTCTGACGATGCCTGACGCTCTGATCAGGACGGATCAGGCTACCCCATGTAGGTTATCAGACATTGTCAGGTCATACCAGGGTCCCATTTTTTCTCACCTCGCTATACGATCGGATAACTAGTTGTTAGTCACCTACAAGAGGTTGCTGATTTTTCCCCACCCATTGGGTCCATTTACGAGGCTTGCACTGATTTATTTGGGGAATTTACCGAGCTGTGGAGCCCGTGTGAAGAGTCAACCCGTGGCCCGAACAAGGTACATAACTCAGATGATGACCTTCCAAAATTTCCCCTCACATGTATGCGTGCGCGAGTACACTTATATAATTGAATTGGCAATAACTTCCTTACCTCCTTACTTAGGGCCTGATCGGGTGCATTAGAATCAATTCCTCAGAATTGCACCAGAATCCTTCTGGCTGAGCTTTTCGCACGCAATTCGTCCCTAAACTGTGCTAGAAGAGGAAATACATGCCGTTCTCATACGTAGAAGAGACGAGGTGGCGGGGAACACGAGGGCTAATCCGTTCCAAGAATTCCGGATTCAACCTGGAGATTTCTGAACCCGTCTCAGAACTTTGCTGACAAGTTTACTGGACATCTTGCCCACCACTCTCGGTGCAAATGTTTCCATATAATGGGTCAATTACACGTTCTAAAATGGTTTAGGGACGGGTTTGGTGCACATTTTGGATTCAGAGAAAATTCTAAGGAATTTCTGATGCACCCGATCAGGCCCTTACTTCCATCCTTAATGAATGAAGCCTTAGCACTGGCCACTACTATTGAAATAAACCACTTCAACTTCAGCACACACCGAGGACTTCAGTAACATGAGAGCCAGGCAAATAAGTAAGATTTTTGAAGCCTTTCATCGCCTTGTCTGATCAGGTTAGGCAAACATTATAATGCCTGGTTCGACCATTATCACCCCGTGAAAAACCTGACGGCCTGATCCAACCTGATATGACCAGATCACCTCTGGTCAGACAAATTTGATTTTTCCGACAAGCGACATATCAGACAGGTTCAGATATGCCAATGTATCTGCGTCGCCGACGTCAGCTGAACCGGCCACCACGCCAAAATCCGCGATAGGCGATGATTTATATGTCAGACGGATGCGTCTCTGGGAGATTCCGTCAGGAGTGTCGGCAGCCACCACTGCGGTTGTGGTATATTTCTGCCAAAAGAGCGAGGCAGATGGACATTGCTACCGGAAGTGCGTAGCCCTCGTAGGAAATGCGGCGAATGAGTTTGCGTCGAACCTTGTCAGGTATGGCGCTCGGCCACCATTTCGCCGTCCCAATATCACCGGGTTCGAGAGGTTCCCCAAGAGAGATAAGTTTCGCGGACGACCCGTCCGGAAATATTGTCGCAGGCAAGCCCGGGTTGGGACAGAGTTGGCGATGGCATGCTTCAGTGCAGCATGTTGTGGTTTGAAATTGAACGGATGGGAGTGAACTGTGTTGGCGAGATACGCAAGGAATGGGTAAAATTGCCCGAGCTCGACGCGGTCTGTTTCGCCTGCATAACTCTCATTTAGAGCGGAAAATCAAGGAGGGTGTCATGTTCCTTACCACAGTGGGATTTGTGGATCGGCCAGTCTGCTTGTTGGCATTTTGGCGAGCAATAGATTCTCTGTAGGTCTCGAAGAACGTTACAGGGACTCACCTCTCCACACGCCGCACAGAGTTTGAGGTTTTTACCAGTTCCAGACCAAGTATTGCATTTGTCGACGCTCGACAGGGGGAGATAAACTCTGCGCTCGTGGTGATCTTGATTCTCGCACATGCAGAGGAGGAAAGAAGCACAGAGATTATACGGGAAATTGTGCAGGTCAGGGAGAAGATGTTTCGAAAGAGACAGGAGGTTTTTGTTGCTCAAGCAACGAAGAATATGAAACTCACCTGTAGCCACGTAAGTACGAAACGGGCACCCCAAACTATATAATTTAGCCACCACCGCCGACGGTATTTAACTATACGACCTCGACGGCCGTACAGTACGCAAATACGATATATAATAGATAGACATGCATGGTCGACATTGGTATGGCATGGAGAATAAGTCATTTAAGTCTGAAAGCAACCGAGAGCTCCCAAGTCCAGCTTCCCCCAATAAAAAAAAGTTCGTGACCCAAGAAGATCAACGAGCCGGTCATAATGCCATCGCGCTAAACCCGTCCGCGTCTGGCTCGTCGTGGGGCTTGGTCTCGGGCGTCTCGAGCTGGTGCAGGTGGTCGTCCGGCGTGGGCGTGGGCGGCTGGGGCGTGGGGGAGGGCGGTTGCTGATATGGCGCACGCGGAGACACGGGCGATTCGTGCTTGAACGCGCGGGGGGACACGGGGGACACGGGCTTGAATGTCGTGCGAGGAGACGCGGGTGATTCGGACCTGAATGTTGTGCGCGGAGACACGGGTGATTCGGGCTTGAATGTCGTACGCGGAGACGCGGGGGATGCAGGCTTGAACGCGCGGGGAGACACAGGTGATGCGGGCTTGAATGTAGTGCGCGAAGACACAGGAGATTCGCGCTTGTACGGCGCGCGTGGCGACACAGGTGAGTCGTGTAGGACGACGGGCTCCTCCATAGGCGCAGCCGCGGACTCGGCGTGCACGATCGGCTCCTCAACCAGTGGCTCTTCAGCGACCTGAGAGACCTGCGATACGGGCGCTGGCACCGGCGGCGTCGCGGCCCTCGGCGTCAGCAGCGAGAGGGACCTCAGGCCCGGCGACGGCTTCTTGGTCGGGGGCACGATGGTCAGAGGCGGGGGTGTGGGTGGCTTGCTCTTCGGCGGCGTCGGGGGCGCGACCTCGAGCGGCGTTGGCGGGAACACCGACGGCGACGAGATCCCCGGGGACGTCATCATGCCGAGGAACGACGGCGCGGTGTGCGGGCTGTCCGCGGGCGGCGTCGTCACGATCGGCGGCGGCGCCTCCGCGCTCTCGCGCCGCCCGAGCGTGGGGAGCGTGAACTTGGAGGCGCGGGTCGAGATGAAGGAGCCGATGCCGGCGCCCCACGACGAGATGCGCGCGGCGGGCGGCGTCGGCGGCGTCTCGATGAGGGTCGAGCTGCGCGCGAGGAGGAGCGGCCGGGCGCTGTTCGGCGGGGGCGAGGGCGCTGCCGCTGGTGCGTCCTCGACGTCCGCCTTCGTCACCTCCACAGGCTCCACCGGCGTGCTTGCGCGCTTCGCCGCGTCCCCGCTCGCGCCTGATATCGAGTCGCGCTGCGCCGCCCACCGCCCGCGCACGCCCTCGATCGTCTTGAAGAAGCTGGAGGACGTGCGCGCGATGGCTTCGCGGGCAGGGGCAAGCTGCTGCTCGAGCTTGAGGTCCTGCAGGCCCTCTTGCAGGCGGAGCCCAATGTCGGCGACGACGGAGACCTTCTCGTTGCACGGGTGGCGCGGCTCGACGATGTCGAAGAGCAACGGATCCGTCGTGCGCTCCCAAACCTCATACGCGTTCGTGTGCTTGAACTCGGAGATCCATAGCGGGTTGAAGTCCTCCGTGGAAGTCGCGTCACCGCCTGCGATGCGTCAGACAGGCGTACGCGCTCTTGGCGCGAAATACGTACCAGATCCCCCGGAAATAATCACTCCGTTCCCCTCGCCCTTGGCCATGAAGTCTCGGTACCGGACAGACGCAAGCGCAGCGGAAATATACTCCTCGAACTTGGTACGTAGATAGTCGTCGCTGCCCTTGAACCTGGATGCATTATAAATCAGAGAGATAGTCGAGTAGAAGAACAAGGCACGCACATCATGCTGACGGGCCGGCCTTCTTCATCGTTCCAGCCGTCGTTGACATCCTTGACGATGTCATCCATCCACTTACGATCCGCCGGTGTCAACCCCGCCGACCGCTCGAGCTTCGGATCGCGGAACTCTAACACGCCAGTCTCCGTCTGCACGAATCCTTAGTCCTGTCTCCGTCACAGTCGAACCAAGAGGACGTACGTTGACGAGCAGATCAACCTCCTTCCGCGCCGTCACAATCGAATTGGTGCTCCCGCACAGCCAGCTCTTGGTGTCCGCTGCGAGGTCGAGCTGCTGCAGCGGCAGGTACGGCTGGAAGAACGCGTCCTTGCCAAAGATATCGAGCGGCAGGCCGGTGTACGCCATCATGCTCTTGCGGTCCGAGGTGCGGAGCTCGGTCGGGCGCGAGAGCGTCGGCGCGCGCGCGGCGAGCGGCGGGGAGCCACAGTCGTCGAGCGTCTGCAGCAGCCCGGGCAGGAGCGAGACGAGCGAATACTGATACGTGCATAGCCGCTCAACTGGGTGCCCGTAGAACATTATCTGGATTAAATCATTAGGTACAGAGTCGAAGGATACGGCAGATGGACGGACTCTTTTCTGCAGCATTAGGGCTTTGACGAGGATGAGGGTTCGCTGACGGAAGGTGTGGACAAGTTCGCGGCTGGAGGGGGTCAGCGGGGCACACGTGAAAGAGAGATAACGCACAGATTTGTGCCCATGTAGAGTCCGCTTTCCGTCAGCTGCCCGCGGACAGACTGTTCTAGAGACGAGCCAAAGTCGTCGAGGATCGCGGTTTCTCTAAAGTCCCTCTGCTGAAATAATGCGGTTGTAACAACACCGAGTTTATCGCTGGAGAGGGATGGATGAGCTTCAGTTCCGTGGTGGATGATCATGGCCTGCGCACCGTATTGGACCAAAGATGGGCTTGGACGCCAACACGACCACCGCCTTTTGGACCGTCGAGCGGGTCACGTCGGGCATCTTGACAAGCAGTGCGGACGCAGCAATCTGCTGATTGCACGAAATGCCGAAGACCGTCGTGGGATTGGGCCCCGACGGGACGATGTGGAAGTACGAGTAATCCTCGGAGCTCTGTGGCGACAGTGAGACTGGCATATGTCAGTAGACGCGCGACATACGAGATGTGCACCATCCGGCAACGCCAGGAACGGCAAGATCTTGGCCACCTCTTCGTCCTCGAAGATGTCCCCCGTCGAGTATTCGATCCGTGGCCCGACCTTGAGCAGTTCAGCGGGGGTGATGATAGACTGAAGGAATGAGCTTACGAGGTGATTGAAGTCGACCAGCGCGATACCAAGGACGAGCGGGCGGTCACCGGGGATGACCAGCATCGACTCGGGGCGTGCCTTGGAGCCGGACGCGGCCGACGCAATAGACTCTGTGTCGCCCCGCGACGGGGGATACGTCGGCATCGTCTCCTTCGGCTCTTCGAACACAGACGGTGCTGCGGACGTATTTGGGCTCTCTGGGGCGCCCATATCGTGGGTGTACATGCTCGAGTCGTCTGGCTCCGAGCTCAGGTCCGTGTCGAGGGTATATGGGTTGGATGCGCGATTGGAGAAGGTGTCAAATGGTTTCGATGGGTTCTGGACAGAATTTCGCGGGGAAACGGCCGGAGAAGACAGAGAAATGGACCGCTGGGACGCGGTATCGCCATCGTCGTCCTCGCTGGGTGCCAGGAAGCTATGGAGGTCTGGCGGGGCATGGAGGGCAGTTTCAAGAGACATTTTGGGTGACAGCAAGCACTGGCGGACTTTTCCTGATGGTGATTGATGGAAGTACTGCCAATGATTCGCGGTGTTGCGACTTCTTTGCTTATACTTATATATGGGATTCGCAGCAGCTGCATTATATTCTAAGCATGCTACACGAGAGAATTCGAGTCTTCGACATAGATTATTAGGGAGGGAAAAATGAGATACAGAGAGAAAGAGAAGAAAAGTAAAATGAGAATCACAGCCCGACCCGCCGAATCGGTGGTCACAGGCTATCAGTTCGCGGCCCAGAGTGTGCGCAGGCGGCCAGGCCCCGAGGTGCGCGACTGCGAGGTTACGGGACAGTTTGGGGACATGTACGGCAAAGAACAGTAGAGCGTGAATTGCGGGCGCGCGCACGGGCCGAGACGCAGAAAGCCGCAGTGGTAGGTACAGATGTTCTCCGCTGCCGCCTAGGGTGTTGGTTAAGCAAGATGGCAGATATTTTCCTAGGGGGCGGCATATTGGCTGAGGCCGGGTGAGACCGAAGGCTTCTTGCTAAACTTTCCAAAGCAGCCTTTACCCTTTACGGCAATCCTTGAGGCGATAGCGCTTCACATTGTTTGAATGACTTGGCGAGCACAGTGTCGGGATAGTTGCGCAGGTAACAGCTTGGGCGATAACTTGTGCTTGACCTTGCACCCCAGGGAAAGGAATCGCGACCAGTGTGTAGATACGGACTACCAGGCATTCCTCGTTTCAGCGTATTCTTGAGACCCAGAAGATGGTATGAGAACAGAGGAGGAAATCAACATTGAAAAATTAAGGTAGGCAGCGCTAGTGGACCAGCAGATGCAGGCAGCGGGATTTTGAAGTCAGAGACGACGAGTAGCAGGAGCCCGCGAGCCCAGGAGTAGCTTGGGTTGCTTCCGGCTTTGGTTCATCACACAAAACGGTGATTGTCCTGTGCGCGGTGGTGAAGGTGGAAGAAAAAGGAAAAAAAAAGAAAGTGAAGCGTGGCACAAGCGTCGACGACGGGCAACGCCGGAACCTCTGATTTCCGACTACTTCCGATATCGATTCCAACACATGGTTGAATATCTTATTGAAGCAACTTGTAAGTTGTTTTAAGAAGCAACGAATTGCTGAGCGATAGGAGGTTGTCTAATATCTTCATGCTCATACGAATAGCTGATATCGTCAAACCGCGTCTTTCCACCCAAATGCGTCCCAGACGCCACATGAAAAAGAACGAAGTGGGATATTTCAACTGTTGCCGAGGTCCTCCTTCAGACCTTCAATGGAAGCAATGAAAGAAGCAGCGGCCGGCGCATCCATGCCGTACGTTCTGGACGTCGAACATAAATAACATCTCCCGATCTCACGAGAAACAAACTCACAGATGAGGCGGCAAAACCAGATCTCCGCCCAGGCAAATATCGTCTCCCGTGTGGCAAATCACATCCGTCTCAGTGGCGGAGACTCCCTGTACGGGCGAGCCATTGTCGGGATCCCCCTGTTTACGTTGTGAGTGAGTATTGCCACCAACGGCAAGATGATGATGAACACCACTCACGAAAATTACAGCCGCCTTGATACGGGCGAGGACGTCAGCAGAGAGCATCGCCGCCGAGTTGTGGACGAGTTGGCCGCCTTGACTGTAGCCGGACGTCACGATTGCCGCCTGCATAAATTAGAAGATTTAGTTGATTTTAAATGACACGGTTCAACCTACATCGGGGCATGAGTTCGCAGCGTCGGTCAGCTGAGATATGGATCAGGTTGAGATGAAAATGCCCAGCAAAAGACTTGCGTCCTGGGCCATAGTGATGGAGCCCGCGGGGTCTCCACCCTCGAGGAAACCAGCAATAGATGCGGCGTAATCAACGCCGGTAAAAGTCAACGACTTTCCGCCGAGGGCCGATTGAAGAGCGGTCTGCAAGGGTGGGCCCACAATCGATCCAATCGGCACGGCTTCGTTAGTTCCCCGGGCAAAAATCACCTACAGCAACTACTGTCAACGGCACAGGAGTCGTCCAGTGAAATTGACGTACGATGACATCTGTGCATGCATTCGCAGCGCGGTCCTCAACGACGGGAGCCGCGATAGCGAGGAGGCTGAGGGAGATGAACCCGAAGAGGGAGCTAAGCATGTCACAGTTGAGGCTGTCGACTGAAGCTAACGTTTAGCTGCGTGCCATTTTATACGCGCTTGAAATAAAGGCCAGTAGCCGGAAACGGACACGGTTCGTCGCGCGCAACAGGCGAGAGGTCAGCTGAGAACTAAATGACAAAACTGCACCTTACTGCACATTTGTGTGTACACGACAATGGTCGAGCTGCGGGGATGCCAAAGAAAGAGAGAGAGAGCGCGCAAAGCCCAGTCGCCCAGCCGAGTTTTTAGGCGACCCGCGGCGGCACCCATTCTAATTTTTATGGTCGCCACGTCAAGCTTCGTGAAAATATAGCCGCAGTTGGTGGGAATCCCGTTGGTGGGAATCGTTGTCAAGTTGAACAATTCCCTTGGTCAGGTGGGATAAAGGTCGAGGTGGAGCCGGCTACTGCGACCCCGAGAGCGAGTGGCTTGTGTCCTGAAATCATTCGCCATCAAGTGCATGGATGGTTGAGCGAAACGAAGCACCTCGCGCAGTGTGCGGTTCAAACCATTTAGAGCGCCGTCGATCAACGATCAACTGAGGAGGAAGTTCCGCGGCCGCCGGCACGGAAAGCCATGTTCAAGTTCTGCAGGCATCGTGGTGGTTGAAAGCAAGTTCGAGATCAATTGTTGAGATCAGTGTTCCTATCACGGCTCTTGCCGCTCGACGTAGCCTCAGATCTCGCTTGGATCTCGCTCATTCGCCCTTTTCGCCTCGACTTCCACGAACTATCGGGGAGTCCGTGTGCTGACAGTCCTCAGTCACAATTGAACTTGCAACTGTGCATTGTACAAGGTGTTCATCGGATTTCCAAGACGCGGCGTTTTTGTCGGAGAATTTCAGAAGCCAAGCGTTCAAGGGCGGAGTTGAAACAGCTCGCGGATTGTTCCCTGCACTCTCGTCCGTTCACGTTGTTCACCACTGTGACCTCGCATACTTGTGGCGAGTGGTTAAGATCTATATGCAAACCGTTCGGCCTCGAAGTAACCGGCTCATTCTCAGCCTTCGCTTCACCTGACCTCGGGCCGTTGAACATTCTCCCCAAGTCCCTTACAAACTCTAGTTTTCAGTCTAGGTATTCCCGGTCCAAATTAGTACCAAAAGTCAACGACTCTCCTTCAAGTTGTCACGGTTGACCGTCGGGATCCACGTCTCGGACTCTTATGCCCCTGGCCTTGAAGTCGATTCTTTTCCAGAGTCCTGGGCATTTTCTGCGCTTAAAGTTCTCCGATGCTCAAGTTCCAAGCTGTGTGGTCCAGCTGACCGTTACAATGCCCGCTTCCAATATCCGGCTGCAGACTCAGCTGAGTCTTTAGTATGCACCCGAGTCGTTCAGCCCGGCACAGTATAAAAGGCGCGCAGCTGGAAGTCAACCCTTAGCACGACTGTAAGATGCGTTGCTCTCTCCTCTCGTTCGTCTCCCTGGGCCTGCTTGCTGCCGCGGCTCCCGTCGCTGAGGAACGTGCTTCGAATGCATGTACCGACGTGATAGTGGGTCTATCAAAAGTTGAACTACAGTAGGCACGCTGACGGAGCTTTTGTGTAGGTGTTTTTCGCCCGTGGCACAACTGAGCAGGCGCCCATTGGGTCGCTTGTAGGCCCGCAGTTGCAAACCGCTCTCAAATCCGCGCTTGGCGGAAAGTCTTTGACTTTTACCGGCGTTGATTATGCCGCGTCTATCGGTGGATTTCTCCAAGGAGGAGATCCCGCGGGCTCTCGTACTATGGCCCAGGACGTGAGTTATTCGCTTCTCTTTGCCAGCTTGAGCTCACGGTTTATTCTAGCTGACCAACGCTGCGAGTTCCTGCCCGAATGTACGTTGTAATCTAATGCTAAGCTGTTTGAGGATTGACCCTAGTTTCCCTGCAGGCCGCGCTCGTCACGTCCGGTTACAGTCAAGGCGGTCAGCTCGTACACAATTCTGCGAAGCTTCTTTCTGCTAGCGTTCTCGCCAGGATCAAGGCCGCCGTGATTTTCGTGAGCTCCACTCATTGACAGCGATATTCACTGCTAAACCTGGCAAACAGGGCGATCCCGACGATGGGGAGCCTGTCCAGGGAGTCCCCGCTTCCAGGACCGACGTTATCTGCCACACCGGGGATGATATCTGCTTGCATGGAACTCAGGTGTTGCAGCCTCATCTGTTCGTGCTTTATCTCCGTGAAATCTGGCATGCGCTAATTATCAATCCACTAGAACCTACGGCAAGGATGCGCCCGCTGCCGCTGCGTTCATCGCATCTAAGGTTTAAGAATGATCGAACTTGAGGATTCGAACCATTTTCAATCTGCTCGTGTAGTGTATAAGTATGTGTAAAGCGTTGAAAACAAGCATGCGTTCATTGAGAAATCCCCGAATCGTGTCTTAAAGTTCCGCGGAGAACGACTTGTAATTATGGTTGAAATTTCTGGTTGAAGTCGTCAGTGTTGCCATCAGTGTTGCCATCACGGCCCTTGCCGTTGCAATAATGATTTGACTTTTACCACCATGTCGATCGCCTCAAAATCCCCAATCTGCGCTGCTTATTGCAGTCCCTGGATAGAGCCGACTCAAGCGTTCCTCAAGGTGACCGGGTCCCGCTTCTTCAAGGACCAACACCATACAACGTCATTCGATTACAAGATTCTGTTCCCAAGTGAAGACCTCGTCTCCTCACGCCCCCGTTCCGGCCGGCACTTCGCTCGCATGACAATCCGTCATGCCTCCAGTCCAGTCTCTCTGGCTCTCTTTTGAAGCCCGGACGCCGAAATAAACCAGCTCGCTATTCCCCCCAATCACTGGCATCCGCCGTCTGCATCACCTCCCTACCCTTAATCTTAGCTCGAGGACACTTCCCAGTCTCATTCCCGGACTCCGTGCTCTAAATCCCATTCGATCTCGATTTCACGCGAACCCTTGGGTGCCTTCATTGAACCATTGTCATTATAATGCTGGACGTGATCGCCCCTGACATCCAGATCTTCGTTTCTACAAACAGGTGACATGGGCACAAGAATCTCTCATACTGACGAATAGGCTGAAAGGTCTCCCAACACCGCTTATTTCCCCACCAGTACTAGTTTCAGATGTTCTGTGGGGCTTTACGGGTGAGTTCGGTGCCGCCCTCGGATTTTTCCTACGATGGAACATATCATTATAGCTAAAGCCGCCTTGCCCGTACCTGAGGTGCCTTCGACGAACAGACACCAGAAGCTACCAATAACCCGATGTAAACGGTCCACTGACCCGGAAATTGCAGAATTCTCTGTCGTCTCTCCCTCTGCATCTAGCGAATCATAGATGAACTGACATCAGAAGCTGCCCCAGCGCTCAGAACACGGTCCACTGATCTCGGAATTGCAGGATTCTCGAACTGTCAGTCTCTGCCTATAAATCCAACCCCACGCACTCACGAACCAAACATCAAAGCCCCATGGCCTGTGCCATCTTCACCGCCTTCCTACTCGTTGACTTCCAAGGCCACGTCCTCGACCTCGCCAACAGCGCCAACCCCGTCATCAGCCAGACTCGGAACCCCACTCTCACCGCGAACCAACAGGTTCGCCCTTCCCGTCAAATCTCTGATTCACCTTACTTGCCAGTCGAGTTGAACTCAATCTACATTGACACTAGTGGTCCCTCGCCCCCGTCAACGGGGGGCACTTCGTCCTCGCATCAGGACTATCCGGACCTCAGGGCGCTGTAGTTGTGTCTTGGGACACGGGTGCCAGCGCTAGCCCCCTCTTCATGCAAGCCTTGGGCGCACCCTCGACCTCCATCGCGTTCGAGCTTGATTGCGTTAACGCGACGTCTGCTAGGTATTTACATTGACAGCGCCTCGCATCTTGTCGAAACTCTGATGACTTTTTCGACTCGATGGTCAGCTTTATTGACGGGGCGAGCGGACTTGTGCTCACCGCGTGGCCGATGGGAAGTGGGAGCACGATCACTCCGGTCAGTGATGATATGTTCTGTCGACGATGCTATCCATTAGACTCACACCTGGCGTTTGAAGGTCACGTTCGAGAGTTTCACTGGTCGAGCGGAACAGGTTTGGACCCTCGGGACGCTGGATTGAGTGTACATTGACACACTGCCGGCCCCTTGGCCGGCCCCGAAACATGCAGATAAATATATTTTTGGAGTACAGTGCGGTGTATGAGAATGTGGTCTATCTAGTTCCGAGACGGATATTGTATCCAGTTCAGTATCTGTCACCGCCGGGAAGAAGCTAGTCAGTTTCCAACCACCGTTGTTGAAGTTTAGACTCCACCGGAATTCGCCGGGTGAAGAGTGTTGCCAGTCGTTCTCTTAGCAGTCTTCCTACATTAGCAGGGCTTCAAGGCCTCATCTACTATTGCCATTTCCCCATGGTTCAGCCCTACTTGAAATCATTGTTTCCGTTTCGCCAATTTCAACCCCAATATTAATTGAACTCGCGGTTCCGAATCGCACTTCAACCATCCGGAAGTAAATAAAACAGCAAGTTCTAACACAGCAAAGCGGTGATAACAGTACATACATACACGGCGTACATACAAAAGGTCCACAGTCAATCGTTACATTAGGTCGTGAAGTGGTGTCGTGAAGTAGTGTCGGGGAGATCTAGATACATACAATACATACAATACATAAATGATAGAGAGCGGGCGGAAGCGAGAGCGGGATGCATGCGGGGAGGAGAGGGAGGAAATCTATGGGTTGTGGTTGTGGTACAGGTGGGCTTCAAGGTGACCTTGTCGAGGCGCAGTCGGGCTTCAAGTTGAAGTTATCGAGCTTATCGAAGCAGCTCTCCGCGCAAGGCTGATTAATCAAGGTCGCTCTGGACGCGAGAGATAGTCAGCAGCGCGACGCGCCCGTCCTGCGCGATGCCGTGGTTAACGCCTGTGGAGACTCGTCAGCAACGGGAGGTCCGAGGAATGAAGCCGTAAATCCACAAAAGGATTTGATGAAACGCAACATACCCTTGCGACCGGGCTCCAACAGCCCCCAGACCCACTCCACCTCAGCGCTCCACTTCAGGCGCTCGCCGCCCGTGCCGGGCCACCGCGGCGGCCAGCCTTCAGGTGATGTTGTCGGCGCGCCGTTGTCGTCCCCCGGCAGGAGCTCCGAGCCCGCGAGCGCCTGCTCGACGAGCCAGTCCCGGCCCAGGTTGTACCCGTTCGCGACGATGGTGTGGCCGCGGCGCGAGTCTTCTTCCTTGGATGCACTGGCGTTCATAGTCAGAATCAGATACAAAAATAGAGCGAGTGACTGCGCAGCCCGGGGTGTTCGCTTCATCGGACGAAAGGGAAACGGCGAGACCTGCCCGCAAATGGTAGCAGGACGAGGGGAGAAATCGGACTCACCCAAGGAACCACGCGCCGCTGTTGCCCTCGGTGCCATTCTGCCGCCACGCGCGGAAGTGGTGCCCACCGGCGATGCTCTCCCAGCAGCTCCCCCACCCAGGCATGCGGTAATGCTGGCGGAAGAGCAGTGCCTCGGGCTTGCGCCCGTCGCCGTCGCCAAGGTTCGCGAGGTGGATGTGGCCTGCAATTAGAAGCATATAAGCAGTAGTGATGTTGAATTTTGCAACGGCAACACACCCATATGCAGGCCCATACACTCCCTGGCGTAGCCTATAGAGGCTACATATGCGACGAACCCTTCGTCGGTGAGAACGAATGGGTCCGATGCGCCGGAGATGATCACGTTCAGCGGTTCTCCGCGTTTCTTGGTCGTGTACTATCCACCTGTATTAGTTCTTCTCCCATCTCCGTAGTTTTTTCCCAAACACGCACGTCGAGGAGACGCCCGCCGCCGATACGAGGGTCAATCCATGCTGGTATTCCCTCGTCCGAGTCCTCCTGGTGTGTTCCGACTCGGAAAGGCCGCTGAGCGGGCGAGGCAGCAGCAAAGGTGAGCAGAGAAAGAAGAAGCAAGGAGGATGTAGAGAAAATCATAAGAGAAAGAGAGAGAAAGACAAGAGAGTCGTGGCGACCGTCTATGAAGGTCGTTACAAAGGAAGAGGTGTCCGTTTCGGGAATGATATCATCGATTGGTCGGAGTGATCGGCGATGTAAGTGGACTTGCCGACTTCTTGCCGAGCAAGTTGAACATCGTGCATATTTTTCAACCAATGTTAAACTTCTGGGTGATGGACACTAGAATCGCGCTCATGAGTCCTGTAGGAGCCGGTACAGTATCTGGTGTAGTATCGACCGCAAAGTTTGCGTCAACTTTCCGCCGTCGCGTAATATCTTCAGACTAGAAAACAAATCGGATATCAGTCATTCGCCGTAGCCTTCGGTCTATATACACCTATTGCTGACTGCATCTAGTAAAATCTCACAGATTTGGGAGCAAAAGTGACCAGTCTGCCACGTTAGGGCAGGCAAGACAAAGCGCTTGCTCTAGCGTGTCAGACTGGTTATATTACAAGAGCTTTGATACAATGATAATATACTTTAGGTAATAATCACAATTTCACGTCAAGAACACAGAAACAGTCCGATAGAACTGTCGGTCCTGGCTGGGGATACACCTCGATGTCATCTGTGCAAGATGTCAACAGGCTTGGTTGAGATTTTTGAAATGGATATACGCGAAATACACGGGTTAGGTTGACCTTCGAACCATGGGCTGGGTTTGTTGGGCTCATTTCATATGTTTCGGCCTTCTTGGGTTGAATTTCAAGTACTGAACATTTTACATCCTCAGAATAAAAACTCGCCTTCAACAGAAAGCCTGGTGGTCAATTCCATATGTTTCGGCCTGCAGTAAAGGCTCAGCAAACATATTCGATACAGCAACAATGCAGGTAACTCACCTCAGACAAGCCTCCTCCGACACGGTAACACATGACCACGTAGATCCCGAGCCATGGCTCGAGATCTTGGGAAGCCCGTGGCGAAGGTGCTTCGATGTCGCTACCTGTGTTCTCGAATCTCGCGGAGCGAATGCAGTTTGCAAAAGATGCCGGAAGCCAGGGGACACTGGACGGGAACCCTGCCGGTTCTGGTGGGACACAAGTGCTGAGTGCGTTCAAGTTTGGAGTCAAGGTCGGAAGCTAAATGAACTTACGGGCTAAATCTCGGAGGCCGTCCTCCGGATCCTTTCCAGTCATGTTCGAGACGGGGTTGGTGGATGGTGGAGGCAGGGGATTGAAAGGCAGAATACGAAAACCCGCATCTGTCTGACTTCTGCCGCAGACCCAAGAAATCATCGACTATGGAAGATTTCCGTGTATGGTCGAGTGGAGTTGAGATGGAGCTGCGCGAAGCGTGAGCAGAACGCAAAGCAGTCACGATGGAACACGTACTGATTAGACTTTGGAGGCAAAGGGAATGTCTTCCAGAGAGACACGAGAGCCATCTTGTGGGCGTCAGGCTCTGTCATGTCAAGCCCGGGCTCGGGGCTCGAGGAATCGGAGCGGAAGGCAGAAAGGCGGTTCTGGCGGCTGTTCCGTTTCTTCGCCTGATCCAATGGGCTCATGCGTTGGCTCCTCTTCATCAGAGTCGAGGGTGAAGGTTCTCCGGATGATCACTCTTGAAAACTCGTCTTCCCCGTCGAATGAAACCGTCAGCTGGTCAGGATGAAGAGGTAGCACATTCGGATACAATCGTGTTCGCTGCGCAATAGTCACGGTCAAGTTATCCTGGTCAGGATGGAGGCTGGAATATGTGGTATGCCACTCCAGGGCCTTGGAGGCAGAAACACCTGCGTACTTGGTTGGAGGGAGAAGAAGAAGAAAACAAACAAGGATGGCGTACTTGGGTTGACTTTCTTTGTGAAGTCCACGAGAACCAAAAGGGTTGCAATCTCTTCACACCCTACTTCCTCAGGCGACAGATACGAGCCAAGAGGTAGAACAGGGACTCGACGCATACAAAAATGAGCTGCATCCGCCTCTGAGAACCCGACGAGATAGCATGGTGCTTTCCCGCTCAAAAGGTCCTCTCGGGAAAGACCTGGGGCATCGATGTGGATGATAGCGTGGCGGAGAGCATCCCGCCACCTCATATCGCCGAGAGAAATCCCGGCGTCGTGAAGCAGCTCGAACGTGCGCCCAACGAGGATGCTGCGAAATAAACACATAAATTACGCGCGCTGAATAGAGTCGAACCGTCACATACCGGTTTGCTGTGGTGTTCATCCTGGTGTGTGTGAGCTCATGCCACGAAATCCCACACCACTGCGTGATACTGAGCAGCACCCTGCCTGCCCAATCACCCGTGTCCATAATCCACATCCCATAGTGAACGGGAACGATCCAGCTTCCAGCGTCAGTAAAGTGCGTAGAGTGAAATTTGGCGTCCTGTAGGAGCCTGTATAGGGCTTGAAATTTCTTGGAGCGCTTTCGCTGGGCGACCTTCTCCAGGTTAGGAACCAGCCTAACGCAATACCTAGAAGTATGCGTTCTTGCTTGCGCGAAAATGAGCGAAGTGTGATTATTGTCGTCTGTGCCCCATTTCCTCGCCTCCTCGACGCTAAGTTCCTGTGGGCGTCGGTCGGGTTTCCGGTTAATAAAGAGACCTCGTTTGCGAGAAATATGGAGAGTAGTGGCATCGTCAGGAAGTGGCTCGAAATCGGAGGACTTTTGGGCCATATGCCAGCCGCTAGCAGTAAACGGGGCAGGAAGGCCCTCAAAAAGAACACGGATGGTGGTGGTCATGGTTAGAGGGAGAGGATTGGAGGCTGCAAGTCGAACAATGAGACACAACACGAACCAACGTGTGTATTAGGCCACAGTACTAGTGACAGCGTGTAGACGCGCTCTGCGAGGTTTGAGTGGCGGGTGACGGCCAGGCACCACGAATGAAGAGCCCGAGGAGTACAGTGACTGAGGTCCACAGTGCGATATAGCAGGGACGGGAAGTTCGGGCACAGAATGAAACGCGGAAGAAAAGCACGCACGGTGGACCACGATGGTCAACGGATGGGCGCAAGCTGCTCCTTGTTAGCCTCGAGCGGCGCCTCGACATTCTCCCTCAGCACCGCGCTCCGCCCACAAGCAACTGCTGCGCGTCAGGCAAGATCCCCGTCAGCCTGTCCATCAAGCCCTGGACAACGTCCAGCAGCTCCGCGACGAGGTCCGTGCCGTCCGACTCGACGCGCCCAAGCCCGGGAACACATTGAGTATGACGTTCAGAATGTACATTTATTATTTAGCACACGAAGTCGGCAATTTCACCGGATCACGCACCGAGTCAGGATATTATTGAAGAAATGAGATGGGGATGTTCGAGTTGAGAGTGGTGGGTGTTTGGTTCGAGGAAGGATTTTTAGTTACATTTACAGTACGAATTACAGGGCTTTATATACGTTTTCTACATGGTCCGTGCGCAGCTATCTACGAGTCATTCCGAGTCATTTCGAGTCATAGTGTGCTCCACGCACAGCCTCAGCGCCGCCCGCAGCCCATTGTACACTGCTATCCGCAGTCAACATGCTGCGCTCCACGAGCTCCACGAGCTCCACTTGAGCACGTGGTGCCGACGCTTCGGCTCCGACTTACGTCGGTTTGCCATTCCAACACTCCCCCTCAAACCGAACAAAGTCCCAGTGCAGCCGCAAAGTGTTTAGCTTTCACACTTGGCAAAGCCTTGGTCAAAGTATCCGCCACCATGTCTTGAGTTGGGCAATAGACGAGACGAATCGAATCGTTTCCAATCACGTATCGAATAAAGTGGTAGCGAATGTCGATGTGCTTTGTGCGTGCATGGAACTGACCTATGTCGGAATAGGCGAGAGCGATTGCGGATTGGTTGTCACCGTGCAAGGTTGTGGGATGTTCGAGTGGACGGAATATCTCTCCGATGAGTTGTCGAAGCCAGAGAGCTTCTTTAGCGGCATGCGTCATTGCGACGTACTCAGCCTCCGTGGTTGAGAGCGAAACAAGCTCTTGTTTCTTCGAGCTCCAAGACACGGCGCCTCCATCAATGATGAAAGCGTAGCCAGAGATTGCCCGCCTATGTTCTTGTGACATTCCATCGGAATCCGAGAATCCCTCCAATCCCTTCTTTCCCTTGCCAAAGGTGAGACGTAACTCCTTTGTCCCTACAAGATATCGGAAGACACGCTTTGTTGCATCCCAATGAGCCGGTCCGGGGTTATCAAGGAACTTCGACAAAATTCCCACCGGAAACGCGATGTCGGGACGCGTTCCAACTGCTGCCCACATTAACGAGCCCACAGCTTCACGGTAAGGGACTTGCTTCATCATCGCAATTTCCTTGATCCCATTCGGGCAATGATCAGTCGAGAGTTGAACATTCGGGTCCATCGGCATTGCAAGCGGTTTGGCGTCGGTGAAGTTGAACCGCTGCAAGATAGATGTGATGTACGACTGCTGGGATAGTGAAATGGTGCGTTCTTCCCTGTTACGCTTGATCTCGATACCGAGGAGCCATGAGACGGGCCCCATGTCGGTCATCTTGAATAGAGATCCAATGCGCTTCTTGTAGTCTTCAAGTAATTCGGGTGAGCTGCCGGTGATTGTACAATCATCAACGTGAACTGCCATGATGATTAAATGGCCGTCCGGACGAGCATAGAATATTGCATGGTCCGAATCAGACTGTGTGAAACCGAGTTCAGCAAGGGAACGGCTCAAGGTCTCGTACCATCTTCTGCCGCCCTGCTTCAGGCCGTACAAAGCCTTCTTCAGTTTCAACACATATCTGCGGCGGTCCGCAAACTCGTGATCCGGTGGCTGTTCCATGTAAATGGTCTCGTCGGGATCTAGTTCACCGTTGAGAAACGCACTATGGAAATCGAACATGTCAATCTCCCAGTCGTTCCGCGCAGCAATGGCAAGAATAAGTCGAATCGACGCAATCTTGGCAGTGGGAGCAAAGGTTTCGTAGTAGTCAACTCCTTGGACTTGAGTAAAGCCACGAGCGACAAGACGAGCCTTATATTTGTCAATCTCCCCAGCGGCATTCTTCTTGATGCGTAAAACCCACTTGCAGTCAACAACATTGGAGTCTGGTCTCTCCACAAGTTGCCAGGTGCCAGCGGCTTTCAGAGCAGTGATCTCCGCATCAATTGCCACTTTCCAATGCGCCCAATCCGGCCGTTTCTTCGCCTCCTCGAATGTTGGTTCAAGCGCTTCAGAGTCTGCCGTCGCAGCGGCCATACAGTGCTCCAGTATGTCAACCATTTCCCAGTCTTCTGCCAACTCTGCTCGAGCTGCAGTATCTTTCTCAGGAAGTGTCACTCCCTGAGGTATCTCTGGGTCCGAAGGTCGATTACTGGTTCTTCCAGCACCACTCTGAAGGTCCTGAATGTACTTTGAAGGTTTGCGAGTACGTTTTCCGGTTCCTCCGGTGTCTTCTTCGGCTTGCTCGAAATCGGGTCCGAGCGGATCCGTGCGCGCCAATCGCCGCACGGTTTCGTTAATATTCGGGGATGCGGGGAGTTCTTCTTTGGGTGGAGTACTTCGAGGCGGAGTTTGTGGTGGACTCTTCTTGATTGCAGGTGGAGTGGTTGGACGAGGAGTTTGTTGTGTATTTGGGTTTGGGTTTGGGTTTGAATTTTCAGACGACGGCTGATTGTCATCCTCATTCTCCCCCTCAAACAGTAGATCGTCTGGAATGGGTACCAGTACATCATCCTTGTCCAATTTGACGCTTCGCTCCACTGCAATTGTCCGTTTTCCCTCGAAGTAAATTCGATGTCCGCTGCTTGCTTCATCAAATCCAACCCACCGGCCGACCTTTGCACGCCAATCGAGTTTGCTGCCATCTGGATCGTGAACCCAGACCTTTGCCCCAAATTCAGGCAACCTTGAAAGGTCTGGTTTCTTGTTGTACACCATTTCAAAAGGTGTTTTATTATCCAGAGCGCGCGTCGACGTGCGGTTCTTTAAGTAAATTGCATGAGCAACGGCCTCGCCCCAAAGGAATTTGGGGAGTCCGCTGGCGTGTAGCATAGCGCGAACGCGCTCCAACACAGTGCGGTTCAGCCGCTCAGCAATTCCATTGTGTTCCGGTGTGTCATGGACCGTGAAACCACGATTGGTTCCATTCTTTGCAAGATGAGCGTCAAATTCATTGCTCCAATATTCCCCTCCCCGATCCGAATGGAGTTTCTTGATCTTGATGTTGAACTGCGTCAACAACCAAGCTTCGAAGGCTTGATACGACTCAAAGGTTTCATCCTTTGTGCGCTGGATGTACAGCCGGGACCATCTGGTATGATCATCCGTGAAACTGGCATAGTATTCACGATGATTTATTGTTTCCACAGATGCTGGTCCCCAAACGTCCGAGTGAATGATGTCTCCCATGGCAGCAGCCCGCGGCTCCTCCCGGGTTCTAGCAACTGGTTTCCGACTTGTTTTCGCATACTCGCAGGACTCGCACGTTTTCAAGTCCGTAGGCCCTTCGAGTTTTATACCAGTTACCAAGCCATCTTTCACAAGACGCTTAGCTGCATCCGGTGCGATATGTCCCATTCGGCGATGCAGTTCATCAACAGAAACCCTCTCGATGGCGGCGGCAGCAGTGTCTGCTTCGTGCAGAACACGATAAGTTCCATTTAGCTTGTGAACAACACCCAGAATCTTTCTTTTCTTGTCAAAGATTCTGCAGAAGTTGTCACGGAACAGTGCCGCAAAACCAGCATCAGTCATTTTACTGACCGATACCAAGGTAAGTCCCAATTTCGGTGCATACAGTACATCTTTCAAGAGTACCGTCGCCGTGCTATTTCCATTGGGAATGCTGATTCGCATATCCCCTTGGCCAATAGCTTGGAACGTGCCATTATCCGCCGCCGTGATTGATTTCGGGGGAATCGAGGTAAAGTTGATGAACCTGTGCCGGTACGGGGACATATGCCTTGATGCGCCCGAGTCGTAAAGCTCCGTTTCAACGCTAGGACAGCTCGCGCCATTCGCGAGCATAGCTGAATCGTAGGACGAGGTTATCTTTTCCTCTTTGTAGTCCTCTTGATTTTCCAGCCATTCGGTCACAGATCTGTGAACCCAGCCTTCAAGATCCTCCATCGTCGACGACGATGGACGGTCAGGGCCATCCGGCAAATTCCCGCAAGAATGCCTGCAATCAGATCGATATTCGGAGGCAAGATCATCTTCCTCCGAATCAGAATCTTCTTCCCAGTCTTCGTCTTCGGAATCTGACACGCTTTGCAGGTCCGGCATGGAGCTGCACTCGCTGTCACTATCCAAGACTTCTTGCAAGTCCGGCGACTCGCCGTCCTCGCTATCACTGTCCTCTTTTATGAGGCACTGGAAGAAGTATTCCACACCCGCCATCTCGGAAGGTGTATAATCCGACTCACAGTCATCCGTTTCTGCTGAATTCCCTTCGGCTTCGGCATTCTGTGGGTCCACTACTGGAACTGATCCAGCGTCGCTGACGGTGCCATCTTCTTCAGCCTCGAAGAAGTCCTCATCGTCATAATCCGACAGCCAACAGTCCGCGCTATCCTTCTGCGCGCTGTCGCCGTCGAGCTCAATGAGCCCTGCCCATTGTTCCTGGAATAGCAGCAGGTTTGTGTCTGCCTGCGCCATCCACACGCCGTCGTCTTCTTTGGCGGCGTTCACATCCTCCCTGGCCTTACCTTTCCCTTTCCATTTGCCTTTGCTCCGTGGACTCTCTCCCTCTTTTCCTCCGCCTTTCGCCCAGCAATCCGCTTTGATGTGTCCTTTCTTGTGGCAGTTATAACACTCCACACTGGACTTGTGGCCAGCTTTTCGGCCACCCCTGCTATCTCCCGCGGAGAAAGCAACATCGCGGTTGTCCTTCCTGGACTTTTGCTTCAGGGCACGGCGATCAGCCTCTTCATTGAGGCCTCGGATAAGATCATCGGGAGAAAGTGTTTGCCCCATTACCGTCGACGTGGCGGTAATGGCAGACAAATACGGATCATAGGAAAGGGGTAAAGACCCGAGGATAATGGCGGTGAAATTTTCATCGCCAGGATCGGCACCCATGCCGACGAGGTCCACCCGAAGTGTTTGAAGCTTCGCGAGGTGGGTCCTCACGTCCCCATTTTTAGCACAGCGCTCGTCTTGGAGCCTGCGCCGCAAATCCACAGTAACCATCTTGGATTTCTTCTCGAACTCACCTGCCACATTCTTCCAAAGCTCAGCCGCGCTTTTAGCTTTCAAGAACCGCAGGAACATCGCATCCGGAATCGTACAAGCGATAGCTTGCTTCACAATTGCCTCACCCGACTTGTATTGCTTCAGAGCTCTTTCGTAAATGACCGTTGCATCAAGCTCCGCTTGACTCAGTGGTGAGCTCGTCGACGTCGGGGCGACTGGTGTGACACACAATTCCTTCAAATGTTCTCCAAGTCCCGCAGCGTCTGCTGCGTACTCGAAACGATTCTTGTAGACACTCCAGTTTGTGCCGTCGGCTTCGCATTTGGGAATGCGCAGGAAGTAGTCACCAAGTTTTGCTGTAGACAAAGACATGGTAGTTGGATGGTAGTTCGAGGTTGATGTGTGTGGAGAAATAGATTTCAGGCGGGGCCCATAACCTATTGAAGAAATGAGATGGGGATGTTCGAGTTGAGAGTGGTGGGTGTTTGGTTCGAGGAAGGATTTTTAGTTACATTTACAGTACGAATTACAGGGCTTTATATACGTTTTCTACATGGTCCGTGCGCAGCTATCTACGAGTCATTCCGAGTCATTTCGAGTCATAGTGTGCTCCACGCACAGCCTCAGCGCCGCCCGCAGCCCATTGTACACTGCTATCCGCAGTCAACATGCTGCGCTCCACGAGCTCCACTTGAGCACGTGGTGCCGACGCTTCGGCTCCGACTTACGTCGGTTTGCCATTCCAACAGATATCCGCGCGCAATGAAGAATCCGCGCGCAATGAAGGAAATCCGCGCGCAATGAATCGAGGAGAAAATCACAATGAGTCAAATTCATAGCACCCTACTGGTACTTGGAAATATCTAGAGCTAGTACTGACGATGCGATCACGTTCCCATCAAATTTGAAGTCCGACAGACAAATTGTTACTACATGAATGCCTTCAACTCCTGGATAGCATCGTCGACTATCTTGTCCTCCTTTTTGATGTAGCTCACCGCCGTCGGAGTGTCTTCGAGTGCTGCGACAGTTCGGCGCCGACACCCATCAGTCATGGCGGGGACGTAAAACTGGTCCAGTACAGCATAGAGGGCGGCGGCGGGGAGGCGCGTGTCCAACAAGGCTGCTACCATGCCAGGGGTCCCCTTTCTCCCAAACCAAGCTTCCTCCCAGTGTCGGACACACTCTTTCTGGGTGTACATCCCCGCGCAATGATCCGCGTGAATGACTTGTGGGGCCCGGAAAGCGAGATTGGTGCGATGAAGCTCGACAGAGGCGTGTGTTCTGACGAGCAGCCGGTACGCAGCCCGTCCGAGAAGTCTCTCGTCGTTCTCCGAGAGGTCGAGGATGGATTTTTTCATCAAATCCTTGAAGGCTATGGCCACCCAGGGATCGACATCGTACGTGACAGCAAGATACAGCCGCATGGGAGCGGTAACACTTGGATGATTAGACAGGTGGTGAATGGCGTACTGTGTTCCACTGTCAACCTCGAAGAAGTGGCTTAGCTTCAATATGGCAATGAGCTCTTCAATGGCGCGGACTTTATCGGGAGACCACCTATTACAAACATGCATTAGGATAGTCCGGCGTGTGTGGAAGGAGTACTCACGGAGTCATGTTGAATATAAAGCGCAGAAGGTGGTCAAACTCGGAGGAATCCACGTTGTCGGGGAGGAGGAGAGGGGTTTCGTCGGAACAGCCGTCAAGCCCAGCTTTTCTTTGTGCCTCGACTTTCAAAGTCACGGTTGAAGAGGAGGGGGTGGTAGGAGAAGGCAGGTTCAGGAGATCTGCAAAGAAACCGCTTTTCATGGCCAAAAGTCCCTGATTCACTTTGTAGAGCATCCCACACGTCTACGACCGAGAGAAAATCAGAAAGGCATGTCAACGATAAATAAATTCCTTGCCGTTTTCATTACAATGGAACCATCCACCCAATAGAGAGTAGAATGGTGGCGCACCGTCGGTACACATGCAGCGGCCATGAGGGGAGAGAGAAAGATGAAAAAATCACCTGACATAAAAACCGTCAAGTTTACTTACCGTCTTCGAATTCTACGAATCGCGATGGCTCCAGTTCCACTTCCCCCCTCTCTCCCTTTACTGCCTGATAATGCAGACGGATGGTCTGCCAACTCCACTGCCGCTTACGGTGTTTTGAACGCCGCATACACTCATTCTCTGGGTGTACTTCGTCAAGAGGGTGGTGACCCACTCCGGTACAAGCTGGTCTCCTCCAACATTGTGGACAACATGATCCCCATCCTCGAGCGTATGGATGTCGACGGAGTGCCACGCGATTGGATTGAGGCCTGTGCCTACATCTTTGGCCCGTTGGTGTATGAGTTGCAGGTCTCTGCATTGGCTGCTGAAGGAATGTCCGCCAATTTTCTCTGGCTGTCGTGATTCCGCTGACATTGTTCCAGCGAACGCGACGAGATTGAGCTCTTGCAGCCGGTGTCGACATCACGTACAGGAAGGCCAGGACGTCCGCGGAAGGAGATTAACCCAGCCTACCTCGCTGAAGCCACGGCTTCTGGGCGCAATATCAAGAAGGCTTCCCTCGCTGCGGCCCTGGGTGTACACCGGCACACTTTGGGGAAGCGGTTGCGCGAGCAAGGTCTCGATACCACTTTTGACCCCTTGAATGACGGCGAACTGGACTCCTTGACCCGCCAGTTTAAAGCCAAGAAGCCCAACTCCGGCTTACGGTACTTGCGAGGACACTTGCGCAGCCAGGGTGTCAGAGTCCAGAAAGAGCGAGTCCGCCACTCATTGAGACGAGTGGATGGTTTGGGGCAGGCTCTTCGGACTCGGCTTGCTATCAAACGCCGGCGGTATAGCGTGCCTCGCCCGAACTACCTATGGCACTGTGATGGGCACCATAAGCTCATCTGGTGGGGGATTGTGATCCATGGCTTCATCGATGGGTTCTGTCGAACGGCAAGTCTCTCGCCTTTACGTATGGTATGATTTGACACCGGATATCAGGTTACAGCGCTAAGGGCAAGCACAAATAACAGAGCCCAGACGGTACTTGAAGTGTTCATCGGAGCCGTTCAAGAATATGGCGCGCCTTCACGCGTCAGTAGGGTGTGACACGGGTGGTACCGCGGGTGTCACGATGTCATACCGCACCCGTGACCCGTGACACCATACCCGTTTTCCCACGGGTACGGGTTTACGGTAATTTAACCGCGGTATTATCGAAAACCCGTGGTAATAATTACCGCAGTATTTTACTGTGGTAGTTGACATATTACCTTCATTTTACTGGAGAATGATATCCTGATAACTAGTTACAGGACAACAGAGCTTGTACATATTGATTCCTAGCCTGATTCATTGTGTTGTGCTAAGTGCAAACCAATTTGTTATTCTGGTCATGTGAGAGGAAACTGGTTTCCTCTCACATGACCCTAAGTCAAGCTTGTCTTTACACTGGTATACTTTCACCGACATTAATTATGATGCTTTGGTGTAGTGGGTGCACTCCTTTTCTATCGAATATTATGACATGTGCAGGTTCTGAGTTCAATTCTTGTTGCTGCAGTCTTTTTAACACATTTACGGTATTACGGGTACGGTTTTCCACGGGTCGCGGTATCTGCGGTGTTCAAAAATTCATCTACCATACCCGCACCTGTGACACCCGTGACCGTGACACCGCGGGTTTACCTGTACCCGTGTCACACCCTACGCGTCAGGGGCGATCGCGGAGGCGAGAACACAAAAGTCTCGATCTGGATGATCATGCACAAGGGGCCAGGACGTGCATCATTCATGTGGGGCTCGTGAGTTGTCATCGGTAACCCATTAGCCAGCTGTTCACGTCGTTGTAGGTCCACAAGAAATACCCGCATCGAGAGACTGTGGGTGGAAGTCGGAACACAGTTTGCCCGGCGGTGGCGCGCCTTCTTTACTCGGTTAGGGCGTCTGCATCAGCTGGACCGGAAGAATCCTAGCCATCTGTGGCTTTTGCACCATTTATTCGTCCCCGGGATCAACGATGACTGCGAAGAATTTCGCCGAGCCTGGAATCTGCACCCGATATCTGGACGCACGACAAACGACCAGAGTCCTGCAGTACGTCGAACTGATCTTCAAAAAATGAATCCTTATTTAACTTGTATCAGGACATGCGATTCTTGGCCCAGACTACCGAGGGTGTATACAGGTCCGATCCGTTAGACGGCATCCACCCCGATGCTATTAACCAATATTACGGAGTTGCTGGTTTGCCTCGGACCCGGCGTCAAAACCAGACTGGTGCTGGCCATGCAGACGATGATGCCTCGGACATTGAATCCGACGACGGTGAGCTGACACCAGCAGATCGTGAAGCCGAGCTGGAGAACCGCATTGCCGATGACCAAGCGGGCAATATTCGCCATGCCCCAATCAAGGTAGCGAGACACGAGAGCCCGTTTGAAACCATAGAGCAGGAGGCGATGTTTTTCGCGCTTGTGAGAGCCGTCACTGCGCAAGATGACCTTCCCGAAGATTATGGTGTCCAGCCGGAGGAGTGGGACGACGAGCACTACCCCGAAGTTGAGGTGATCCGGCCGGGGACGCGGGGCAAGGAGATTCTAGTGGTGCTGCCCAGGGAGACATGGTATCCTCGAGCAGTCAAATGGGCACAGGCGTTGGATCTAATGAGTCGTATTCTGACTCAGCTCGAAGATGCTTAATTTGGTACGCATCAATCCCTGCCTCTTACCATCACCGTCACTCATTCGATATCCTCTCTGCGTCTCCTCTACCTAGCTGGGCTTTTACATGCTTCCCTCTATTGCTCTCCTTGGGATAGGCCTGCCCACAAGTATCTGTAGCTCTCCACGCTTTATAGCCGCCCACTTCTGGCTGTGCACTGGCCTTACCGTACTGCGCTCTTGTGTAGCAAATGCTCAGTGTTCTGTCAATTGGCTTTACCTTACCTGCTGACATATACCCACTCTGCTCCTGTTGCAACTCCCCTTCTCAACGCGGTATCCCAGTTCTTCCGTCTTTTGTCTCGCAAAAATGTGTACACACCCTCGGTAAGTATTCACTAATTATCCTTGCCTCGGCCGTGTTTCGGACCCCTACGTGGGTCAGCCAAGCACCCGGGATTTGCCGTCCGGTCGTACTTAAGACGAGCGAAAAAAAACAAACCACAACTTCTCTCTTCCTCTCAACTCTCATTCAAACTCCACTCACCCTCCTTTTCCTCTTCATCCATGGATCACCACCCCACTCGCTGCCTCGGCGAGCAGCCTGATGGTCGCCAGTGTCCCTGCCTACGCTTCACCAAGAAGCCCAATCAGCGGGAGGAAGACCCAGACATATGCAAAAACTGCAGCCACATGGAATCTGCACATCCCCTTCCTCTCCCCGTTCAATCATCCCTTCCCACTCCCTCTTCCCACATCAGTGTCGCTGACATTGTCAAAGACTTTCGCGATGCAGGAAAAGTAAAAAAAGAGCCGGCCTCTACCTCAGATCTCAAGGCGTCTACATCGGCTGCCCAGGCTGAGACGAGTGACGGCCTTCGAAAAAAACGCAAGTCAGATACCGACACCGAGCCGCTGGCCGCGCCCAACAAAAAAGCCAAGGGCAAGGGGAAGGGAAAGGTTCGCTCAGCCCGCTATCTATGACCGTATTCTAACCCATGTTTTCAGACAGTCCCTGATCCTGGCAAGAAGATATATGTTAACGAAGTCGTCCTGAAGCCAGAGGGCCTTGTGAGTTCCCAGCATCTCTGCGAGACGTTCGGTATCTCAATTAAAATACAGGTTTCGAACGGCAAAGGAGGTTTTGAGCTGGCACCGGCGCCTTTGATGAACGGTGTCTACACCGATGCCCTGCGTCCTAAGGGACTCGCCCATCTGGCTCAAGAAGGGAAGAAACTCGGCTTCTACAAGAACTCTACCACGGAGGAAATCACGGCGTGGCTCAAGGTCATGTTTCCTCAGGCGATGAAGTGGCTTGAAGAGCATCCTTTCGAGCCTGAGCAGCACGAATCTAACGAGGTCAGGAGGCAGGTCTGGCGGCTCTGCATCAAAGCTCGATCTCCGAGCCTCAGCCTCTCTCATGAGCCCTTTCCCAGCGGCGTCGAGCTGGCCAACACATGTGTTACCGCTGGACGCTCGGCGGAAACGCGTATGCTTATTTTCAGTGCGTATTTTTCTCTCTCTTCACCGTCCTTTGGAGGTCTGACTTCGTGATCCAAGCTTCCAAGCGAGAAATTCCCGCGGAACGTTATGAAGACTGGGAAGCCGAAAGCGACGACGAGATGGTCGCTGACTCTAGCGACGTTGAAGTGGCAGCTGTCAGTGAGAACGAGGAAACACCCAAAAAGATTGCGAAGAGTTAGTTGTCCTCAATTCAGAATCCTGTCATTCGCTAAGTTCTTCCAGTCATCATCAAGAGGGAAGCAATCACAAAGGCGCTCGCCCCTGCAGCACCGGCACCTGTGGCCCCCGCAGCAGCGAGCAGCAAAATAGCGACGAGGTTGTCCACCGGTATGTATTCCTACACCTACGACGCTAAGTTATATTGAATGTGACACCAGGGTCTATCAAAAAAAACACGGTGTACGTGCCGGACAGCGACGATGAAGACTATCTCCCCTCGAGCCCGTTTGCAGCCCCCACTTCAGTCCCCGGCCAAGCCGCCGCCGCCGGGTCATCCAGATCCACGGTCCCTATAGGTGCCTCCCCGCTGTTCAGCCGCTGGGCCTCCCCATCTCCGCCTAGCCCTGTCGCCGTTAATCCACCGACTGGCCTGGATCTGGACGCCTTCAACACTCACCCTTCTCCTGGACCCGAAGAACCGTACGATACCACTCATTGGTCGTACCTCGACGACTCCCCGGATCGAAACAACACCCGTTGGGCTGCAGCCGCGTTTGCTGCAGCTATGTCGGGGGCTTCTTCGTCAGGGGCGGGGTCGGCGACCCCCACAGTCTCTCGAGAGACGGGAATCGACACCTCATTGGGCTTTCGCACTGCGCCGCGACCAGATCCATGGGCGTAGGCTACTTAACGGCTGTTGATATGGTACATGGACACTGTAGATACTAGATACAGATAGTTACTAGTTACGCTCTTTTTCTTTTTCTAATATAGCACATAACTTTAATGACATTAATTTCTTCTTGTACTACTGCCACCAGCGGGCCGAGGACGAGCGGGGGGGGAGACGTCGTATAAGGGTGTGGTAGGCGGTCGAGCCGCAAACTGACATCGAGCAAACTGAACGGCCTCAAACACCGTCCTCGTGGTGCGGGTGTTCGACTCGCAGGGGTGCCACACGCGCGGATGGTGGAAGCAGGGCGAGGGGCAGACCCGACTACAGTGGTGACTGCGCGGGTCGGACGTGACGTCCTGGCTGAGTTCCGCAAATAACGTGGTAAGAAAGCGGAGATCCTGCATGCGAAAGGCTCCGGTACATGGGGCAGTGCCTTTGGAAGACTTTCGCTACATTGGAAGACTTTCGCTACATTGAAAGCGGGTTGGAACATTAAGAAGAAAGAAGGAAGGAAAAAAGAACCTGGGAGTAAATCGCTCCATTGGACGAGCAGCGTGCAACGGACATGCAGATCCGCATGCACAGCTGGAGTGCTGCGTTTAATCTAGAGTTCGAGGGCCGCATCGCGCCGACGAGTGCAAACCGTGTTCCGGAGCTGGGGCTGTGGGAGGATTGACGCCGGTGGAAATTGGGACTAACTGCCGCCGTGCGCAAGTACTGCGGCGCTGTGAAACAAGTCAGCGACTCCAATGGAAATAAATAAATAAAGCCTACCTCGGAGCTTGACAAAGAGAGTATCCGGGTAGGCATGCCTGAAGCGCGGACTCGCTGGAGTCCCTGCATCCCTACACTGTACAATGCCACCCAATTCGCAATGGCGCCCGAAACCATCGGTTTCCGCAGGCAAACGGCGGGGAGCGGGGAATGACGACACGCGGGAATGCACAGTGGATGAATCGATGAGGTAGCAGAGAGAGCGCAAGGCCGGCATAGGTTGGGGAATTTCAATACCACCGGTGTTGGGCGTTTCGGTAGCGATGTGTGCGTGGGTGACGTGGCCTGTACAGCGGGAGCCTGGAGACTGCAGGGAACGGGTCGATAGGGCATTGGTGAGGATGCGGTTGGGACAAAGTCAGACTGGAAGAACTAAGTCAGAAACGGACTTAAATAAGGAGAGGGACACGCACTAGTAACCAACAAGACCTGACCCATCCATCTGCAATCTGGTGCTGCAGCAGTAGAAGTGACGCTAGTGGTAAACCGGGTCAGCGAGCTACAAGCCAAGGAGAAACATGAAAAACTTACCTCGAAGTACGTATAGCATGCGAACGTCCACGCCGCTGCCTGCTGAGCTGTTCATGCAGGAAATGAGTAACGGGTGAGTGAGAAAAAACATAAATCTCGCCTGGATCACACTCCGTGCATCGCGGACAAGCCGCGGGCTACACGCCACATGCAGAGCCCCGACACAGAATCACAAATGCAGAGGGAAAAGGCGAGTGGGACAGGTGAGACGACGCGGGGAGATGGTGGTCTTGAGCAGGAGCTGAGTTTGACATTTGATCGCCGTTGATGTGGCGGTGCAAATCGGCCCGAGTCACCGTCTCATCGTGTCGGTGGTGCCGTTCCATCGAAGTGAAGAGCGGGACGCGTGTCCTGGTGCCCGAGTGTATTGGGGAAGTCAAGATTGGGTGGTTTGACGCGTGATAACGCGTCAAACAACGTGTCTAATCGTCGAGATGAGACAATAACGTGAAAGCATTGACATACACACACCGGTATTGGAGTAGAGGAGTAGAGAGCAGGAGAAAGATGGAGCCGGCGGAAAGCTGCACCACACTTGGTCTACACAAGCACCCATCCCGAGATCACGTCGCGGCGTCTTTACCAAAAGGCATGACAAGCCGTGCATAAAGCATGGACGGAAAAAAACTGCAGATGAATCCAGACGTGGATACAGGGGAGGGTGGGGGCACAGAGACAGGGTGGTGCAAGCAGAATTAAGGAGGAGATCCAGCAACCAAATGAAAAGGGCTGGCGACCACCAAAGGTGGGAGCACTCCAATGTCTGCCGAGACAAGGGCCCAGTTCGAAGGAAAGCGAAGACTCGAAGCGAGAAATTCAAAGCTGCATGAGGGACCACCGTTGGTGGTTTCGCAGGATCGAGTAGATGTCCTCCAGGGCAGCGACATGCTCGTTAAGAACAAGAAGCCACGAGCGTGACATCAACAAACAGTGTTATTATACGCGCCGCCAGATTCACGTGATCGTGATGGCATTGTAACATTCTTGCCGTCTCCCGACCTCCACGCGAGTCGCATAACCAGGAATTTCGAACTTATCAAGCACCTACAGTGCCGCGGGGACCCGGGCCCGGGTTTACAACAAATGGACAATATATCGACTTGATTGCGCGCGCAAAATCTCTGTGTGCGCGCGCATCCACTGTTTGCGCAAAATAATAAATGTACATTCTGAACGTCATAATTGAGCAGCGCGGTGATGGAGACCAGCAGCACTTCCACCCCCACCACTCAAGCCAGAGAAGACGGAGCTTGACCAGAGTACCTGGGTATGGTCCCGCCGGCGCTGTTCATAACAACGAAAGTGATACCGGTCCTTACTTCCCATGTGCATCAGTACGCTCTCAAAGTTTTTTTTTCTTGTCTGACATGCTTCGCCAGTGCTCCAGACGCTGTGGAACCCGCCGAGCTGCCCTTGTCTCGAGTTGAAACAGACACGCACCGCATCCGCGATTGCTTCGCCTGGAACCTCAATTATCAACGAGCAGCTCATCCAGCCAGAGATCTTCGCCAAGATCTTCTGCACCGACCTCGACCTCCCTGCCGTCCCATGGGTGGAGACTGTCACGAACCAGATCCGCGCCCAGCTCGAAGAGCACGAGGCGATCGCGCGCCTGGAGCTCACTAACGACGACTTCGCCGCCGAGGGCGAGGAGCAGGTGCCCGAGTGCCGCATCCTTAGTGTACATCACTCGTCCCGCCAGGTCCCGCCCCGTTCGCTTTGGCAGACCTCCACATGCACATTGACGTGCAGATCGCAAACCTCCGAGCTTTGGCGACATCGGTCATGTAGCGCTGTTGATGTTTTCAGCGGCACCGCGCCGTACCTAGCTACCTCTTCCGTCCAGCCAGCATACTACATGTGTAGGAAATGCCGCTGCGGACAGATGCCGTTGAATTGTGTACTCAGTTGTTGCCCGAGACGTAGTCTGTCGAGCATCGGCAGGAATATTTCTATTATGATGGAGACATTCATGATCATCGTGGCAGACGTGATACGTAGTGCACAATGGAGACGGACAAAGCGGTGGGATGACGATAACTAGGCAAAGCGACGGAGACATTGAAAGTACATTGAGGAAAAGTGGTGTGTGTATATGTAGGATGCGAGATAACCGTGTCAGTGGTCCAGAGACGAGCCAAAACCGGGAAGTGGAAATGAGGCTGCGTGAGTAAAATGAGGCGTGAGTGAGATGAATCAAGTCGTGATAGGGTGCGCACCGAGTCGAGATCAGACTTTGGACATCAAGGGAACGTCTTCCAGCGAAGTAACAGCTAACTTGGCCACCACAGTATCCACTTGGTTGAGAGCGGGATCAGGGCTCGAAGAGTCAGAGCGAAAACTTGTGACGTGGTCCGGCTCGATTTCTTCGATGATAGCTCTCGAGTATTCGTCGGCATCCTCGAACGAGACCGCCAGGTCAGAGTACACAGGCGGCCAGAGGGGATAGAGCCGCGCTCGCTGGGCCAGCGCTACATCCATACGACTTTGGTCCGGATGCAGTCGAGAGTATTCTGTATACCAGGCGACGGCCTTGGAAGCTGCCACATCTTGTGATTTCGTTAGGGAAAAAGGCGAGCTAAGTGCGCGACCACGTACCTGTCTCCCGAGGCTTCATAAAACCCAGCAGAATAAGGACGTCCGCGATCTCAGCACATCCGAGTTGCCCAGGTTTCAGATATGACCCAAGAGGCAGAATGGGCAATGTGCGCGCACAATCATGGCCCACCTCGGCCTCGGAGAAGCCGACAATGTAGCATGGTGCTTTGCCGTTGAGGAGGTCTTCTCGGGAAAGGCCCGGAGCATTGGTGTCTATAACAACGTGTCTGAACCCGGCCGGTGAACGCTCGAGACCGCCCCAGTAGACACCATAATCATGCAGGGCCTCGAACGTCCGCCCAACGAGAATCCTGGGATAGATAGCGTGAGCCTCGTGAAGACGTAGCTGGAGATAAACAGATACCTATTTGCTTCAGTGTTCATCCTAGTACGCGACAGTTCGTTCCAGGAAGTCCCACCCCATTCGGTGACGCTGAATAGGACCATGCCGGCCCAATCGCCTGCGTCCATGAGCCACATCCCGTAGTGAATGGGCACCATCGAGCCCTCAACATCCGGGAGGTGAGTGGCGTGGAATTTGGCGTCATCCACGAGTCTGCAGAGTGCTCGGTGTTTAGTCGACCGTGTGTCGCGGTAGACCTTGTCCGCATGGAAAACTAGCCGGAGGCAGAACCGGTCGGTGCCCGACTGGGCTTTGGCAAAAACCGTCTCCATGATCTCGTCTTCGCCTTCGCCTATGTCGTCCCCCCAGTTCTTCGCCTGTTCCAAGTGAAGTGCCTGAAGGCGTCTGTCGTTGGGGCGATTGACAAAGATACACTGTTCAGAAGGGACGACAAAAGTGGCATCGGGGGGCAAGGCCACAAACGGACGGTTGAAGTCGCGAATGCCCCAGCTTCGGGCAGTGAATGGAGTAGGCAGCTCGGCGAAGCGAACGTGGATGCTGGAGGCCATGGTCGACTATGGTTACGAAGTGGCAAAAGTGGAGGTGGGCAGTGGGGCCACCAAACGTACTCATGCTGATTGGAGACTGTGGTCAAAGTCTCGGTCATAAGAACGATAGATTGAGGTCAGAGGCAGATATAAGTATCAAGATGTCATCTGGCATCGACACCCTTACTTTATCATGGTGATCGTGATGGACGTGAAGAAGTACATAGTGGTGTACAGACGTGAAGACGAAGCGACGATGTAGGTATTCCAAATATGCATGTATAAGAAATCGAAAAAATGAGGCATAGGATAGGAGATATTCGCGTATGGTCGAGTGGAGTACGAGGAGATGGAGCTGCGCGAAGCGTGAGTAGAGCGCAATGCAGTCACAATAGGACACATACTGATTAGACTTTGGACGCAAAGGGAATGTCTTCCAGAGACACGAGGGCCATCTTGCGGGCAACAGGCTCTGTCACGTCCTCGGGCTCGGGGCTCGAGGAATCGGAGCGGAAGGGAAGAAGGCGTTCTAGCGGCTGCTCCGTTTCTTCATCTGAATCAACACAATCAGGCGACAGCGCTGCGTCTTCGTCCAAATCCTCTTGAATGAGGATCACTTTCGAGTATATATCACTCTCGTCTTCGAATGTGATCGTCATATTGTAAGGCCAAACCTGCGGCATGTCTGGAAACAGTCGTGCACGTTGTGCTATTCTCGCGACCATGTTAGACTGGTCGGGATGAAGCTCGCGGTATTTTTTGTGCCAATCGAGGGCCGCAGAGATAGATACACCTGGGTGATGGTTAGAAAGAGCTGTTGGAGCCAGACCAGGACGACAAACCCGAGTTGGCGTTCATTGTAAAGTTGAGCAGTAGAAGGATACGCGCAGCCTCATCGCATCCCATCTGCTTGGCGGGCAGATGCGGGTTGAGAGGCAGAATAGGGAGCTTCCGCTGGCACCGATGATTTGCTTGCGCTTCAGAAAACCCGACTATGTAGCACCGTGCTTTGCCGTTGCAAAGGTCTTCTTTGGAGAGACCCTCAGTGTCGATGACGGCGTGGCGGAAACTTTCCACGCCGGTTATATCGCCATGTTGGAAGCCAGAGTCGTGTAGTTGTTCGAACGTACGCGCGACGAGAATGCTTCAAGATGCGTGCGTGAGTAACAACAGACTGAAGACGAAGGAAGAATGTCACATACCGATTTGCTTCCGTGTTCATTCCGGTACGCGCCAGTGCGTTCCAGGGAGTCCCACCCCACTCGGTGATGCTGAAGAAGACCTTGCCCCCCCAATCGCCCATGTCCATGATCCACATGCCGTAGTGAGCAGGCACGATGTAACCTTCAGATTCAACTAGGTGCGTGGAGTGAAATTTGGCGTCCCTCAAGAGCTTGCTGAAGACTCGATACCGATGGTCGTTTGGGCGGCCGAGGAACCTCTCAGCGTTGAGAATCAACCGCAGGCAAAACCTGGAAGCAGTGCTCTTTGCCTGTGCGTAAACAATTTCTGCCCCCGTGTCGCCATCATACCACCACTTCCTTGCGTTTTCCAAAGGTATCTCGCGGCGGCAGCCGTTGTAGTTGACGAACAGACAGTCGCGGGGAATAACGAGCACAGTGGCATCGTCCGGCATGGGCTCGAATGGATGGGAATGCCGAGGTATGTTGTAGGGAATAGCTGGGTACCGGAAAGGGTAACCCTCGAAGCGAACTTGGATGGCGGTGGTCATGATTGAAGAGAGAGAGTGGCGCTGGAATTATGAGAGCGTGTACAACAAGGGACAACAGTGACACGCTTTGAACTCACGTGGTCGAAACGATCATTGTTTGATGGCATGCACCGCCCAGAAATCAACGTTGACTCGGAAAGCCACTCAAAACAGCTTCGGCGGCCACAACGCTTTGGAACAATGGATTCGTATATATTCGTCTGCGCCTGGGTGGCCTCCACCATCCCAAGCTCCTCCTTTCCCCCTTTCCAATGTCTTCAACGGATGATCATGAGGGTGGTCTGTCCCGAGCAAATGTTGCTCTCGTGAACTTTTTCGACGTTACTTCATATCTGTTCGATTCCTACCCCGCCGTTGCCGCAAACTTCGCGCGTTACGATGGCAATTTCACAGATCTGTTAACGTCCTTTACTGATTTGGTTAAGGAGGACCAGTTCTTCATCCCCCCGTTCCAAGATGGGGGTGAGCAATCTCAGTCACTCATGGCCGAACCTCCCACTCCCTGTGCCACCGCAGATGTCAGTGTCTCCGCCATATTCGACGAAATCCATACACCTTCCCGTCCGATCCCCGCACAGGATGTCGAATATCCAGATATTATACAATCTACTCCGTTATCCCCCACCCCCGCCCTCGAAGCATTAGATCTGTTCGCGGCCCTCACTGCCATCGGAAATACGCCCAACGATGGGCCTTTGCATTCCACTCCCATATCTGCTGTCCGCAACGCCAGAGGGGCCCCTACTTCTTTCCCATCGCTATCCACTCCTGGTGGAGATGCTTTCGATATCTCAGAAATGTCCCCGAGTTCCGTCATTCCAGATACAGAGACCCCTTCTGCTCCCATCCATGCCACGTCCACCAATGTTCCTGCAGATCGTGCTCTCTCCGACCCTACAGTCCCCTCCGAAGCGCCTTCTGGCGCCAGTGTGTCGGCGCAGTCCCCCCCAACCGACGGATCATTTGACGCTTCGTTCCTAGACATTCCACAAACTGTTCACGACTTCATTCTTATCCCAAACATGGCGCCACTCATTCCGTCAGGCGTAATCAAAAACCCTTGGGGCAGGCTTCCCCGCGGCGTGGAGCTCCGACTGCCTAAGCCGTTCACAGAAATCGTGCTTTGGCCCGCTATGGGGCGTAAACTGGTGAAATATCTGCGCGCTAAGCCTGGCGAAGACTTGGCAGAGTTAAAGATGACGCCAGAGCTGTACCAGCGTCTCATTTCTGGCCCCATTGTGGCCAACTGCTCTAAACAAGTGACAAGTGAGGCCGACGTCGAGCACGGGATGAAATTGGGCCAGGGTACCGTTGTCGCGGAGGTCACACGGCGGGCAATCAGGTGTCATGTGCGAATGGAGGCTATGCTGTCATCAAAGCCGTGATTGACATGTCATGTTGCTAAATCCGAAAGAATTCCCCTTTAGTGTATTTTGTGGCTTTCCCATGCCACGAGGCGTCACACGCGGCTCGGAAGTTGCCGGGCATCAAGGCTGGTTGAAAATGCGAAATTTATTCTTTCGCGCTTCTTGATCTTTCAAATATTTTCGGAGCTGCCCGGATTAGATGCTCTTGACATGGAGGACCAGAATACCACGGCAGTGGACCAAAAATTCCAGAAAGACTGGATGAAAACCTGCCTCAAACAAGAAAAGGCTTAGTAATTATTGTGTGAGAACACACAAATCTCTTACCACTTGTTCAATGAGTCGGAGTAGGTCACAGCGCAGCTCACAATTTTTTACAAGTCACCCTGGGACACACAGCCGCTGTTATACGGTTCGGTGACAGAATCGTGACCCATCGGCACATTGCGGCACCGGCCGGCAGGCACGTACCTGTCACACTGCTGCTCATGTGCCGCCGTTATACTCTTCCTGTGCTAGATGTTTGTCCAGAAATGTTCCTGAAATTGGGTTGGAGTGTTTCCAATGCACTACTGGATTTCTATGTATACTGGTCACCTGAAAATGGAGACTAGCAATTTTCTTCCCGTTTTAAGTATGTTTTCATCTTGTCTTTTGCCCTTCTCTCTCAAAACCTTTGCATCAATAAGTCCCGTGGATCAGCAGGGTTGAATGCTATCACTCCCGAGAATATTTGGGGGTCAACCTACCTCAACAAATAAATTTTGCATTTTCAACCAGCCTTGATGCCCGGCAACTTCCGAGCCGCGTGTGACGCCTCGTGGCATGGCAAAGCCACAAAACGGACTAAAGGGGAATTCTTTCGGATTTAGCAACATGACATGTCAATCACGGCTTTGATGACAGCATAGCCTCCATTCACACATGACACCTGATTGCCCGCCGTGTCATGAACTACCAGGACAACAAGTTCGGGCTGGAGCACAAGGATCGTGTTTATCCTCATAGGGGTACCCCCGGGTCCCAGCCTGGGCAGCGTTCCCATGCATTTGCGGATATAGTGCTGGACAAGGATGGGAATGGGGGGGTAATCGAGATCAAACCAAACAAGATCATCAACTCGGAGTTTCTTTCAAGGTTCCTCGGTATTACAGAACATGACGTCGCAGACCTTGTTAAGAAGCACCAGGGCCCGTGAAGCTCCTGCCAAGGCTTGTCCGCAGAAAGTGCTGGATTCTGGCCTCAAAAATCCTATCTTTTGCCGACGTCTGAGCCTCAAAAATCCCAAGTCGGACAAGGATCTCACTTTTGATGGCATCAAAAACGCCATTTTCGCCTGTTTTTTGCCTGTTTTCTTGCTGTTTTCCGGAGTTTTTGCCCCCGTGACGCAGCTATTGCGCCGATCTAGACGCATTTTGCGGTAAAAAGGGCAATCCAATCTGTGCCCCCCCGAAACGTCAGCAAAAAGGCCATACGAACTGACAGGATCAGCTGTCCTCGGCCTCAAAAATCCTATCTGAGGACAAAGATTTCAGAATTTTGCCCTCGAAAATCCTAACTTTGGACAAGGAAATCACAAATTTTCGCCCTCAAAAATCCTAACTTTCGGACAAGCCTTGGCGGGAGCTTCACGGGCCCTGAAGCACCCCGATGCTGGTCTCCTGTTTGCGTACAACTACCCGCGTTCATTCGGCGACCTGATGCCCCCTGCCAGCCAACCTGTTGTTCAGATTTGGACCCAGCTCCACGAAAAGATATACAATTTTGGTCAAGGGTCGAGTCATGAACACTCGTTCTATGTGATTCGGGACCCGGAGTTTCCTCACCGACTGCACCTCTCACTGTGCTACGAAACTCGTTTCAAACCCCGACGCGAACTCGACATCCCTGCGACGTACAATCACGATGATCCCGGTGAATCTGCGTTGTATATAATGTATAGCATGTTCAGGATCGCAAGCAAGCCGGAATACGCCAAAGAGTTCCTTGACGAGATGCGGGAAGACTTGCGTCATAATCTCGTTGTGGTCCACTCACGCGATGTCACTCAGGCTGGGGCACTCGACGCCCTGCCGGTCCCGGCGGGCAACGAGTTCAGAGGAAAAGTTGGCGTCAGATACGAAGGCGAGGCGGCGGTCATCAAGAACTGGCAAGATGTTCTGCGGAAACACGCCGTACATCCGGTTCAGACGAACCCCGTCGGCAATGCAAGTATTATTAGCAACGACGAACCGAAGGCCGAACCCGATGCATCTTGGATTGAGGACCTAGCTGTTATGCACAAAGCAAACCCGAAAGCAGATCAGAAAGTTCCTACTAGAATTCCTGCGCCCCGAGACTCCGCGAGACCGCGCAAAACTCTGGCTGCAAAGACACCAGCACTCTCGTCGAAAGATCCGGGGTCAGTGCGAGCGAGCCCTCTCCCACGTCCTATCTCTCGCTAATCACCTTTCAGAGCTACTCAAGCAATCCGCTCTCAAACTGCTTCCGGCAGCGGAAAACAGGGCATTCAAACCCGGGCGCAGTCAACTCTGCCGCAGCCGACTGAGGCGCCCAGGGGACGAGCTGTTGAGACTGCACCGTCGTCAGTGCGCCCAGCCACTCGCAGCAGGACCAGAGGAAAACAAGCCCCGACAGGGAAGGGGAAGGAGATGCAGCGGTAGAAATATGTCCATAGTATTAGTAGGGGACCAATAAATACACACAACGGCAACTAATTGTGATGCGACAGTGAGTCGAGGAAAGGAGAATTCAAGGCAAGCCACGGCGAATTAACAGGTCGACTGAAGTTGTGAGCGAGTGAGATTGAATGACAGAAGGAAATAACGCACTGTGATTAACAACGATGATTGACGAATACGGATGGGTGCAAGCTGATTTTTTTCAGCCACAAGCAATACCTCGACATTCTCCTTGAGCAAGCCCCCATCCGCCACCGCCGCCGAGTACCCCGCCCAAAAGTCCTCCACCTCCACCGCAGAGGAGTCCGCACAGAATGTCGTTGCCGCCGAGCAAAGGTCCCAAGAGCCCACCGAGCAGCCCGCCCAGCAGGTTGCCGCTCACACTCCCCAAAAGGTCCCCGAGCAGATCGCCGGACAGCAAGCCCGAAACTATGCTGCTGTCGCCGCCCAAGAGTCCGCCAAGTCCGCCGACGCCCAGAAGGCCAGATGGAAAGAGGTTGCTGAGTATGTCGTTCATGTGGTATACGGCCTCGACGGTGGTGGGCGTGGAAGGGAGTGTGGCGATATGCGAGACAATGTCGGTGAGACGGGTGAGTTGGTCGACAGCGGCGGAGGCTTGGGAGGTGAGCGAGTCGATGGATGCGGTGGTCTGGGGCTAGTCAAGGCGCGTCAGTATGCATCGGGAACTCAGCAAGAAGAGGGCGCTCACTGCGGGAGTAGCAAGGGACGACGCAAAGGCCGAAGCAAAGAGGACGAAGGTCGAGTTCGAGTTCGAGTGAAGAGGTTTGGAGGTGGGTGCGAGATTTAGGTGGTGAGTGGACGATGGATGAAAACTTGAAGATGCGTCTGGCAGGCAAGCCTTTTCTACCAGAGGCGAGTCCTTCGAACTGCAATATTTGGCTTTGAGCAGACATCGAAGACAAGCCATGTGGGGAAAAAAGACTGTCGACGGCCAACCGAAAGACCTGACCTAGCCATGGGTAACATGCGTGGAGGCGGACCATATCGTGCGGGCGGGCGGCGACTCCGTATCGACCGCGAACTTCAAGGATGCAAGAAGGATGGGGTTCGTGACTGTGCGGCGCAATGACCAAGAAAATTGTCTTGGAGTGAGTTAGAACGTCTGAGAGCGAGGCAGTTATCCGATGTCGAGTTGGAAAGCTGGACCCCAGCGATAGACATTGGAAGCACACCACGGTCCAGAGCAGACTCCAGAGCCGAGCCAGACCCTAACCCTAGGGAATAGCAGGGTACCGGAAAGTACCCTCGAAGCGAACTTGGATGGCGGTGGTCATGATCGATTGAAGAGAGAGAGTGGCGCTGGAATTATGAGAGCTCGCGAATGTGGATGTACATGTACATGGCCGACCAGGAAAGTTGTCTTGTTCGTCACATGTAGTGACTCACTAGTACTCACTTATTATTGGCCGGAGCTCATTGAGGCAACTTTGAGGTCACATAAATCGCCAAAAACTTTGAGGTGAGAGGCGGATATAAGCCATAGCATTTAGTTGTGGTGAATGTCGGACATGTATTATATGGATACAAACGGAACAGACATGAAGCGTGAAGGAAAGCAACGGGAAGACGGTAACTAAGTATAAAGCGACGAGACAGGTATTACAAATATGGTAAAATCGGATAAGGTTTCAAAATGATGCATGTGCTGGTTCCAGTCCTGGGGATTTGCAAGGTGTGAGCGAAGTGAGGGAAAAACACAGTCCCGAAAGAATACACACCGGGGGCAAGGTTAGGCTTTCGATATAACGGGAAAGTCCTGCAGCGCAGCGAGGGCCAACTTAGCGACACCCGCATCCGAGGTGTGTGGGTCGGGGCTCGAGGAGTCGGAGCGGAAACCAAAAACGCGGTCTGGGTTCTGCTCTTTTGCATTGTCCGAATCAATGAGGCCAGACAGCTCGGCTTCTTCGTCGAGGGTGTATTTAGGGTTCCTCCAGATGTCCGCCTTGACGTATTCATCATCCGTTCGGAACGACACAAGCAGTTGATCACCATACACCAACGGCGCGTCTGGATACAGCCGGTGGCGCTGGGCTACCGCCACGAATACATTAGATTGGTCGGGATACTTTTCGGAGTATTTGGCATGCCACTCGACGGCATGCGAAACTGATACAGCTGCATGCTCCGTCAGAAGGTAGCCGGTGCAGACTCAAGAGGCAACGTACGTGTGTCAGATTTCCTCACGAAGTCTAGCAGGATGAGAGCACTCTCAATCTCGTCACAGTCAACTTCATGAGAACGCGGAAACGAGCCAAGAGGTAGCACCGGGAGCTTGCGCTTGCATCGATGATTGGCGAACGCGCCGGAAAAACTAACGATGTAGCAGGGTGCTTTGCCATTCAGGAGATCTTCTTCGGAAAGCCCTGGAGCATCGATGTCGATAACTGCGTGTCGCAGGTCGATAAAATCATCTAGGCACCCAAAACGAATTCCAGAGTCATGCAGAATCTCGAATGTCCGCCCGACGAGGATCCTGTGGACGGATGAGCGACGTTGATATCGAAAGTGGAATACAAGCCATACCGGTTGGCTTCGGTGTTCAGCTTCGTATGCGACAACTCGTTGAAAGAGACCCCGCACCACTGCGTAATGCTGAATAGGACTTTCCCGCCCCAAGCGCCGGTGTCCATGAGCCACATCCCATAATGAATCGGTACAATTAACCCTTCTAGCGGGACGAGGTGGGTAGAGTGGAATTTGGCGTCTTCGATGAGCCTCCCAAGGGCTAGCCAGCTCTTGGACTCTACATCGCGGATGACCTTGTCGGCATTGAAAATCAGCCGAACGCAGAACTTGGAAGTGCCACAACGGGCTTGCGCGAAGATCATCTCCGTCTCGTTGACCTCGTCGTACCCCCAGGTCCGTGCTTGGTCCAAAGCAAGCTTCATCATGCGTCGGTCGCCTTGGCGGTTGACGAAGATGCATCGCGCGGGGGGCACGACAAGGGAAGTGACATTATCGGGCAGAGCTGTGAACGGGCGGTCATGTTTCCGAAGTGGCCAAAATTTGGCCGTGAAATTGCGGGAATGCCCTGCAAAACGAAATGGGAAGCTGGTGGTCAAGTTTGACATTGAATCCGCGGTGGCAGGAAAGGTCGAATACACCGGCAGTACTGCAGGCTTTTTGTTGGCGGGCCGCGGGTTGATGCAAGTGGTGGCAGCTGGGCGGCACAAAACAGTTGTCTTTGCAAGTGTTTTCAATTTGAATTCTGGCCGGAACTTGGTTAACGCGCGCAGAGGTGGCTTTTCACAGATCGCAAATTGAAACGGGAAGAAAGAGGTGTTGTTTGACCATAATTGTGCGTATTACTTGATCACGCCACAGACCCATAAACTCCTGTGTTCAAAAGATGATGTAGGTATACTGAAAAATAATGGGTATGCTCGAATTGTCTCTCTCTCCATCGTCGAAACGGCAGCTGCAACAGTACTTTCACGTTATTATTGGTGTTCTATCGGGACTGAACGACTGGATAAATATGTTTCTTCAACGGTCAGCCAACGGTCAGCAGTCAACTCGCCAGGATAAGTACATGGAGCCATTGCAGTGGTTGTGGTGATCGTGACGGATATGAAGTCTATGAATACAAACGGAACAGTGAAGGAAAGCAACGGCAAGACGATAACTACGCAAAGCAACGAGACTGATATTCCAGTATGAAGAGAATTAGATAAGAAGATGCATAGGTATCTGTCTACGTGAGCAGATGGTGCTGGTTCCCGAGTTCTGGAGATTCGTAAGGCATGAGCGAATTGACGGGAAACACAGGCGAATGAAAACACACCGAGGGAACATTAGGTTTTCGACGGGAAGTCCAGCGTAGTGCGGGCCGACTTGATAATACCCGGTTCCGATGGGTGTGGGTCGGGGCTCGAAGAGTCGGAGCGAAAGCCACCAACGCGGTCTGGGGTCTGCTCCTTTGCAGCCTCTAAATCATCGGCGTCGTCGTCGGTGCAGAAGTCTGGGTTCTGCCAGATGTCGGCCTTGGCATACTCATCATCCCCACGGAACGAGACCAATAATTGATCACCATACACCGGCCGCATGCCAGGATATAGCCGGTGTCGCTGGGCCACTGCCACAGACGCGTTAGATTCGTCGGGATATAGCTCGGAGTATTTGGCATGCCACTCGAGGGCACGCGAAAGCGGAACAGCTGCATCGTTCATCAGAAGATGGCCAGTGAAGAGTCGAGAAGTGACGGACGCTTTGCAGACTTTTTCGCGAAGCCCAGCAGGATGATCGCACTCTCGATCTCGTCACAACCAACTTCGTGAGACCGCGGAAACGACCCAAGAGGTACGACCGGGAGCTTGCATTGATGGTTGGCGAGCGCCTCAGAGAATCCGACGATGTAGCATGGCGCTTTGCCGTTCAAAAGGTCTTCTTCGGAAAGCCCTGGAGCACCGACGTCGATGACCGCATGTCGCAGATTGATAAAATCGCCGAGGCCCCCGAGATGGATACCAGAATCATGCAGAATCTCAAATGTCCGCCCGACGAGGATTCTGTGGACGGATGAGCGACGTTAATGGTGTGGAGTACAAGCCATACCGGTTAGCTTCGGTGTTAAACTTCGTGTACGACAATTCGTTGAAAGAAACCCCGCACCACTGAGTGACGCTAAAGAAAACCTTCCCGCCCCATGCGCCGGTATCCATGAGCCACATCCCATAATGAATCGGGACGATCTGCCCTTCTAGCGGGACAAGATGGGTGGAGTGGAATTTGGCGTCTTCTATGAGCCTCGCAAGGGCTAGCCAGCTATTGGAGTTTGCGTCCTGAATAACCTTGTCGGCATTGAAAATAAGCCGAATGCAGAACTTGGAGGTGCCGGACCGCGCTTGCGCGAAAATTATCTCCGTCTCGCTGAACTCGGAATGTTTCCAATTCCGTGCTTCATCCAAGGTGAGCTTCATCACGCGTTTGTCGCCTTGGCGGTTGACAAAGATACATCGCGCGGGGGGCACAACAAGGGAAGTGACATGGGCAGGCAGAGCTGCGAAGGGGTGGTCATGATTTCGAACTGGCCAAAATTTGGCGGTGAAATGGCGAGGAGGCTGCCCTGCGAAACGAAACGGGAGGGTTAAGGTTGGCATGAGGTGGCTGAGGTGGTTTAGATAGAGGAGCTGTGACTAGGACTGACCCAGAAGGTGCAGAAATCGGTGGATGCGAAGGACTTTCGGAGCCTCAGCTAGTCCTGTGATTACCACGCCCTGTCATTGGTGTCAATGTCAATAGGCGACCAGGGTTATTATATAAGCAGCATCACGTGCTGATTGCACCGACGCGAACCAGACGCGACTTTTAATTACGCGTTCGTCCTGGATTAAAGCATAGAAATGAGTTCCAGAGCTCACTGCACATGTCATAGACCCGAACTGCATACTTTCTCAGCGGATTCTGTTCCGAAACCACTTTGTCGACTCGAAAAAGTAATGAGGTTACGGGTGATAGTCTGTCGGGTTGCTGTCGGGAGAGACTAGAGCCTCGGCCTAATCGGAGGGAGACCAGGAAAATGGTTTGCGAGTGGTCCTCAACTGCTTCGATAGCAAACCTGTGCAAACTCGGGCGGAAACCCTTCAGAACCCTTTCTGAATCTGACGTGGTACATAATCACTGCCCCCAACGAGACGTAGTCTGTGGTCGAGCGTCGGCAGGAATGTTTCTGTCATTTGTGGTAATCGTGGGGACGTGATAGTGTACAAGCGATTCAGTCAGACGAAAGCGATGACTCCATGATAACTGTGCAAAGCGACGGGGTAGATATCGAAAAAAAAACCGAAATGGTGTATAGGATGTGGGATATTCATGTGTAAGATACTGGGTCCAGAGGGGAGCGAAACCGGGAAGTACGATGAAACATCAAACGAAGCTGCGTGAGGCGTGAGCGTGAACGAAATGAACGTGATAGGGTACACAACGAGGCGAGGTCAGCCTTTAGAGAGCAACGGAACGTTCCCCGTTAAGGAGAAGACTGACTTAGCAACGGCAGGAGGAGATGGGGGGGAGCTCAGGGCTCGACGAGTCAGACCGGAGGACGGTAACGCGGTCCAGGTGTACTTGTTCCTCCGAGTTGATAGCTTTCTTCGAGGCGGTCTTGGAGATCGTGGCCTTGGGAAAGTCGCCTTCGCCAAAGGAAACGCGAACCCGTGGATATACGGGAGGTACGTTCGGATACAGGCATGCTCGCTGCGCCATCAGCACTGCCATGTTGCTCTGGTCGGGATACATTTTGGAGTACTTGTCATGCCACTCAAGAGCTTGAGAAGCAGTTGGGACATCTGCACACTTCATCAGTAGAGAAAGACGAAACACAAAACATAACACACCTAGATTGTCGGGCATCATGAAATCTAGCAAGAGAAGTATAGAGCCGACTTCTTTGCAGCGCACGGACGTCTTTGGTATATATGAGCCAAGAGGTATGATGGGGAGCGTGCGTTTGCAGCGATGGCGTGCTAGAGCCTCCGAGAAACCGACGACATAGCACGGCGCTTTACCGGCGAGGAGGTCGTCGGTGGTAAGGCCTGGGGCATTCACGTCGATAAGTACGTGCCGCAAGTCAGCAATATTATGGGGATTGCCATGCACAACGCCATAATCGTGCAAAGACTCGAACGTGCGCCCAATGAGGATCCTGTAGATGTATGAGTTGTGTCGACAACCGGAACGATGGCCGTACCGGTTCTCTTCAGTGTTTATCGAGTAGAGCAGTTCGGTCCAAGGGATCCCACCCCATTGTGTGAGACTGAATAAAATCTTGCCCGCCCAATCGCCTGTGTCTATGGCCCACATGCCATAATGAATAGGGACGACGCGCCCTTCGGCCCTGCTGAGGTGGCTTGAGTGGAACTTGGCGTCCTCCACGAGTCTATTGAGTGCGCGGAAGTTATTGGAAGATGTGTCGCGGATAACCTTGTCGGCATAAAAGACCAGCCGGACGCAGAGCCGGGAAGTGGCTGCCAGAGCTTGTGCATAGATCATCTCTGTATCGTTATCACTGTATCTCCAAGTCCTCGCCTCTTCCAGGGTAAGTGTCTCTGGGCGTCTGCCACCCTGACCGTTGACAAAGAGACGATTCACGGGAACGACGAGGGAAGTGGCATCGGGAATCGGTCGGAATGGATGACCATGGGTGGCAGTAGTCCAAGGTACGGCGGTGTACTGGTGAGGACGCCCGACAAAGCGGATAAGTAAGGCGGTCATGTCGAGTTGGAAAGAGATGTCGCTGCGATTCGTGGTGATCGTGGCGGACGTGCAGTAGTCGGAACAGAGATAGCGTTATGGAGTCAGACGATAACTATGCAAAGCGACGACGTAGGTATTCCAGAAATGTATAAGCAATCGAAGAAAAAATGACGAGGCATAGGATGAGACATATGTGTAGGTAGGTAGGTAGATATATTCCGGCGCGGTCCCGTTAAGAAACAGCCAGGGCCCGTATGTACGATCGAGTGAAGTACGAGGAGATGGAGCTGCGCGAAGCGTGAGCAAAATGCAATGCGATCGCGATAGCATACATACCGGTTAGACTTTGTGCGCAAAGGGAATGTCTTCCATAGACACGAGAGCCATCTTGTGGGCGACAGGCTCTGTGACATCAATCCCGGGCTCGGGGCTCGAAGAATCGGAGCGGAAGGTAGAAAGACGTTGTGGCGGCTGCTCCGTTTCTTCACCCGAGTCAACGCCATCAGCTGTGCATTCCGAGGCGTCGTCCGAATCAATTTTGAAGGTCCTCATGACTCTCGCCCTCGAGTATTCGTCGTCCCCTTCAAAGGACACCGTCACATCATTAGGATACACAGACGGCACGCCGGGATATAGTCGTTCTCGCTGTGCTATCCTGACGGCTAGCCTATCTTGTTCAGGATAGCGTCTGACGTACGTGCTATACCACTCAAGAGCCTTCGCCGCCGGTACACCTGCATATTCCGTTAGAAAGATACAAAAAATTAGCAAGGACGGCGTACTTGCGTTGGCCCTCTTCGTGAAGTTTATGAGGACCAGAATATCAGCAACCTCTTCGCACCCTACTTCCTTGGGCGATAGATAACAGTCGAGAGGCAGAATCGGAACCCTGCGCAGGCAAGAATGACCTGCTTCCGCCTCTGAAAAGCCGACGAGACGGCATGGCGCTTTGCCGTTCAGAAGATCCTCTAGGGAGAGACCCGGAGCATCGATGTCGATGATAACATGTCGGAATGCATCCCGCCACCTCAGATCACCGAGACAAAAACCAGCGTCGTGGAGCGCTTCAAAAGTACGTCCAACGAGGATGCTTCGGGATACATGAGCCACCCCGAGATGATATCGAACACTGCTGACACTCACCGGTTTGCTTCGGTGTTCATCCGAGTATATGATAGCTCATGCCACGAAAGCCCACACCACTGCGTGATACTAAAGAGTACCTTGCCAGCCCAATCGCCCGTCTCCATAAACCACATCCCGTAGTGGACAGGCACGAGCCATCCTTCGCAGTCAGCGAGGTGGTTGGAGTGGAACTGAGCGTCCTCCATGAGCCTGTCCAAGACTTGGTATCTATTGGAGTTTTTGCGCTTGTTGAACTTCTCCGCGTTGAGCACCAGCCGAACGCAATATTGAGCAGTAGGGGTCCTTGCTTGCGCAAAGATGAGCTCCGTGTCACGGGCGTCGTTTTTTCCCCAATTCTTCGCCTGCTCGACGCTAACTTCCTCCATGCGTCGGTCGGATTTCCGGTTGATGAAGAGACCTCTTTTGCGGGGAATATGGAGAGTAGTGGCATCTGCAGGTAGTGGCTCGAAGTCGGAGTCATGGTTGGGAATTTGCCAGCTGATGGCAGTGAAAGGGGCGGGAAGCCCTTCAAAACGAACACGGATGGTGGCGGTCATGATTAGAGCGAGATTCAGAGGCTAGAGGCTGGAGCTCGAACAAAGAGCAACAAGAACCAACACAACACGCTTTGCGATCACCTGATCGAAACGCTTTGCAATCTTCCCATTGGCCTCCTGAGTCCTCCTCCTAATTTCTGAGTCAGAGCCCAGTTACCGAATCCGGCGCTGAAAAGCCACAAACTTGACGCTGTCCATTGTTCCACGCTTTGGAACATGGATATATATGTTACGCCTGAAGTGGGCGGATGCCACCCCAACTGCCCTGTCATAGACCCAACATACTTCCTCGATAATGCCTCTTCCAAATGACCAATCCAAACCGCCCGTTGACCTAGTCGACAGGGAGGATGAAGAGGACTACTCGGCCGATAACGAGGGCTCCTCGGTCGACGGGGAAGACAACCAGCCTGAGGAAGACGTCGATGTGGACCGTGACCCTGTTGTCCAAGGACATGTCGCGGTCTCCGGTTTCCTTGACAATGTTCAAGGTCTATCCTTTATCGAACCTCGCGTTGGCAAAGGCCTTCGCGAGTGGGATAAAGATCTTCTTGACCAATTGGTGTTCTTGACTGACTTAGTACGCAATAACCCTACCCTCCCGGTCCCGAGATTCGATTACGGGAGTACAGCGCCATCTCGCTCAATGATGGCTACTGTCCCCACTCCTGGTTCCACCGACATTAGCGCTGGCTCGGTCCACATCTCCGAGACTGAAGCCGCACCTCTCCTTGGGGCGGTTGTCGACAATACCGATCCAGAAGGACCCTCGGACTCAGCGGCAGCTGTCGCTCCCATTCTATCCCCTTCTACCACTACCGATGTAACGTCGGCACTTCCCGTTATTCCCCGCTATCCTGCGTCCCCTCTCGTTCTGGACGCGTCTGATGGATCGGTGGACGTTTTTTTCGACTGCGACACAGTATCGATTCGCCTCCCATTCCCTACTCTTGATCCCTCGGCATTGCCCGCGGGTCTAACACTGGACTCCTCCCTCGCTTTGGATTTATCCAACCCGTGGTCTGACTCTTTTGACGACACGATATCTAGTCTGCCACCATTCACGACTGCACAGTTTCATACCCCGCCCATCGGGGGTGCGTCTGATTTCTCCGCTGAACGCCATACAACATCTCCTTCACCCGTCTCGGCCGATCCGGGGTCACTAGACTCCCCTAAGGGCGTTCCTTCACCCTCATCTTCCGAGCGAATGGCCTTCCTTTACAGCCATGGCGAGGATAGTATGCCCAACTCGTCGTTCTGGGGTCCGCCACCGACTCTACAAGACTTGCTGTCGAAGCCGAGCCTCATGCGACCCATTTCAACGGCGCTTGAGAACAAGGCAATCCCAGCCAGAGGCCCCCGTGCTATCGAGCTAAGGGTTCCCTCCCCGTTCACCCACGTTGTACTTCTCCTCGATCTACCCGGCAGGCTTGACAGCTTCATCCAAACCGTTTCCCCCGGTGACCCCGAGTTGACCAAGCTAAGGCTGACCGATGAAGAGGTGCAACGCATGGACGCTGGCAATATCCTCGCCAACTGTTCACCGGAAGTGAAATCCGAGGCCGACGTAGAATATGTATTCAAGGCGGCTCAAGGTCATCCTGTCGCCGAGGCTCTGAATATAGTGGAAGGTCGCAAAAAGGGACCGCGGCAGCGCCAGGAGGAGGACCAGGATCGCCCAAATCGCTTTTACCCTTTCAAAGGTACACCTGGCTCGCGGTTTGGAGGATTCCACGCATACACAGACGTTCAGCTCGGTCGTCTACTGTTCGAGATCAAAACAATTGCCTCACTCGGTGCAGATTTTATGGCACGATTTCTCGACCTTGAGCCCTCCCGTTTGGAGCAACTACTGGGCAATAAAACTAGTGGTGGCTTCTTGTTTGCCTTTGGGTATCCCACATCCTTTCGTGCCAGGATGGGTTCGGCTGTTCAGCCCGTGATACAGATTTGGACTCAGTTTCACGAGAAGGGGTTCAGTTTTGGTCAAGGGTCAAGTCACGAATTCACCGTCCATGCGATCAGGGATCCAGAAAACCCACATCGACTGTATCTTTCGCTCTGCTACCCAACTGTTTTCAAAACCCATCCCATCGACCCCTTTGCAGAAAATCGCGGCTTGCTGACAACGTTTAATCTGGCCCGAATCGCCAATAATCCCGACTGGGCCGCCGGGTTTCTCAAGGAACTTCGAGAGGACATGGATAAGGACGGGAATCTGACCCCGGTCTACTCCCAGGATGTCGCTCTGGTTGGGAGATTCAAAGAGGAATGGAGGGAGCAGGTCCCGACGGCTAATGTGTCCAAAGGGACCGTTGGCGTCAAGTACTATGACCAGGTAAACAGCAAGCAAGGCCCTCAGCGAAAGCGTAAACGCAAAGCTCCTCAGCCTACAGATGTTTCCTTTCCCGACGAATCCCGGCTCCTGGCCCAAGTCCACGAAGAGGAATCTGCTCCTTCAGCACCAGCTGGACAGACAGCAGCTTCCGATACTCGTCTGCCTACGGCACTTGGTATGCTCGACTACTCAAGGTGTGTACTCTCTCTTTCATTTCGGCTCCTAGCTTATGAGTTTCCAGACCTAAATCAGCAGTCCCAGCCGCGTCTGGTAGTGGAACGCAGGCGCACCCTCAGCGTCCTTTCCGCCCAGCCCAACGCCAGCAGTCAAAGAGGGCACTCGAGGCGTCCAAAACATCGCCGGCGATCACTCGCAGTAGACGGGTGGCAGCAACAATCCCGTCCGGAGGTGCGCCCCCTCCCGCTGAATGATCATCGACCCTAGGGAAGTCGTCCGCCACGACGACCGTTGGGAGGGGAAAGGGCCAGGAAAAGGCACATAATTGAATCGGGCGAATCTTCCACTCGTTACGAGAAGAGCATTATATATCCTAGGAACAATTTATGCACGATCACGAATTATGAAGTCGATTTTTCAGAGGAACATGGAGAAATAGATGCGACCAAGCGATATTACGACAGCCAAACGAGGAAAGACAAAGTCGGAAGAAGAGCGATTTAAATTACGACAGTCAGAGAACAAGAAATTGATTGGAGCAATTCGGTACATGCGAAGGCGGACGGATACAGCACTACAGTACGACAGAAACGACGGGCGATTTCGGCAAACCTAAATAACAGTTATGAGCGAGTGAGATTGGACGGCAGAAGGAAACAAACGCACGATGGTCAACGAATACGGATGGGCCCAAGCTGCTCCTTGTTAGCCTCGAGCAACGCCTCGACATTCTGCCTGAGCACCGCGCTCCGTCCACAGGCACACAGCTGCGCATCAGGCAAGATCCCCGTCAGCGTGCCCACCAAGCCCTGGACAACGTCGAGCAGCTCCGCGACGAGGTCCGTGCCGCCCGCCGCGCCCAGGCCCGGAAACAGATTGAGCAACGCGGTGACGGAGACCAGCAGCCCCCCGCCGCCGCCACCGCCGAGGATCCCGCCCAAAAGTCCTCCACCTCCACCTCCACCGCCGAGGATCCCGCTCAGAACGTCGTTGCCACCGAGCAAAGATCCCAAGGACCCCCCAAGCAGCCCGCCCAACAGATTGCCGCTCACACCGCCCAGAAGGCCACCGAGCGCATCGCTGGACAGCAAGCCGGAAAGTAAGCCACTCTCTCCGTTCAAGAGTCCGCCGAGTCCACTGCCAAGAAGTCCGCCGAGGATTCCGCTCAAAAGGTCGGTGGGGACGAGGCTGCTGAGTATGCCGTTCATGTGGTATACGGCTTCGACGGTGGTGGGTGTGGAAGAGAGTGCGGCGATACGCGAGCCGATGTCGGTGAGATGAGTGAGTTGGTCGACAGCAGCGGCGGCTTGGGAGGTCAGCGAGTCGATGGATGCGGTGGTCTGGGGCTAGGTAAGGCGCGTCAGTATGCATCGGGAACTCAGTAAGAAGAGGGCGCTCACTGCGGGAGTAGCAAGGGACGCCGCAAAGGCCGAAGCAAAGAGGACGAAGGTCGAGAAGCGCATTCTGTGAGTTCGAGTGAAGAGGTTTGGAGGTGGGTGCGGGATTTAGGTGGTGAGTGGATGATGGATGTGAGTGGACGATAAGTGTGAGTGGACGATGGATGAAGACTTCTGGCAGGCAAGGCTTTTATACCAGAAGTGAGGCCCGCGCTCGTGATTCAGAGAAGCAGAAAGACATAGAATCTTCGGGCAAAGGAACGCGCCGACGTCTTGGAAAGGCGGAACTATCTTTCGAATCGCAATTATTTGGCTTTGAGCAGACATCGAAGACAAGCCACGAGGGGAAAAATGACTGTCGACGAGATCCGTGGTCCAATCGAGAGGCCTAGCCGCTGGTACTGGACGTCGAGGCGCACCGTACCGTGCGTGGGGAGGCTCCGTATTGGCCACACAAAATCAAAACGCGGGGTAAATGCAAGACGGATACAGTTCCCGAATGTGCGCCGCATTGACAAGGATTCTGTGCCTTGGAATGAGTCGGAACGTCGGAAAGCGAGCCGGTTGCCTGATTTCGGTGGCCCCGATTGCAAGACCTCAGTTGAGAGACATAGAAAAAATTGGCAATGGTCGCAAGATTCCCGGGGAGCTCGCCCAACGGAGAGCCAGCTGCAGTAGGCACGAAAAGTTTGTTTACAACCACAAGGCATCCCTGAAGATGTTAAAGTCGATGAGCGTAAGAGTACGCCACATTCACCAGCATGCTTGACAAGGAGAGCGCGAAGTCCGAGGATCGGCTCCGACATTGAAAACGCGATCTTGAGAAGCGCACTACGGTCCAGAGCAGAGTCTAGAGCCGAGCGCGTACGCATGAGTGGCCACATTCAGTCGACGCTTTCCCCGTCGCAAGTTGGCCTTGGGACTCGGATCGGCTTCCACTCCGAGTCTTCGACATGGAAAAGGCGATCTGCAGAAGCGCCTCACGGTCCAGAGCAGTCTACAGGCAGATGCGGACGCGCAGGTTGGCGGTAGTCCAGGTTTTTAACTCGCAGTTCGGCCTCTGGGCCCTGGGGGCGCAAGATGGGGATGGAATTGGGATGGATTTGAAGGAGATGGTCGAGTTGCAGTTGTCTCTCAACTAGTCTGGTAGCAAACTTGTACAAACTTTCCAAAAAACGACTTTGCTGAAAAAACGACAACCTTCTCTGGGGACGAGCAGGGTGATTGGCCCCGTCCTCCTTGAATGCATTTTACCTTTTTCCCGCGCGGAACATTTGTGTAAACATCGCCGCAGATGCTATCCCAGCCCCCCGTATTATCGAGCTCGCCGCAAGCTCGCCGCCTCCGTCATACCTCGTAGAGAAATGCGACCTCTACGAGGATGATGGACTCCTTGTGGGATGACACACAACTCGCCTTGCGCGACTTGTGTCGACTATTCGGAGCTTGGGCAGGCAACAATAAAACACAGTGGACCTATTTTCCACAGCCTCTATGAGGACTCCTTCCGATGCAAGGACCGTGCCGGATCTGGGGTAGTATACGAGGCATACATACATCTTTGTTCTTTGACAACTACAGCTCTTTCTCATGCGAAAACTACATCCAGTATATCAAATTTACATCGGAATCGACCCTCTGAGACTCGGGGGCTTACCAGCGTCACGAATGTTCCGTCCTTGAGCTGATGTTTTCTGGGTGCCAAGGTGTACCCGAACACTCGAGGCCTTGCGAATCGAGATGCCAATCTCTCTTTTTGCTGTGGTTTATGGCTGCAGTTCTGTCTGAGGACCGTTAGCGCCCGAATACAGCCTGAAGAACTCGGATCGGCGACAAGTCCCCAGAGACAGCTAGAGAGCGGTGTACGCTTGGGAAGCATGTTCGTCATGAAGAAGAAGGACAACGCGCCATACTGCCCAGTACAGCACGCCCAAAATCATGATGGCGATTCCAACCAAGCAATATCTGTGGCCGGTTTGAATCAGCTTAGACTATTTCACCTTTGAACGTGAAAGAAGTCATACAGATAATATGGCAGCGGGGGTGTATCTCCAACTTTATTCGCGGGTCGCAAGAATGGAGCCACGATCACTGCAACTGGTTCAGAAGGCGGGCGAGGTATCGAACGCAGAGGCTAACGGAATACCGCGGCCGCAAGGAAGAATACAGCGAGAGGCAGCCAGACTGAAACCAGCCGTGCACGCGTAAGCTGGAGTCACACATCTAGAGCATGCTTGCCTTTGAACGGGCGATGAGCATTCGGCTCTTTGTATCTGAGCCAGAAAAGTCCCTGGTAAAATCCCGTATAAATCTCACGGAGAAAATGAAGAACTGACTACGCACCACGACGATGAAGAAATTAATAATCTGTTGCGGATAGCCTTCAACGTCGAGAATAAATGGGTACGCGACTGACGGCGGAGGGGCAATTATAACAATGACCTCCCGTTTGCTCAACTATAAATTACAGACACAGGTTCGATTTACTCACAGATGGGATAAGGTGAATGATGAGCCCCGGAAACGGAGACTTGCCCGTGGGCCAGTTGGATGCCCAAAAGCGATTTCCGAACGGGAGAGGGACTCCTTCTTTGGCAAGTTCTGTTGACAGTTGGACGGGGAACACTGAAGACCAGAAATAACGAACCTTGGTTCACTTTCGCGGCGGCAAAGGTCTGTGAGAGTTAGTCGAGGAGCTCCGGTCGCAAGAATATACATACAACTGTGATTGTGTTCTTTCAACGTCTTAGCACCGCTGAACACCGCAACAAAATGAATGCTCACCCTATTGCCACAAAGAAAATTCAGACGGTTTAGCTGGCACCAGTATATCGCCCAACGCTTACCCTAATGCGCTGAAAGACTTCCTTGAGCAAATATCACAAGAAGAATGGAATGGAATCCTACCTTAGAGCAACCAAAACCGAGAGCGCCCTCTCCGCCTTCACTCCAAAAACATTCTTGAAAAACAGCGACGCAACCGTCACAGACGACTTGACAATATCCGCCTTCGATGCCGCCGCAAAGTACGCCACATTTGCAAGGATATAAAGCGATGCACAGATGCCGAGACCCAAGGGACCAGCGATTTTGAGGGTTCGAACCGGGTTTTTCACGTCGTTCATTACATAGTTCACGTTCGACCTATAAAACTCGTTGAAAAGGGACAGAAAGTTTTAACGGAGTAAGAGGACCATCCGGAGTATGCGAACAGGACTTTGAAGGTTGCGGTAGCATACTACATGGATAATCGTTAGTATAGCAAAGTTTGTTATACGGGCGCGCGGATACTACATCATTGCTGCTGTGAGAACTCCCCGCAAATGCGTCACGAAAGTTGAGATGTGGGTCCTGGATGTGGGTCTTCCCGGAAAGGATAACCCAGCCTGTAATCGGAGGGTTGAACAGAGTATACCAAAGCTTGGCAATCTCATACCCGTTACGACAATCACGACAAGGACTAAAACCTTGAACAAGCTAAGGGCCTAAGTAATTTCAGCAACGAAACGCAGTAGCATGATTTGAACCTACATTCATGACCAATATGCCTAGCTTGGGGGTTAAACCGTGAAGTAGAGTCACGAAGAGGATAACTGGATCATGCTCTCATAAGTCCAGAGGTACTATTGTTCTGAAGAGAAAAGTGCCATACCTCCGAGAGCTATCCCGCGGACAACCCACTGTGGATCCGGTTCTTGCGCAGCGATTAAAATACTACCACATCGTTCGAACACAACTTTAGACAGAGCAGAATCAGAGACGTACTTTTGCGCGAAGACGATGCAATTAGCGGCCGTGAAGCCGAGCAAAATGGCATTCATCGCGAATATCATTGTCGCAAGATATTTTGGCTTTCGGTAGATCGCTTCGAGATAGACCTTTTCTCCGCCCGATCGAGGAATCATGGTCCCCAGTTCGAGCCATATGAACAGCCCACAAGCTGACAGTGCGAAACCGAGGACCCAGAGCATCAGAGATGCCCCCACGGAACCCACTGAACCGAGGATGGAGCTCGGGGTGGAAAATATGCCTGTCCCGATGATACGTCCAACGCTGTACATAGTAAGAAGGACATGGAAGTGCAGGTGTGAAACATAAGGAGATGCACCTACATCAACATGGTACAGCTGAAGACTCCGAGATGACGTCCCATGCCTCCCTGAACATCTTCGGTGTATGCTGTGAGTGAGCAATCAAGGTGTATGCAGCGCTATTCACCTTCCTCGTATGTCAACTCTCCTCCCAGCCCCACAACTTGAATACTGGACTCATCGCCAGGACTGGACTTGACGGAGCTACTTTCGACCTGCTTGGAGTCGAGAGCATAATCTGGACTGGTGGCTTTAGCTGGAGTAGATTCGAAGCGGTTCAACCCGGAGAGGAGTCCCATTGCTGCGGCGGACTCGGAGAGGGAGTACAAACGGCAGCAGGTCAGTGCCCTCCGTTAAGAAGGCCCCACCTATCTCAGTGTGCGAGTATCTTGCGATATAAGGTGAGTGGATCCCGTAATCCACTAGACATAGATAAGGACGAGGACACTTCGAGGTGGGAAACTAATTTGGTTAAAAATATGCCCCCATGTTGTGCTCATCCTACGAACAGTTTTCGGGTTTTCGCTATGTAGACTTGAGAGTTTAGAGGAGCTTTGTAGCGCCAGAAAGTGAGGAAGGAAATTCCAAACCATGCGAGGCACGGCTGCCATGAATTGACATTCAGAATGAGGTTACGAGTGGGAAGTCGGTGTAAGAGACTACGACAAAGTGGACTCGCGGTCGTGGATTGAAGCAAGGAAAAGCCATGCGACGTCTTTCAGGCCGTCCAGCTTGAGTTCCGATTTAAGCGAGTTTGCGTGGGCACGGGAAACTGAACTGCTGAAGAAGCATGGAGTCTGGCGAGCCTTTCAACTGAGCGTTGACTGAGCGGTGTCGCCGCCGAGTCGATGACCGGTCGCTGTTCGAACCGCAGAATCTTGCTGCTTTTACAGCATAGTGAGCGAAAGCTTCAATTGCGCAACGTGGAGAGATAGCCAAAAACCACTGTTTGTGAACTCCTTCGTCGTGAAAAAGAGAGAGAGGACGAGCTGAGATTCAATTTCGGTTGATTCCGGCTCGGCCCGAATGTATGCGTCTCGGTTTCAAGCTCAAGAAGAGTCACTCGCAGCTGTATAACGAAGTAGGGCGTAAATTCCAAAGACTACAAATACAGCTTTAAACAAGGCGATGATAATCGCTGGCAATTGAGTCTGCCTTTCTTTTACAGTTACTTCTGCACATCATACGCGACACGCCCAGACACCCAGGCGTATGCGTACTTGTTATGGTACCAGTTGCGCACGGACTTCCTCTCCGCGATGCGCGGGATGGTCGCGTACGATCCACCGAGCTGTGAGGGCATGTAACGTCAGCCATGAGGGAAGGTGGAGGGAGGAAGGGACGACGCACCACAACCTGATGCGCTCCGTCGAAGAAGTCCATCGAGTAACCGGGGTACAGCACCGACGGCTCGAACCCCTCGTACTTGTCGAACACCGTCGACGTCCACTCCCACACGCCCCCGTTACCCCCCTTGCCGCCGCTCCGCGCCCCGCCCGTCGTCGCCCTGCATGAATCAACTCAGCGACGAGCAAGGAACAAGAACGAGGGGAATGAACTCACGGGATGGGGTGCCAGTTGCGGAAGCCGAGATTGGCGCCGCCCTCGTAGCCCGACTCAAACTTGTCGAAGAATACACGAAGCTCCGCCTCGGTGGGCAGGCGTCCGCCCTGGACCTGGGCGTACTTGGAGAGGTTCGCGTACGACGTCAGGACGGGCCAGTTTTGCGCGATCTTCATCGGGATGGGACCATAGAGCGTGCGGACCTGGTAACCGGGCGGGTGAATCAAAGTGAGAGTGGCATTGGCGACGCGGTGGGCAGACGTACATGCATCTCTCCGTCGACCTCCACCCAGCTGGCGGGCACCGCAACGCCACCATCCGTCTGGCTGACGTAGAATTTGAAGTACTGCCCGTTCGTCACCGGGCGCCACTCGATGCGGAACTCGTCCACCTGGACCTCCCTCTTCGGGTGCTCGTTGTCCTGAAGACGGCGGTCAGCCGTCAAGCACTTGGACAACGAAGGGCGGTCTCACCCATCCAAAGGCGTGGCCGGCTACATCGCTAGCAGAGACATCGCCCTCGGCCTCGCTATCGTCGTGGCCGAGCGTAACGGTCGTAGCCTCGATCGTGACGCTCGACGACTCCGGCTCGGGGGTGGAGTTCCACGTCTCGGCGAGCGACTCCCACGGCGGCGGGGTGAAGCCGGGGGGCGGGAGGGTCCCGGTGCCCGCGCGCTGTAGCAGCATGTAGAGGAGGGTCTCGGCGTGCAGGGCCTCGTGCTCGAACGTCATGAAGAGGACGCGTCCGACCTTGCGGCTCATGGGCTGCGTGCCGGCGTCGATGTCCTCGTACAACTTCAGCAGCCTCGCGCGCACGCGGGCTTGAAATTGCAGGATAGACACAAGGCTCGGCCAGTCCTCGTCCTTCTGAGGAACCTCGGAGTGGGGCTGGACAAGGTATTGGAAAGGGAACGGGGCTCGACGTAGAGCGACTTACGTGGCAAACAGTGGGGTCGTCGACGTCGGGGTCGATTCCGCGCTGGAAGGGGATCAGTTGGCGGTCGGATGTACAGGAAAACATTTGATACCTCGAAGATGTACTGGAGCCAAAGCGGGTCAGTACAGAGTCGCGTCGGTCCCAAATTTTGAAACACACCTTGTACGCGTCCGGCTCAGTGTTGGGCTCCTTTAACAGCCTCGAGAGATGGATGTCCAAAAAAGTAGGGATGTGACCGAGGTAGAACAAGCAGATGTGGCGCAAGTCGATAGGCTTCTGCATGAGCATCGAAGGCGGAATCATGTGCCGGGTGATGCAATCCCATGCGGCCCACAGGTTTTTCCAATCCTCGGGGGAGGGAACACCAAAGGGCGAGGACGAATAAGACTTCTTGACGACGAGCTCGCCCCGATTGTTGCAGGCCCGAGGGGACGAAAGCAGTGGGAAGCTGAAGGGCGGACGCTCGAGGAGCCACAAGGAGTAGCGCCCCGTGCTGTCGGTCCAGCGCTGAATCGAACGGAGGCCGCTCTCGGCCCACAGAGTGTACGCATCGACCTCGGAGAACTGAAGAGGTTAGAAAGGGAACTGTGGGAAAGTAGCGGCTCTACCTTGAAAGACTCCTCAATCTTGACTTTCTCGTCTTGCGAGAAGCTGATGGTCTCCTTTGTCGATGGCAAGACCACGACATGAGGGCGTTTCGCCTGAATGAATGCTTCGTGGCGCCCTAATACAATCGAGTCAGCACACATCCAGTGTCCGCGGATAGACCGGCGCACGTTCAGCAACGTCGTAATTCTGCACTTCATTAAGCATCCTCGGATACGACATGGGGAGCCCCAAATCAACTTACATTAACGTATTCCCAGTTCTCTTCGTCGAACAGATTCTCATCGCCGAGCGCCCTTCCGGCGCCTTTCAGTCCATTCATGATGAACTTCCGAGTGTAGCCTTGGCTGTCATTATATGCCTCTTCGATCGCGGCCTTCTCGTTATCATGGTCTAACCCAATTAACAGTGTGTCACCAGAACCTGCGCGCAACGGCAGAGACCGCAGGAAGTCCGCTCCCTCGGCGCGAGAGAAGTTTCCCAAAGACGACCCCAGGAACATGAGATGGATCGGCGGGGCGATATCTTCGGGCGTCGAAGGCGGCGATGTAGCGGCAGACGAACAGTCGCTGGCAGAAGAGGCAGACATCGGGGAGGGATCGCGCATGTCGACTTTAAACGGAGAAATGAGTGCCCTGGCAAGTCGTCCCGCGGTGTTTGGGGCGTGCAATGCGCCGGATTCCGCGTACTTGAGGCCTTGATCGTAGGTAGCACAGAGGCCCCGGGTGCTAATCTTTCCTTGCAAGCTTTTCCCGACGTCCGAGGCAGAGATCTCCTTCAAAGTGCGCTGCAGTTCGCGCTCTTCCAAATCGAGGGCGTAGTATGTGACGGGGGGAACGCCGTTGTGGTTGTCCTTGACGAGACGAGAGAGGGCAAGAAGGACGTGTGAGGTCTTGCGGAGAGCCCTGTGATAGTATCAGCATCTGGAGCTCCGTTTGTTCAGATGTATAAGGCGCAGAGATTGTGGATCTGTTCAAGAAGCCAAAGCCGATGCCCAACAGATGCAAACCGGCGTCCAACCGGAAACCACGAACACAAAACTCGGGCTCGAGTCCACGACGCGACTGGTCAAAAAGAAGCCAAAACGAGACTCACCCTGCACCGAGCTAAGGAAGGCTGAGTATATAATTGCAAGATAAATAAAGAACCGACCTCCAAGACGACCTCGTTCGTGGACAGGCCGCCGGTCAACTGGTGCATGGCTGCGACGATTTCGTCCGATTTTTTCTTCAGGATCTCCTCCTCAGCACCAAACAGATAGTATTCCGGCACATTCGTGGTGATGTCGTCGTACAACCTTTGGAAGGCGTCAGTTCTTCGTCAAATCGGGTCCAGACCCGAACAATGTACCTCAGTCCACGTTCGTCGTACAGGAGCATCGTTGGCAAGGTTCTCTCGCCGCTCGCTGCGTGCAGTCCCTTCAACACCTGCGCGCCCATGTCGAACCCGCCATTTTCGAGCCCTTTCTGGATGTTGATGATTTCGGCGTCCATTTGGTGAGCGTGCGTGTATACGGGCCGAATTCAGTAGCTGACTAGTATGGTTCTGGGAAAGAGCAAGTTTGCCTTCGCCTTCAACTTGTGCAGCCGTATTTAAGCCCGATCGTTTGGACCATGACATCACGAGGGGGTCAATTAGGAAATTCAAATTGAACCCCAAATGCAGTACCGCCGTGCCACCCGACGCGAAGAAATCCGCAGCAGCTGACAGGCAGTTTAGGGCGAACATCAGTCAGCGAAGGCCTTTACGCGTCACAAATGTGCGAACTTTCGTCCCCAGAGCTGGGCGCGCCGCTTACTCACCGCCCGAGAGCCTCCCGATCACCGTTCTTGAGAAGGGGAACGACGGGAAGGAATGATTCGGGCGCCGAGGAGAAGAGGCTCAACGGACGGCTCATCTCGCCAAAAAAAATCAGAAGAGGAGCGGGGTTACGAACAATTAGGCATTAGCGGGAAAATGGATGGTATGCAACCTTTCTCTTATATGCAAAGGCCCGTTCAAGTCGCGAAAAAACGACACTGTTGCGTCACCTCTCGCAAGCCGATGCCATGCGCCGCACTGCACCGCACAGGCCATTGAACGGGAATATTCGCGCACCAGTGACCACACCGCTTGCAATTTCCTGAATTTCGGACCCCAAAAGGTGCAAGGCCATTTTAGGATTGACTATATCCATTCGGCGTGGAAAAGGAGCCGCCTCATCACTTGAACCGTTCTCTTCTGTTCTCTTCCTCCTCCTGGTCCAAACCGGCCAGAAAAATCTGATTTCGAACAGCAGCTACAGCCTGGACCATCTCGGATTTCCAAGTGGCCATTATCGCCGGTCAAATGGGCCCCGAATTTCCTGCCGTTCGTCTCCGTTTATCCATAGCCATCTCGCGGATCCCGACCGATAATCATCCACGGTGCCGCATCGATGTTCTTGACTGTTCTTAAACTGACTCAGTTACTGCAAGGAGCAAGCGTTCCACATGCACGGCCCGGAGCCCATCTAAAGGCTGATCAAGCCGTTGAAGCTAGGTAAGATGCTTGTTGGAAGTAAAGTAGTGGATCGTACGTCGGTATAGAGTGAATGGAATGCTCGTCAACCCTCAAAGGGGCAGCGTTTTGGGCAATTAAGTTGCGCGAGAAAAACTCGCTGAACGAATATCCTCCACGAAAATGAGGATTGTTTAGGGAGAAAGAAAACCTAGGGAACGCGACACGAGATTCGTGGTGCGTACCATGCCGCAGAACGCCGCAGGCAGAGAAGTCACATTGGTAAGATTTCCCGGCCTCCTTCCAGTAGACCACCGACTCATGAGGAGGGTATGACTCAGAAGGGTCCCATCCCCTACCGCGAGCGGCGAAGGGCGGGGCGCCGCCCTCGGCCCGAGCCTGGTCAGTCAGCCAAAAAGATGTCCGTGCGTCAATTGCATAGGGCCCTATTTCTCTGTGCATTACAAACAGGCGAGACAGGGTACCCATCGCACCCCGAACGGTAATCGGACCAGATTGAGGAGGGAATCGAGCTAGCAACAGTAAGCTGGCGGTAGTGGTGGGAGGGACTTAGCCCAGGTTGCCAACAGACTGCCCACTGCATGAGTCTTCAGTCAAGAGAGGAACGTCAGAAATCCTGCGAACGCTGTGGCCACCGTGTCGGTCTCAAGCACAGGAAGTAAGTAACTCCCCTCAACACGGTCGCCCCGCAGCGAGTGCAAGCAAAGTGGGTGCAAGACCACGAGGCTCAACTCACCGAGGGGCAGCAGACAAGCGTCCGAAGGCAGGCAAGCTCCCGAACCCGACTCGACAGCGAGCATTCGCTGCAGCAACAGACAAGAAGCTCCGGGAAGTCGAGATCCACTGGCATTGCACTGACGGAAACCGTCTAATTAGAATAGCTACACGCGATGGCCGTCCCATAAATAAATGCGCAAGAGATATATTATTTGTATAGGTACTCATCGACGCTCATCCTTCACCAGCTCCGTCGCCAACCGCGCCAGGAGATCCTCCGATCTCGGATTCCGGGGGAAGGTCCGCCCGTCTCCCATGCTAATGCAAGAATCAATCAGCGCGGTGCACGAGATAGCAAGAAGTAAGAAGGAGGACGCACACCGGGGCGCCGCACCACAGCCGGGCGAGCCAGCCATACAGCCCCGGGCGATTCCACCCAAAGACCTGCCGGAAGTTGCCCCGCCACCCGACGTCGTACAGGCGGATGTAGCCGTGCGCGTCGCGCACGAGGTACCGCTGGTCGCGCGAGAGCTCCGGCTCGAGCGGCGGGTCGGAGAGGTCGTGCCCCGTGCGCGGGAGCGGGGGGAGGTGCCGCAGGATGAGGAAAGGGGAGAGGTTTTCGATCGTTGTTTGGTTTATACTTTGGGGGCGTCGTAAGTCAGAAAGGGCAGGCGAGAAGGGAAGGGAAGACGCACAATACGAGGTAGAGGTGGTAGCAGTAGAAGGAGCCGATGACGAGGGTCATGACCATGGCGTAGAACGTGAGGAAGATGGCGTGGAGGGGCATTAGTTCGTTTTTCTTTGTACAGTCAGACTAATTCAATAGAAATTACAGAGAGCTCACCATATTGTAAGGATCTTCGAAAGCATGCCAGAGGGCAAGAGCACAGACGGTAGCAATGTACATCGCGAGAAGGGTGATGCACAGGAGAAAGTGGAGGAACGCGGGGTATGTTCTATGGCCCTGCGAGGTGGTTAGCCATGCACAAAAAATGCACACAGGACATACAATGCATTTACCGCCCATCCATGGACAGTGGTGATCTGCCGAGCGCTGGTTAACAGGTGATCCGGGACGAATATGGGATAGACGTACCCATTTTAAGAACGCAGCGCCCACAAGTGCTGCAATGATGTGTCCGCTCGGGTTTCGGTCCCTGGGAGTAAATTAGAGGAAGGTCAGAGATAGCACCGGCAGCAAAGTGAGATGCGCCATCTTTGTGTGTAGTCGGGTCACCCAGCGCAGCACTTGGCTGCAGTTGCAGTGTGACATTGCACAATGAGAAGCAATGTCTTAACACAGACAAGGGATAGTCCAAGGAGAGACAAAAGGGCACCCGCCATGCGCCCTCAAATCCTAGGGCCATTGGATTTAGCGGTTGCTCTTTGTCTTTCCTTTGTCTGTGCAAAGACACTTTGCGTCTCATTGTCGGTCACTACATCGCAAGTGCTCGGGTGACCCGACCGCACCCAAAGATGGATGAGTCTCACTTTTCCCCCGGTGTAACAAGACAAGGCTCGCACCCAACACTTGCGGCACCATCGTCCCGGGGCAGAGTAATCTTCGTGCGGGGTCATAAGGGCCTCGGTCAATGTGGCGTCCCCTCCGTCGCTCTGAGGGTCTTCGAGCATGACTGGCCCAGGGTCGCGCGCAACGCAGACAATGAGCGCGGAGAGTATCATGAAGCTCAGCGTATAGGTGACAACTATGTGGGTGATGAAGAGGGCGGGCCGATGTATAGTCCCGAGATGGTAGTCAACGAGAACGAAGAGCCATGACGGATGGGGCGCCAATATTAGCAAGACCGCAGCTGGAGGTTGTCCGTTATTATCCCGTCGCCTTCAAATAGAGAGTCTCTGTACCGCAAAGTGGCAAGTAATGGTACCAGCGCTTGACTGGCGCCTCGGGATCCCTTGACGGGCCAAGTTTGGGCGAAATATCGACAGAAGTGGTCGGGGATTGCAAAGCAATGGTGTCCAAGGGATTAAAAGGTGACCTGGGTGCCATAGGAGTGGAGAAAGAGCTATTACAGAAGATACATTGGGCGGCAATTGATCACCAAGCACGAAGCAGGAAGCAAAAGGGAAATCAGTGGCACTGCGCCTGTCACCGGCACGCCGCTTGTTACCTTCTGCCTTTACCGTTGAAGCGGGGGATTGGATTTCTAGGGTGTCCTGTGCTGTCCTATACAGGGTCTTGACGGGTCTCGGATTGCCTCGCGGACGCTGGATAGAGTCTTGTTCTTTCGGGCTTGAAATTTACTTCAAGGTCTGGGATGGCACCTCTCGGGAAAGCTGTCAGCGTTAGCTACGACGGTCCACTCAACGCTGATACGAAGGTATTTCGCGGCGACGTCGATCCACAGTGGGCAGTTGGGCAGTACGTTGACGCGCCGTGTCAAAGGCTTCCATTTTGACTGTCCACAGTGTCCCAAATGGAGGTCGAAACTATGCTCGGTACATGGGGGACTACGGCTGATTGGATCTGTGCGCAGGTTACGCTCTTGCTCTTGTATTACAGGCCTCTGTACAGCACCAGGTGTCCACGTCTCACCGAGACCCTGTCCACGTTACGGCTCATTTCTTGCAAGCCACATCTGTCGCACCTTTTGAAGTCCGAGTGCGAACCTTGAAACGCGGCCGGGGGTTCACCAATCTCATTGCGGACCTCGTCCAGCAAGTAAGCTCTCTAATTGTTTTGACTTCCTTGTTGCTTACTTCGCTCCAGGATCGCACCCGCATCACCGCCCACCTGATTTTCGGGACCATCGAGCCCCCGCGCTTGGTCCCTTCCTCACCATACGCCCGCCGTCACCCACTATACACCCACCCGTCCACCGCCGCCGAAACCCCCATGGTACGGCCCTGGGGCTTCAAGCCGCACTTCAAGTGGGCCAGCGACCCGCACCTCCGCGCGCAGAATCAGCCCGACAGCCCGACGCGCACGTCTTCCACGACGGTCGGCGGCGGCGGCCTCGTGTGGGGTGCGTGGCTCGAGCTGGTTGGCCCCGGCGAGCGCGTGACGCCCGCGTCCATTGCGTTCCTCGCCGACATCTTCATGAACTTGCCGTCGCTCCTCCCGCGCAGCGAGCGCGGCGGGCTCGTCCCCAGCGACACGTACGCTGATCTCCCGTCTCTCGTTCTCGTGTGCTTATGGCGATGCGCAGGTGGTTCCCGACGATGACGCTGAGCATCCAGTTCCAGGCGCCCATCCCCGCGCCCGGGTCGCCAATGCACTCCGCGCGCACGGTCGGGCTGTACTCGCACGGCACGTTCTGGGGCGAGCCGCAGGGCCGGCACGATGCGTACGTCGAAGTGTGGACGGCACCGTCCGATCTGGGCCAAGGGGCGGAGGCGGAGGGATGGCGGGACGCGCAGTTCTGCCTGGCGACGGCGACGCAGATGGCGCTGACACTGCCGATGGAGGTGAATGCTGGGCGGGCGAAATACGATGCCCCGGCGAAGGCCAAGCTGTAGCCGTGTTAACACAAGTGGCACTGTGTAGCTTGCAGAATCGCTTGTATGAAACTGCCTTGAGTATGTTCCAGCAAATTACAGCAAACGCCAGCCGCAACGCCCTCAGTGCCAGGAAGAGCTGAGCTCCAGTGCTGTCCAGTGCTGCAATCTTCTTCCACGGAGGATACAAATTATTTTCTCCAATTGTTCTCCAATAATCTTGTTGCATATGTGCACCCAACTCGAGTGAGGCTCCTGATCTATGCCCTCGTGAGGTTCTGCGCGGACTCGTGTCGCCGATATTTAGACTTCGATTCGGACATTTCACACCGCTCTGTGAACTGCAAGCCCCATTTATCGTTTCGAATTTGCTTAAATACCCCAGACCTGAGACTACACTGTCATGCTACCCTTCCCCTTCTTCTTCCCCCGCCAATGTTCTCGTGCTTGCAGAGGCCAGGTTGTCATCTTACCGATAATGGTCATACCTTGGTCATACCGACAAAAGTCATCTCCCGCGTCCAAAGGTTTCGGAATCCCGCCATTACCGAGGAAAATGGATTCAGGCGCACCAGGGTCGCGAAACTAATTCCAGAGGCACCAACAACAATTTGAAGCGCAGCTCGGATAGGTCCTAAATCCGGGCCTGGTCTACAAGCCCATTGTGCGTCAGCCCGGATCTCTTTATGTCGTTCCTTTCTTGCAGGCGACGCTGGACTTCAACAAAGTTATGCTTCGAGTCAGTCTCCTGGTGCCGCAGCTCGGCATGTTGGATTTAAGCTCGAGGTTGGAGCCTCTCTGGCCCTGCGCAAGCCCAGTGTCGATTTTTCGGGTTCATGACAGGTGTCATGGAATCGTTTCTTGATTTTGAAGGCGACATACCAAGGCATGACGTGATAGTTGCAGTCAACGCCTCCATATCTCCGAAACCCGCTGGGCTGCAGGCAAAGACTCTCCCCGATTCGTCGACGCAAAATTGGCTGAGGCTCACGACATTCGGTTGCTCTAGGAGAAAGGGTGCTGTATGAATTCCGATCCATGTGGTCGTGTTGTGACCGTGTGGCAACGGTGCCTTGCGAGCTCTACCGCCGCCTTGAAAAAACCAAAGAATTGGCAGAAAATTGGCGACCCGGTATGGGTGTAAGACAAACAGAGATGCAGCTTGGACCAAGCTTGAAGCTTGTTATTGGGAGGCGGGAAAGGGAGAAAGCCTGTGACAGTCTATAACTATTTGTCCTGATCATTTCTGATGTCCGGGTTCACGTGTGACCTTATAGCCTCTTTCCGTTCCTCTCACCTCCCTGAGTCCCTCGCTCTCCTACCCCCGCCTCCTCCACCTCCCTCAACACGCTATCCGCACTCCTTTGAAAAAATGTTTGCCATGTTCAAAATCTGGTCAGCATTCCCCGCAAGCCCCGCAAAGCTTCTGCCGTTTACCTCGTCCCTCTCTTTATTTTTCTCAGCACCGTCCTCGCCCTCGCGGCTCCTTTTGCGTCCGCTCTCCAGATCACCTCGGTTACTGGAAACGCTGTCTCTGAAGGCTCCTTGACTATCCAGTGGTCGACTTCCACCTCCGACCCGTAAATATCTCGCAAAATCGTCAGGGGACCCAATGTTAAAAGTCTTCATACAACAGGTCTAACACATTCAGCGTCGAGCTCATCCACGCCTCCTTCGTACGTGATACCGGCGCTTTGTATCAAGTCCCCCCTTTTGACCTCTGACTTGCAGAACGCCGAACTGGCCCTTGCGAATAACGTCGACTCTTCATCGCTCAGCTTGACCGTTGAGCTGAACAACATCCCCGTGGGGTACTATCTTTTCTTTTCACCTATGCTCATTCGCTCAATTGTCCTTCTGTCAGAGATGGCTACACCATCGCCTTCGTCGACATCAGCGACGTCAACACCGTTTTCACCCAGAGCGAGGACTTCTCCATTGGGCCCGTCTCGCAAACCCAGTCGGTGACTGTCACTGGAAGCGCCTCCTCCTCCGTCAAGTCAAGCGCTAGCAAGTCGGCGTCAGCGTCCGGCAGTGGAAGCGCCAGCTCCGGTGTCGCACTTTCGTGAGTCGTCCCTTTCTCCATCCTTCGCCATCCTTCTTTTCCCAAGGCAATTCGGCGCCCCTGGTTCATTCGCTCTTGACATTCAATCACCGCTTGCCAACCCCTCTAACGGCCCTGGCTGACTCCTGTTTCCATAGCACAAAGCCCGCTCCGTCGGCCAGCAACACCGGCTTCGGAACCACTGGCAGCGCCACGCCATCCAGCGCTGCCACGTCCTCCGCCCCGTCCTCCTCCGCCAGCACAGGCGCTGCCCTCTCCACCCGCAGCAGCCTGAGCCTCTCCGGTGCCCTGCTCGTCGCCGTCGGTGTCGCCGCCGGCGCCTTCGCCCTCTAATGCACCAAAACCGGTTTGCAAAACCGTTGTCGATTGATAGCTGTAATGATGTCGCTTGGGTGTGCCTCTCTCACTCTCTATCTATCACCACTTTCTTTTGTCTTCGGCCGTTGGGGCGGCATTCGGAATACCCACATTTTAAATAATCTATTTGACTACGCGCTGGTATTGTAACTTGTACCAAAGTACATTATGGCGTAGCTTGTCCTGTCTTTACGTGTAACACTGCTACCTCTTTATGATTTCGCTCGCACTCGCCGAATTCGGAAATGGCTTTGTCTGCTTTTTTTTTCCATCCTCGCGCGTCGACGAGATGCATTGGGCCTGTCGCTCATGCTACTTTCTGGCCATCGCGAACCGCACGCTTCGCCTCGGGCTGTCTCGGAGCCTTTCCAGCATTGCTTTCCAGGATCGCCGATCGAAATCCAGGAAATGAAGAGCCAGATGTTGGCCAGATGCCGCTACTCCCAAGCCACACTGACGCCGCGCGCCGCGCTTTGTCGATCTTTGTCGGGCTAGAAGCCCACATCCACGGTGAAGCACTCAAGTAAATGAAAGGTTCCGGCTAAGGCTGGCTTGCGCCCGAGGACCCAGTCATGCAGCGATTGCGGCTTTGCTTTCGGATTTCCCTACCCGTTGTGAATCGACTACTGGCAGCCGCTGTTAGGGAAACTTGCTTAAGGTAGCTGGGAAGCTCTTTTGCGTCGGTGGCGACTCGGAGCTGTCTGAGTCTCCTGAAGACCCAGCTATACCTGGAGATCGCGAAGCCACGATGCGTACTAGCCCCGCCCTGGTTGTTCTTTCCCGCTCAGGGTATCACCGACTCACGGCCGGCGAAGGGTTTCGACTCGAAGCGTCAAATGAACCATTCAGGCTGTCGGCAATGCGTTGGATGATCTCATCCCTGCAAAGGAGGGGTTCGGTAAAGCCCCAAGTGCGAAGCGATCTTTGCAGTTACAATGTGCAGCTTACTATCGGCCACCCAGTCTGTCTCGACAGCCTGAAGCAAAGTTGGTTGACTGTACCAGAAGCTATATATGCAACTCGATCACAGCGAACCGTTAAGACGAATATCCCGACTGCTTGCACCGATCAAGATCCCAATCTTCCCAGCGGGAACCTGCCAGCGTTGGTGAACCACATCCCACGTCGCCACATCAAAGCGGGAAAGCTGGATGGTTACACCTTGGCTTTGACCAGGCCCCACGAGGACGCTGTCAAAACCCTTGAGGATGCGGGGCGGAGAAATGGTAGATGGCGGGAGTGACACGTAGAGTTGCGGAATCTGGCACAGCACTGAATGCGGGATTTTGCATGGAGAGAGTGGCTAACCTCGTGCCCGGCAACTCGTCCAGTGTTTTTCACAGTAAACTGAACAGTGATAACCGGATCGTGGAGCCTGTAAAAATCACCGATGAGTTCAACGAAAAGTTGATTGCATAGCCGCCTACCAGGGGTCCAGCGAGGAGCCTGGACCTGTGGGAGCCTGCCCCCCACGGGGAGAGCCCCTTATCGACAGCCCAGAATACGCGAATGTCGCATATGACAACCCAAATCCAAACTCAAATCGAGGGGCGATGCCCGCGGCGTCAAAATGGCGATAGTCGATGAATATTCCCTCCGAGTACGGGATGGATAAGATCGGTGTAGGCGACGTGTAGATGACTTGTGCAGAATAGTCGGTGATGCTCTTGCCGATGGTGTACGGTAGTCGACCGCTGGATAAATCCAGTCAACAACAACAAGTATTAATACGTCGCGCTGCACTAACCTTGGATTATAAGCACCATACAAGATGTCTGTGACCGAATTTCCCTGACACAGTTTAGATTGCTAGCGACCTGGACGCATTATGGAAAAACCAACAGCTTCTTGTCCAGGCAAACCACTCCAAACCTTGACGGGATGAAGATGAGTCGGAAGCGCAAATCATAACAGACTTACAACAGCAGTGACTGTAAGGATGAATTAGATTTTGGCTGTGGATTGCGCGTGGTGAATTTACCATTGGGGTGATCAATCCATGCCTCGACAACAATCGGGCCAACAGAGTTTACCACGACAATAGTGTTCGGGTTGGATTGGGTTACCTGTTGCACGAGAGCGTCCTGAGGAAGCTCAAATTAAAATTACCCATGGCCCAGATCGCGAGGCCATACACCATTGTGCCAAGCTTGTAGGTCATTTCGATCTCCAGCGTTGCCTGAAACGTTGTGGTTGAATCAAGAATTTGAGTTGGCCAAGATGGCGTACCTTCAACAGTGGCACTTTCACCACTGTCGGCGGTTACGAAAACGAGAGCGACATCCTTGCCTGATGCGGCAGCAGCAGCCGCCGTGAGGTCTGTGTCGCTCAGCGAAGACGAAACTGTGCTCCCATCCTCGGCGGCTCGCTCCGTGATGGCATCCAGAGGCTGCGCATGAATCTCGTCAATCGAAGTTTTTTGTACAGGAGCATCGAACAAACTGTAATGAGGTACGGGAAATTGGCCGTTCCGCTGCCCCACCCTGAATAATTATTGGATGGGCGCAAATGAGGGTTTCAGTTCAGGGCTCACCCATTGCCAACACCCCATCATCTCCCTTGCGATCTGGGAAGCTAGTAGCTAGGCTTCAGACGAAATTATGGGCCGAAAGGTAACTCGGCATACCCGTTAGGGCCAAGAGCTGCGGGCCCAGCACCGTTCCCAATGATTCCTATGGTTTTGAGATTTTTGAACGGAAGTGCTCCTCCTGTGTTCTTCAACAACACCGTCGAAGCTTGTCCGATCTCTCGAATTAGGCTAGAAAATCACGGTGTCAGGCGAGACTTGATGAAGACCCGAACCACGTACACTTTGTGATTGTCCTGGACGTTGACCTGTTCATCGTCTGCCGCACTGTTGTTGCGAGAGTCGAAATTAACCGGCGGGTAGCCGACGTCTTGGCCGAGCTTATACCTAGCCCAGACGTGTCAGATTCGCATCCTATTGGAGAGTAAAAACAAGCATACCAGGCTGCCAAGACCCGCAGGGCCATATCCTGGAGTTCTAAATAAATGGAGTATCTTTAACGAGGTGTCTTCTTACATCGACTCGAGACTCCGGTACAGTCCCGTTTTGAACTGAGGCTACCAGTGTCGTCCCAAAAAATCTGTTGACCTTGAGTTGATTTTATGTCACCGTTTTGGATGACTTACGACGAGTTTGTACCGGCAACTATGCTTCCAGGCATGGTGACCTAGATAAATTTCGAGGAGGATGTTCCGGGCGGCTTTTACCGACTTACATCTAGTCCAGACGTGACTGCAGGTGCCGTGCTATGTGTGGCTCCCCAGTCTGATGGTATACAATAGTCGGCTGCAGATAGAATTGTAGACATGATATCTCACCAGACATGACGTCTAAAAGAAATGTCAGAGAATCCTCTGGTGTGTGTGCAAGCGCTTACATCCTTGAAACCCAAACTCTCCTTTCAGTATCCCGTTGATAGTCTTATCATTTTCGCAAGCATATGTGCCGTTGACTGTCGAGATGATCAATTAATCCCAGGAGAGTGGATGTTCATACTGACTCTGATTATAACTGCACATGATAGCAGCGACCTAGGAAGAACAATAAATTGCGCTGACGCGCTTGCCAAAAAATGATTAGCGGATACCCCAGCTTGCACACTGCGGAGAAACTAAATCAACATCAGCTGGATATGGCTCGGCATGAGAATCTGAGTACAGGTATGGTGTAGAGCTCATGCTGCGTTCTATAGAAGACGGCTCAGACTACATCGAAAGGCAAGTACAGATAACAACTGACCGGTCATCTACGTTTGATGTGCTTGTAGTTCGAAAATGCTCTTGCTCATTATTGACAAAATGTTTCGCCGTTGCTGGGCAAAATACGCTTCAGGTGTGAGAGAGGATGTATACGCGGCTCTCTCACCCTGTACTCCCTGACTTTGCATCCCTGTTTTTTCGATCAGTTTCCTCCACACAGGCGCAAAATAGATTCATCCCTGTAATAGTCTCGAAAGCTCCCTCCCCCGACAGGAAGGGATCTGCGCCGAATCTATTCAGGTATGTCAGCAATATACCGCAGGCCGAAAATTGCGACGACCCTTCCCAGTTGCGTCCCGCAGCCGGTGCGCGCATGAGGTTCCTGCAGATTTGAAGTGAGTTTTCTGTCGTAGCGAAGTGGATGGAGAGCAGACATCATGGGACCCAACGCAACATTCACGCCTGATCCGAGTCTCAGTGTTCAGAATTATCTTTAATTGCCGAATTGAAAATGTTTACCTTTGCCACGGAATTCTGCTCCCATCGCTTCTCCGCGCTGCCTCATTAACGTCCGATTAAAGGTCGCGGCGACATTGATAGCGCTGCCATAATCAGCTTCGAGTCTGTACAAGGGGAAATCACCTCACGGTGGGAATGCCGAGACACTTCACGAACATTAGAAGGGAGCGGATGCCAGACGCATAGCTCACTTCGATGCGAGGCGCACGCCAAGGGGACTATCTGTGCACCACGCAACCTCTCATTCAAGAACAGTGATCCAGACGGCCCGAGACGAACCTTCCAAACAGAAACCGGGAAACCCAATCGAAGACGCGGGGAATGTATTGCCAATGCATCGCGCTTAACCGACAGTCAATCTTCCACGACGGGAAAGTGAGACGATGGGGGATGGACTTGCATGTAGATCCCTGTCCTGTACGATAGGTCAATTACAGCGCTACACAGGATGGGTTGGAATGGTTGCCTGTGAGAATGTTGACTTTATCTACCAGTGACAGTCGTGCAACGGCTTTCTCTGCCTGTTAGTTTCGACACTCAGACCCGCGGTTGAAAAGCACCAAATGACGTCTTTCCTTTGCATAGGCCGCCTCCCAACTCGACTGCGCGTTGGTAGAAACGACCAGTAGCAGGATTATCAGAAAGCTTTTCGCCAAAGATACAAAACCGCTGAGCGGGACAATCCAGGTTGGTGAGAGAGCCATGGAGAGTTACTATGAGGATAATACGGCCCATTATATAGCAGCACAGGTACGATCATGGGTTAGAGTTATACACCATGCGTTCTCAGTTTACGAAAGATAGATTCAAGAGAGAGATTGCCCATACAGGCTGAAGGGGCGGAGGCGGAGAGGCGAAGTTCTGGTCATGAGACGGATGCCGACGGCCATGGAAGCACTTGCTAGACTAGGGAAGATGCGCATGGGCCTGTATTTTGGTCATGGGAGTAACGCTAGGCTTGGAGGGGCGGAGGTAGAACATCGACGACTGAATTCAAGAAAGCGTTCGGGGTGTCTCGTAACTCTCGAGCTCGTTGTGATAGAATACGGTGCCGGACTCCCGTGAGAGTCGAAAGGTCGGCAGAAGAGCACCGTCGAAAATGGGTATCACCTTTTTCGAACACGACTCAGTCAGCGGACTGAGCCAGGACTCGCACTGGCACTGTCCCGGATCAGATTCAAGCCACAGCGAGCCCAAGACTCGCACGAGGTCCCAGAGGAGCCAGAGATGATACGCCGATGATGGACGAGCAGAAAACAAGAACAAGTTGGGCATACGTAGCACTGTGAGAAGAAGGTGAGGAAGCAGAAATGATCAAATCATTCGGCGAATTCCGAACTTTCATGATTGCCTTGCTTTTGCCGGCCATGTTCAAATCATCAAGAACAGGGAACACTGTATCCTCTACCCTTTTGGAACGTTACCCAGCACTGTCGTAATACATTGTTATAAAGTGTCGAAGGCGATGGCGAGGAAAATCATAAGTCCCGAACTTTGGAGGCAAAGCACTCAAATAACCGGGTTTCTCAACATTTTCCCTCGTCGCTATCCCCTCCTTCTCATCCATGCCAGATTTTGGAGGCCAGGCGACCCTGAGATTCCGTCCGCATCGCCCACGTGAACAACGGGGGGAGTTTTTTTCTTGGGGGGGTCTTCAATCGGTCAAAGATTGATGGTATCCGTAGCATAGACTAGTAGTACGGGCCACGGCTGCTCCTTAACGGGACCGCGCCGGAATATATTCATAGGCTGCTATTTAGGTACCCGAGATCTACAGCCTCGAAAGAGGTCAGCTCGTCGAGGGTGTTTGGGTAGCGGCGTAGCCCAGTACATTTTAGAGGCTGATGTCCTGTTCGCTACACCTTGGCACGTTCCGAAACGGGACCCCGTCAAGCTAATTTATTGTCCTGAGTCTTATCCTACATATCTACCTACCTGTCGATCTCATGTTGCTTCTCCCAAAACGCGTACATACCCGATGGTGGGTCAAGCAAAGCTCGACTAAGATAATCTAAACTCTTTCCACGGTTCGACAATCTGAAGGTCAGGCTGCAGGCCTGCAGCTGGCGCTCAAAATCCACAACTCCACCAGTTTCTACCATAGAGCGTCAGTCTGTTTTGAACACCGATGCACGAGGCAACGGTTTTTTTATCGTCAGGTTGCTCTATCCAAGCTCTCCAATTCTAATTCCAATGCCAGCGGTCATGTTGACTGTTGACAATGACGCCGCCCGTTTTCTTGTGATTTTCCAGACGGACCGGCGTCGAGTTCCTGTCCGCGTATAATATCATCTCCTTGTGATTTCCAAATCTGCCAAGACGGCAATGTCAAGAAATGAACCCGAGATAAGGCGAACAAACCATTTGGCATTAGTGGCGCGATAAGACCTGATAAGACGAATTGATGGGACAGAATGAGACAGAATGTATCTCCATGTACGGTTGCCCTCCAGGGTCAAGGTCTATTTTGCGTAATATGATCAATGTTTCGAGTGATTTTGTGTTGGGGTCCTCCTCGGCACTGCCTGCCGGGTGTCACAGCGTTATGCTGCCACCGGCTAGGCGAGTATACCGTCACGTGACTGAGTCGGCAACGCGTCGCGTCGCGCGTTTGCGTGTTCTCCAGACAACATAAGTATCCCGTGAATTCGAGGGGATTATCTAAAAAACTTTGCGACGCCAGTCCCAGGCGTTCTCTCTGTATATCGACGGAAGCTCCAACGGAAGTGTTCGGTCTCCGATAGACACCGCTGTTATTCGGACATGGTGAGCGTAAGGTGAGCAATTTGAAAGCTGTCCCTTTTTTTCTGGGTCCAAGACTAAGGGTATCTGTAACACAAAATAGTAATGTAATTGCACTGCAAAACAATCGTCAACCAGGATCGAACTTCGAGGCGTATATGTACATACGTACGGCATGGGCGGCTGCCGTGTGTGGGGAACCCATTCGTCTGTGGGATCCGGAAACAAAAACTTCAGGCATATACACAGGTTGCCGGAATTCCTAAGCATCTGATAAACTCTGGCTTGACACTCGAAATATTTCGATTACCCCTTCGGTTGTGCTGATGCGCAATCGCGCTGCTTTGAACAGCCAACTCAATCGTGCGGATAATTTTGTTGAAAGACGGCTAGGGTGACCCTGGTTGGACTCTCCCTGGATTCCCATTGTTGTTTTTGTTCACATATAAAGTGCCAGGCAGAGTTCCCGCCTTCAATCTTGATCCATGACGCTCGAGCGGAATGCCTGGTGGTGTTGGAGTGACGAGCCATCGCAGGAGTGTCGGTCTCAGATCCTGGGTAGGTAGGTAGGTAGGGGCTACTTGAATCACGCCAATAAGTATAAAAAGAGACTGAGTCTGGCAAGAGAAACTCCGGTGGATCGAACGGGGTGTTTCGGGCATCTCGGGCTGTCTAAATGTCCCCCGAATCGCATTGGGTTCGTCTGGGTTTCCGTGACTTACCGCACCATTTAGAGCCTGGAACTGAAGGCAGGTGGAAGCCTCCAAAGGCTCGGGGTCGCGAAGGAGGTCATCGGGAAAAAAAATTGAAGCATCAAGGGGTCGGCATACCAGAATGACTCGGAGACGATTCCGAAGAACCGATCTCCTTCACTTGAAGTCTCGCTGCTACCTGAAACCGGGCGGTACTCTCTGATACCTAATAGGGCCGAGAGATTTCCTTCAAAGGTTCGGATATGTTCGATTTACGTAGGATTTGTGTGTGCTAAAGTTCGACTTGACATCGTTGCTTTTGTGAGGCCGTCTCGTGGCTGTACCGCACCTGATCAGCTCTTCAATAAATGGAATCCATCTTGCCGTGGTCTCCAAGCTCATAAGTAGATGTGAATTCATCTTGCCGTTCGCTTTGTACACTTAAACACAAATCTCAACTGCGGGAAGTGAAAATTCCGCACAGGAGTCGAGCTGTATTATCTGTCTAACAAGCTGAAAACTGCGCTACCCTTATGCATTCCTGCATTCTTAAAGGCCGTGATATGGGCTTCGGCCGTTTGCATCGTAATTAATATATAATTTAAGGGATTCACCTTTGCTAGCCAGACATGAGTGTACCCATCGAGTCCGTGCTCGTGGAACAGGCTCAGATGGAACAGATTACGTCCGCCGTTTCCAACTCTAATCCAAGACCCGGGTTTTGAGTCCAGTTTTCGGGGGTCAACCAAGAAGCCGTTTTGTAAAAACTCGTCCGAAGAGCAGGTTCAATTGGAACCGAAGTTGTGGAGTCACCAGTCGTTCATTCATGACATGAATGAACGACAAACTGGTGAACAGAGCATTGTTCAACTCAACAAGACCTTGCTCTCCTCGAGTATGTCCGTAATTGCATGTATTTCATGTCGTTGCAATGCGTCCTGGCGGATAAAGGGCCTCTGAGACCACGGAGCCAATCAAGGTCAAAGTTGAACCGGGGCTGCTGCTCTTGTCCAACATGAGGAAGACTGAAACACGCATCTGAGACGCGCCGCCGGGGAAAGCGACTCGGAGCTCTGAAAAGTTCAGGATCTTTTTCGATCGAAGCCTCTGTTAATTTACCAACTTCGACCAGCCTGAAGCGAGGACATCCGACGTAAGTATGCATCTTCTGATAACTAGTGACCTCCAACGTGCGGATGAAACTTGATTCGTCAACCGGTTCATTGTGAAATTGGATGTGTCTGTGAGGCAATGAGCTATCATGTTTCTACATTGTAGAGCACATCTATCGGCAGGACGAAACAGATTTAGCAAGATAAAATTCTGGTGAACTGGACAGTGAGTTTCGGGCATCTCGGGCTTGTTCGAATCCGAGTCTTCTTCCGTGGTTGCTGTGAGGATCGAAGTTCCTTGTTATTTATTACCCTTGAGCTCGACGCAGAACAAAAGCTGGAGGCATATCATGTGGAGGCTTCTCGAAAGGCCCGAGATCAGTATAATGCTCCAGCCAATAAAGCATGCCGACAAGTCAGCACTTCAATCAATATTGTACGGTGTAAGCTGCCGGAGCTGTGTAGAATCAAGTCCAGTTAAACCCACCTGTAAAGCTGGGCAAATCCAGAGCTGTAGATATCTCATTGGGACTTGACGCGCGAGACTTGCGCGAGACCGGTGAAATCAATTCAAACTCCCGGATTCCGGTCACAGTTCGACCCAGTGAAAGGTTAACACATTTGACACCTGTTGGGTGGCGTCGCTTCAATTGAGACGTGGGTGAGACAACCCGAAGAGAGTAGGTACAACACATCTCATTATTGAACACACTGGCAGCCAACTGGCGCCGGGCGGCTACGCCAACTGTTTTAACGGACGAGTCTATCACACCCGCTGCGAGATGAGTCTGCGGACATTAAATCTGCCATTCAAAACCTTTTGAGCGGTATCAGTGCAAACCTTGTCCGAACCTCACCTTACAACTGCCACTGAGTGCGGGGGCTTGGCGTGGACTTAGAGAGTACGCATTTGGCAGCCGGTCACGCAGTGCCAGGACCCCAGCACACCTCGAGATGCCATCAGTTGGCATCACATAAATTGACAGAATTGCCTTAAACAGACCTTGACCCTGGAGGGCAACCGTACTCCATGGCATCGCAAGGCCTCCGATATCAGGGGCCGCGAACCCAATAGAATCCCAATTATATGCATGTTGTCGAGAAGGTTGCGGTCAAAGCGAGCAATACGAGCGGTCATGGGGTGCGTCATTGACGTCGAAGCTGTCAATTGTTACATGCAAATCTGGGGTCGGCCCGGTGCGGGGTCGGTCCTTCCCCAAACCAGGGGAAACTTCGCATCATCTTGCCCTATCGCGCAATTATCGCGCACGGTTGACCTGTCGACGCCGTAACGCGCGAAGTTAAAGGGGCATCTTAAGCAGTGGGTCCGTTGTCCGTGCAATGCATCTATAGCGGAGTGGTAGTGTGGAGTCTATGTGCGGTATCGGTCTAGGTAGTATAAGCATGCGGCATGCGGAACGATGGTGGTACACAATAAGTCAGGTAGCATGCGTGAATGGGCATGAGGACGCGGGGGATGGAGTGGGGATGTCTAGGGGGTATAGTAGATAGATAGATAGGTGATACATACGGAAGTTGTCCGTTCGTCGTTGTGTTGTGCATGGACATGGGATAGAGAGATGGGGAAGGGAGAGGGGCAGCCCAGGAATACGAAAACCACAAACAGAAACACATCACACGTCCCTGTCCCTTCTCATCTCTTTCAGTCTCGTTTCTTCAAATTTCCTGTCCAGCAACTTGATTGCGCCTGCGATACCGGTTGGTACGAGCCTGGAGCTGGGCAGAAAATTGGTAACGAGAAGCAAATACGAGCGATTTGCTTCTTTGGTAAAGTCAGTCAGGCTTTGGAAACGTTGGGAATAAACTTACTGAGGATGGGAGGCACAAGATCAGCTCAGTACCCTTCCCCCCTCGAGGCAGCCTCGAACTGGCTGAACCCGGGCAGTTCAACCGCGTCCGGGCTGCCCGGATGCGAGCTCCCCCGCGAGTTGGAGGTGCGCTGCGAGGAAAACGCCGGGCTGTCCGCCGGGATCTTGAGCGGCGGCAGCTGTATGGGCGGGCTCGCGCTCCGCGAGCCCGGCATGCTGGAGCACGCACTGCTGGCACCCCCGCTATTCCCCCCGCTGCTCCACCCGCTCCAGCTGCCGCTCGTGCTCGTCGACGCGGACGAGGCGGGCGTGGATGAGGTGGGAGAGAGCGCGAGTGGGGGGAACGACGGCCAGGAGGTGGTACGTGGGTACCCATGCGTCGGGTGGTTCAGCGTCGAGGGGTGCGGGTGCGGGTGGGAGTGCGAGGAGGACGAGGGATGCGGGGGGTACGGTGCGGAGCCGGAGCCGTGTATGGGCGTCATGCCGAACGCGAGGCGCACGGAGTGCGCGAGGTGCTGCGGGTGGGGTGTCCCCCCGCCGGGTGGGGGAGCGTCAAGGGACAGCGGCGGCGGACTGGGCGCGCGCGACTGCAGCGTGAGGGTGCGCAACGGGCCCAAGAATGGGGACGTGCTCGGCGTGGGGTGCCAGCCGCTGCTGCGCATCGTTAATGGGGGCTCCGAATCCTCGCTGGGCGGCGACGCGCTCGCCTTGCGGTCCGCAGGGGGTGCGGCGATGTGGGATGCAGACCGCGAATGTGTTGTAGAAGGAAGGGGGAGGACGGCGGGCTCACGGGAGGCGGGGGTCATCTGCCACGCAGGCCCTGAAAGACGGCGATGATTTTTGCTCGACTTTTCACGCTCGCGGGCATTGGAGAGACGAAAGGGGGCGCCATCGTGTGACTCCGCCCGACGCAAAGCCTCAGCATGCCTCGCTTCGTACTCTGCCCGCCGGAGGGCCTCTTGCCGCTCAAGGGCGTACAGCTCATCCATCGCAACCGACGACAAGGTCGTGAACGCAGAATGGGGACGGTGCGGGTGATACTCCTCCTCCCTCGTGTCGGTGGGCCGCGCATAATCCTCCTCGTCGTCGCTGTTTGCACGGCTGCGAGCCTTTTTCTTCGGAGGTGCGGGGTCGTTGGTGTGAATGCGCGAGTGGCGTGTCAGCTCATCCGAGCGAGAAAACCGCTTCTCGCACGATGTGAATGTGCACACAAAGGGTTTCTCGCCGGTATGGGTGCGTATGTGTCTCGTCTGGTCGAAATTCAGCCCCGAAAAAAAAAAGCACAGCCCACAGCGAAAAAAGCGGACCTGGTGCTCCAGACGGCTGAATGCACGGCCGCAGAGGGGATAGGGACACTTGTATGGCCGTGGCTGGGGATTTGGGGACGGCTGCTGGGCGGCCATGGGTGATGATGGGAGGAGGAGGAAAGGGAAAGTGGCTGGCCCCGAAACGACCCGCGCCATATATTCCCCGCATCCGATCATTATCCGCGATAATCACAAACAACCGGTCCGCACAACCGCAGCCATGTGAATCCACGTTATCGCCGTTCCAATATTTTTTACAACGTTCGCAAGTTCTGGCACGGCGCTGGACCTGCCACGCCTCGTTACGATGCAGGCCAGCCCACAGCCCAAATCTTAATCATTCCCCTTTCGATAGACTCAGAAGCATTGGCGCCCCAGCCCCAGCCCCAGCCCCGCAACGGGGGGTATCTTGGAATTCAGTCTAGACTCGGGTGTATTCGGAACCTCCACACACCCCTTAACCCCGCAACGCTGCCTCGATCGACAGCCAGGGAAAAATCGAAGGAGCCGTGTCTTTGTGATGGCATGTGAATCCAGGATGTGGACAATCGCATAGATTGACGTTGCAGATTTGTTGAAAGGGATTGCTGAGATCGCAAGAGTACTTGCGGTGGGGCAGATAAGGCTCCGAGACAAGACCGGGGGACGAGCGCCGGCGCGTCAGGGTGGCCCCGGACTCGGGCTCGAGATGATTCAGAGGGCCTAGGTGCAGAGGAACCACACGCAACAAGTGGTTACACAAAAACAGGAAGAGCATGTGAATATCACCGAAGGAAGATTCGGAAGAACTTCGAACTCAACGCCGAGAAGCCGCGGTGGAAAAGGGAAAGCCCGTCTGCCGCGATGGCGATTTTCCAGGGGCCGGCGATCCATACCCCGCCAGGAGATGCACGCACAAATGTTCAGCCGTGCTTCGGGCAGAATCGGAGACAAGACAGGAAAAAACCTTGAGGTTGGCCTCGAACGCGTTTCGAACAATGCGAAGGCGGCGTGCGAGTTACCATGTTCGCCGTTGGGTTGCACAGTTGAATTGTTTTTGCAGCAGCGGCGGAGATGGCGGCGAAAGGGTCGAGGCGTTGAAAGGTTAATGGGATGTCGTAAGGGACGTCGACGGGATACAGGCAACGCCAAGCCAAAGTCAGCCTTCATCTAGTTTTATTTTGACGCGTGCATTGGGGTGGAGTACTCACGACCCCAAAGAGAGCTACGTAGATAAGATAGAAAGATTGTTTTACACGATTGAAAGTCCACGAAACTCCGGGGCTCAGCCGCTCTGCAGATCTGGAAACCGTCGGCTTGGTGAGAATCTGGGTGAATACCGTACGTATTGAAACACTAGAAACCCCCGGTGGATTTGCAATGGCATCGAGGATCCAGAATGACCGCATTCGTAGCCTCAGGGGCGACCACCTACCAGAACTGAGAACATCGCAAGACGTCGAAGAACACGACTCTTTTTTCGGATAGGTTCCGATTCACAGCAGGCTCAGGGGCGACCGCTCATAGGAAACCTTCAGAGATGGCAATTTGGCTGGATTCAGAACAGTGCGCAACGTTGCGAGGGAAGACGGAGTCGCGGAGCGCCGTGGATAGCGCGCTGGGCGTTAAATTAATGAAAGGGCGCGCAAATTACAATTAATCCCAGCTGAGCCCCAAGCCCCAAGCCCCGCGGTCCGGAGAGGCCCGGGAATGGAGAAGAAAGGGAAGGAGGATGCAGAGAAGAGGAAGGAAATGGACCGGAGAGAAGGAGATGGAGTGGACTCGGGAGCGGATTGAGGTCATCGGTCGGTGTTGTATACAAGCCCAACTCAGCAGGAGGATATGCAGAGGGCGAGGAACAGAGCGTTAGATTTGGCAAGGATTGCGCAACCAAAAAATCATTGGTTCAATTTGTTTATGCCCCGGAGAGTTGGAAGTTTGCCCCGATTCAGAACCATAGCCCGAGGGTTGGATCGTGTACGTAAGAGCCCTTCGGAGAGCGCGTGGCTCCATCCACAATAGTGAGTTTATGACCAGTTGAAGGGGACTTGAACGAAGGAGGTCCGCAGGGTAAGATTAGAATAAAGTTACCCCAGCTGAGGCCGCGGTCCAGAGTCCAGAACCGGTGGCAGAAAGGAAAGAAGGCGAGGAGGAGAAAATCGCCGGTCCCACACGAATCGAGGGTGGAAGGAGCACGGAGTGGGTGGGAGGGTTCGCGAAGATTGAAGGCCGTTACCCGCATCCACATCGAGGAGAAAATTGCGATTCAGGTTGTTGATAAGTACAGAAACTCCAGAAACATCCTAAGAACTGGTGGGTCCGCGGTGAAGAGAGAACAAAGACGAACTAAGTAGGAGCCCGTGGATATAGATAGCGCTACAGGATAAAAATCGACCACCCAGTCAGCCCTGCGGTCCAGTGCCCAGGGTCGGAAAGGTAAACACAGGTATCGATATCCGACCTATAGTTGCAACGAGTTCTTGATCGATGCCAGGAATAGGAGAGCGACTTGTACAGTTGCGGGGACACGAGGCATGACAGGGGCTGGATGCGGCGGCGGAGAGAACGCAACACCGGTGGCGTCTTCAGAACAAGATGTACGAAGTGCCCGAGCAGGCTCGCATCGAGCGTCGGCGAGATACAAGAACGGAAGTTCAACGATACGATGCACATGGCCGCATCGCATGCAAGTTGGGCCTAGGTCGCGAAGAACAAAGAACAAAGATGCATTTTCGTTACTCACGGCGGTGCCGAAAAGCGCTGCGGTACCTCGCAAAGGTACTCCGCCGAGCGCAGCTAGCCGTGGGGTCCAGGGTCGTCACGGAAAGGAACAGGAACGAAGGAGAAGCCGAAGAGTATAGACCTAGAAGCTAGTTGCAGAACGTCGTCGGAGCATTTAGAAATAGAGAAGTTGGAGACCGTTGAGTCGGAAGGCGGAGTTGCGATTTAGAAGGTGTGTCTGTATTTACCAGGATACAGGAGGCGTTTGCGCGGCTACGCCAGAAAAACCATCAGTCCGAAGGAGAAACGGATGCTGGATAACAAACCGATGAAGCAACGATGAAGTGTAAAAGGCTCGAATCTAATCGTTGCAGGATAGATAATTCTTTAAACTAGGGCCAAACCAGGCTTCCAAAAGGCATTTGAAGCAGCGGACATTGGGGTGGCCAGGTTGGAGTCAACGTAGCCATGCACATCGTACGGGGCCGAGGCAAAAAGATGCATGCGGTATTGATGGCGGTGCCTGGCGCTGTGGTAAGTACCTTGCGAAGCAGTAGCCGAGCCCATCGGCCCAAGTTCGAGGCTTCACGGTGAAGTCTGAAGCGGCTGAACTCGGACGCGGAGAGCCGTCGCGTCGGAGACTGTGGTAGGTAATCTAATCTTCCCAATAAAGGTTCCGCCGGTCCTTCTGATTCGGAGTGTCTGATAGTGTCTAATGCGGGGTTTATCGCAACAACGAACCGTGACGGAAAGAATCGTCCGACGCAAGTGTGAACGATTGTCTTCACAAGAGTATATAAAGTCGGCTTGCGAGACTACGACGCAAGTTGCTTTTCTTTGAGTGACCGGGGCGGATTGTGAGAGAGCCTGCGGGAGCTGAACAATAGATAGAACTCGAGCGTCTAGCATTGAGAGACCAGGGGACAGGAAGGGTGAGCACTGAGGCAGGACTGATTACCAGTGCAGGCGAAATCGAGTGCAACTGTGCAAAGGTGAGATTATGTCGCCGCTGGAGCAGACCAAGCCTGAGTGCCGAGGGAGTGGATGTCAGACCGGACAGCACAGGGACAGCACTGAAGAGACGAGTATTCGGGTAAGACAGATGGTTTGGTGTCCCTGTTTGAGGCGCGTTCGAGGGTAAGTTGAGGTCCGGCTCCTCCTTCAATGGCACGGTCCACTGTTGCCACCAACTTGTTGAAGTTGCCACTTCAATTTTGCTGAAAATTCGTTTGGAGACCACATTTGGCACGTTGGCCCCAGGACGTCGATTGCGGATATTCCTTGTAGTAGGCGCTCTTCGAAACGAAGGGGTCCACCCCAGCCCTCCCAGTGTTGTCGCAATGGTCGTTACAGTTGGGTGCGAAGTTTGGGAACTCGACACAGGGCCCGTGAAGCTCCCGCCAAGGCTTGTCCGAAAGTTAGGATTTTTGAGGGCGAAAATTTGTGATTTCCTTGTCCAAAGTTAGGATTTTCGAGGGCAAAATTCTGAAATCTTTGTCCTCAGATAGGATTTTTGAGGCCGAGGACAGCTGATCCTGTCAGTTCGTATGGCCTTTTTGCTGACGTTTCGGGGGGGCACAGATTGGATTGCCCTTTTTACCGCAAAATGCGTCTAGATCGGCGCAATAGCTGCGTCACGGGGGCAAAAACTCCGGAAAACAGCAAGAAAACAGGCAAAAAACAGGCGAAAATGGCGTTTTTGATGCCATCAAAAGTGAGATCCTTGTCCGACTTGGGATTTTTGAGGCTCAGACGTCGGCAAAAGATAGGATTTTTGAGGCCAGAATCCAGCACTTTCTGCGGACAAGCCTTGGCAGGAGCTTCACGGGCCCTCTCGACACAGCCACACCAATGCCTTGCTATGAACCTCCATGAGCCCAAACGACGGCGGGCTTCTTCTTCGAGCCCCGACCTTGAATCTAAACCGCCGTTCAAACGGCAAGGATTGTCTCCTCAAGTCCAAGGTTCCCATGATCTTGAAGACCTCAGTGACCTCGAATCGGCTCCACTAGCAGCACAATGGCACCGGCGGCCCGCCCTAATATCTGACTTGAGGAACCACGCCCCCGCCCTGCGGCGGCCCCAATCCCAGCGTTTGCGCGCAGTGGAATCTCTTCTAGAGCATGGCTTCCCGTATTCGCGGTCCGCAATCTGTTGCCGGCGCTTGCAATGTATACTGAGACTCGATGTGGCAGTACATTACACGCACACGCATCGTGCGTAAACGCTCTCGCGTTCTCCTCCATCGACGGGCGCTTCCTCGCGAGCGGCGGTGATGGTACGTGGCTGCGCGGTTTTTTTTCCGGCCTAGTGTGACCGACCTGCGGTAGATTTGATCGTCCACCTGTGGGACTTACACGAGGAGCGCGTGCGCACACCATGTTCTTCGTTCAAGGGGCCAGTCGTTAGTCCTACTTGTCGCGCGTTGCTGCGAACTCATGACATGTACATTTCCTAGGCGAATATCTTCGTACTGTCATTCTCCGCACACAACCGGTTTATTTTCTCGTTCGTCATGGGTTTATTGAGCTGCACGGAGGATGTGTGCTCATGCTCTTTTCCAGAGGAGGCGCAGATGAGATTGTGCTCAAATTCGACGCCTCCCAGCCAGAGCGACCACTGAATCCACAGGCTCCCCGCTCCCCCGCGAACATGTTTCTCCAGCACGACGTGAGTTGGTCATCGTAGTAGTATTCTAACCTTATTCGATTTCATTGCAGGGCAGCATCCGCGGCATCGCGTCCCACCCCGTTCAAGACGATATTTTCATCACGGGGAGGTGCGTATCCCATCCCTTTAGCGCAATCAGAAATTGAGTCCACTCCAGTGAGGACGGGCGGCTCATCCAGCACGATGCGCGCGTGCCCCCCACTGCGCGTCCTCGTGCGCAAGACATGATCCAGCTTAGGGCGGATGTGACGGGCGTCGAGTTTCACCCGCAGATGGCCCATGTGTTTGCGACGAGCGACAGCCGGGGGCGGGTGTGTTTGCGTGATACGAGGATGGCGTTTGGACCGGCCGTGGGTCGGACGGATGAGGGTGTTGTACAGACCGTTCGTGGTTAACCTATCATCTATTGGGCGCTAACGAGAGAACCGACGTGTAGTATAACACGAAGCTCTCGCGACGCTCTATCGGCCACCTGAGCAACCCCGACACCAGCAGTATCGCGTTCAATCGGCAAGGTAGGTGCTCTTCCCTCTTCCGAATTCATCCAATTTTCCTCCTCCTGCAGGGACACAGCTTGGCGTGACCATGCTGGTGAGCCTTCTATCCTGCGCAGGCTACCGCCGCTGACCGTATACACAGAACTACTACCCAACGATCTACGCGCTAACCGATCCGGACCCCGTCGCGGTGTGCAGCGCGGTGAACCGCCCGGACGGCACACCCATTCCACCGGGAGAGCGCTCCTACGGGAATGCCTGCACGATGAAGGTTCTCAAAATTCCCCTCTCTGAACTACGTGAGCTGACTACTCAACAGCACGGCGGCTTCGGTGGGCCCGGGCTCGACGAGGATATAATGTATGCCGCGGGCTCAGACGACTTCCGCGCGTACGTTTGGGCGCTGCCCCCGCCCGAGGTTCTTGCCGCGCAGCGTACGGTGCTCTCGCATGAGGAGTGGCTGGCAGGCACGCATACGGGGGTTACTGGTCCGTCTTTTCTCCCTTCGTTCCCGAGGCGTTCATCTCACGATCTTGGCTAGCCTTTGCCGAACACATCAACGGCCCCCGATGCATCCCTGCCCAACTACATACCCCCCGCGCGCGCCTGGGCGGGCACGCTTCGATAGTTAATACGGTTATCGTGCACCCGCGCATGCTGCTCGCAGCGACTGCGGGTGTCGAGGCCGGCGTGGTGCTGCACGGTGCGTCGCAGGGACTTCTAGGCGGAATGCGGCGCACGGACACGAGAACACGCGCGCTTGGGGAGCCGTGGGTACCTGATGAAGAAGAGGATTCAGAGGAAGGTGGAAGAGAGGAGGATTGGGAAGAGGACCAACGCCACACGATCCGGCTGTTTGACGGGTGCGTCCCGGCAGCTGCTTTCCTTTGTTAGGCTGACGGCATGCTTAGAATTCTACGGCGCGAAGGTGAGGCGGACGTGTTTGCCGTGCGACGATGGTATGATGGGAGCGACGGGGGTGACGAGACGGACTCGGAATCGGACGAGAATGCGAGCGGACACGAAGATTCAGACGAGGATGAGGATGCGGAAATGGATTTCAATCTACCGGCGGAACACGAGGACGAGGACGAGATGGAGGGTTAGGTGGTTGCTTTTTTTTTTTTTGAAGCGATCATCAGTGCGTGTCGCCCTCGTCCGTCCAATTTTCCCCCTGGAGTAGAGCTTTATTTGGACACGAGAACGAGATATGACGATTGCCTTCACAAACATAAATTTTCTTGCAATTTCCTTGTCGACGAAATTGAAGGAAGCTGGCAATCTCCGAATCAATTGTTGCCATCGCTGCATCCACAGCTGGAACCACCATCTCGCGTAGGGATGTCCTTGCCCCAGGAATTGTTCGACGCCATAATCGACAATCTCTACGGGGACATCTTCTCGCTAAAGATGTGCTCTCTGGTTTCCTCCGCGTTCTGTCGCTCCAGCCAACCGCACATCTTCAGACGGGTTACCTTAGAGCCATGGCCAATAGCTCGCCAGCCCACGAACTCGTCGAGACACACTATGTGCTTCCTCTTTTATCGACTCATCACAGCATCACCCCATATACTTCTGTATGTTCGCATTCTGGTGATCATGGACCGCCAGATGTTGAGCACACCTGGTCGAGTGCGCCCCAAATCGTGGATTATGGACGAGCCGACCCTGCCAACCCTTCTCGCTCTTCTCCCAAATCTAGAGAGCCTCCACCTACATGCCCGAACTGGTTGGCAGCACCTTAGCGATGAAAATCCAGTTTTAGCTGCTGCGATATTGGACGCCCTCGCCTCACCAAAAACCAGGTCCATACATTTCCGAGACATGGAAATTCCCTCGTCCTGCATCAACCAATCTCCTGGAACGACTGACATCCTCCTGAATAATAACAGTATCACTGACCAGACCGATTCCTTGGTCCCAAAAATCCCTCTGCGCCGCCTCGGCCTCTCTCCGTGGACATTGGCTTGGTTTGCCCGGGATTCTTGCTCGTTCGACTTAACTCATCTGTCGAAGCTTCGAGCATCCCCGCAGCACGATACAGCTCAATACACGTCTCTGCAGACCCTCCTGAACAAGGCTTCCAGTTCTCTCCTCGAATTCGAATATCTCCCTTTTCTTACCAGTGAGTCACCGTCAAATTCCCCGATGACTGAAAAAATGACGTTCCAGCCGGGGATGAACCCCCGCACAACGACCTAGATCTCAGCAAACTGTCTTCTCTTCGATGTTTCGTAGCCTGGGTTGCTTTAGGACGATTTGAAGGCCACCCCTTTGCGCAGGCCTTGTGGCTTGTCCGCGCACTTAACAGCCTTCCGCTGGATTCCAGCGTCGAGCACATCATCATTCACTTGCCCGACTGGTCGGCGTCCGAGTCCATAAACAAAACCGACTGGGCTACACTGGACACCAGCCTTACGCGCGCCAGCCTTCGAGCAGCGAAGGTTACAATAATCACCTATGGTACGTCAAACCTGGACAGCCTGCTACCTGTTCTGGCGTCGACGGGCCGCATGCAGGCTAATAATGCCCTTGGAAATTGTAATTTTTTTCTTTTGGCAATCCGTACATGTTGACTGATGCTGCTCATTTCTAGCATTTGACACATTTGACCTGTTACGTTATTCAGACCTTTGAGTTACTTGTCCGTCCAGAGACAAAGTGGTTGGCGCGCTGGTATCTCTGTACCCGAGGACGAGATGTACAAACTTGTGGCTATACAAACGGCATTTCAAATCATCGAGACGCGTTGCTGTGTCCTGGAGCTTGGGGAAGTAAGCTTTGTAGTACACGTTCACGCCGCACGGCGATAGTGCCAGACGAACTTCGATTTCGCAGAACGCAAAGTTGATGCATGCAGCACAGGCTGGCAATCCGGGTGATCACGGTTGGACGGGAGATGCCGATGCCCGGATTACCCGGCGTGTCACGGTTGCCCGTAACTCACCCAACACCCCACTGCCAGTTCACCCTTCGCAAGGCATGGACAAGCGCAGACAAAGGACCACATTGAAACTGCCTGCCGAAATCTGCGCAAAGATATGCGAAGATCTGAGCCCCAAAGACCGTGTTACTTTGTGCAGAACTTCCCGTCCCTGCTATATCGCACTGTGGACCTCAGTCACTGTACTCCTCGGGCTCTCCATTCGTGGTGCCTGGCCGTCACCCGCCACTCAAACCTCGCAGAGCGCGTCTACACGCTGTCACTAGGTTTCCCCAACGACCTTGCGACGTCCTCGGATGTGGGGAAGATATCCCGCGCCCTCACCAGATGTGTCAACCTCAAGGAGCTGAGCGTATCTCGCCAGGACTCGGTTCGTGTGCTGGGACCTTTGATCCAGGGATGGATCATCGCGAAGTGTCCCTTCCGCCTTACCAAGTTCTCCAACTCGTTCTTCAAAAACTCCTTCCTCTCGGAGTTCTGGACGCGCCAGTCGGATCTCCGCGTCCTTGCAATATCATCGCTCGACAAATTTCCGTGCTATGACGACCAGCTCCCCAACCTGATCGCACTCCTTGTCCTGCCCACAGGTCGACCGCTGGAGCGCATCCAGTTGCAGTGGCAAAGACTGATGGTCGAAATGAGCTTCGACGCGCTGCGCAGTCTGGGCAGGTACTCCGCGATGTTGACGACATTCAATCTCGTCCAAACTTCGATGATGCGGAACATCTCCACGGTGCAAATTTTCACCCTTCTCGCACACCACCTAAGACCTTCCCGGCCTTCTCCATTTCGGAATATCGCAATCCCACGATCAAACCCACAGCTTCCTCGAAACTCTCCGATCCCCGCCCTAGCAAAGTTCACCCGGCTCGAGACTTTTGTCCATTGCCAGTGCATCAGTGGTTTTGGGGACTACTAATAGTTTCTTCAAGTTGTTTGGGATTGATTCTCCGAGAATTTCTCGGATCACTTGGGCACGAGCACGTGCGCGTTGTTCTTTGTACGTCAGTCCTAGTCCACACTCGAGTCCTCTATCTAAACCACCGCAGCCACCTCATGCCAACCTTAACCCTCCCGTTTCGTTTCGCAGGGCAGCCTCCTCGCCATTTCACCGCCAAATTTTGGCCAGTTCGGAATCATGACCACCCCTTCGCAGCTCTGCCTGCCCATGTCACTTCCCTTGTTGTGCCCCCTGCGCGATGTATATTTGTCAACCGCCAAGGCGACAAACGCGTGATGAAGCTCACCTTGGATGAAGCACGGAATTGGAAACATTCCGAGTTCAGCGAGACGGAGATAATTTTCGCGCAAGCGCGGTCCGGCACCTCCAAGTTCTGCGTTCGGCTTATTTTCAATGCCGACAAGGTTATTCAGGACGTAAACTCCAATAGCTGGCTAGCCCTTGCGAGGCTCATAGAAGACGCCAAATTCCACTCCACCCATCTTGTCCCGCTAGAAGGGCAGATTGTCCCGATTCATTATGGCATGTGGCTCATGGATACCGGCGCATGGGGCGGGAAGGTTTTCTTTAGCGTCACTCAGTGGTGCGGGGTTTCTTTCAACGAATTGTCGTACACGAAGTTTGACACCGAAGCTAACCGGTATGGCTTGTACTCCACACCATTAACGTCGCTCATCCGTCCACAGAATCCTCGTCGGGCGGACATTCGAGATTCTGCATGATTCTGGTATCCATCTCGGGGGCCTCGGCGATTTTATCAATCTGCGACATGCGGTCATCGACGTCGGTGCTCCAGGGCTTTCCGAAGAAGACCTTTTGAACGGCAAAGCGCCATGCTACATCGTCGGATTCTCTGAGGCGCTCGCCAACCATCAATGCAAGCGCAAGCTCCCGGTCGTACCTCTTGGGTCGTTTCCGCGGTCTCACGAAGTTGGTTGTGACGAGATCGAGAGTGCGATCATCCTGCTGGGCTTCGCGAAAAAGTCTGCAAAGCGTCCGTTACTTCTCGACTCTTCACTGGCCATCTTCTGATGAACGATGCAGCTGTTCCGCTTTCGCGTGCCCTCGAGTGGCATGCCAAATACTCCGAGCTATATCCCGACGAATCTAACGCGTCCGTGGCAGTGGCCCAGCGACACCGGCTATATCCTGGCATGCGGCCGGTGTATGGTGATCAATTATTGGTCTCGTTCCGTGGGGATGATGAGTATGCCAAGGCTGACATCTGGCAGAACCCAGACTTCTGCACCGACGACGACGCCGATGATTTAGACGCTGCAAAGGAGCAGACCCCAGACCGCGTTGGTGGCTTTCGCTCCGACTCTTCGAGCCCCGACCCACACCCATCGGATACGGGTATTATCAAGTCGGCCCGCACTACGCTGGACTTCCCGTCGAAAACCTAATGTTCCCTCGGTGTGTTTTCATTCGCCTGTGTTTCCCGTCAATTCGCTCATGCCTTACGAATCTCCAGAACTCGGGAACCAGCACCATCTACTCACGTAGACAGATACCCATGCATCTTCTTATCTAATTCTCTTCATACTGGAATATCAGTCTCGTTGCTTTGCGTAGTTATCGTCTTGCCATTGCTTTCCTTCACTGTTCCGTTTGTATTCATAGACTTCATATTCGTCACGATCACCACAACCACTGCTATGGCTCCATGTACTTATCCTGATATATCCGCCTCTCACCTCAAAGTTTTTGGCGATTTATGTGACCTCAAAGTTGCCTCAATGAACTCCGGCCAATAATAAGTGAGTACTAGTGAGTCACTACATGTGACGAACAAGACAACTTTCCTGGTCGGCCATGTAGTACATGTACATCCACATTCGCGAGCTCTCATAATTCCAGCGCCACTCTCTCTCTTCAATCGATCATGACCACCGCCATCCAAGTTCGCTTCGAGGGTTACCCTTTCCGGTATCCAGCTATTCCCTACAACATACCTCGGCATTCCCATCCATTCGAGCCCATGCCGGACGATGCCACTGTGCTCGTTATTCCCCGCGACTGTCTGTTCGTCAACTGCAACGGCTGCCGCCGCGAGATACCTTTGGAAAACGCAAGGAAGTGGTGGTATGATGGCGACACGGAGGCAGAAATTGTTTACGCACAGGCAAAGAGCACTGCTTCCAGGTTTTGCCTGCGGTTGATTCTCAACGCTGAGAGGTTCCTCGGCCGCCCAAACGACCATCGGTATCGAGTCTTCAGCAAGCTCTTGAGGGACGCCAAATTTCACTCCACGCACCTAGTTGAATCTGAAGGTTACATCGTGCCTGCTCACTACGGCATGTGGATCATGGACATGGGCGATTGGGGGGGCAAGGTCTTCTTCAAGTGGGGTGGGACTCCCTGGAACGCACTGGCGCGTACCGGAATGAACACGGAAGCAAATCGGTATGTGACATTCTTCCTTCGTCTTCAGTCTGTTGTTACTCACGCACGCATCTTGAAGCATTCTCGTCGCGCGTACGTTCGAACAACTACACGACTCTGGCTTCCAACATGGCGATATAACCGGCGTGGAAAGTTTCCGCCACGCCGTCATCGACACTGAGGGTCTCTCCAAAGAAGACCTTTGCAACGGCAAAGCACGCTGCTACATCGTCGGGTTTTCTGAAGCGCAAGCAAATCATCGGTGCCAGCGGAAGCTCCCTATTCTGCCTCTCAACCCACATCTGCCCGCCAAGCAGATGGGATGCGATGAGGCTGCGTGTATCCTTCTACTGCTCAACTTTACGATGAACGCCAACTCGGGTTTGTCGTCCTGGTCTGGCTCCAACAGCTCTTTCTAACCATCACCCAGGTGTATCTATCTCTGCGGCCCTCGATTGGCACAAAAAATACCGCGAGCTTCATCCCGACCAGTCTAACATGGTCGCGAGAATAGCACAACGTGCACGACTGTTTCCAGACATGCCGCAGGTTTCCCTTTACAATATGACGATCACATTCGAAGACGAGAGTGATATATACTCGAAAGTGATCCTCATTCAAGAGGATTTGGACGAAGACGCAGCACTGTCGCCTGATTGTGTTGATTCAGATGAAGAAACGGAACAGCCGCTAGAACCCCTTCTTCCCTTCCGCTCCGATCCCTCGAGCCCCGAGCCCGAGGACGTGACAGAGCCTGTCGCCCGCAAGATGGTCCTCGTGTCTCTGGAAGACATTCCCTTTGCCTCCAAAGTCTAATCACTATGTCTCCCGTGACTGCATTGCGCTCTACTCACGCTTCGCGCAGCTCCATCTCCTCGTACTCCACTCGCCCATCCACAGATATCTCCCATGCTATGCCTCAATTCATTCGATGCCTGCCAGGCATATTCAAGTCTTCATCCATCATCCACTCACACTCATCGTCCACTCACATTCATTGTCCACTCGCCGCCTAAATCTCGCACCCACCTCCAAACCTCCAAACCTCCTCACTCGAAAATGCCCTTCTCGACCTTCGTCCTCTTTGCTTCGGCCTTTGCGTCGTCCCTTGCTACCCCCGCAGTGAGTGCCCTATTCCTACTGAGCTACCGATGCGTACTGACGCGCCTTCCCCAGCCGCAGACCACTGCATCCATCGACTCGCTCAACTCCCAAGGCGCCGCTGCTGTCGACCAACTCACCCATCTCACCGACATCGGCTCCCGTATCGCGGCTCTCCCTTCCACACCCGCCACCGTCGAGGCCGTATACCACATGAACGGCATACTCAGCAACCTCGTTCTCTCCGGCTTTTTGGGCGGGCTTCTTGGCAGCGGGATCGGTGAGCTCGGCGGACTCTTGGGCGGCGACAGTAGCATAGTTTCGGGCTTGCTGTCTGGGGATGTGCTCGCCTTCTTGGGGAGGGCTGCTGTCCGGGCTGCTCGGTGGGCTCTTGGGACCTTTGCTCGGCGGCACCGTTATTCTGTGCGGACTTCTCGCCAGGGAGGTGGAGGACTTTCGGGTGGGATCCTCGGCGGCGGTGGCGGAGGGTGCTTGCTCAAGGAGAATGTCGAGGCGTTGCTTGTAGCTAACAAGGAACAGCTTCTACCCAATCGTATCCGTTGAGCATCGTGCGTTGTTTCCTTCCACGATTCCATCTGACTCACCCATAACTGCTATCTAGGCCAAAATTGCTTCGTATCGTTTGTTCTAGTGGTGTCGCAGTCATCTTCATTCGCCCTCTCATATACTGAATCAAATCAATTTATCTCTTGTCGGCCTGTCAATCCGCTGTTGTTTGCTCGACCCTTCCTTTCCACGGCACCGCAATCAGTTTCATTTGTATGTATCCGTTGATCCCCACTAATACTATCATACACACGTTTCTACAGCTGCACCTGATTCCCCTTGCCTGTGAAGGCGGCTCGTTTTCCTTTGGTCCTGCTGCGAGTGGCCGGGCGCACCGGCGACGGTGCAGACTCTACAGCTCGTCCCCTCGACGCCTCAGTCGGCTGCAGCACAGTTGATCTCGTCCGAGTTTGGACGCCCTGGGTGTTTCCGCTGCCAGAAGCAGTCTTGGAGTGGATTGCTTGGGTAGCTCTGAAAGGGAATCAGTTGTGATTCATGGTCAGGAGAGAACACTGACAGTTTCGACGCTGGCTTGCGAGGACGCACACCGTCGAGAGCCTTCGAGGCAGGGCCTTTTTTCCGAGGGGGACTCGCGCGCGGGGGTGCGGTAGATAAAGGTTCGTCGATACGTGAATGGGACGCTTCCTTATAGGCGATCCGCTCCTGGACTCGCATGGCTCCCGCCTTCCCGTTCGGCTGGTCGTAGTATTTGACACCGACAGTTCCCATAGTCGCATTGACAACCTGAACCTGGTTCTTCCACTTGGGGTCAACTCGTCCCGCCATGTCGAGATTGCGGGACTGTACGGACACGATCCTTCCCTGCATGGTTTCCCCGATATGTTTCAAGAACGACTTGGAGAGGGTGGCGTTGTTGGCGATCCGAAAGAAGTTCAGCATCGTATACAGCCCAGATTTGGTGGGACTTTGAAAGGTGAAGCCAAGCCGTGGATAGGTCTGGTAGGGCTCCGAGACATACAGACGCTGTGGTGTTTGCGGGTCTTGGACCGTGTACACCGAATGCTCAAGGCTCGACGCCTGGCCGAAATTACCTTTTTTCTCCTGGAGCTGGGTCCAAATCTGTACGATAGGCTGAATAGTTTTGGCCATTTTGTCCTTCAGAGACCTAGGAGGACTGAAGTCAAATTTGAAACCAAGGGCGGTGGCATTGTCGGAGAGTAGGTCGTTGATCTCTAATGTATTAAGCTCGGAAAATTTCGGAATGAAATATTCATCGATTGACCCAATCGTCTTGATCTCAACGAGACCTTTGTCAACTTCCACATCGGTGATTGCGTGAGATCCTCTGCCGGTCGTACCGGGTGTGCCTTTACGAGGATAGAAGCGGTTACCCTGCTGTCCGTATCTGGGGTCGCGACCCTTCAGAATATTCAAAGTTTCTGCGACAACATGTCCTGCAGATGTTTTGAACACGTATTCCACGTCCGCCTCGCATTTGACCTCCTGCGAACAGTTGGCGACCGTGGGGCCAGCATTCAAAACGCGTAAGTGCTCGGTTGACAGCTCTATCTGCTCCAGGTCATCTATGGCGAAATTGTGTAGGAAATCCCAAATGAGCTGGGCCATGTTCGGAACGTATACGATCTCGAGCAACCGAAACGAGGGGAAGATAAGCTCAACAGCACGAATATTTCGGGCCGCAATTCCCCGAAGTTCGGGAGTGGATGCTAGTGGGCGCACGATGGTTGGATTCAGAAAGAAGTCGTGGAGGGTCACCCTCTGCTTAGGGCCTCCCGGGGTCGAGAAATCAAAAGCCGAAGTCATCGATAGGTCTTGGAAAGGATCGATGTCAGGGACGGGAGGGAGTGGCGTGCGGGGAAGAACCGGCGAGCTTTCGAATGGTTCTACGGGAGTGGCGAGTGATGCAGTGGCTGCCGCCATAACTGGGTTCAAATCGTCGGGTGTGTGAGGCAAGGACAATGGTTGTTCCCCAGTGGCAAGCGATGAAGTGGCACTCTCTCCCAGAGGGGGGTCCGCACCCTCGACATCATCTCCGGGGTATGCAGCCGGAGGGCTGTCAGGGAGGTCGCCATCGTAACCATCGTTGTCGAATGAAGTTGCTGGTGCCACCACGATGGAGTCAGACCGTTCCTCCACATCGTAAAAACGTGTGGAGGGGAGCGGTTTAATAGTGGTAGCAAGGAAAGCAAATCTCTGCTTAAAATCCTCGCGTTCTACGAGGCCATCGGCGACGTCGGGGTTGTTTTCTAGAAATCTATGAGCAATGTCCAGAAAGTCTACGGTTGCAGAGTGCCGTTCGAGCGGTGAAGGCATGAGTCGGAGTCAGAGGAGGGAGTGGGTTGTCGGCAAGTGGAAGGAATCGCCAAGGGGTGAAGAACAAACAAAGGCCGCCGAACAATGGTGGTGTGCCCCTGGTGCTTGCCGGTGTTTGCGCGTCGGCTGACATGGCCTTGTTTGTCAGTCCACGTGATCGCAGAACCGTTGTTCACCAGTCTTTCACTGGCATTTGACCTCTTTGAATCTCCCTGAACTTCCACCTTGACCTCGCCACTCGTGCTATCGACCATGGCCACTCGCATCTACGTTCGCTTTGCCGAGCTGTCTACTCCATTCACTGCCCGAAGCTGGGGCATTCGCGACTTCAACCGTCCGTTTGTGGCCTTGCCCCCCGATGCCACTTTTGTCGTCCCTTCTGAAAAGTGTATCTTTGTCAATCGCCCCAGCGACAGACGCCTTAAGGCACTTCACTTGGAACAGGCGAAGAACTGGGGGGACGACATAGGCGAAGGCGAAGACGAGATCATGGAGACGGTTTTTGCCAAAGCCCAGTCGGGCACCGACCGGTTCTGCCTCCGGCTAGTTTTCCATGCGGACAAGGTCTACCGCGACACACGGTCGACTAAACACCGAGCACTCTGCAGACTCGTGGATGACGCCAAATTCCACGCCACTCACCTCCCGGATGTTGAGGGCTCGATGGTGCCCATTCACTACGGGATGTGGCTCATGGACACAGGCGATTGGGCCGGCATGGTCCTATTCAGCGTCACCGAATGGGGTGGGATCTCCTGGAACGAACTGTCGCGTACTAGGATGAACACTGAAGCAAATAGGTATATGTTTATCTCTAGCTCCGTCTTCGCGAGGCTCACTCTATCTATCTCAGGATCCTCGTTGGGCGGACATTCGAGGCCCTGCATGATTATGGTGTCTACTGGGGCGGTCTCGAGGGTTCACCGGCCGGGTTCAGACACGTTGTTATAGACACCAATGCTCCGGGCCTTTCCCGAGAAGACCTCCTCAACGGCAAAGCACCATGCTACATTGTCGGCTTCTCCGAGGCCGAGGTGGGCCATGATTGTGCGCGCACATTGCCCATTCTGCCTCTTGGGTCATATCTGAAACGTGGGCAACTCGGATGTGCTGAGATCGCGGACGTCCTTATTCTGCTGGGTTTTATGAAGCCTCGGGAGACAGGTAAGTGGTCGCGCACTTAGCTCGCCTTTTTCCCTAACGAAATCACAAGATGTGGCAGCTTCCAAGGCCGTCGCCTGGTATACAGAATACTCTCGACTGCATCCGGACCAAAGTCGTATGGATGTAGCGCTGGCCCAGCGAGCGCGGCTCTATCCCCTCTGGCCGCCTGTGTACTCTGACCTGGCGGTCTCGTTCGAGGATGCCGACGAATACTCGAGAGCTATCATCGAAGAAATCGAGCCGGACCACGTCACAAGTTTTCGCTCTGACTCTTCGAGCCCTGATCCCGCTCTCAACCAAGTGGATACTGTGGTGGCCAAGTTAGCTGTTACTTCGCTGGAAGACGTTCCCTTGATGTCCAAAGTCTGATCTCGACTCGGTTCGCACCCTATCACGACTTGATTCATCTCACTCACGCCTCATTTTACTCACGCAGCCTCATTTCCACTTCCCGGTTTTGGCTCGTCTCTGGACCACTGACACGGTTATCTCGCATCCTACATATACACCCCACTTTTCATTTTTTCTCTCTCTCAATGTACTTTCCGTCGCTATGGCTAGTTATCGACATCCCATTGCTTTGTCCGTCTCCATTGTACACTACTTATCACGTCCGCCACGATTACCATTTGTATATGTCTCCTTCGTCGTCTCGGGCAACAACTGAGTACACATTTCAGCGGCATCTGTCCGCAGCGGCATTTCCTACATATGTAGTATGCTGGCCGGACGGAAGAGGTAGCTAGGTACGACGCGGTCCGCTGAAAACATTAACAGCGCTACATGCCAAAGCTCGGAGGTCGAAGGTATTGCCAGGACCACGTCCTGCTATTCGACACAAGAAAGGCAGCTTCATAATCAATATCTTCGTCGTCGAGCGCTCTGGAATTTCGATGTTTCTCGTCGTAACCGCCTGAAGGATGCGAGACGCATGAGCCAACAGCAGCACAAGAGCGAGGACAAGGAGCGCAACACGTACCGGCTCGCCCGCTCCCTCTCGACCTCCCTTCGCTCGACCTCCTCGGCGGTGAGCACCTCGAACACGCGTCCGGAACTCGTGCCAGTCCCGCCACACACTCTCCAGGGCCTTCAGCCCCCGCCCGCGCGCGACCGAACCGAGCCCCAGCCCCGTCTTGTCCCGCATGCCGCCGCCGTCGACGCCCCACTCGACGGCGTTCTTTTTGTGCTTGAGGAGCCTCGTGGATCGCGTGCGCAATGAGTGGCACGGCCTCGCCCGTGAGCCCGAGTTCGCAGCAGGGCGTCTGCGCGAAGCCTTCGGGCGTCAGGGGCGAGAGCAGGTCCCACTCGATGTGGTCGAGCAGGTGGTGGTTTGCGATCTGCACGTCAATGTGCATGTGGAGGTCTGCCAAAGCGAACGGGGCGGGACCTGGCGGGACGAGTGATGTACACTAAGGATGCGGCACTCGGGCACCTGCTCCTCGCCCTCGGCGGCGAAGTCGTTAGTGAGCTCCAGGCGCGCGATCGCCTCGTGCTCTTCGAGTTGGGCGCGGATCTGGTTCGTGACAGTCTCCACCCATGGGACGGCAGGGAGGTCGAGGTCGGTGCAGAAGATCTTGGCGAAGGTGTCTGGCTGAATGAGCTGCTCGTTGAGACTCCAGACGAAGCAGTCGCGGATGCGGTGCGTGTCCGTTTCAAACTCGACGCGGATCGGGACCAGCGCAGCTCGGCGGGTGGCCTCGCGTTCCACAGCATCCGGAGCACTGTCGAAGCTACGTCAGACAAGAAAGAAGAAATACTTTGAGAGCGTACTGATGCACATGGGAAGTAAGGACCGGTATCACTTTCGTTGTTATGAATCGCGCCGGCGGGACCATACCCAGGTAGTTCTGGTCAAGCTCCGTTTTCTCCGGCTTGAGTGGCGGGGGTGGAAGCGCTGGCTGGACGGTGGTGACACCCGTGTTAGAGTTAAAGACGGACATGCCGGTGGACATGCGGGTGCGTGTCGTCTTTTGGCGCGTCCCCAAGCGATTCTCGTGGAGAAAGCCGGAGTCATCGGAGTCGAGGGCACCTGCGTCCGGGAGATCGTCCCCAGAATCTGGATCCGCGTAGTTTATGGCGCCACCGCGTCGCGTCAACCGGGAGGCCGTAGCCGCCTGTGGGCAGGAAAAGATAGGCTGCATAAGCAGGGTGACGCCCGTACGAAGTCTCGATGGATACGTCGACAGATAGCCCTGCGTGACAGGGATGGGATTCGGGGGAGGATATTGCGGCACGGCGGGGAGATAATTGGTGACAGCAGCTGGCGGAACCTAGACTGGCTGTTGTTCTTTCGGAGTTGATGCCGCGCTACGGTTTGTGCGCGCACGGGTGCTGCGAGTGCCCGACGGGGCGGTCCGTGGGGGTGCGCTGTTGGTCACGGACCAGCTCAGAACATTTTGTTGGTAAGAGGTGCTAGCACTCCCAGCATTTGCGCAGCATCACGAAACTGGGTTATCGTTTGCTGGAGCTGCTGGTTGGACAGATCTTGCATCGACATGACTTGAAGATTCAGGATCTACCTTCGAGCATTCACGAATCACAGTGTCGTACGGCCATGAACTCACCTGCCCAAGGAACAAGTCAAGAGACTATATTCGAGCCTAGTTGTGCACCACGCAGGCGCCTGTCGTATGGGGAAGTCCTCGAAGTTGCCTCGAAGCCTCTGAGAAGCTGGTGTCCGGTGAAGCTATTTTTCAAACCCACGAAGGAGCTAAAACGCGTTGTGGAGGAAAACAGAAAAAGCCCTCTTCACGAGGCCCTCTTCACGATGTGGCAGGTCGAGAATGGAGATGTGTGCAGAGGAAGACCGCGACATTGCCGCGACACCAATGGGGTTCAGGATCAGATTGACGTGTTGTGGTCCAGTGTGTTCAAGTTATTCATTCACGTCGCAAGACAACAAACGTTAAATCGTCCACAATTTCATATCGATAAGTAGGAAAATTCCGCCGTAGGAGAAGAAGCCCTACAAGAATCATATGAACAAAATACATACACATACAATGGTGGAGAAACAGTCTGAGAACCCATAATCGCAGCGAAATCGCTTGCACTTTCAGTGTGATCGAGTTTCCTCGCTGGTAGACCGACTGGCTTCGAGAAATTTTCCAGGGGCAGGGATCTTGGTGAGAATCGACGTGGTTAGACGTTAAACGCGATTTCTTCGTCGAGAGCGTATTTGGGGTTCCTCCAGATGTCCGCCTTGGCCTATTCATCATCCGTTCGGAACGAAACAAGCAGTTGATCACCATACACCAACGGCGCGTCTGGATACAGCCGGTGGCGCTGGGCTACCGCCACGAATACATTAGATTGGTCGGGATACTTTTCGGAGTATTTGGCATGCCACTCGACGGCATGCGAAACTGATACAGCTGCATGCTCCGTCAGAAGGTAGCCGGTGCAGACTCAAGAGGCAACGTACGTGTGTCAGATTTCCTCACGAAGTCTAGCAGGATGAGAGCACTCTCAATCTCGTCACAGTCAACTTCATGAGAACGCGGAAACGAGCCAAGAGGTAGCACCGGGAGCTTGCGCTTGCATCGATGATTGGCGAACGCGCCGGAAAAACTAACGATGTAGCAGGGTGCTTTGCCATTCAGGAGATCTTCTTCGGAAAGCCCTGGAGCATCGATGTCGATAACTGCGTGTCGCAGGTCGATAAAATCATCTAGGCACCCAAAACGAATTCCAGAGTCATGCAGAATCTCGAATGTCCGCCCGACGAGGATCCTGTGGACGGATGAGCGACGTTGATATCGAAAGTGGAATACAAGCCATACCGGTTGGCTTCGGTGTTCAGCTTCGTATGCGACAACTCGTTGAAAGAGACCCCGCACCACTGCGTAATGCTGAATAGGACTTTCCCGCCCCAAGCGCCGGTGTCCATGAGCCACATCCCATAATGAATCGGTACAATTAACCCTTCTAGCGGGACGAGGTGGGTAGAGTGGAATTTGGCGTCTTCGATGAGCCTCCCAAGGGCTAGCCAGCTCTTGGACTCTACATCGCGGATGACCTTGTCGGCATTGAAAATCAGCCGAACGCAGAACTTGGAAGTGCCACAACGGGCTTGCGCGAAGATCATCTCCGTCTCGTTGACCTCGTCGTACCCCCAGGTCCGTGCTTGGTCCAAAGCAAGCTTCATCATGCGTCGGTCGCCTTGGCGGTTGACGAAGATGCATCGCGCGGGGGGCACGACAAGGGAAGTGACATTATCGGGCAGAGCTGTGAACGGGCGGTCATGTTTCCGAAGTGGCCAAAATTTGGCCGTGAAATTGCGGGAATGCCCTGCAAAACGAAATGGGAAGCTGGTGGTCAAGTTTGACATTGAATCCGCGGTGGCAGGAAAGGTCGAATACACCGGCAGTACTGCAGGCTTTTTGTTGGCGGGCCGCGGGTTGATGCAAGTGGTGGCAGCTGGGCGGCACAAAACAGTTGTCTTTGCAAGTGTTTTCAATTTGAATTCTGGCCGGAACTTGGTTAACGCGCGCAGAGGTGGCTTTTCACAGATCGCAAATTGAAACGGGAAGAAAGAGGTGTTGTTTGACCATAATTGTGCGTATTACTTGATCACGCCACAGACCCATAAACTCCTGTGTTCAAAAGATGATGTAGGTATACTGAAAAATAATGGGTATGCTCGAATTGTCTCTCTCTCCATCGTCGAAACGGCAGCTGCAACAGTACTTTCACGTTATTATTGGTGTTCTATCGGGACTGAACGACTGGATAAATATGTTTCTTCAACGGTCAGCAGTCAACTCGTCCGAATCAATTTTGAACGTTCTCATGACTCGTGCCCTCGAATATTCATCGTCCCCTTCAAAGGACACCGTCACGTCATTAGGATACACAGACGGCACGCCGGGATATAGTCGTTCTCGCTGTGCTATCCTGACGGCTAGCCTATCTTGTTCAGGATAGCGTCTGACGTACGTGCTATACCACTCAAGAGCCTTCGCCGCCGGTACACCTGCATATTCCGTTAGAAAGATACAAAAAATTAGCAAGGACGGCGTACTTGCGTTGGCCCTCTTCGTGAAGTTTATGAGGACCAGAATATCAGCAACCTCAGGCTCTTCGCACCCTACTTCCTTGGGCGATAGATAACAGTCGAGAGGCAGAATAGGAACCCTGCGCAGGCAAGAATGACCTGCTTCCGCCTCTGAAAAGCCGACGAGACGGCATGGCGCTTTGCCGTTCAGAAGATCCTCTAGGGAGAGACCCGGAGCATCGATGTCGATGATAACATGTCGGAATGCATCCCGCCACCTCAGATCACCGAGACAAAAACCAGCGTCGTGGAGCGCTTCAAAAGTACGTCCAACGAGGATGCTTCGGGATACATGAGCCACCCCGAGATGATATCGAACACTGCTGACACTCACCGGTTTGCTTCGGTGTTCATCCGAGTATATGATAGCTCATGCCACGAAAGCCCACACCACTGCGTGATACTAAAGAGTACCTTGCCAGCCCAATCGCCCGTCTCCATAAACCACATCCCGTGGTGAACAGGCACGAGCCATCCTTCGCAGTCAGCGAGGTGGGTGGAGTGGAACTGAGCGTCCTCCATGAGCCTGTCCAAGACTTGGTATCTATTGGAGTTTTTGCGCTTGTGGAACTTCTCCGCGTTGAGCACCAGCCGAACGCAATATTGAGCAGTAGGGGTCCTTGCTTGCGCAAAGATGAGCTCCGTGTCACGGGCGTCGTTTTTTCCCCAATTCTTCGCCTGCTCGACGCTAACTTCCTCCATGCGTCGGTCGGATTTCCGGTTGATGAAGAGACCTCTTTTGCGGGGAATATGGAGCGTAGTGGCATCTGCAGGTAGTGGCTCGAAGTCGGAGTCATGGTTGGGAATTTGCCAGCTGATGGCAGTGAATGGGGCAAGAAGACCTTCAAAGCGAAGTCGAACGGCGGTGGGAGTCATCACAATTCAGAAGCAGAGTGGCATGCGGGATCGTATAAGCGAGGATCACGATGAAAGATCGAATCTGAATCAAGAAGACGCGCTATTTACCCATGTTATGACTCGGACGCGTGACGATTGGGCCTAAGTCGTATATGTCCCGCTGTAGTAACGCGTACGGTTTTCCCTTGTAAGTGGGTGCAGCGGGCTGAATGGAGGCTGTGCTGCGGTGGGTTCTGCCTGCACAGGCCTGCACATCCCTCCTTATTCCCGTGTCATTTCCGCAAGGTGGTCTGATCCTACCGCCACAGCACTCGTTCGCAGGCAAATCTTACTGCCCGTCTACCTCTCACGGCCATATCCGACTGCAACAGCACTGGTTCCTGGCACTCGCGGGCAAATCTGACTGCCACCAACACCTTTCTGGTTTGCGGCCGGATCCTACTGCGACGGTGCATATCTCTCGTTGGCGGTCCGATTCGACTGCGAAGCTACTGCAAGACCACTGGCAGTCGCATCTGACTGTGTCCCTCCCGTTTTGCGGTCTGATCTGATTGCGACGGTTGGCGGTCGAATTTGACTGCGAAACTACGGCGACACCACTGGCAGTCACATCCGACTGCGTCCTTCGTCCTTCGCGGGCAGTTCCCACCGCGGTACGCTGAGCGGCTGAATCCTACCGCGACCGTATCTTATCCATGATGCAGGCAGATTCTACCGCCATGGCGCAGCTCGCGTTTCGCGGCCGGATCCGACTGCGTATCTGTATAACTCATTGGCGGGCAGATCCTACTGTGCGCCACCAGTCTTTCCCTGCGGTCGTTTTTGACCGTGATACCGATTCATCCGTGGTAGCTTATGTTCAAGTTGTGAATCTCGGTGCCAATGCCATTCCTGTCTATCTCTCTTGGGTATCTCGGGTAATCTGTTCTGGTGGCCTGTTCTGGTGGCCTCGTTGTGCACACTACTCCTTGTTTCACTACGGCTCGGGATACTATCTAACCGTTGAAACCCAAGCCTTGCTTTATGAAGCTTCTATTCCTTGTTTATTTATGGGCTGTATAATTCCGCTGGGTGTAATGTAGGCGTCGCTTGGAAACATCAACTCGCCAGCCACAACCTGATCTCTGTGCTAACCTACTACTTGGGAGCACGCACCACTGTCTTATCGAGCTCATTCCGTACCACCATTGATTCAGGCTCCGACACCTGTTGCCGATGTCTGATGCAGCAGGCTCCCCTCGCGATCGTGGGTTCCTCTTTCTCGTACACCACCTCAACCTGCACCTCTCCATCCGAGTCCAACACCACCCCAATTGTCGACCGCGATGAACAAGTCGGGCATGTCGAGGTCCAGTGTGGACAGATCGACGGTCGGTGTATGCACGTCAACTCTTGTCATTCCCGCGGCTTGGAGACAGAGGCTGTCCCGCGCCTCCATGTACCGAGCTGTGCCAACGCAGAGACGGGGTGAGGTCCACGGGGACCGACTCGGTCTTGGCGTGGAGGCAAAGTGATACAGGGACACAACCTCTGCCTCCGAGCTTCCGGAATGCCGTGTATGGGCCCTAATGGTTTGCTAAAGCACTGGGAATTATTCCCAATTCTTGCTGTCATAGACGCTTGCAGCTGGAAGCTGTCGTTATTGGCGTGTATATCACGGCTTAATACTATGTTATTTGGCCTGCCTTTTGTGTCCTAATGAGCTACAAACATTTTTGATCTGTGAACTAGACCTCGTTATAGCTGGCCTCCACTCGATCGGAGTCACCCCAAACCTTGCCACGAACATTTACCAACGAAACTACACTCTATTTGAAGCATCTGAAGGCATTCGTCTTTTTTCTGGAGGATTTGTGTTTCAGGTTTTTCCTTCGAAGACATCGACACACATGGTTGAAAATATTAGAGGGGATGCTTCCGATACGCGGGAACCCCGTACTGAAAATGCAGAATTTCCGCTGTCAACGTGATAGAGCTACGATTTAAATAATGCGGCATTATCGCGAACTCCCTGTTTTAGAGCACGGTTTCAACATGTTTCCAAATATGGATTGGGTTCTTTCTTCTTGTCCTCAAACTTCTCGACCACTACACCTTTCATCCAAAAAATATCTTTGGATCAGACTTCAAACTTGTTCACAAGGTTGCTATCTGGTATTACAGATAGACAACACGACAAGTAAAGCCCGCAAGAACACCAGCATTATATCTGGGTCGACATCGAAAAGATACTCATCCGGATCCATGAACGTACGCCGATGGAGCGGCTAAGATATACACCTCGTAGCACTGCTGTAGTCTGCTCTACTTCAATTGTCACACAAGAAATGCACAAAGGCAGCCGTTTAAATCATGCTTGCATTAAGACTTGAATGAATGAAGTGAAATATGTATTCTCCCGTTCTCCCGTTCGTTCGTTCCAGCCTTTTCCTTGGCTCGTTGGTGCAATATTCAACTGCAGTCTAAGCTCGCAAGACAGTAGGAAGCCAGGACGCGAAGCACGATGGCCCTGCACAAATATTCTTCATTCCCCTCAGGTTCCTGCTCAGCTCCCTCTTCCTCTCCTCCCCACTATCCGTGCCTCGTCCCAACTCCGGGGCAAACCGTGACACGAGCCCCACCCCGGTATGTTGCATTGCCAGGTGGGGGAATTGGAGGCTTACACCGGGCAGGCGCTAACGATTCACCCAGTGCGACCCATCGCGGTCATTTCAGCTGGTCTTTGTCAGGCAGTTCGATTCGACTGCGTTGCCAAATCTGGAGATGGCGGCCGAATCCAACCGCAACTGGCACATCAACTTGTAACGGCGGGCAGATTCAACTGCCTGCCAAGTGATGGCGGTACGATGCAGCTGCGAGAAGGAAATTTGGGCAGCGCAGGCAGATCATACCACACTGCCTGGGCTAGCGGTCGAATCCAACTGCAACAACCATGTTGAGTAACGGCAGGCAGATTGGACTGCCCGGCAAGATGGCGGCGAGAACGAACTGCGCCAAGCAGGATGAGGCAATGCGCTGTCTGAGTTGGCGGTCTGAAATGACCGCGAATAGGCAATCCCGCAAGGGCGGGGAGATCCGACTGCCTGACAAGATGGCGGCGAGAACGGACTGCCAGTGCGAGAGGTAAAATGAGGCTGCGCAGTCTGATCTGCCTGCGCTACCAGTGATGGCGGTCGAATACAACCGCGAATAGGCAATCCCGCAAGGGCGGGCAGATCCGACTGCTTCATAAGATGGCGGCAAGAACAGACTGCCAGAGGTAAAGTGAGGCAGCACAGTCTGATCTGCCTGCGCTGCCAGTGATGGCGGTCGAATACAACCGCGACAAAGCATTCCGCAAGGGCAGCCAGATCTGACTGCCTGATAAGATGCAGTGAGAACGAACCGCGGAAAGCAAAATGAGGCAGCGCAGTGTGATCTGCCTGCGCTGCCAGTGCTGGCGGTTGAATGCGACTGCGACAAGCCAATCCCGCGAGGGCGGGCAGATCCAACTGCCTGGCAAGACGGCGGTACAACGAAACCCCGAGCAGTGATTTAGGCCAGCGCGCTGCAAGCGGATAGACAATACCCCAGTGAATAGCTGTGTCGAGAGGACGAGCAACGCAGGCTGCGCAGTAACGTGCACGCACACACTCGTCCTTCTACGCCGTTGCTTCGGCGAGGTCATCACGGACCACACCACCACCGAGTGCCAAAGGCTGCGGTCAAATACGACGGCGGTGATATTCCCGGGTTGCGGCCAGCTAGGAGGCGGTCGGAATAGACTGCAGTCTGGCGGGCTGTATGTGGAGTTCCAGCGGGCTGCATTGAATTTGTTGGAAAGGTGGTACGTGTTATTACAGCGGGACATCACATGGTTATCTGGACGATTGAACCAAGTTGGTTGAAAAAAGGCGCAAATTGGGCGCAAATATTGGAATAGGGCATGCAAACGATTACGATAAATGTGGAGCTCTAGTTCCATCGACGGCTGGATTTTACGGGATCTACAGCGAAGGATATGCTTATTGTCAACCATCGTATGCACAACTCATTGACCGAACCGCCACCCGTTCAAGTCGTCTTTAACTTGTCGGTGCTGGGATCAAATCAATGGGCCCTGGAGCCGAGAGCTCGGTATTCGACGTGCCGGATCCTTTCTCAGATTCGTTGGTTTTCTTTGAGGTGGTCTTAGAGATGATCGCCTTGGGAAAGTCGCCTGTGCCAAAAGAAACGCGAATGAGTGAATATACGGGAGGTACGCTCGGATACAGCCGTGCTCGCTGCGCTATCAGCACTGTTATGTTGCTCTGATCGGGATACATTCTGGAGTACTTGTCATGCCACTCGAGAGCCTGGGAAGCGGTGGGGACGTCTGCAGCCTGCATCAGTAGAGAGAACGACGGGATACAGACATGCCGATAACACACCCAGATGGGCGGACATCATAAATTTGAGCAGGAGAAGTACAGAGCCAGCTTCTTCGCAGCGCACGTCCGGCTTCGGTAGATATGAGCCAAGGGGTATGATGGGGAGCGTGCGTTTGCAGCGATGGCGTGCTTGAGCCTCCGAGAACCCGACAATATAGCACGGCGCTTTACCAGTGAGGAGATCGTCTCTGGTAAGTCCCGGGGCATTGACGTCGATAAGGACATGCCGCAAGTCGATAGTATTGTGAAGATTGCCATGCACAACACCATAGTCGTGCAGAGACTCGAACGTACGCCCAATGAGGATCCTGTAGACGTATGAGTTGCGTCGATAATCGAGACGAGGGCCAAAACTGTACCGGTTTGCTTCGGTGTTTATCGAGTAGAGCAGTTCGGTCCAAGGGATCCCACCCCATTGTGTGAGACTGAATAAAATCTTGCCCGCCCAATCGCCCGTGTCAATGACCCACATGCCATAATGAGCAGGGACAACAAGCCCTTCCGCCCCTTTGAGATGGGCGGAGTGGAACTTGGCGTCCTCCACGAGTCTATTGAGTGCGCGGAAGTTATCGGAGGATGTGTCGCGAATAACCTTGTCGGCATCAAAAATCAACCGGAGGCAGAGGCGGGAGGTGGCTGTCAGAGCTTGTGCATAGATCATCTCTGTATCGTTGTCGCTGTACTTCCAAGTCCTCGCCTCTTCCAAGGTAAGTGTCTCGGGGCGTCTGCCACCCTGACCGTTGACAAAGAGACATCGTTTCCGGTTCACTGGAACGACAAGGGAAGTGACATCGGGCACTCGGAATGGATGACCATGGGTCGCAGTAGTCCAAGGGATGGCGTGATATTGATGAGGACGGCCGTCGAAGCGGATATGCAGGGTGGTCATAGTCATAGTCAACCTACAAAAGGTGGCAAAAAGGTGGCAAGTTGGACTGGAGTCTGCAAGCGGCGGATTCGGGCCCGGGCTGAACAAAAATTCGAGTTGAGCAGGTGTTTAGCGGGTTGTGGGTGACCAGAAAAGAGACAACTTAAAACCTGAGTGAGCAGATGGAGAGTGTTATTTGCACATGATAGTTGTGCACGTCGTAACCCCACCGTTACAAACATGACTCGAAAATATAAAGTACAGAAGGAAAAAAAGGCAAGAAATTAGCGAGTGTGGCCGCGGCATCCAACCAGTTCGGAGAGTCCACCCTGGCCAGATAGCAAAAGGTGACCTGGCCCGTGACGCCATTTCCTGGACAGTCTCCCGCAGAACATCCAAATCGCCACCTACACCACCACAGGTTCCAGGTCGCAATGCACGGCGCATCAAGTGCTACTGCGCGCGCCTCAGAATACAAACCAGCCCGTCCGAATGCGCCGAGAATATTGCGTCAACAGATACTGTGTTTTCCGTCGGCGGTCGGGGTCGACGCCATCCAGGTGCGGGTGGAGGCGGTTCGGACGCCCTGCACAATAGTTAGCTCAAGCCCGGGAGCCCACTGCGTAACATACGTCGAATCCCTGCCCTCGACACAGAGCAAAAACCGGCCGTACCCGAACCCGCCGCTCGAAGGGTGCCCGCGCTCATTCACGCCACACGTCTTGATCGCGGCGAGCCAGCTGCGCACCACGGCTTCGTCCTCGGGCGCAATAAAGTCGAAGAAGCGGCGCGTTGTGGCGGCCCCGGGCACGATGAGCTGATGATTGGAGTAATAGGTGACGGTGCAGTTTACGGAGAAGCGGTCGAGGATCAGGGCTGTACGCGATGACTGAGTCGCGGGTAAGTCTTTAGGGACCATCGTGCAGACACGGGGTTCTGGGGAGGTGCGAGCCGGGGACGGGACCCTTGGCGGAGGGTCGTGCCAGCGCTGAGTGGTTGTTTGATCAGGGCGATCTCGGAGAGCTTGCATAAGGCTTACTCTGAACTCGAAGTTGGCGGCAGCCGGAGTGATGACGGTGATTTCCTGAGCCGTTGAGCTGGTGTGGAGGGTCTCGCCGCCAGGACTGGCAAAGGAAACGCTAGAATGGATTGTTGAATGGGTGGGACCCGTGAACAGACGAGATGTGTACCTTCCCACTACTCTGTCATGAACGACGGTCCTATTTACAGAAGATAAATGCCTAGAATCGTGCACTAAAAAAAGATCCAAACCGCGACTGGACAAAAGTGAGCGCGGGTTTAAGGAGAGAAAAAGAACTGACAACGGCGCAGAGTAGGTAGCCTTTGTGTGCATCTCGGTGCTTCAGGCGCATGTAAGCCACAGCTGCAGCCTTGTCCGATAGGATGGTTTCGCTGTCAGAGAGGTCAGTTTCTTTGCGGAGGTACATACGCATCGAGATACTAGTGCAACTTTTGGACCCGGACTAATTCTTCTGGATGCACAAGCTCGAAGAAGGAACGTTCGCGCAAGTCGCTAGGTTCCCATCCTGGAGACAATAAAGACACTGACGCACGCCTTGACTGCGTACCCACTCACCCAACAGGTCGGCAACAGACTCCGTAAGATATTTCCAACAAGCCTTCGAGAAACAGCACGTCAGAAAGACGTCGATTGGGACGATGGCCGGTATTCAGTACCGAAAAATCCAAAATGACAACTGGGGAAAATCGTCAGGCGCACAACTAAGCAGAGAATTCCTCGCGACCCACTGAAAGACACAGACGGAGGGGTGCTATTCATGGCGGAATCCAACACCAGCGCAGTCCTTCTGTTTAACGTTATATAGACCAGTGTGCGCAGCGAGACATCATGGAGTATGATACAGATTCAAAAAGAAAGCCATTTGAATAACATTGTAGCTTAAAATCTCCGCGGGAGATGCCCGTCCAACGTTCCGGTGCGCATTCTTGCAGATTTGCTTGACCCTTCGGAGAGTAAGAAGTTTCGTGGTGACGAGAGTAAGAAGCAAGGGAATGAGGCACGGATCAGCGCAAGCGACACCAAATATTTCTTGCATCTTGCCCTCATCTCAATCCAATCAATTGGATCTGAAGCCTGGAGCACCAAAATATACTCTACGCACTCCGCCTGCTTACTTCCGTGATGTGGTCTACGGCTCGCGAAATTGCGGCGGGCGATACAGTCATAATTTGGCTTGCAAGTTTGTTCGTCGCGTCTCCGTCGCAAAAAGAATAATTGGTTACCTGCAGACTCGGGAGCTCATCCAGTCTCTAGTCGTTACTCCTGGGAAGGATTTTAACAGCAAGTTTGGACACTACAGACACGTAGATCTTGTTGGAATGCCCTATGGGTCGAAGTTGGGATCTCGCACCGGAAAGGGCTTCATCCATGTCCTTCGACCCACTCCAGAGCTCTGGACGATGGCTCTTCCCCACCGGACACAGATTCTGTACATTGCGGACATCTCCCTGATTATCTCGTACCTGGACATCCGCAGGGGCAGTCGTGTTATCGAAGCTGGTCTGTGTCGCCTCCTGTTCTCGTCCCTGAAATCCTTGAGTTTGGCTCTCACCGACTCGCCCGTCTGATGAGATCCAATATACAGGCACGTCCGTTGTGCATGGGCTTCTGCAACCAATTGAACTTTATTGTGCAGGGACGGGATCTGGATCTTTTTCGCACTCGGTGGCGCGCTCCATAGGTTCCCCCGGTCATCTCTGGTCCTATGAATTCCACGAGGCTCGTGCCAAAAAGGCGAGGTTAGTTCCTAGCGCGGCCATCGGCTGCGGCTCTGCTTGATGCATCGAAACAGGGAGGAATTTGCGCAGCACGGAATGTCAGATATCGTAACCCTGACCCACCAAAACGTGTGCAAGGACGGCTTTAATCTGACGGATGCAGCAGACTCCGGTATTGTTTGCGCTCTCGCCAATATGCCCGCGTTTTACACCATCCCGCAGTCTTTCTCGATTTACCTGCTCCGTGGGATGCTGTCGAGCATGCCAAACAGGCTCTGCGGGTAGCTTCTACTCCTATCCTCCCGCATTCCTTTTGACCCGTCCCCCCAGAAAGACCGCACGACACGCATCTGCTGCTTCAGCCCCTGCATGGAGCAAGTTTTGCGGACCGTCAGTGCCCTGAACGACGCGGGATTTTCAGGTCTGCTTGAGGTCGCGATGCACAAACCTAATCTGAAGGTGTCTATTTGGCAGATATTACGATGTACGAAACGCTCGTGCGGCCACACGATGTAACCCATGCACCCGTCCTTCAGTCCGTCACCGAAGTCGCGGACAAGCTCAAAAAAGCGGAGGGGGTGCGAGAGATCAAGCGTTTGCGGCAGATTGCCGACGGGCAGAGATATCACGAAAATCCGCATGGCGAAAAACGAAAGCGGAGTGAAGAAACGAGCCAACAGGAAGAGCTAATAGCGGCGGAAGTTGGGGACTCCGGGAGCGGCAAACGGCTGAAAACCGACAACGAGATGGACGACGGAACCCCATCTCAAGATGTAAACGTTTCTCGAAGTGTTGACAGGTCGACCATGCACAGCACTCCCGCGCCCCCTGCAAAAATTAGCGTATCAAAGGCTATACCTGAAGTCCGTGGCCATACTTCGTACCTCACGTTTGCGACTCTTCTTCCACCGATGCCGCCAGCTCCACTGGAGGATACTCCGCTGCAAGGTTTGCTTTCTTCCCTGAACCGCAGTAACATGATTGATGTGCGTCGATATTAGGTCTGGAAACCACGTAGAACATTACATATGTATACAATTAGTACTGTGATACTACGCTACATCGCGACCGCTCTCTGGAATATCCGTTCTCGCTCCGCCTCTTCCTCGAGCTGCGTCTGTGTCTTCGAGTGCCGAGGACGAAGAGTTCTGCCTAGCGCTCCAGGACCCGGCGCAGCAGGAGGAACGGGGACACCGTTGCTACCCTTTGCACGCTTCGCTGGGAACGACTCCGGCTCCTCCTCCTCCTCGGAATCCGAGTCTGTGCCATCGTTCCTTCGCCTCTTCTTAGCTGGCGCACGCCGCGCAGGAGCCCCAGCTTTGGCTTTCGTCTTTGTCGAATTACGCTCTGACGGAGCCTTACTCGGTTTAGTTGGGCGAGTCTTCTTTGCCTTTGGTGCTGGCGCAGGCGGGGGGAGTTCCAGCTCCTCGGCGTCCTCCTGGATGTCGTGTCGCGCAAACTCTTTGTCTAGACGAGCTGCAGTTTCCTCCGCCAGTTGTTTCATAGTTTTCAGCGTCCTCACGGGACGGCCCTCGTTAAGCAGCACCTCATCCTCGACGGCGGCGGGCTCCGGGTCGACATCCATCGTCTCAAAGTCATAGGTTGGCCGCTCATGCACAGCTTCGTTGTCGGAGGTCGCTCCCGACGGCTGGCCGCTCGAAGCCGGTAGAAAGGCTTTGGGCAAGTGGTACGCCTGGACGACCTCGTCCGCCCCGTTGACGAATCCGCCGCCGCCGCCGGCCAGCCCTGGTTGGATCTCCACATCCTTTAACGCCTTTCAGTGCCAGGAAGACCGTGAGAATTGGAACCACCAACCTCTCCCAGTTCCCCAGGGACAGCGGCGGGCTGCCTGTCCTTGTATTCATCCTGCAGACTTTTTCGGATGCGCAGCCCATGGACGAGTCTTATCCACCGCTTCAATACGCGCTCTCTCTTCTTCGCCCGCGCCTTCTCAGCAGCATCATGTTCAGCTTCCCAGTATGCCTGCGCGCAACCGTAGATTGATTAATCGAAGAGAAGCCAGAAGGGAAAATAGGACTACCTCGAGCGTCGCCCCCTCATTCTCCGCCGCGATAACTATCCCTTGCAGGATAGGGTTCGCACGCCGGCTTTTGAATTCGAAGCCGGTCTAAGGTCGTCAAGGGTTTGGGCTTTTCGTCGTCGTGTGCAGGGTAGGAGACTTACCACTGCCTCCGCAAAGTCGAATCCGAGCTTCCTCGCTATCTTCGCGATGCCTTTGACTGCGAGCAAGCAATGAGCATACGCGATCATATGCGCGAGGGAAAGCTGGGCTGACATGGAATATGGACTGCCCCCGCTGGCAGCATCGACGGCACGTACATATCAACATTGCCGAAATTATTTTTCGGTATTTTGCCCTGACACGGATTGGGCAAGTAAATAACACGAAGGATGAGGCGCAACTCACATTGACTACAGGCTCGGGAACGTAGCGCTCTGTCTGCGACAGGGCGTACAGCCCCTGCATCACTTCCTCTGTCTGCTTCGAGCTCGACCCGCCGGCGTTGGTGCCGCTCGCCGCGTCATCCTCTGCAGCCTGCTCCCCCGCGATGCGAAGCCCCTCGCGCATCAGCTCCACTTCTCGCATACGCCCGATGGTCGTCGCACGCATCTTCACCCACTTCATCGCCTGTTCGCCCTCCTTGACCTGCCGCCCCTCGCTGCGCATCCAGTTCTCCGCCGTCTTGAGGGAGACGACGGCGGACCGCGGATACACGGACTCGCCGCGAAACTTGCCCAGCTCGCGCGTGTCGGGCGGATGGATCGTCTGCGCCTGCGTGAGGTGTCGAACGAGGACATACCTGGTATTTGTCAGTAACATGTAGAAGCGGGAGCGCAAACGCACATCGGATGGTCCTTGAAGCCGCCGACGGTCGTAGGCATCCCCTCCATCAACTGCGCCGTATCCATCTCTGCGTCTTCGACGTCGTCGCGGTGCTGAGTCCCAGTGAGGAAGCGCGGACGACATAAGAAGGCACACGCACCAAACGATACGGCCGCCGCACACCGTCGACAACGCGGTCCCACCACGCCTCTTTAAGCCCGCGGGGCTTCTGTCCGCCCTGGATCTTTGCGACCTTCGCCGCGTATTGGCGCGCATACCGCGGCGTCACGTCGCGCGCATAGCCGTCCTCCTCGAACGCAAGGACGTACACCATGCGGTTGTCGGTCAGCACGCGGCTCGCGGCTTTGGCGTTCATCGGCGGCGGCAGGGGCCCGGCGGTCGGGCGCGCGTATGCGGAGTTGGGGTTCGCGAGGGCGGTGGATGTGTGTGGAGGCGCGACGTAGCCAGAGGAAGGATCGAAAGAGTGCGCTTGATTTACTAGGCCCCTCACAGGGTCAACTGAAAGCCAGCGGCCGTCTGGACGAGAGAAAACCTCGGTCCAGAACACGGGCGGGGTGGTGATGGGGTCTGTATCATGTCAACGCAGCTCATACTCTATGATACGATACGTACCTATTTGGGATGCAGAGGTCGAAGGACTAGCGGCACTGACGCCCAGGACATTGCCTTGAGGTTTCGTCTTGCGTAGCTTGATCACAGGTTTGGCCTTTTCTTTGCCCTTGGCTTTGTCGCTTTTCTCAGGATTCGAGTTGCCGTCGAGACGCTGACCATCGCCGACAAAAGCGTCAGAATCGACGGTCGCCTTGGCCTTCCCTTTGCCCTTGACGTCGTCAGCTTTTGATCTAGTGTGCTTTGGCTTCGGTTTCCCGACGTTGCTCTGCCACGGGACGCTCTGGAGGCTGACTACCAACCGCGCCGGGATACCCATACCGCGACACAACGCCGTGAAGAGCTGGGCGCTGGTGTCACGGCTGCCCTTTTGCATGAGGGCATGCTTCATAAGGCTTTTAGGCCCCTTGATAAGCTCGCCCTGGTCGTCGAGAACCTCCTCCAAGAGCTCGAAGTCCCATAAATCGGGAGGCTCGGGCACGTCGTGCACCTCCATGCGCTTCTGGACCGTATCAAAGGAGCGGCTGCGGAGGTGGCCGTCGAAAGTGACGTCGAAGAAAGAGTGGGACCACCAAAAGACGAGGTGCTTCATGGCGGTCTCAAACATTTGGCCGCGCTTGTATTGTTCCGGCACTCGGGACTTGTGGATCATGGCAAACGATGTTTGAAGAGAAAGAGGCGTCAGAGACAACAGTCTTGCCTGTAGCAGTCAGACTATAAGATGGGCGTGTATCGAAGTGGATACCCACATGCAATAACGGGTCGTTTATCCATTTGTTTCTAACCCACGCGTTCGTAAGTAGCGCCAGAGTGTGCAGTTTGTGGCAGTTTATCCGCAAAAGTCGTTCAGAGTTCGATAGTCGTACTTTCCTGCAAGGAATGAGTCAAGAGAGCCCCAGAGGTCGGCTAGAACGGACTTGTCTTGCGGGGAGCGTGTCGCGATTGTTATTTCGAGGTTCTTTTCTTCCTGCGGGACATGGACTTCCTCCCAGTCGCCCTCCGAGTCGCTGTCAGCTTCAAGGCCACTCGCAGACATCTCATTAAATAAATCGTGGTGGAGGATGGAAAGGAATGGATGATGTCGGATGACACGCTCGTCACACCCCGTGGAGTGACCCGTGACTCGTCTCGGTACCGTGCCCACTCCGTGTCCCGCGCTTGATAAGAGACAGGGAGCCTCGAATAGCGTCTGCGTGAAAACGGTAGCCGTATCCGATCCTAGCCCAAGGCTTGTGGGTTCAGAATGTGGGGTGTGGAGGCAAGAGGTGGGGACGACTCGCGGGTGACCGGGCACTGGGCAGCTGCGTGCGACAGCTTGCGAAAGGCTTCCGGGCGCGTCGGCGGACTCTGCACCTCTGAGCGGGAGATTTCTCTAGGCGTCTAGATCAGCTCTGGGGAAGTTGGGGTGGAGAAAGACGCGGGACGTGAACGAGGAGGAAGAGTGACGGGGTCACGCTTCCACGCATCTGCCAGTCCACCGTCCTCAAGCCTCGCGTCAAGGTATTCATTCCTGTGTTAACCCCTACTAATCACATCTTTCAAGAAAATAAATCACAACCTATAGAACGATTTGATAGTCTTCCACTGGTGACCTTCCCATAGGTCGTTCGTGCACCCCGCATACTCCTCGCCCTCGGTCCATTGCAGCATATTCCAACCAGTGCTCGCAGCCCCACACTCAGCGACCATTTGCATTTTTGTCCAAACCGCGCCCATCCGACCAGGAATCTCCTTGACGTATTCGACCTCTGTTCCAAAATTTACCGCGAGGTCCGACAGCGTTGAGCGGTCTCCCTGCAGGCGAAACGTCCTATTGAAAAGGTCTTGCCGCGGAAGAGTGGTCAAAACATGCGCTACAAAACCTGGCCAATTTGGTTTGAGGAAATTTTGCATCAAAGAAGAAACTCGGGGGTCTTCGTGTTACCTGAAACATCGTCTGACGCCGTGAATGAGCATGGCATGTTTCCATAGCCTATCACGTTGATTTTTCCATTCACACTGAATCCAGTCATCGCGGGGATCGTTTCTATGAAGAAACCGACCTGGATAAACCATTCTTTAGCTCCAGATTTCTTGTCCGCTTGAAACCAAGGAAACTCACATAAAATCTTGCGAACGGTAACCCGATAGACTCCAAGTGCTCTGTATCAACTAGTTGGTGCTTGTATGTTCTGAAAACTTGACACTCACCGATGGTGCTGTTTTCAGGCTTGTTCCGCCCAATGCCTTCGGAAACGAGACCGAATTCAGAAGGCACAAATAGCTCGGCACCCGCTGCTTGCGCGGTAGTGGCCAGTTGGTTCTGTGCGTGTTATTCGGTTTGTGTTCGGTAATGCGATTCACATACCTGCATTGTCACTTCTGCAGCGGACATCGTCGAGACGACCACCGCGACCCCTCTGTCCTTCAGGACCTCCACTAGAGCCTCCGAGTTGGCAGGGTCCATCTCGAGCACATCAAGGCCAGCCAAGTTTCGTTTGACACTGTCAGGACAGAACCCCGGACGCACAACCACGAGGACCGATGCGCCCCTTGCCTGCAATTCTTTGGCTATTGGCGCTCCGATGAGCCCGCAGCCAAAGACTGCGAAAGAAGCGTAGCCGTACATTCTGGACAGAGGTGCGCTGGAATTCGTTCGACGAGATTGCGAAATACTAACGGTGTAAACTCATGTCAGGTTAAAATCTTCTCCCACACAAGTTTGCATCGGAATCCCGGAAAAGCGAGCACTGAGTAAGTGTCGCTATTTCACTCACAAATGCTGACATTCCCCGATTCCCGATGGTCTTATCTCCGAACGTCTCAGTCAGCCAAACTGTATCACGAGTTGTCCAAGAGTTGTCATTACTTTCCGGGCTGCTCATCTGCCCGCTTCCGCGCTTCCCTTCAAGGCTCGAAGTTCCAACTTAGAGCGACCGTGGCCGACGATCAACTCGCCCGGTCCCGATCACCGGAGACATATACCTCTAGCTCGGGGTCGGCGGGAGTCTACCCGAGGTCCAGAGCGGCATCCCAGCGGTGTTCCGGAGATTCTCAGTGCTCGTCGGTAATCAGCCCTAAGTCAAGTTTTGAGAGCGCCTCACTTAATAACTCTGCTTGGTTGAATTTCAGGTACATCCATGATCTCAGGCTTCCATTGTGGCTTTCCGACTTGCCTCAGATCTTGGAAGTTTCCTCTCACGAGTCATGTACAGGACTGTTCATTTTATGACTCCCGATGACGATTTTAGCTCGAGTGCCCGGTTGCCAACTCGCGATCCTTTGTTCAAACCCATTTCCTGTTGATTCCCCGCAAAAAAAAAACCCGCGATGAAAGACCTTTGGTGTGCTAGTGTTGCGGCGGCGTGCATGATGGCAGTCGAACAGTATACGTCGATCTTTGGGTCGTCGAAAGGACAACTCTGATCTCCGATTATTACTATCGGCCGACGCAAGATTGATCTAGTAATTTGCATGTGCCATGAGTATCGAGCCGGAAACCGCGACAAAACGCGTCGTGTCACGACCACCCGCTTTGTGTGACCTCCGTGACATATCGTCACCTTTCTTTCCTTTCTTTGTGCCGGACCTTGGGAGAGCAGTTCGATGGATTCGGACTCCGAGTTCCCGCAGTATCTGACTCAGGATGATCACGCCCCCGAATACAGCTCCTCCGTTCTTCATACGCCTCCGGCGGTCACCTACACCAATCTCGTCGGCCCCAGTCATTCCAAGGCAAAAACGTTGAGACGCGCGCCAAGCGGGCTTGTGGATTGTCATCGGTGACTTCCTTCGTGTCGGAAATTCCTCCCTGCTGACATCCACCCAGTGTTTTGACCAAAAGTCGGGCACTATCTTCTTTGCGGGCCCGATGCTCATATTCTCGTGTTGTCGCCAGCATTTGGCCATGCAGAATACAAAGGAAAGCAACGAGAAATTGTAGAAGCTGCCGTCCGTGGTGTGTCACACCGCCGGTTCTAAGACGCTTTCGTTCTCACAACCTCCTAGGTGCAGATATCTTCGTCCTTGCGCCGACTGGCATGGGCAAGGTAGAATTCCTTGCGCGTACAGCTTGTGGTTCTCACTCGTCATTATGACAGAGTCTTTGTTTCCAGGTTCCCGCTGTGGCTGAATCGGTACGTGATATACAATAACACAACTTGTGCTTTCTCTTTACTTACTGCGGACTAGCATGGCGTGACTATCGTGGTATCTCCGCTCCTTGGTTTGCCCTTCATTGTTTACGCCTCCAGTAATTGACGCGGCTGAATCGGCAGCCTTGATGAAGAATCGTACGTGCCTTTACTTGCAGTCCTCGGGTACTAAAGCATTTCAAAAGAGGTTTCGGGTCTGCGCGAAAAGGACATCCCAGTGGCTTCGTTAACTTCCGAAACCTCGCCTGCAGACAAGAAGAACGTATGCAAACCGTTTCCGTCTATATTACCCTCTGCGGCTCATTCGTTATCCAGATCGTGAGGGACCTGTCTTCAGGCCATCCTGTGAATCGCCTACTCTATAGTAAGGTGCTCTACTACCCTAGTGCTTCAGGCTGATCCATCCGTATGCCAGTCACTCCTGAAAAACTTTGCACTGCCGAGTTCCTCCAGATATTGACCCGAATATACGAGCAAAAGGAATTAAATAGGTTTGTTGTCGACGAAGTAAGCGAAAATGATTACTCCAGAAAAAGGGATCATTGACTTGGGACTTTTGCGCAGGCTCATTGTATCTCGGTAGGTAATTTGCGAATCTGTTCCGGTTCTGCCTCATGCTTCCAGGAATGGGGCCACGACTTTCGCTCCGAGTATCGTCGTCTCGGTATCTTTCGCCAAAAGTTTGAGGATATTCCGATTATGGCTTTGACTGCAACAGCTACCCCCTCGTGCGTCCAGAATATAGCGCTGGTCGTCTACTAAACGGTAACAGGGTTCAGCTCGATATCATCCGCTCTCTCGGGATGTCGGAGGAACATCTCGTTAAGGTTGTACACCCGTTCAACCGGGCTAACTTGTTCTACGAAGTGGGTCGCACAATACTGTCTCCCTTCCAGGACTTGATACTTACTTACAGGTGCGATATATGTCGGCGCCGAACCCTTCGTCGCAGATGGCCGATATATGTGACTATATCTTCACGCTGTACCAGCGTCGGGACCGGCCATCTTCCGGCATCGTCTATTGCAGAACACGGGCCTCTTGCGATGACCTCTCAGCGTATCTGAGAGGGAGAGGTTTGAATTCCCGCCCTTATCATCGCGGAATCAGCTCTGCAACGTTGGACAAGACCTTGAAGGAGTGGTCTCGCGGCGGAGCAGGAAATGGTGGAGTTGATGTTGTATGCGCGACTATCGCATTTGGCCTCGGGATTGATAAGGTGAGATCTAACCTGATTCGCATGCCTGTGTGTGCTTAATTTGTGCAGGGTGATGTCCGCTACATAATACACTACGATCTGCCGAAGAGCCTTGAAGGTGCGCCTCAGTCACCATTTTTTTCAATTCAAGCTGGAACGAAGTCATCAGGGTATTACCAAGAAACTGGTCAGTTTGTTTGCTGTTTCATAAGTGGAGATTTCAACAGGTAGTTTTCAACAGGACGAGCGGGGCGGGATGGATCTGTGAGTCACCCTTGTATTGAGAAAAAGCATACTACCATATTTTAGCTAGCCATCTAAGTGCGTTCTTTATTACTGTACGTCTTTAATTTTTTCCGTCGACCATTACGCTCAAACCATTTACCGCGCTTCTTACAGCTCGCGAGGATGTCATCCGCGTAAGGCGCTGGGTGTCCGGCTCGCATATCAAACGCGCGAATGCCGCCTACAGAGCCGCCGGCCCAGCACCAAGCCAACGGGCTGCCAACAGCTTGACTTCGGTACGCGGTGGAGTTACTCAGAGCAAATTCCATCTGATCCCCGATAGCTGGTGCAATTCGCCGAAAGCACAGAAATATGTCGCCATGTTGTGAGTTATCCAAGCGCTCTGTCTCCGGTGAGAATCCTGATAGCGCAGTCAATTTGTCGGTACTTCGGGGAGCCGATCGACATGGAGGACAAGGACTTGATTGGAAAATATTGCAACAAGATGTGTGACGTTCGGCTGTTTTGTCTGGCCATTTAGTATCAGCTCGTCAACTCGCTTTTCACAGATTTGCAAATACCCAGAGAAGACGAAGCGTCGGCACTCCAATCTGTCCTCGGAAGAATACGCTGGAACACAAGTTCCGGCCTATGTTCCACACGATGACGACGATGACGACCATGTCCCAGTGGCAGGACCCAGTCGGGTTAACTCCAACAATACTAGCGACACTGTCTGGAGGAAGAATTTCCGCGACGGTCAAGTCCAACCTAACCAAAAGCGATCCAGGTCGGAGCAGAGCAACCAATCAGGCGCGTACAAAAAATCGAAGGGGGCTTCGTCGTGTAACACGCCGTCCTACGGCAAAGCTTTAGGTGCGGCGAGCTGAATTTGGGCCTAGTGAACTCGGTTAACAGGCAATAAAGTAACGAAACCTTTCCGGTCTGTAGTGGACCTCAAGAAACCCTTTAAAACCCCGTTCCGTGTCCCTGTTTCTGTGGATTCCCCTCCCCCAATGGAGGCAGATGACCGCGATGCATCACCGGAAGTGCTTGAAGTTGACGACGACGATGATATTGAGGCCGAGGTTCAAATTGTTGGCTCAAGGCCGAGTCGACCTTGTGCGTGTCACATCCTCCCTCGCACCACAGTTCATGACTGATACCATCTCAGCTTCGCCCGTGGATCTCCCTGAAACAGAAATCGACCTAGACGTGTCGTTCTCGCAAAAGATAGAGGTTTCCCCCCAGATACAGCCGACGGGCAGCGACACTAATCTCTTGTCTAGACAACCCTGCGACATACAGCCCTTTCGGCTATCCGTAAAGCACTCCACAAGGTGTTCCTACGGGGTTCACATATCGAGGCGATGTGGATGTATCTTGGTAAAGGGGACGCAGACGACGATACCAGGTTCGTAATCCTTTTAGGGTAATTTGTATTAACCCTTGCCATCGATCATTGTCACACAGGGTCTCCCTCTTGAACGACGCCGCACACTCCCTTGAATTCTCAGCGCTCTCGATGTGTAGCACCGCGGATGGTTATGGGTTTCGCTCTGAGGGCACGGTGGACGCTGTCCGCTTTCTCGGAAAGCAATGGGGCTCGTGGGATAGTCCCGACGCACAGCAGGATAATGAAGACGAATGGGAGGATGCGCACGCGGTCTTGCTTGCTCTAAAGCAGGCTTGTGGGAAAAGTTGAATGTAAACCGCTGGATATGACACGATGTGGTCGAACTGCTGTGCCGACGACTACAACACAATTATTATTCATTGAACGGCAAGCTAAGGCGTTCATGTTCATAACCGAACTAATGAGCGTCATGCGAGAAGTTGCATGCCGGGAGAAAAGGCAACACCGAAGATGTATAAAATCCGACCAAATGCGGGGGCCGACTTGTCCTCCAAAATACTGAGTTCGTGCTGAATAGCCTTCAAGCAATCCAAAAGCTCCTTGAGAACATCTGATTCCGCCAAAAAATGTCAAACAGAGGGTAAGACGAATTCCATGTTCGCACCTTTGACCTGGGAGATAACTGGAATTGCGCGGGACATCTCCAAAAGCAGATCCTGTAATTCGCCGACGTCAAGTCGCGATACATGGTGCTGTAATTATCACTGTACCCGTCGCTCTTTAGCATTGGTTGCCACTTTCAGCTTCGTGACCTCGTCCTGAAGCGCCGCCAGATCGCCCTCGGACTCTCGTTCGAACTCCTTGCAAAACTGCACCATTTTGTCGCAGTCGTCGAGAAGGTCGTCCATCAGACGAAACTGCGTGGCTATGAAAGATCGGAACTCGTCTTGCGGCAAATCAAGGACATCGCTGCAATACATTTTCTGCAGATGAACACGGCCATATTGATCAGTTCCTGCATAGCGAAATATCATGCTCACAGTGGCTTGGTGCGAGGAGGACTGTATTTTGGACGCTAAGGCTCTCATCGCTCTTCGCGCCGTGTTGAACTTTCTGGTGTGTTTCCAAATATCTCTATAAGACGTTTTCGTTGAGACGGTCGGGAGCCGTTGCCCGCTTGAGTGACAAATCGGTCAGTACTCTATGAAGTGATTTGGGAGCAACATGCGTACTGCTCGGCATATCGTTGCAGAACGAGGACACCTTCTTTAGAAAGGCGCGTCAAGTCGATGACAACGGCTTCAGCCTTAGATTTTTTGGAGGAGCGTCTGACCATGGCAGTAGGAGGAAGAAAAAGAAAGGCAGAATCGGCAGAGTTGGTCAGCCAGAAGGAAGTTCACCAAGGTACTTGACGTGGGAGGAGCTAAGATCGAAGTTGATGGTTGATGTCCGCTGAACTTAATCCGAATTGGGAGGAGTCCAAGGGAACGCCGCTTTTCCAGGGATGTTGACTGGAGACAGGTCAAAGAGGCCGAAATGATCTGAAGGTGGAATTATCATTGCCGTCATGTATCTTGGTGTGGTAAGAGATGGGTTCAAATATTGTTTGAGAAGCTTCGGCTCGCCAAACAACCGCTCTCTGCCCATTAAGGAAATCGAGACGGGACGTAAGTCTACGGATAATAATAGTCCGGTGCGACTCCGGGAGGGAAAATAATTATCCTAACTTCCAGGTCCGTAGCGGAAAAATATACACTCAAGATTTCTCTCAATCCTTGCTCACTCCAAATCTCGATTGAGAGTCCGCCGTTTTTTTTGAAGATCCATCGAGCACCCTAACGCAGCGGCACCGGCCGCAGCTGCAAAGCATGTTCCGACGTAAATTATCATCGTCTCAAATCGCCCATCGCCTACTTCGAAGCCTGTCTTCTCCAGACCACCCGTGACGTTATGGGATTGGCTGTAGAGCTTGGCAGAGATGGGAGTCGATAGGATATTCCCGATGCCTCTGGAAAGTAGAAGGTATCCGTAAATCGTCGTCGACATAGCTGGGTCATCCTCTGAATTCATGGGGATGAGAACTTGAGTAGAAAAAAAACAGCAAGTAGGGTGACATACTTGCAAGGGGTTTGACGAAACCTGTCCACATGCTGCTCCAGCCGCCTGCAATGCTTCCATAGGCAACCCCAAATGCCAACAGCCCAGCAAACGAGTGCGACAGAAGACCCCAGAGGACGAACGTTGCCACCGAAGTCGTCAAGAGAGTTGAGAGCGCCAATATCCACGGGTTGAACTTGTCCGACATGTATCCCATCGTAAGCCGACCGACGAGTGACGCGGCTTTGTGTACCCATCAGCGCCGCTCGAGAGACTAGACGATGAAAAGACGTACCGTTAACCATCGCCAGTGTGAGGGCAGACTTGGAAGAACTAATGTTGAGAGCGTTGGCAAATGCTAGGCTGCAATCAGTAATGCAGGATGTAATTACGCAGGGGCGAATTACTGGGTAAATACACAATCGGGACGAAATATCCAAAGCCTTGCAGGGTGTTGACAGCCAAGAAGACCAAGAATGACTTCTGTCGGAGCCAATCCTGAGGTCCCATTGCACCTCTGGGTGCTGGCCCATGAACATGGACCCTCGTTTGCGGAAGACGCGGCTGCACGAGGGGGAGAGTACAAAGAAGAAGCGTTGCAATCGCAATGGAGAGAATACGGAGGGTCTTCGAAGAGCCATACTTCGATATCATGGGCGGCAATATCAAGGGAAGAAGTAAGCCACCGGCCGCAGTGCCTGGCCGTATCAAAGTTGGAAATTCAACTCGGGAAGAGGGGAGACGAGACATACCAGCAAACAGGATACCGTTGGCCATACCTCTGCGTGCGACAAACCACTCAGACATGTAGGAGATACAGGTCAAATATAGCATTGCTAGACAAACTCAGATATCGCCAAAACAGATACTCTCGGTCCTTACCTCCGCCGATACCGTAGAAGACACCTTGGAGGAGGATAAGTTGATAGATCTGTGCGCATGACATCGGTCAACGTATACAAATATGCGTTGAAGACCGACTTTGGTCGCATAGCTTGCTGCGAACAAGGATCCACAGCACATAACTGCCCCAAGCCACATCGACTTGCGACGATGCTCAGGGTAACGAGCAGCAATCGGGTTGATAAAAGCCCCTACATCAGGGTGTTTATAAAACCAAACTCTAGAAGTTGAATGATGGCACCAGAACAGTAGATGATTCCTGATGACAGTGTGCCGATAAGAGGAAGGAGCGACGTCGCACTCTTCTGTGAACTGAACCGCTGGTCGCGGAGGTAAGCTGCCGACGAAGTCTCTCAGCTTTGTGTGACAAAAGTTCAAGGAGAGTAACTTACAGTCGAGAAAGACTCCGTATGCGTTTGGAAACCCCCAGACAATAGCCTCAACAACGAACGCAGCAGCGAGCTTCCAACCAGAAGGTTAGGTTATCTGGAAAGCCATTTATCGGGTCATCGACGTACGAAAGACCAAGCCCGGCGTCCGCCATCTGCGGAATGTAGAGTCATTTCGCTCATACTCCTGAAGACATCTCGAGAACGGTTTGACACAGAATCAGGACCCAAATCGCTGCCGGGGTCCGATGGACCGTTAAGAGCGGAGACAGACGGGGGAAGTGGGGTGTTATAGGCAAGCTCGATTGCGTCGGACTGGGATGAGGGAGCGCTCTGCGAGCTGTGGATGGACATGGCCGATGGAGAAGAGCGTGAGTCACAAATTGTGGTGAACATTGGAATGAAACACAGGTAAATCGAAACAAACTGGAAGTCGGCCGATGAACATTTGCCGGCAGGACTCGGAAATCGGGAGTATAAAGACCAAGACAAAGACTGTCGTGGCTTGGTCATGGCGAATTTTATAATTCGCAGACAGACTAGGTGTACATTTTTTCGCTCGGCTGTATACTTAAACAGTTAATTCAACTTTAGCGCTTTTCGAAATCGCGTCTTGTATTTCTTTGTCCGCCAACGCCGGCTGTACCCAGGTCTTGAGGAACGAATCAACCTGTTCGGGCGCCCGACCGATGAAGCTCTCAGGCTTGAGAAGGTCATCCAGCTCGACCTTAATTGGGTCGAAATATGCGTCCCCGCGGATACGCTCGATGAGATCGTTTTCGAGCCCGAGATGTTTGACTTGATGCGCCGCTTGGTGGGACAAGACCTGTGGTTGAAAGAAGTTCAAAAAACGCACTCAAGAGAAGAAAAGACACGGACCCTGATTTTTTCGTGTGCCTCTTGACGGTCACCGCCCTTCTTAACGATGGCCATGATAACATTTTCTGTGGCCATGAACGGCAATTCTTGGGCGATCCGGCGCGCAATAACCTTCGGGTACACCACAAGCCCCTCGGAGATATTTTGAAGGGTGGAAATAACGATGTCCGCTGTGAGGAAAGCTTCAGGCAGCGTGATCCGCCGGTTCGCGCTTTGCAAGGAGTGAGCAAAAATGAGACAAGAAATGGGCAATGATACCTGTCGTCCAGAGTCCTTTCGAACCACTGCACGGCGGAGGTCATCAGCGCATTCTGGTGGAGAACCATCAAGTGCCGGGAGAGACTGCAGACGCGCTCGGAACGCATGGGGTTGCGTTTGTATGCCATGGCGGAGGACCCGATTTGCGTTGACTCGAACGGCTCCTCGATTTCCTGCTTCGGATGAGCCTAGGAGCGGTAAGTAAAACATGAGTCGAACCTTGAGGTTGGCGAGCAGTCTGATGTCGGTCGCGACCTTGTGGGCAGTCGCGCCCAGAGACGCCAGCGGTGCAAGAACATCAATGTCGATTTTGCGCGAGTACGTCTGCGACGTCACAGGGTAGGCATAGTCAAATCCGGAGAGCTGGGTCACCCGTTTGTCGAGAGCTTCGACCTAGATATTATCATGCTCAACCACTGAGGGTTGATGCCATCCAACGCACCTTTTCGTGGTCGCCATCAAAAAGCGTCAAAAAGCTACCTTGAGTGCCGGTGGTGCCCTTGACGCCGCGGAAGCCTAGATCGTCTCTCGCGCGCTTGATGTTCCGCAGATCCCAAAGAAGCTCCTGGATCCACAGCGTTGCGCGCTTGCCCACAGTCGTCAGTTGCGCTGGCTGGAAGTGAGTAAATCCCAGTGTCGGAAGGGCGCGGTACTGCGCAGCAAACGCAGAAAGACGCGAAATCAGGACTGAAAGCGAGCGGATTAGATAGTCGAGGCCCGTGCGCAAGAAGATGAGGTCAGCGTTGCTAATCCAGAAATTAGCGAACTTCGCGGGAGGATGCCTGCAAGAAACAGACTCTGTAACATAGCAAGATGTTGCTCCCAAGCTGAAAAAGATCAGCATTCGAATAGGTCATGGATCATCGATCGCACTGGATGATTCCAGCTGCGGCAGGTGCGACCGTCCCGAACGTATGGACATGGGCCATCACGTCGTGGCGACGCTTTTTTTCCTCTTCGGCGGCGACCTCGAATTGCTCCACGTTCAAGTACTAGTCGAAATAATCTGAGCTTTGTCATCGTTGATCGGATAGTATCTCACAAGATTGTCCTTCATTTGCGTGATCGCGCCGTCAGAAATGGGCAAACCCAGCTCCTTCTCTGCGATGGCCAGATTTAGCCAAAGCTTGCGCCAGGTGTGGAAACGATTCTGATGAATCACGGTCAGAACACGAAACGCAATTGTCGAACACGCACCGCCGGCGAGAATAAATGGGCCATTTCCTTGCTCGCATATCGACTGCGGACATATGAGAGATCTGATAAGGCTCCAAGTAGAACACAGAGAACCTGGAAAGAGGTGTTTGGTACGTTTCAAAGGCCTCCATCTGCGAAGTTGTGGCTTTTGACGTTGTCGTGGACGGAGCAAAGAAGCGAATTGGAAGCGAAATCCCTTTTGGGCGCGGCAATTTGTTACGTAGCCGTGGTAACTTTTTTTGGATCAACTTCTTCTTGCACTTCCACCATGTCGCCCTTCGCCGATACGTTGAACACAAACTTTGTTCTATCTGAATACGAGGTTAGGGATATTCGCGCATTTATCGCTGAATCCAGGACGCAGTTGGAATGTCTCGATTCCGAGATCGAGGTCGTAGCAGCTGCTCTCGACCAGCTCAGATGCGAACGGCAGCGCTTGAAAGAAGAAATCGAGGTCTATTTCGCGCTCACATAACCCATCCGCCGCCTACCGCAAGATACTCTGCAGGAGACTTTCCTTGCCGGAGCGAAATGCAGCTATCGACATTCGCGAAGCTCCGCTCCTCTTCGGGCGCATATGCAGCTATTGGCAGATACTCTGGACCCGCGCCATGCCCCGGCTATGGTGCCGTGTGCATATTCGAGGGCTGTAGCGAGGAGACGGAGAAACTTTAGATTCCCCCATCATCCCTTCCCCGCTGTCGAAGCTCGTGATCCATGAAGATGACACGATCTTTATTGACTTGCCTGTCCTCGTCGTCAATGCCTCTCACCGCATACGACACTTCGAAGTAATCATCCGTACGATCCCTCCCGGGATAAAAGCCCTGCTTGCGCTCACCGTTGAACGCCTTCCCCTCCTGTCAGGGAGCGTTGAACTGCGCTCGGAGGATATTCTCAACTTGGAGGCCATCGCCGGTTCTTGAAGCTATGGAGCGTACTGGATGATTATGCAGCTCATTCGTATTCCGCAAACTGATTTCCGCCATTTTTCTTGTTCCAACGGAATTCGAACTTCTAGTAGGAAGTTCTGTGTCCTCCGATCCTCCTTCCCACGCGCAGTGCAGACACAGTGCACTCTGAGCGACCAATTCTTTCCGCCTGAGCACTCCTGCGTGGCAGTGTGTGCCAATTCAACTGAGCCCTTGGGCAACTTGAACTCACGTAATATCCATCATGATCACCGGTTCTCCGAACCAGGTACATAACTCCGATGCCCACATCCAGTTATTTACACTCTCTTTCAGCGGCATTAACACCTACAACCAGACATGCCTCTCGCCTTTTACTAGAGGCATCAGTGTCGGGTGTTAAGCAACGTCGCGTTAGCCTATTTTTCAGCTCTCAGCTCGTTCTGAGCCCTTTGCTTTTTTGCTTTCCTCCGTAAGTTAGTCCCTGGGCTCCCTCGCTTCCCAGCTTCTCCTTCTGCCTTTGCGGGAAATTCGGCACGACCATTCATTCCTTCCATCTGACCAGTCTACGAACTAACAGAGAGCAGCTTATTTCTCACCGGCTCTGGGACGCAAATTGGCTTCGGTTGGACAGGGCACTGACAAATGTGACCAGTTGAACCGTTGTCGATTTCATCCAGCATAACTGTTTCAAGGGAATCTATTCCGGACAAAGAATACAGTGAAAGAGCCAAACTCTAACAAACGGTATGCTTTGTCGGGGCCATTGCTCGAGCCGCGAGAGTCTCCGGCGTGGGCAAGACGCCATTACGCCTCTCGGGACTCAGCGTCGTCTTAGCACTGATCATATTCAGCTCCTCCATTAGCGTCTGATGGCGGTAGGCAAGGCGGATATTGGGCACATTCGTCTAGAAGAACTGAGTGCACGCCATTACGCGGAACTGATTGAACGGACCTTGTTGATCTCGTTGCCCGCGGCCCCAGGAAGATACCACTGGCTACCGAGCCAATGACGCTTCACCTCCATTTCGAAGCCACTCTGGACGACGGAGTTCCGTGCCAGCTCGGCAAGCGAGCTCTGTGGGAACTTATATATCTAGGAAAGGCCGTCAGTGGCGCACCAAAAAATCGTACAACATCTATACGTGTGCTGCGACGCTGTACTCTTCCAACAGCGGTTCCTGTGATCGTTGAGATCAGTACCCGCGCAATGTACCCATGGATCAACCGACCTTGGTGAAGTGGAACTGCAGCGGGTCGTCCGTGCTCAAGCTGACGTTGAGCCCAGTCTTGAAGAAATCAGGGAGAGGGTTCCTCTCGTACGCCAGGAAGAGGGCATTGTTGCTCAGTGGACTCATGGCGATCCCGATCTGTTTCAGGTAGAATAGATACTGGAGCGCGGGCACCTTCCGGAGTAGAATTCCGTGCGAGATGGAATGGGAGGTCAGAAAGGCAGACGTCAGATGGTCCGTGTCGCCTGCTTCACCCGCGTGAGGACGCAGTACGAAGGTATCTAAACCGCAATCAACCGGATGGAAGGAAGGAGATGCTGAGACGCACTGAACCCTCTCTTCTGCCTCCAATTATTCAGGCTCGCCATGTTGGCGAACATGTAATAGATCCTAAGGCTAAATTCAGGCAACCGAAAGAAACTGAGAGGGATTTTCAACCCACCAGTAGGAGTAAGGAGGCGATTCCTTGGTGTCCCACAGACGTGGGTAAGGATATTTTTTGTAGATACGGCGTTCAGCCTTCGATTCGTCGTCGACGGTGTCGAACCCGATGACCCTCTGCAAGAAGACGTGCAGCTCCGGATGGGTCGACGGATCCTTTGTGACCTCGAACAACGGAACGAATACGTCTAGGCAAAGAGTTTCATGAGATCAAACAGTCTCGTCAAGATAGAACACGCACTGCAAATAATATCCTGAAAGGTCGTCACGGACCCGTTCGCCTTGTAGATGTCATACAAGCGAGGGATCTGGATGAGCCATCGCACGTTGTGCGAGTAAAGCTTGTTGTTGACAACCCATTTAGCGAGCTTATCCCATTCATCCTTGGATCGCCCGTAGATGCTGACACGCCATTCACAGTTCTGCCCACCAACGGAAGTGAATAACAGGGACTAGCTTGATCGAAGGGATCATACCTGGTACTTGCTCTGTTCCAAATCCGTCATAAGCTCTAGCAAACCGAAAATCAAGCAAACGATTCTGGTGCGGAGAAGGATAGTCTCACCTCGGGTAAGCTCCGCCAAATAACGGCCCTGGATGTAGTTATCTGACTTGAGAAAGATCTCCCGAAGACGAGATTCGCCGATTGGGTTGTACTTTAGGTTGAACTTGTCGAACCGGTGGAAAGAATCAGAATGAGCGTGCATATCTAGCGTATCGATAGAAAGATCGTATGCCGTCAATTTCAAGGATTGGAAGACTTGTAGCAAGGTCAATTCGGCGCCGTCACGGAATATGACAACGTCCTGTTAGACGAAGGATGAGCGTAGAGGCTACAGGGAAAGGGGGGAAACGTACATCTGGGCTACGCTTCATTTTGGACTTGATGAAGCGCAATAGATGCTTTTGGTTCATGCTGCTCGAGTGATGAACATGCGTATCGACCTTTCGGACATTATAAAAGTCTCTATAGAGGGAAATCGGATACGCTCGAGAAGGAAAGACTGGACGTACCGATGAGGAACTTGCTGAAGAATTGATGAGCATCAGAGAATCTATATGAGGATGAAGGGCTACCTTCATGTCGGATAACTCCTGGAATTCGTTCACGAGAGTGTACATTGTGAACTTGCTAGCCAAGAACTTGAGTCGTCGGAAAGCGAAACTTTTTGTAGGACCATCCGAAATGACACCCAGGACGTAATCAAGATCCATGAAGTACTCCCGGATAGTCGGAATGTCGAAAACAGGCGTTTTCTCTTCAGACGAGGACTCGTCTGCGCCGTCGTAGACCTGGATAACCCCTCTATCATCTATTTCGAAGGTAAACGGGTGGGCGCCGGGAATTTCGCAGTCTTCCATGCGAAATCTATCCGTTTTGTCGGAATAAGACCCATCGGAGCTGACGACTGTGGTATCCGTCCAATGCCAATGGGGTGGCGGCGGCTTCGGATACAGCTTCCAGGGCTCGGGACAGGGTTTCGGAGGCCTATTGGACGCATAATTCGCATCAGGCCGAACTCCAGATACACCAGCGTTTTTATCATCTAGACCTGGGAAATGACCGTCGTAATGCCTGGGATCATCACCCAGTCTCTGCCGCGATTTGAGTATATATTTATCGCGGAGCTCGAGGCACCGTTGGAAGGACTGGAACAGATTGGACAGTTCGGATGTGATGACGAGTTCTGGAATTAGATTCAATCAGAGTATCCGCACCGCTACGAGGAAATAAATACGCGTGCCTGGAGCCATGATCTCCTCCTTTGTACGTTTCTCGTCATCTTCCTCCACAAAAGGGTCCCCGCCTGTCGGGAACTCTCCCGGCGGCGCAATAGCCGTGAGCTTGAAGCTGCCAACGAACGATGCAGCTGTTCCTTCGGAGCCAGCCTCAGAGCCCCTTCGATGAGCCCAGTATTTCTCCTGATTCTGTGGGAGACCATTGAACGAGGTGTCGCTCATAGAAAAGCACGACAAACATGCTGCTGTGTCTTTTCCTCTGGATAACCAAAGAATCCGTCCCTGGCCACCGGTATGTCGAGTGAATGGCTTTCCGTAGGGGTGAAGACGCTATCCCGGCCATCGTGGTCAGACATTGGTGGTGCAGGAAGACAATGCGATCAATTTGCCAGCCGACAGACTGATGACTTGATCTCCGACCCTGTCAAACGTGGATCATATCATCTTGACTCACCCTTCGCTCAGCCTCACTTGGAACTTGAAAAAGACTCCTCGCCACAGGTGCGATGGCTCTCAATGTCAATGCGATGTGAGACCCGAGCTGTTTCTTCCTCGACCACGGCGTTCTTCCGAATATAAACTTTGTTAACGCAGGAAGAAAAGGCGGACTCGGAGCTCAGTACTCACTAAATTCATCTTTCGGTGGCCAACTGTCAAGAATATCCCGAGTGTCTCAACTGAAGTCGACTAGCGGGCACGACAGAGACTCTACGACTGGCCCAAATTGGACCGTGGAATTGTGTTCTCCCGCGACCATATTCGATCCTTGGCTTCCAGTTCCAGGCCATCACTGTCAGTCCCGCTATAGCTGTACTCGTTCTGTTATGTCCACCTCAAGATCTTTCAGCTTTTCCTGGCCGGACGGATCTAACCCGGCGCTGGTGCGACCTCGACATCTCCTTTCCTTCGACTATTCTTGTTCAAATACAAGTCAGCGGTCCATACTTGAAGTTTGTTTGACCGGTAGCCTCGTGGTAACAGCCAATTAACATCGCCGCTCCCTCTTCTTTAGGGGCTGCTTCAGGCTTGGTCTAGGCTTTTCTTCCATGCAATAGCCAGATTGAGTATACTGCCTTGCCCAGATTCGCGATCTTGATCCTTTGCAGCTCGTTCAATCCCGCCGTGCACGGCGGCGTCTGCGGCGCTGATTTTTGTGGCGTTGTGGCTCGACCGGACACCGTTTCCCTCTGGGCGGGATGATCATTCTGAGTAATTGTTAAATTTCTGGCGTCTTGTCCCTCGCGCTACGTTTTGGAACGCGGATGACGGGGCCGATGCCCAGGCACATCCATGCAACGTGCTGGCTCAACTTTCTAGCATTCGTAGCTTATCAGACTACTTGAGCACTTTATTGGCGTTCAAGTATGTCTTGGGATGGTGATATCGGACCGTACCCTCTGATATGCGCCCGTATCTGACGCTGACATTGGAATCAGCGAGATGCTCTCCTACCTCGGTCCGTAGGCGTTGAATCCGCTACTGTCGGAGAATACCTTCCACGTCGGTAAATCTACTCTATTTCGAGGTTTGCGGAATTGGTACCAGGATTATAGGGACAAATAAGCCATCCAACGACTTCAAAGCCGGAGAATGCCTCCAATTTCCACTCAGTCATGAGGAACTATCCCACACCATCACGTCTTCATCTTCTCTGCCCAATGCTGCCCGGAGGATTCCCGATTTACCACCTTCTTGCGTCATACGGAATACAGCCGAACTTCCTGCAAAGGTCTTGCCTGAGATGCGAATCAGCGGACGATCTAGAGAGAAGAACCAGCCCCATAAGGTGTTTTACCGTTTTCGTGGCCGCCTCTATTGCACACGACAACAATTGTCTCTCGGACATTCGGTGACCCGTCCGACTTTGACCACAAGGGCCGCAAGCGCTGTGCCCAATAATCCATGGTGTGCATGTCATATTCGTCCTCCTGCTGTTCTTCAGAGTCTAGCCATGCGTTCAAAAGGACAAGGAGATCTGTTTTCTGCGTCAAACAATAATTCGCCATTTCGTAAGGACCCTCTGCAATTGTCCAGGAATGCGGCGGCTGTGCATTCAAGTCCATACATATCCCAAGGCTCACGGTACGGAGTGGTGGCGGGAGTGAATATGTCGCGAATCCCGTTCCTATGATAGGCGTCAGTATGTCTCCGCATGCCAAATAAATGGCGTACCTGGCTTGGCCCACGGCTTGTCGGTTGAAAATAAATTGGTTTTCCTGTACCCGCCAACCCATTGTCCTTCCGGGCCGTAAAGTGCGGCGCTATTAGCGCCAACCACATGGGAACCGGTCTCCGCGAGGTACTGCTCCACCTCCAACGGTTCCAAGCGCTCGGGGTATCCGGCCACGACATAACATTTTAGGCGTTCAGCCAGTTCCGCACAGAACGTGGAGGTCGGACCGGTGCGCGGGTGTTCCAGATACGGGCTTATGGCGGCAGCGCTATCGAAGACGTACCCTAGTTGTTGAAGGTTCGTTCATTTCCCGGGTTCGTGCGGTCTAAAGCAACGCCGCTTACCGCTGAAGACCATCTCCGGCAGGCACAAAAGATCTATCGATCTCGGCGCAATCCTAGAGGAACTCAAGCACGACCCCCCGGAATGACGCGTCGCGCACCCTCGACAGAGTTCGCGGGCTTTCGCGATATTGGCCGAAATTTGCCCTATCTTGTGGGGACTCGATGATTGCATCGGTGGCTGTCACATAGGAACCAGGTATACCTTTGGCTTGAATTGCACAACCGCAATCCGGGGTGACAAGCGAGGAATGGGCATTTCAGCCAAATTGAGGTCAAGGTTTGGTTTGACAGATCAGGATGCTTGCCAACCAGCTGAGAACCAAATAACGCTCTCGTTTTGGAAGTCGCTAAAATCGAACGTCCCAAAAGGGAAGTCGTCCAAAGTTTCGCTTTTTTTACTGCTCGCGGTGTGGAGCCCACTGACCCCCGGCTTAAAATGGCACAAACACGCTACAGCCATCGCTTGGCAGATACAAGCGAGCCAGAAAAAAAATGCACAGGCCACTACCCGAATTTAGTTCAACTTTGGTTCAACTCCAGTTCAACTCGCAGCCTCGCTGAAGTGGGGTCGGATGTATTGCGGTGGGGCTTTGAGCTTTGAATAGAATTCGTGGCTTACTCCAGGCACTTGAGTTCTATAAACCTTCCGCAGAAGTTTTTGGAGCAAAACTGCGTCGGAAAATGGAAAATGCGTCTGGACCCTCTCACTCCACTTGTGCCGCATAAAAGCGGCTACATTGCTGATCCGCCGAGGAGCAAAATTACCTCACCCTTCGCACGCGCCCTGCTCGTCGCCACCCTAATTTGCAGTCGAAAGGAATTGCGGAGAATCCCCGGCAGCAACAGACAGCAAACAAAAAGTTGTCCCAGCGTGATGGTGATAGCAATTTGTTCGTTGCCTCCAGAATCGAACGACATACGACCCGCCGGGGCCAAGCAATGTCATGTCAGAATATGCCTCCACGGATCCAAACAAATCGAAGTTCAACTTCATATCCCCGCGTGTTCCAAAGCCGCTTCCAGTCCGAATTAAATGAACTACGCGACCGTACGCGGCGTTTTGGGTTACAATCGATGGCGGCAAATCCCTAACTGTCCCCAGCAGTCCCGCCCCCTCTACGCTCTGGCGTTCTTCATCCGTATCAGATGGTTTCAAACCACCCACACCCATGGCAGGCAGAACGTATTCGTCCGCAATGCGTTTGCAAGGAACAAAATCGACTCGGAAACAAGCGGCAAAGGTGCCGCGATCACAGAAGGCGTCGCGTCGCGAACCGCGGCACGTCGTGTGCCGCGCGTGTCCCATTACCACCCCTGCCTTCGCAAGAGAACAAAAACTCCAGCCCCTGCATTAGGAAGCAAGGAAGCTTGGCGCTTCACAGAAGGGCGGAACCATGCAGCAGGAACTGCCACAGGAAGCACAAGACTCCCGCGCGCCGCATGGATTATTCGAACCGGTGTTGAAGGTAGTGAGCCCCCGCCGCCACCATCTGTCCCAATAACAAGCGAGCCCCTCTTGAGATCAAGCAAAGGAAAAAAACCAAGCAAGGCCGCGGTATGTACTTGGTACTTACTTCCAATTTCGACGGAGACTTGTCCACGCCTCGCTGCCCGTGTGCCGCCCCGGCCATAACCGGAAGTTGCCTGTGAAGAGCGAAAGGGTTCTGTGCATAGAAACTTCCGAGCAGCTGTCCGAGCGTCCCTCTCTGATTCCGTCCAGATCCCAATTCGGAATTCCTGGCCCCGGTCCACGGTAGCGGTAAAGAAGGTTATCAGAATCACAAGATGTGAGACTACAATCTCCGGACAGCAATGATCACCCAGGACAGCAGCCGGCTTGCTGGATCTCATCTATTACGGGGATACGATACAACAACAATAGCATCTATCAGAGCGCTGAACGACTACATACAAGAGGGTCGGGTCGGAATCGGTATGCATGGTGGGTGATGGTGTATGGATGGTAGTGGCACGCGAAAGCGGCGAAATGAGGAGGTAGATGGAGATGGAGATGGAGTAGAAAAAATGCAAGAAGACAGACGTGGTAAAGATGGAGTGAGGGTGAGTGAGTGGGGCAGCATTGTCCGTGCAGGTATTCAATCGTAGCGCAGTAACCAATGAGTGCGTCGTTTTTCGTTTGTTCGTTTGTCGTCTCCGCCGTCCGTCCGTTTTGTGTCTATGGGCAAGAAGCAGCGGGGACGCCTCTAGCTGCGAGGAATCAGTCACCGTCCGCAATGAGGGGACGGGAAGACGCACCTCCGACACACCTGCTCTAGAGGTCGCACGCCGGGTGCATTTTGTGGAATGGTGTTGTGAGTGATCGTATGTAGGGTTCCGTCCACGGGGGTAGCGCGAAGGAGGATGGAGGGAAGGGGATGCTGGGAATACATAGGATGAGGTGGAGTCTATTGCAATTCAGCATGAGCATCGAGCAAGGAAAAGGAGCAAGCACATACGTGCAATACAAGACGATCGGTACTGACACAACAAGAGGGTGGATGAATCGCGGTGGGTGAAAGCAAGATATATAAGGAGTAGGATGCGCGGGGGTGCTGTGCTCGGTGAAAGACGGTGGACGACGGTGGGCGTGGAATGCGTAATAAATTACGAAAACAGGGACATAGCAGGTCTATGTTGGTGGTTTCAGTCGGAGATGACGGGAATCGTGTCGGAGGCATTTGTGGTCGGAGTCGCAAGTATGAGGGAGAGACATGCAGCCTACTCATCCTCCCGCCCAGTCGGGACCGCAGGCTTGTAGTACACCGTCGTCAGATACTGCAGATCAGGGTCAGTACACCAACCGCGACCCAGCGAAAGAAACACACCTTCTGTCTGTACCGCGTCGACGTGCCCACCGCTATCGTCTTGTCGCGGATCGAACTTGTGGTAAGGTGGTAAAGCACCGCATGCGATGGAGTCTGCAGCACGCTCGGGTCGTCCGCAATCAGTGGCGTCCCCCCGCCTCCAGACGCACTCACCGCGCCGCGCCCCGGGCTTATCTGACGCGGCGGGGGCGGGGGCACCGCCGCCCCCGCATTCGACGCAGACGTAAAGCTCATCATCGGCACGCTCACGTCCGTCCCGCTCGCCGTCGTCACCCGCAACGCCGGGCTCGGCGTCGCCTCCACCCCAACCGCATTCATGCTGCTCCCACTCGCGCCAGCATTCCCCGCACCCGTGCCCACCCGGGGTATCACCACCCCGGGACTCGGGCGGTTCAGAATGAGCCGCTCGAGGTGGCGCGGCAGCCGTGGGGCGGGCGGGAAGCTCGGCTCGGGCACGAACCCATTCAGCACGATATGCCTCCCTCGACTGCCGTCCCGCTCCTGCTGGCGATGGTGCGAGTGCGACGCATGCGCGTGGTTCTGCTGGTATTGCACCTGCGCGTCGAGCCACGCCTCCTCCTGCGCGGCCGCGCGGATGAGCGCCTCGGGTATCTCGCTCGTCCACACCTGCCCGCGCCGGAACGAATGCGCGCCCCCACTCCCGCTCCTCAAGTGTTCCGCGAGCCGCACGTCCTCCGTGCTCCCGCCCGCGCTGCTGCGCGCCCAGAAGCTCCCGTCGGGGTGCGTGTGCACCGGCAGGCTGGGCCTTCTCCGCTTCGCGCGCCCGCCCGTGCTGGCGCTGGGGCTCACTGTCGCGCTCGTGGCAGCGCTGTTCCCGCCCGCGGCGGCAGCGGAGCCCGGCGCGGACCCGGAGGTCGGCGACGTGGTAGTGGTGGTGGGCGTGCTGCCGGTGGCGGGCCCCGGGACGGCGACATAGTTTGCGATGAATCCCTGGTCGTCCACCGCGTTCGGGATCTCGGTCGGAGGCGCGACGACGGTCTGCCCGTCGACGATGAACCGGAAATGGTGCGTCCCAGGGGGAAGATGGATCGTCGTCGTGAATGGTTCCGTAGGCGACCTGTATCAAAAAAGTATTCGTGATTAGTATCTGCAGCTTGGAACGTAGCGGGAAGAGTAAGGAAGAGAATGAAGAGCAAGTAAAGTAGGCAAGTAAAGTAGGACGACGACGAAGGACGAAGGCAGCGACACCGCAATTAGTACGTGTTTGTCGTCCCTCTCGTAACAATGCTCGCAGACTATGCCGTCAAGCTGGCGCAGCGCCACCGCCCGCTTGCGCTGATTAGCTCAACCTCGCTCGAGCAGGGCAATTCCCTTACAGCGCAAGCGCAAGCTCGCCCGAAGGGGAGAGGCACCCATTCAGCGAGTCAAGCAGTGCAGCACAATGAAAAACGGGAGCGGAGACGGAAACGGATGGAAAGTGACGCAAAGGGACACAGCGCGCCTCCGCCGCAGAGGCGCGCATACGGAGATACGTCGGGCGGCCAGCTGCGCGCGCGAGAGGCACCGCAGCTCTTCCCTTCCCTTCCCTTGCCTTCCATTCCCTTCGTCCCCATCCTCTGCCCGTGTCCTTGGGCTCGGGTCGCGCGCGCGCTATTTAAAGCACGCCGCGGCCAAGTGGATAAGTGCGCGATAGCAGACAGCGGGCAGGCACAGTCAGAGAACAAGGGCAAGGAGGACGGTTCGGGAATAAGGACGAGAGGCGGGCGCGACGCTGACGCAGATCCGGAGATAGATGCGCCCCCGTTCCTTCGAAGGCCACGCCACACCTGCTTCAAGTCTGCACTAGTCTCGGAAGTCGGATGCGGACCAGCACGCCTCTCGGTACAAGCCGCTGTGTGCTCCAAGCACCACGTCCCGCGTCCCCTTGAAACAAAAGAACGAAAGAAAGAAAACGCCAAACAAAAAAAAAAGAACGCAAGAAAGGAAACCCCGCCCAAAAAAGTCAAAGAAGTTAGAGCACCACGCGCAGCCCCACGTCCTCCACCTCCACCTCATCCCCAGGATCCAAGCATTCCGCGGATCTGCGTAGCAAAGCAAGACCCCGCCCCGCGGAGACTCTCCCCACCTGCCGCGATCGAGTCCGGAAAACAACGAACACTCCGCGGGCTGCCCCACGCGACGCCTAGCGGAGATCCGACACCCAGCGCCCACCCCACCCCACCAGCTCTCGACCCGGACCGAACGAACCCCGTCTCCCCGTCTCCCTCCCACAACACCCAACGACCAACACCTCGCAAAATCAAATCAAATAAAAAGATCCCCGCCCAAAATCGAAATCGAAATCGAAATTGAAATGAAAAAAAATAGATGAGAGGTGTGAAAGGGAGGCGGGAGACACCAGGACGACCAGGCACCCGCGCAACAACAACAACGCAACACGACCGATCGATCGATGCGCGCCAAGAGAGCCGCTCGGTGAAAATCAAGCGAAGTCGTGAACGCAAAGAGAACGAAAATGAAAAAAATGCAGAACGAAGGAAGGGGTGGAGAAGAATAAAAGAAAGCAAGCGCACCCTCCTCCTGCACCACCTCCGTCAACTCGCAAATAAAAAACCACCGCCCCCAAAAAGCGACGCGCCCATTCAAGATCGAAGGGTAACGAAAGGCGCAAAGGCAACGAAAGACGCAAGGGCAAGGGCAAGGGCCAGAAAATCGGGAACCGCAGTGAGGGCGGTGACGGTCGCGGCCTGGGGACGCACGGATGGGGCGCAAAAGAAGGGGGTCGAAAAACAAAGGAAGGGAAGAGTCGAAGATTGAAGCGAAGGGGGACGCGCGAAAATCGAAACGAACGCCGGGGTAAAAAGAGTCGAAGCGAAAAAACAAAGACCGAAAAGAAGGTGAGGCCAAGCACCAACGAAAGATAAAGCAAAGAAAAGCAATCCGTGCGTGTTCCCAAACGAAAGCCCGTGAGCCCAGAAACAGAGCCGAGGGCAAACGACCCGGAAACAAGAAAACCGAAAGGGAAAAACGGGAGTGATGAGCCAACGAAAAAAACTCACCTCCGCTCCATCGCCCGCCTCCCCATCCAATCGTCGTCCCCCGCGCGGATGAGGAACACCTCCGCCGCGGGCCCGCGCCACGCGATCTCCACGGGCGTCAGCTGCGGGGGTGGGGGTGCTGTACCGTCGGTCAGTATTCGTGCGTCAACAAATGCGTGGACAAAAGCAGGTCGTTATTCGAGAACGGGAGAAGTAAGAGAAGGGGACAGGGGGGAGGATCAGGAAGCGTGGGGAGAGTAAGAGGATAAGACGATTTGGCGGGATTTTATCCATGCGCCGCCCCTCAGATCGCGGGGACGCCCGGCCAGAAACGGCACCCCGCAACGACCCCAAAGGAAGCGGCGCAACCGCCACCTCGCATGGCGGGCGTGCTTCGTTCTCTCCATCTCCTTCCCTCCAACGTTGCGAGCAAAAGGAAGCGCGAGGGATCCCCGGGCAGGGACCCAAAGCCTCCCCGCTCGCAGCGCCCGCAAAACACCACAGATATGAAAAACTCCATCCCCGGTGCACGACGCCAAAATGACGCCGAGCGAAGTCGAAGGGAGGGAGGGGGAGACAAGCCGGAACAGCGTCCCAAAACGACAGAGCAAAAAGAAAACACCAAGAGTGGAAGAGTGGGAGGTGGGAGGGGGGAAAGACGTAAAAACGGTTCTCCCCTCCCCTCCCCCTCCCCTCCTCCCCTCCTCCCCATCCACGAAACTCCTCCAAAAAGAACAAAAAAAAACGAAGAAAGAAACAGCACTCACACCCCACAATCTCATCCACAACCGCCGCCGCCGCCCGCCCCCGCCCCGTCATCCCCGCCATGCCTGCAAAAACAGTCAATCAGCATTCGCTCTACTGTGGGATTATCGAGTTGGGGATTATCGAGTGTAGGGATTATCGAGTTGGGGATTATCGAGTTTGGGGATTATCGAGTTGGGGATTATGGAGTGTAGGAGACACAAGCCTCGGAAGGGCAGATTCGCCGCAACACCCCACACACGCGATGCGATCTCGAAACGCACGGGTGATAGCAAGATGCAAACACGCAGAACGAATTGGGAGATAGAGAGCAAAAGAAAAGAAAGAAAGAAAGAAAGAAAGCACGTACCGCCCTCCTCCCCCTCCCCCCCATACCCCTCATACCCCTCATACCCCTCATACCCGCCCGCCCCATACCCGCCCTCCTCGTCGGCATACTCGTACCCGTCGCCCTCCGCGCCGCCGATGAGCGCGGAGGCGCCGATCGTGAGCGGGATGGTGGAGAACACGACCTCGGGGGTGAATGCTGCTGCTGCTGCTGCGTGGAAGGTGAAGGTGAGTGCGTTTGAAAACAAAAGTAGAGGTGGAGGTGGAGGTGGAGAAAAGAGAGGGTGGAGCACAAGCGATGCGCTCCGAGCTTCCGCAAGATGCGCTCCAACCTGCCGCGCAGGAAGAACGAATGGGGAGATGGGGAGATGGGGAGATGGGGAGGGGATCAATATCAATGGAGGGGAATGATTGGGGAGGGGGGAGGGGGAGGAGGGGAGAAGCCCAGGGACCGGGATAGCAGCGCGAGTGGGATCCGGGCCGCAAAAGAGCAGAGGGAGGGAGGGAACGAAAGAAACGAGCGGAGAGGTGAAGTGCAAGAAGAAGAAAAGAAATCAAACACACCATACCCCGCCCCAACCCCCGCCATCCCCGCCCCCGCCCCCGCTGTAACAGTCCCATACAACCCCTCATACCGCGCGCGCTCCGCCTCCCTCTCCCTCTCCGCCTCCCTCTCCCTCTCCGCCTCCCTCTCCCTCTCCACCTCCTCACGCTCGCGGTCTTGTTCTCGGGCCTTGCCCTTCCCCTCGCGCGGAGGATGAGGAGAAGACGCAGGCGACCCACGCGGCGCCTCTGCACCCCTCGACCTTCCCCTCCTCTCGCTTCTCCCTTCACTCCCAGCATGCCTCCCCTCACTCCCCCCATGCCTCCCCTCGCTCCGCCCACTCCCCCCTCCCAGCTCGGAATCCGCGTACCGCTCCCTAGAAGGCGAGCCGCGGCTTCGCGAGAGGGACCCAGAGCGCGAGTGCGAGTGCGAGTGGGAAGGGGATCGGGAGGGCGAGGGCGCGCGGAGGCCGTCGGGCGGGGCGTGCGCGTGGCGGGGGCGCGAATGGGAGCGCGTGGGGGAGCGGCCGCGGTGTCTGTGCGAAGATAAATGTAAGTACAGAGCCAGAGCAAAAAAAAGAAAATAGTGTGGCGACAAAAAAAATGGGAGGAAGGAGAAACATGGGAGGAAGGGAAAACAAAACTTACCGCTCCTCCCTCTCCGCCTTCCGCCGGGCAATGCCCTCGCGCGCATGGTAGCCGTACCCCGTGTCCTCCTCCCCCGCGTCGAGCCCCGCGCCCCAGCGGCCCGGGATGGGAATGGCGATCGCGGCGGAGCGCGGGGGCGTCCCCCCTCTGCCTCGCCCTCCAGCATTCCCACTTCCACTACCACCGCTCCCATTCCCATTTCCATTGGTATACCCTCCACCGTTGACGTTGACCGTCATGCTCCCGTTAGCGTTCGCAGACGACCGACTCCGCCCCTCGCGATGCAGCCACGTCCGCCCGCGCTCCACAATGCGGCTGCTCATGTGCATGCGGCTCCTACTCCCCCGCGCGGGCGCCGCCGGGGGCGCGAACGTGTTGAGCCCGGGGAGGTCGATGGACTTGCGGTTCGGGCGCAGCGTCGGGGCGTCCGAGGACGAGGTGTGCGAGGGCGTGGAGGTGAGCGCGGGGCGGGCGGTGGAGGTCGTGGCGGTCGCGGGGGAGGTCGCGGGCGGCGCGGGGGTGGGGGGCGCCGGGGTCGAGGGGGCGGGTGGCGGCGCGGATGAGGGGGGCGGCGAGGCGGGTGTGGGTGGGGGAGGTGCGACGAGGACGGGGCGCGGGGAGGGCGAGGCGGGCGGGGAGGTGGGTCTGCGGGTTGTCTTTGGTCTGCTCGACTGCGAGGCACGGGGGGACATGGGCGAGGGCGGCGGCGGGGCACTCGCGGTGTTGCCCATCTCCGACTCTAGTTCTTCAAATCCTTCTTCCTAGAATCCTGCAAATCCTAGAATCGTCCTTGAAATACGCTGCAATCTGAGGCGTCGAGTCGAAGAAAAGCGAAGGAGGGACGGAAGAATAGTGTTTGCGCGTGTTAGCTGCAAGGCGTCATCCCTTCCCCTTTGCAGAGCTTCCATCAGACGAGTCTGCATCAAAAATCAATTCAGCACATCTCCGTATGGGGCTAACGTTATGAACCCGATCGCGATCGAGATCCTCTTGACTCCCCATCTATCTCCGCAAACTCTCCACCATATCACAGGCCATCTCGTCGTTCCTCTCCATCCACTGGAGAAGGAAGCGATTCCAACTTGCGAAAGCAGAGAACGATTCAAATGCCCCACGGACCACAAAAAACAAACCAACTCCAATCTAATCAAACCGTCGCTCTCGCACGCCCACTCCACACCCTTCAATTCTTCTTTCTACTTCGCCGAACGCCGAATCACCGCTGTCGTGCCTAAGTCTAACCCCACTCCCACGCGACGCGCCCTGATCAGCCTCGGTGTCTTCCGTCCAGCCATCTTCTTCCTCCTTCCTCGTCTCCACAGCTTCCACCGCAATGCATTGTGCGCTCTGCCCCCGCCTTCGATGTCCCCTGTCCGAGTCTTCTAGTGGAGGCACTGGCTACGGCACCGCGTCTTCTATGTTCTTGCCCGACAGCGCGTCTCTCTGGTCTTCGCTCTTCTTTCTCGCGCGCGATGCTGCGTATCCTGTCCTTCCACTCGAATCCGAATTTGAACGCACAGCAGCCGCCCCAATCTCCAATCACCTTGCCTTGCCTTCCTTGCCTTCCTCCCTCCCTCCTTTCCTTGCCTTCACTTATCCTTCCTCGCCCACACTTCTTGACTCACACTTATCTTATACTTCACTTGGAACAAGTGCAATGATCTTCTGCCGTCTCGTCTCACTCTCGGCCTTTCGCCTTCGCCTTCACCCAGCCACACGCCTTGATCTTCTCCCTTCTCCCTCGCTCGGGCTCCCTCCCCTCATCAAAATCACAGCAAATCACAGCAAATCTCAAATCACCCTATCACAGCGTGTCCTCCTCCCCCTCTCCTCTTCGTTCTTCTCGAGTGATTTTACCGCTATCCTCCTCCTTCCTTCCTCCCATCTTTTTTGTTTCGCTTACCCATGTTTTATTCTTACTCACATTGACAGTCTGGCCCCGCATGTAAAGAACCGCCGACGTCGGTGTTGGTTCTTGCCTTTACCGCCCTCCAGTTATTAATATTCTTACTTACGGCAGACTTTTGCTGTGAAAGAATGTGAAAGAAGGAGGGAACACGTACGCTACAGACGCAAGCGTCTATGCGTCTATGCGTCTATACATACGCAGCTCGTCTGCGGTTTTTTCTCCGTCGACGCGTATTCCCCGCGCTGTGCTTCGCTTCCATCCATCCTGTTCTCGTGCATCTTCGTCCTTCTTCGTCCTTCTCCTCCACCTCCGTCCCGGCCATCGAATCAAAGCTCCCACTCGCCTTTCAAGGTATGTTTCTGTCCCGTTCTCCTCCGGAGCTGCCATCCCCGCGTCCTATTCCAAGCCCGCATCCCCGTGCCCTCCCCGTTCCTCACGCTTCCGTCCATGATCCATCTCGCCCCCAACCCCGTCCAACTTCAAGGGATCGTTTTGCCTGGCGTTCGGTGGTTGACTGAGGACTCGGACTCTCTCTCACCCAAGTTCATTTCTTGATGCGACCTCGCGACCGCACTCACTTACTTACCCCGACGGCCAAGCGAACTGCAACTGCAACTGTCCCGCCCCCCTACGCCTACGCCTACCCCGGGCCACTTCATTCGATAATCCTCTCAGTGCTCACCCACCCCCACCCCCGGCCCGTCCAAGTTCTCAGCGTTTAGCTCACGTACACTGACACACCTATAAATGCAAAATTCCTAACGAAAAGTAAAGTATCTTCGACCAGTACGTACTACGCCTTCACCATCGTTGCAGTCTCAGGCTCTCACACAGCCCCCAGCCCCAACGCTTTTGCAGTGCTGCAAGTGCGTTCTCATTCTTGAATTCGTCAACTGGACGATCTTGCCTGTATTCTTATCTTACGGCACCAGTATCCCCGGCCCCGGCCCCAACTTTCTTAGACTGCGTTGCGCTTTAACCTCCCCGTCGGCGGCCTCGATGTTCCAACTTCCCAACCCCGGACCCCGGTCCGCCGAATTTAAACGAATCGTCCGTTGCCGCGTAGGTTCTGTGCGCAGTGCGCTCCGAGTCAGCTTGCCTGTACCAGCACCGCCGGCGATGGCAACGGATGCCCAATACCTCTGGCCAACGAAAGCCTCCCGCAATAGCATGTACAAATTCAACATGGGGATCTGAGTCGGGTCTGTTCAGCCTTAATACTCTCACGCTCACCCTCCGAGTCGACGCGTAGCAGATTTCGAACTCACCCCGGCGACTAATCGCCACTCCGACCTATCTCATCTTAATACTTATCACTGCCCGTCCTTGGCTCCGAGTCGTCCCATCTCATTTTTCGTTTTCTAACCCAGAGTTTAAATATTTTGCTCGTCGCTTCATACCTCCGCTCAAAGTCTTCTTCAAGTTCTTTTCCCTCCTTTTTCAACGTCGTTCTTCGTCCTTTGGCTTCCAGCGCCTCTTCCGCGTTCTTAACTTCTTATTTAATGTTATCAATTTCAAGTCGGAGGATGGAACCAGAGTTCCTGCCCCCTTGCCCGTCGGCCAATCCACGGCTACGCACAATAAAGAGCCCGACGAAGGACATTAAATCTCCGCTCTAAATGCGGTGTTCAAGTTTTCGCGGAGAATCAGAATCAGAGGATTGTTTCTCCCGTCTGCGATGAGGTCCGTCTATCTGCTCATTTCATTTCATTTCATCACGAGGCGCCAGCCCGGGAACCCGTGCGCGGTTTTCAAGCGATGCAGGAAGTCCCAGCAGCAAAACGAAATTGGCGCGCGAACAAATCTTATCTCGCCTACTTACCGTGACTAGCAGGGTCGATATCATCTCGACGATCCGAATGCATATCAAGATCTTCCATACCGCCCGTCATTGACTTGGTGTCGTCCCCGACGTGCAAATCCTCCGCCTTACCCCAGAAGTGCAAGGATCGTCGGACTTCGCGCGCCACAAATGCGGATCTGCGACATGCGACATACAAAGCGCCGTACATAGAGTGAGTGAAGCAATTGAGCGCTCACGGACCGACGGTCACCAGTGTTGCAAAGAGATGGGATAACAAAGTCGGGTGCGGAATCTGGACATCTCAAGGGTATCTGACCGCGGTCTGAGACGTCGAAGAAAAGAACGATTCAGATAAGTGGCGTAACAAGAAAAAACATCGAGTCGTTCTAAGGTTGTTTGTTCAACGCACAACTCCACCAGCAAGCTACGACACCACAAACACTCTAAATTCAAAGTGACGCAGAGTCGCATATACATAAACATGGAGTTCAGTTGAATGGGTGGTGATTCAAAATTCAACCAAGGTCACGTGCTCTTGGTTGAATTTTGAGCTTGGTTGAATTACGTGTCCTTAGTTGCATTTAGTAAAGGTGAGGGAGATAATTATAAGACAAGGAAATGTTGAGCGCAGATAATAAGTAGGTATAATGAGAACCACAGCGTGGGGAGATTAGTATCTCAGTCAAAGACAGAGATAATGCATTAATTCCAAAGTCCCAAGCCGAACGATGCAGGATGAAATAAAAGGGGTGAGAGTGAGGTATATTGATGACACCAGGCAGGACACACGAGAAGGGAGTGCTAGGGTAACAAGGTGTTTCGACCGCTACTATCGTTCCGTTTCGCTGTCAGAATCCACGGGCTCAAGTATCGGCTCCCCTTCATCAGAATCGAGGGTGAAGGTTCGCCGGATAATCGCCTTCGAATACTCGTCTTTCCCGTCAATTGAAACCGTCAGCAGGTCAGGATAAAATGGTAGCGCATTCGGATATAACCGTGTTTCGTCAGTAAGTGGCTCGAAATCGGAGGGCTTTTGGGCCATATGCCAACCGCTAGCAGTGAGCGGGGCAGTAAGGCGCTCAAAAGGAACACGGGTGGTGGTGGTCATGGTTAGAGGGAGCAGGAACGCGAACAATGGACACAACAAGATGCAGCAACGCGATCACGTGGTCCAAATTCCGGGCTCAGTCACGGTGATTAGATTGCTAGTGAATACGTGAGATTCTTGGTGTTCAGTGCTGTGCAGAGCGATTTCAGCCTGGACGTGTGAACTTACTAAGTTATCTAAATTGCCGAGTGATGGGCCGATATTCAACAAGGCCCGGGGTCAGTTCGGAACAGTAACAGTAACTCGGTTGTTCTTGTCCTTCGTGACTCGCTCCTTTGCTGCCGATAGTGTCATTTCCAAGTTCGTCTCCCACCGCACTTGGACTCGCGCTCGTGGACTGCTTACCTGATATCTAGCAAGTCTTGGCTTCCATTTCTATGTAATACTATAAGCCATCACTGTCGCCCGCAGTCTCCCTGTCTACCAATCTCACGAGTCGGTACCACCGCTACGGCGGTTTGCTGACGATTTTTGTCCACACGACCGTAATAATATAATGCATTGACATTTGCAACGACAGCATGTGAATTATCGGGATGGGGGAAATCAGCGACTCAGCAATTACCCCCAAGTATATTGAAAAATGAGCAGTGGGATTTAGTGCCGCGCGAGGCCGACGCCACCACGCGTCGAGTCGGTGTTCCCAGGCACCCGGGTGGCTTTCTCAGGCTCTCTCGCATCCTCGCCCGTCGGCCAAGTTGATAACGAATTAGTATTTATCGAGCAGAAACCTCTCAAGGGCCAGGCGAGTGACGATAACAGGAATAATTGCTCCATGGGACGGGGCCGTGCCGTAGTATGCGTGCATACTTGCCCGAAGATGGGAGCTGACAGCGACCCCCCTTTGATTTAAAAAAAAACTTCTTTAGCATCCTCTTGAGCTGCACAAACCGGAGTCCAGTACATCTACACATTTTTTGATAGCTTCCGGTCCCGCGGCGATTAAATCGGCTTGGATATATATGTCTTTCTTTCGGTACATACGGTATAAAGTTCAACCAATGACGTGGCTTGCGTTGCATATATTCTCGACTCTCTGTATCTTGAAAGGTGTATGCCAAGATTAAAAAATGAACTTCAAGTTTTCACGTCGGCATGGGACGTCGGGAACCAGACCTATAGGTGCCCTTGGCGGTTGAGTTCCAATGTATTTTCGCCAACGCCACCGTACATATGTTCTGTCCAGAAAAACATAGAAGTGAACCAATGGAGGGCCACTGAGTGACTTGGGGAGTGCGTTGCGTTGACGCCGCCGCGCCTCTGGAGCGCGGTATCCTTCATCCGTTGCCGTGCACTATCGCCCGTCGGCCAACCCACACAGGATGCGCATTATCATTGGCGACATGTTACATGGCGCGATAAAAAAAGGTATGATTATCATCCTGAACGTAACATGACATTGCCTACCCCGAGCCATTGCGATGGCACCGTGCAGCGAGGGATGACAGCTGAAAGGGAATTCCAAACTTCCTCCTCGGCTGCTTGTCTCCCGTGACGAGAGTACATCGCTATATCCAGAGATCTCATACTATCACCAATTATTTTGGGGCCATTACTCTGTCTAGTATATGGTCAAAGCGGTGAATCGCATCAACTCGAAGAGTCGCGGAGTTCAACTAATCACGTGTTTTTGGTTGCATTTTCTTTTCGCGAGTTTAAGACGAGCTGCGTGCAGCGTTGACTAGGTTATTCACACTGGTACACTGGTACACTGGGGTAACACGTTTCCGTGCCGTCAAGTTTTCTTGATCAACAATGCCAGCCCTAAGTCGCCCAAAACGAAGGCTGGCCGCCATCACTTTTTATTTCGTATTTCGTCCTTATGGCTTGAAAGGTATCGATTTGTAAAAGGTTCAAATTGAATAGGACCCGTGAAGCCCCGGGCAAGTCACCTCTGGCTGCAGACCAGAGGTGTGTTGACAAGACATATGTATTCATGTTCAAAATAGGGAACAAGTGGTGTTGTGTTCACAATAGTTCCAATAGCAACAACCATCCGCGTGCGTCCTTATCATCGTGTACCATTCCACAGAAATAAATTCAAGGACTCTGCCCGACGGGCAACACGTAGCGTCTCGACGCGGAACCAAATTCTACTGGCATTCAGTTGTTAATTAATTTTCGACTTCTCCCAGCTTTCTTACGGCAGGTGCTCGCATGTTGCAGATCAGTGTCTTCTTCTATGTATTCGCAGATCTTTATGACGGCACGGAGATATTACCACCGGTGGCGGCGGCGTTGAAGGACGTAGACGCATGTGGCGGCGACGGAAGGCATGCAAATCCACTGGCAGTGCTATATATAACGGTTCGTCCACGTGAGACAGCGAGAGTACAGTGTGTCGCAGAGGATGGATTGAGTAAGTACTCAAGTAGCAGTCATTCACAGTGAGATCGGTTACAAGGAGATGGGGATTCTGAAATAAGGGTGCGGAACACCCTAGGGGCCAAATATGTCTGAATCCTCTTTCTGGAGAACCCGGCACGGGCCTAGGACCGTAGATAGCATTGGCCCGAGGATATGGCCGTGGAGGGCCGCCAGCCTCCTGGTACGGAACCGTCTCATGGGACAGCAAATTGGCGGCGAAGTTGAGAACTTGAGGAAGCACCATCGCAGACTTCAGGTGCGCGCGCCGCAGCTTGAGCAGAAAAGGGAATTTCCCTTATCAGGGCCGACGTGGACACTCGTTCTAGTTCCTGAACGCGACGCCACGCGCGAAGGAAGGTCTTCTCGGCGGCAAGTCGCGGGAAGCCCATACTGTAACCGTATTGCGGGGCGCGAATAAAAATATAACAGAACAACTTAGTCCAGACTCCGGAAATCCATTTGCGCGGTTGCTCACACTGGATGTCGGGATTTCCAGACTGCGAGATCGGTGAAAATGCCGGATTGTGTTTCCCACCCAAATTGGGAGATTCTAATGCGTGCAGCTGCGATTCGATTGGAGCATCTCCTGCAGCCGGGTCGGGGAGAGAATGCGTAGTGATTAGCCAGTGATTCCGACAACGGGAATTGACCTAGTCAAGGAGAAGAATGGATCCAGGACGCCATAATGATACTGCGATAAAGGAAGTGCACGGCGCGATTTGGCTGACGGAAGCACTGCAGTGCGAGAATAAAATTCGGGTGAGTGGATCAACTGTCGAGTAACCGGTTGGCACTGATCGTTTCCGGTCAGGAATTCTGTTTTGGAGGAATCTGGGCCAGCGACGGCGCGCAGGAAGCGAAGTTAAGCAAAGGGGATGCAACTTGTGATCCAAAAAAAAACGCAAAAGAAAGTGCTCAGAACGAGCTGAGAGTTGAAAAATAGGCTAACGCGGCGTTGCTTAACACCCGACACTGATGCCTCTAGTAAAAGGCGAGAGGCATGTCTGGTTGTAGGTGTTAATGCCGCTGCAATGCACTGTAAATAACCGGATGTCGTTATCGGAGTTATGTACCTGGTTCGGGTAACCGGTGATGTTACGCGAGTTCAAGTTACCGAAGCTGAATTGGCATGCACTGGTACACAAGATTGTGCCACTCAGAATGTGTGTTTGCCCTGTGTTGGGTAAGAAGGAAGACCGGAGGCGGACGGAGACAGAAGCAGTTTCCGAATTCGAATTTCATTGTGCAAGGAAGGATGGTGAAAAGCGGTTGGTAAGAAGCGAATAAACTGCAAATGAAAGCATATCACACCAGCATAAAAACCCGGTGACTGTCCTCCAAGTCGAATCAAATGAGGCGCAAAATCGGCGTTCAGATCATCGAAATTGAACCGATCACGTGTGCTTGGTTGCATTTTTGCTTTTGCGATTGCTGTAAGATGACGTTCGAGCATTCTAACATTACACGCACGCACTCCGGCTCGTGATGGACGCCATTGCATTGGCTACACATCAACTCTCCAATAGGAGCAAAAATAGCAATTACTGCCAGTGGTTTGGAAGCCTTGGCTGCGTTGATCCGAGTCGTTCCATTGTGTTTGCACACTCCTGCAAACCGCTAGTCAGCGAGTAACCCGTGCGGGAATTTCGGACTCAGACTGAACATACAAGGACCACAGACAGACATCAAAGAAGCATCGTTTGAGGGTTTTTGCGAGATTGTGTACTTCCACTAAAACTCGCAGGACGGAATTGGACCCCGCAGATAGATCCCGCGTTGTCAATTAGCTAGGCACCTGACTTGCCTGATGGGTGCATGGAATGATAAGGACACGGTTTGGGTCCAAAAACGCCGTCAGCCCGCCAAGTTCAGGGCCTTGCAAGACGTTGATTTGGGAGATCAACGTCCAAGCCCTTTGCCCAAGTGTGTTGAGGCACGAGGATGAGAGCAGGATCCGAAATATCCACTTACTTTCCAAGTATATCAGGATGGCCATCAGGCTGTAAAACAGCGGTTCTTCGGGGATGACTGCAGATATTGAGGCGAATTAAGGTTAACCGGTGAACTTCAACGAGATGACCTCAAGTATTTCTGTACGCAAAAAAGAGAGAACCGAAGCAAGAAAGCGGAGAAAATTTGGGGAAATAAATATTGGCGCTAGTTGCGTACTAGCGATCGATGCGCCAACGAGATCGTGGTAAAAACTCAAAATAGTTACCTCCATTGTCCGCCCTGATCTCTGTTGTGCAGTCTAGACTGTTCAGGCGACGAACTAGTACCCGTTCTTTGATATGCTCCGGCCAGGTCTAGCTGTCGAACAGGGCGACGAAGTCAATGATCTGCCCAGTGTAAGGAGCGAATCAGAATAATAAGGGAAATTCAAGTTTGTGGCCTATCTAAGTGCAACGGTCAACAATACAGATGATATGTGCAACTTGGTCACGAACATCTTGTCCTACCATCCTGACATCGCCGCACGCATGACGGTTGCGCGTCGGGGAACACTGGACGTTTGAAGTTTCACAAAGGCAACTCGGCGATTCCCGAAGGAGGTCGAATTAAGGAACTGCCCAATGCCTATCTTTTTAACGAAGGGCTCTTGACTTGCGTGAGTTGGACCCATGATGCGCAGTTGCCAGTTTGCCAAATTCAAACTTGACTGATACTTCCAAAACTCCGATTGAGTCTGAGGCCGTCCGGAAAGTGCCGCGTTTTAGTTCCACGGTTTACCTCTATCTATCTTTCTGCGGCTCATGCTAAGGTTGATTTAGGCAACATCACCCAAGCGAAACCTTCCCACCGTTTTGCAATTTGGCAGCTCTTCGTATCGAATGACACAACGCCTCGCCACTCATTCGTTTTCCGGTACTCACGCTGGCCGAGCTCCGGCATGCTTTCGAGACCACAGTTACGCGTGCTGTGGGAGTCCGCGTTATTGCACGCACTTGATACACCAGGGCTGTGATACTTTCACAGCGGTGTCGCGTAGCAAGCTGCGATGCGGGTCAATAGCCCCGCCTGGAGACGCCTCCGCGGAGGTCAAGTCCCTAAGAGAGGTCTTTCTGGCACAACTATTTTCAGATATACCGACCTTGCGCCGTCGCATGGATGAACTCGACTTGATTGAGTTCTTCAAAGCCATGCTCTACGAACGGAAAACGATCGCTCTCGTGGCAAAGTTTGCACATGAAGTCCTTGAAGTTTTTTACGCGACTCCCGTGTTTCGGTTGGCTGGCTGAGTGGAGGTATTGTGGTTGAGTTTTCGTCATATTTTGCTTCTGTATATCAACTGAGTTCTACAGCGCGACAGGAGACTGGGTGCGTCAGCTCGGCTCGGGGGGTATACAGAAGTCAGGGACGATGGTGTACATAATGCCTGTAGTACACCGGGATACTTCCTGAAACCGGCGTTCCTGAGCGGGACCGTGCCGTGTAATGCTACCTACCTACCTACCTACCTACCCCGGGTTGTCACTGCAAGCAAGCCGAGGCAATCTGAATTTTACCTCCGCTGGGACACATGATGGATGTCCAGATTGAGTTTGACGTTGTTGATTGAAGAGAAGTTATTGAGAAGTTATGGGATTGAAGTATTTCCTGGACAGATGTTTCTCCGTAGCGTTGTCAACGAATTGATAGGGCATTTGCCGTGCATCACCCTGCCACGCGTCGTGCCTTGAAGATGAGAAAGATGCGTCCAAGCCGGCGGGCTGGGGCCAGGTAGAATCCACGAGTCTTGTCAAGGGAAAATAAGGCGAGCAAATCTGTAAAATCAGTGTACACGGGCGACGGCTTCCATTCCCGACAGCTTTGTGTCATTTCCCAGAGACAGCCCAGGGTTGTATGCTTTTAGTGAGCTGAATGCCGAGGGGCACGGAGTGTAAGCGTCTTATACACATTAGCTAGTTTGTTCAGCCTAACAAAAGGTGAAAAATCGAACTCCATAGATGTAGACATTAATTGAGAGAGTGACGCACACAAGACCAGGGCATCTGCGCAGCACCTCAAAAGCCTCGTTTTGGTGAGGAAGGAGGTCCGAAAACGCTGGCAAAAGAAGTCTGCCCATATACGAAGCGAAACTCGAAGGAGGCTGGGAATCTGCAAGAGAGCCACCTTGCCTCGAATACCTGCTCGGCCGGCCCCGATCCTGCTCGTCCAGGTGGATAGAGTCTCGATGAATTTATCCTTGTCAAACTATGTGCGGCCGTCGAGTGAGTCGACTAGTTCCAAGCGAGCGTACGCCATGAGAAATATGCGATAACTGGTCGACGATATGATAACCAGAGTTGAATTCATCTGGAGGAGGGAATATGCAACATTTTGCTTCGATGGCAGCGCGCGGTCCTCTCGATTTTGGCCAGCTGGACGAACTTGGAATTCCACAAGGAGCGACTAGTTGTCCATCCCTGGTACATAGTTGGTCCCCAGTTTGTCGGCAGACGATTGGCGGACGAGGACCTATGAAGAACTCTCGCGAAAAGACATGGTGGCAGGTCAGGAGGACAAGCGCGTGTGGCGATGTTTGGCGCTTGCCATTTCTGGATGTTGCCGCTCACGCGCCCCCTTGGCGCGCACAAGCGACTGCAAGCGATCCCCAGACGCTCCACACAGACTGCGGAGTGCCGACCCGGTGACCAGTGAAGTCTGGTCATTGGCGACGTCTTCTCGGAGCATCCCAGTCAGTTCGAGCCGGGGAGGATATACGGGGGTGTCATGAACACAATACTTGCTCGACCTGAACTGGGGACCCGCGCTATTCTACTGGCATGGACTCGATGCGCCTGTGACCTGTCGAACAACTTGAAGCCTGAACGTTATTTTAGTCCCGGTTGTCGTCGAGATCATGGGAAGAACCGACGTGTTTTGGAAGCTCTTCCAAAACGTTCGCAGGGGAACAGGCTGGGACACGTTCTTTGCTCCCTCAAATAGCTGCGCGACCCCTTGTTCTTGCCCACCACCAGCGTCATGAGCCAGAAGCCGCCTCCCCCCGCCGACCCCGCTGTCGCTTCACGCACTCTCGTCCTTTGCTTCGACGGGACGTCAGAGCAGTATAGCGGACATGCGAGTCACTCCACCGTGTCACTGCGTTTCTGGCTGATTTTGTGCGCGACAGGACACGAACCCCGTCAAATTGTTTGCTTTGTTGAAGAAGGATGACTTCCGGGAACAGGTTTGCTACTACCAGGTACGTGACGCGCAGAAAGAGAGAATGGTTAGGGGGCTCAATTCGCATAGTCTGGTGTTGGCACCTACCTGAAACCGAGCATGGTGTCGCCATTATTTCAGTGGGGGGCAAAGGTTTTGGACGAGGCTTTCGCCATGTACGCCGCGTTTGCATTTTGACATCACAAACTCACTGCTGGCCAGTTATTTAAACGACCACGTCATGGATGGATACAGGTCATCCCAGGGCCAGTTATCTTTGTTTTCAAATTGAATGCAGCTCCCAGATTCCTCATGGAGAACTATCACAGCGGAGACAAGATATGTCTTTTTGGTTGGTCGTTTTTCTCCACCAAGTTGAAGGCTTGAAGCAAGTATTGATTAGGTTCTAGGATTCTCCCGTGGATCATACACAGCAAGAGCTTTGGCCGGAATGCTACACAAGGTGCCTGCACTATCACCATACTACCTGTGCAATTTAACATCTCCCAGGTCGGCCTGCTGCCGCGAGACAATCAAGAACAGATCCCGTTTGCATTCAAGATGTACCAGCAAACCAGCGCAAGCGGCATCCAGCTGGCTGCGGGCTACAAGCGGACATTTTGCCAGACGGTGCAGATTGAGTTTTTGGGGATCTGGTGCGTATCAATGATCTCCCCCAACCTCAAAGTTTACTAACCCAAAGAAAGGGAAACCGTATCGAGCGTTGGGGTGTTCATGGGCCGTACATTGCCCTATACCAGCGTCAATTCTTCTGTCAAGGTATTTTCTCTCATAGCGCTGCTTACAGACATTTATGTTTTCTTCAATCAAGGTCTTTCGACATGCTGTCGCGCTTGACGAGGTGACTTGCGGACTGCTGGAACGCCTCTATTTTTATGTACCTATCTCACACCGATTTAGCACCGCGTGCGGTTCGAGCCGTATCTCTTGGAACCCAAGCCGGACGGCGCAACGCCGGGCGACAAGGACTTCCCGACTGATACCCTGGAAGTGTGGTTCAGCGGGTGTCACGGAGGTATCTTTCGTCCCTTGTTCCACGGTCAATTCAACATTCACACCCATGTATAGACGTCGGCGGCGGGGACGTGACAGATGGCGTTGCGCGCAGCTTGAGCGATATCACCCTGCGCTGGATGGTGCGCCAGATAATGGCCTCTGACTGCGGGATCCGGTTCGAGAGCGGCGCGTTAAAGCGCGCGGCGATCCCGGCCCTCGTAGATGCGTCTTCGGTAGAGGTGTCAGCAAACGAGCGCAGCGTCGACGACGCGGACTCGTCCGAGCCGCTTCACGACGACCTGGCGGGTGTCTCCGCATGGGAGGCCCTCGAGATTCTTCCGCTGACGTGGTCGGTGCAAGATACCCAAGGAGCGTGGCACCGTAAATTCGGGTCCGTCAATTCCTTCTTCCTCCTTGTGTCTTGCTTCGAATTCACCTTATGTTTGGTGTCGGCAGCTTTCATCTGGGTCGGGGCCGCACGATCGTCGACCAAAAGCCCAATTTCCATTATACTGTAAAGGAACGGATGGCGAACACTGCGCTCAAGTATAAACCCAAGGCAAAGTGGGTTGCGGGAAACGAGGTGTATGTCGAGTAGAGAATCATCCACTCATTGTCAGCAGACCCTGCAATCTACTACGATGCATGTCTACATTATAAACCTAGCTGATCAATGTTCAAGTAGAACTTTTATCACGATATAAATGCCAACTTGAAGTAGAGTCCAAACCTCCTTCAGTACAACCGACTTTGAGGATGTGTTGCGTTTAACATTCGGTGTGTACAGGATGCATTCCCTTGACTTTACCAGCTGCGACCCGTCATCGCTGCCAGGAAGGATTGCTGATCCATCCGTCATCGTACCGAATTTCGAAATCCGGGGTGCTCTCAAGACGGGTAAAGAAGATAGAGATCGTAGTTCAGCGCTAGCTGTGTTGGCTTTGGTAAAAGTTTCCCAGATTGCGTCCGAATGGTCGAGTTGTAAATCAATCCAGGTCGGTGGTTGAACGGTCCGTGGTTCGATGACATCGGACTCGGAGTCAAATATGTCAACTTACGCGATCAGTGCCTCCGATTCTTCAAACCCTGGCAAGGTTTGAAACCGCCGCTCAACAAAGGTACAAATTCCAGTAGCCAATTTTGAACTCAAGTAGATAAATGATGCATATGCACGTCCTTGGGATAGGTACTCGCTCCTGGTGCTTCACCACAACAAATTCGTCCCAAGACTTACATAAACGAACACCATCCCCGCTCCCCACCTGATTATCGCCCGCATCGGATTGCTCGGCTTCACGACGGGATCGTGAACCATACCGATCGATTCCCATTCCGCGAACAGAGCCGGCGAGGCAGGGGTATATCCGCCGTAGTGCTGAGACTGGTAGCGCGCTGCTGCGGAGCCTAGAAAGACGGCACCCGGTAAGTGTGTGAGATTAAGTAAAGTTTTTCTTAACGGACCTCGAACAACTCCGTGCGGTCCAAATCCGATTATTCTGAGGAGGAGGAGAAATATGGATCGCAGGATAGACAGCGGCAGGAGTACGATTTCCGGAATAAAGAAGACGGTGGCGGATATGCCGAGCGCGGTGTGCGGGTGCGTATTGACTGGAGGATGTTTCAGAAATAAATACGATGGTGATGGGGGGACGACTTACGGAGCTGCAACGCGTCTACAATGCCGGCCGCCACCGTGGGATAAGCCACATCGCCCATCCATTTCACGGTCGCCGTGAATGCATGGGATACCCAGCGCTTGATTATGGTGAACAAGTCTCCTGCTGCTAGGCCGTGAGTACTGAGAAACCGATGCGACGAGGTCGACAACTTACAAGGCTCCGACTCGTCTGCGATCCAGGTCGCTGCATTGCCCACTAAGGACATGGTGGTCAAGGAGCAGACAGTGGGAGAGCTTAAGCGCCTGCCTGCCTTTTGTACACGCTGGACTCGGACATTGGGTGGAGGTACGTAAAGTTGGCCGCGATTGAATCAGAATGGCTGTATTATCAGCTTCCTGCGCGCTAAGTAAAAAATCCAACGATACGAGAAATTAATTAAGCGCGTGTCTACTCGAGACAGATTTTGGGGTGTGATGAAGGAAAGGTAGATCAAGAAGTACTTACAGTTTTGGAACTGAAGCTGCTTTTAATTCGGTTTCTTGACGACTAGCTTCATTTATGTTTGAATGATTCCGAAGGACCGACAACCCCAGAAGATGGAAAGGGTTCAAAACAATTCCGAAATAAATCCTCGCGTTTCTATTGTTGATGGAATATGTTTATGGGCGGTGCTGGGAAAGATGACGTCCGGTTTAATTTCCCAAACTAGACGTTACGAAAGAACTGTTCTCAGGTAACGCGGTCTCCAGGTTTCGTTGGAGTACATGTTCAGACCCTGAGTAAACCCTGGGAGCAGACATATCGCTACTCATCGCGAAGAAGATGCAACAAGTCCCAGGATGGATGATTTTGCTCCGGTATTGCAGAAGCGAAGGAGGGAAATGGGAAAATGAAAGAAGGAAAATGCGAGATATTGAAGCTGTGACCGGTTGACCAGGTGAGGCGGAGCAAAGACATTTGAGACATTGGATGTTTACAGGAAAGAATCTGGCACTCTATCGGTGTTGCGAAAATGCCCCAAGTCGTCCATGTGTGCATGGAGAGTGGCAGAAGCGAGGCAGAGAAGACAGAAAACGAACGAAGTAACTTGCGGGATACTGCTGATGGAGCGCAACAGGATAGATGCACTGTGAGGTGGGATTGAGTCAAGCATTGAGCCTGAGCAACACTGAGTTTTTAACACTATTCCCAGAATATGCATAGGGTAGCCTGGCAAGGGTTTTTGAGTCTTGACAGAGTCAGAATAGAGGATGGCTGAATTTCGCCGGCACTTCAGGATTATTTAGAGACTGAGCGCTGAGCAAGGAGTCTGATTTTGAACTCAAGAACGGATGGCTCGGACCTCCGCTGGAAATCTGTGACTCGCTGAATAAACCAAGCCCAATCGCCTTGTATCCTCAGGATCGAAGTCCTCAAGGAAACTCTGTGTGGACTGGTCGTCGTTGCGGATGGCACCAGTGGGGAGAGCCAGTTTATTTTTGGGCCAGCTGCTTTGTTTGAGAGCAAGGCGGATTCATAGCATACGACCAGGATAGACCACAGAATGGAAGCTCAGGAGCAATAATCCAGCCTCATTTCCAGCTGAGAACGCAGGGTTCACGGAGGGACAAACCAAGGATTACGAAGCACGTGCCGGCGCGTTCCCCAAGTGCACTCTCTTCCACCCACCGCCGACCCCGTCCCCAGTCGCCGACCCCGTCCCTTTCCCTCGTTTACTGAACCCTCCAACAGCCTACCATGGCGACTCCCATCCGCAAAAAGCGCAATTTCAAGGTCCTGCAGATCGCTACACCGCAGGAGCTGCCAAAGACCCCGCCGCCCGAGCCCCAGCCAACCGCCACGCGCCCAGCGCCGGTGGCCGCAGGCGCACCGGGGGGCAAGCGACGGCCGCCCCCCATGACGCTCAAGGCGCCGAAACTGCCGCCCAGCACGACCTCCGCGACGCCCGTCGAGGACAACACCCTCCTCACCGTCGCCAACGGCTCCGGCTCCGCGCCGAACACCGCGTCGCCGCTGGTGAACAAGCGCAACACGTACCACACCGCGCTGTCGAACACGCTCGCGAACCTCGACATGAACACGGAGATCAAGTTCGATCTGCGGAACGAGGACCTAAGGGACATCCGCGAGCTGGGGCAGGGGAACGGCGGGAGCGTCAAGCTCGTCGAGCATGTGCCCACGGGCAAGATGATGGCGAAGAAAGTGGGTCCCGTCCTCCTTTCTAAAAGACGAGTCGAAACCTAATGGCGCACAGATCGTGCTCATCGACGCCAAACCCGCCGTGCGCAAGCAGATCCTGCGCGAGCTGCAGATCATGCACGACTGCAACTCCAAATACATCATCTCCTTCTGGGGCGCCTTCCTCGCGGACCCCAACATCTGCATCTGCATGGAGGCCATGGACAAGGGCTCGTTCGACGGCATCTACAAGAAGATTGGCCCCATCGACATTGACGTCGTCGGCAAGGTCGCCATCGCCGTCCTCGAGGGCCTCACGTATCTGTACGACGTCCACCGCATTATTCATCGGGGTGCGTGTTTTGTGTACGGTTACGACGCACGAGTAACTAGGCATAGACATAAAACCCTCCAACATCCTCTGCAACTCGCAGGGGGAGATCAAGATCTGCGACTTTGGCGTCTCGGGCGAGCTCATCAACTCCATAGCCGACACCTTCGTCGGCACCTCCACGTACATGAGCGTGCGTCCCTCCCCTCCCCTTCCCTTCCCTCTTCCCCCTTCCCCTCGTCACTTCAACGCTAATGACTGGACACCCAGCCCGAGCGCATACAAGGCGCGCAATACACCGTCAAGTCCGACGTGTGGTCCCTCGGCATCTCGCTCATCGAGCTCGCGCTGGGCCGCTTCCCCTTCTCCGAGTCGCTCTCCGACGACTCGGACCTCTCCGACTTTGAGGGCACGCTCTCCCCCGCGCGCCCCGGCTCCATGAACTCGCTCGCGTCGCTCGGCCTCCCTCCTCCGGGCCGCAGCAAACACGCGAGTGCGAGCGCAGCGGCGACGAAGGCGAAGAAGGACAAGAGGAAGAGCAAGGGCGTGAGTCTGCAGGGCGGGGGGATGACGATGAGCATCCTCGAGCTGCTGCAGCACATCGTGAACGAGCCGGCGCCACGGCTGACGCCGGAGGGGAGGTTCCCGGAGGCGGAGAGCTTTATCGATAATTGTCTGCTGAAGGACCCGGACCAGAGAAGGACGCCGAAAGATTTGTTGGTGAGCGTCGTTCTCCTCCCCTTCTTTTTTTTCGTTCCGTTTCTCCCCACCTTTTGGTTCTTCCCGTTCTCGCCTTTCGTCTCGTCTTTTTTGCTCTGCCCACCCCCTCCCCTCATCCCTCCCTGCCATCCCTGCCCCTTCCTCCCTTGCGTGACGTTTGACTGACGCTCGCCTCTCATTCACAGAAAGACGTCTGGATACTGTACTCACGCGCATCTACCATCGACCTCGAGGCGTGGGCCAACACCTTCTGAGCGCGCTGCCTCCCTCACCTTCTGAGCGCGTCTCGTCTGTTGTTGTATTCTACCGCGCTAGCTCAATTCGTCTTTTCGATGCTTAGTGTTGCGTTCATTGCTCGCATCACTCGCTCAATTCGTCTTCGTCTTCGATGCGTTTTGCGTTTTTTGTTGCTGTTTGTACCACCCAACTACTTAAGCCAGCCCGGGCTGTTGTATTCATACCAAATTCATACCACATATCACACCACTTCCTTCGAATTCTTCTGCAGTACTGTGTACCTGTAAAATCTTTTTTTCGTTTCGAATTGGACGAGATGTGATTCTCGATTTAGGATAGATACTAAGATAGACGAGGATGAGTGGGTCGCGATGTATTTTGCGATTGCTACGAAGGAGATACGAAGGAGAAAGATGGCGATTAAGGCAAGTGCTTGACACTCAGAGAGCCCAAATCGCGAAAAAAAACACAAAATGATGGGTCCAAGTCCAAAACGGTGTTTACAAGGTGCGGTGTTTACAAAATGATTGTACAATAATTCTATACTTACAGATGATTACTGGGTATAGGTAGGCTAACGGGGTGTACTGGCACAGCAGAGGTTATAAATCGAAATGGTGGTGGAGATTCTCCGAAATCTCCGCGCGCTTCTTCGCAATCGCATCCAAAGCCCCCTTCCTACACCCCGCACTCATGCACTTCGTCAGCACCCCGTCTGCCCCCAAATTCCCCTCCATGAAAAGCAGCCGCCGCAGGACGTCCACCGGCGCGAACAGGCTCGAGCGCCCGATCTCAAACGCCCAGCGCGCCTTCCACGCCACAAGACACCGCTCATGCGAGTCGCACCTCCCGTCCGCCTCGAACGCGGGCGGCGCCTCTTGCAGCTGCCTCCAGCAGGCCAGCAGCGAGTGGTAGCCGCAGAAGACGTGCAGGTTCTGCGTGGGGGTGAGCGGCGAGCCGGCGCCGATCGACTCCGCGCGGGAGATGCGGGGCTCGACGCTGACGAGGTGCACGTAGTACGCGTGGCAGAGCAGCTGCCGGAGGTCGTAGGCGTCGGCGATGACGAGCGCGGGCGCGGGGTCCAGGTCGTGCCAGTGTATTCGGGTGAGCCATTTCGATTGGACGGATCGGCTGAGGTCCGCGTCGCGATAGAGGAGCGCGAGCCGGATGAGGCGCACGAAGGTTTCGGACGGGGCGTCACGGAGCAGGCTATCGGGGGCGTTGACGAGGGAAGCTACTCCCTCCATGGACCACAGTTTCAGGGAATTGAACTCGTATTTGTAGGATACTTCGGCGATGCTGCAGAGGCGGGCGATGTCCAGGGTCCTTGCGCTCGGTAATTGCCTAGCGTTGATGCGTTGAGTGGAAGCTTTGCCTCAAGAGTCCAGATACACGCACTGAGCGTAGACTGCCCCAAGAAAGGCGCGGAACTGCGCAGAACTGTGTCCCGATAGCACGATCGGCGATTCGCGGCTTTTCAGGATGGTCTTGAACCTTGAGGAACCTGCTTGTAGAATACGCGGGCTGACCTGCCATGCTTAGTGAGCGATGAGGCATATCATGGTATTATCACTCACTCTGAAGTGGGTATTCTGCACCCTGATGAGTCGAGAATCATCGTCCCCAGACTCGTTATAATTGATGATTCGGCGGATTGGAATTGAGCATTCAGAAGATGTCATGGAATACGGGGCAGGGCGCTGGAGTCTTGCAGCAACCATAGCTGTGGGGTATACGGAGGTCTCGAGGTCCGGAGATTTAATAGCGACCAGCCACAACTTGAGACAAAAAGAAAAGCCATGACGCCGGCTAGGAGTTGCGTTTCGTCTCGTGAGCCCCAAGCAGTGACGATCAGATTGGTGCCAGAGAGAACAAGAGGTAGGGATTCTCGGCCTCCAGATAATTGTTCAGTTAAACAAGAGGGAGACGGAGGGTACACAAAGTAAGGAAACAAAAGGATTGTGTGATTGGGTCACTCGATCGGTCGCTTGACCTTCCCACACTGTCAATGGTCCGGATTTCGGACCGATACTCCAGTGAACCTTGTAATGACAGGTGCATCGTTTTGTACACTTTATGCAGCATTGGGAATACACGCTGTGAATTTGACAGACAAATTCGGAAAAAGGTAGAAATTACAGAACAGAAACAAGGACACGATAGCAAGAGGAGAGAAACGAAAAAGCATAGTCAACACTATCCCCTGACATCTCGAGCTAGACTCGCGACCAGTCTGCCACGGCATATCTTAGTGCAAGCACTTTGCCATACAGTGCTTACACTGAAGATTTGCCGTAGATTGCAGACCAGTTACGAGTCTAATCTCGAGCCTCACAGCAAAATCGAACGACAGTGTTCAAACTTGAGGTTCAACACTGGTCATGATCAGGTTGGTCCACGGTTATTCAAAAGGTTCATAGCTTCACCTGGATCCATACATGAGACGTCGAGGCATATCGGGTTGATCCAAGGGTGCCGCATGGCATACCAAACAGAGTACTCGGCGTAAGACGATTGTTCAACCCACAGTACTGACCAGTGCAGGTCGCCTGGGCGTTGGCATGCATAGTGTGCGCTTCAGTAATATCCTCCGCAATCCTCCTCTGGATTTCGGCCTCAACTACGAGCTGCCAACTGCGCTTTAATCGCTGGTGCCGGGGACACAATGACTGAACATACCTGCACTGCGGTGCGAATATTGTCGACGCTGTAAACGCAGTCCGCGACACGTCGATGGATGTGCCAGTTCTGTTTCCAGGACGGCTTCCCTCCCGCCCAAAGACGGCATTGTGTCTCGGAGACGGAGCGTTTGACTCTGTGAGGGGTGTCAGCGGCGAGATATAGAGATCGTCTGAATCTCACTCCAATAAACGAATCCATTCCGCAGCGAGACTAAATCGTGCGCGCGGGCACGTAGCATTCGATTTGGCCTGTTCAAAAACTTTCTCCGTTTGCTTAATACTTTGCGCGAGCTGGAGCAGAAACACCCTCGGTCTGAAGTGGAGGTGGTACAATAAAGCTGGAGGCGAGGGCCACATAACGAAGAGGGTTGTTGGGAATCAACGACAGGGACCCCAGGAGAATGGAGGATATCAGCTGAGTATTATCGGCTCGCATTGGAAAAGAGTCAGTTGAGCATCTCCCTTCAAGTTGTCATCGCCCTCTAAGTACTTACCAGTAATTGAAGCCTTTTTAATCGTTGCCGGGTCAATTGCCTACATTCCTCGGGCTATGCTGGGGTCCCCAATGTCGATGTGATGCTAGAGAAGAGCGTTAACAGCATCCATATCGAGCAGGTTGAATCTTGCAATACTGCGAGCCTGCCGTTTCCCGGCCCCTTGAGAATTCCGAATCAGTAAGCGAAGTAAGAATCTTTTTCAACGCGTCTGTTTACGAGAGACCAATGAATCGCTGCCGTTACACATGCCCGGCCGACACTGGGCAGAAAACCCGAAAATAAAAAAGAAAAATCCTGAGACTGGTTCAGCGTGGGTCCTGTCTAGTAGAGACTCGGTCTAGTAGGACGGAGGCAATGTTGCCAAGAGCATGAGGCAATGATCGGGAATTGAGCAAAATCTAATCGCTGATTGTGTCCCGCTGCCGTTCTCGGTCCCCATTTTTTTTAGATCGGAGCGAGTTCCGAGAAAAGACCCCCAACGATTCGAGATCCGTGAAAGTTGCTGGTCGCACACACTGAACGTGACGATCGAAATTGAAGTTGGAGTGGGGGTTGGAGGCCAACCTTGAACCTGGTGATCGGGGATTAAAAAATTGCGGTCCGTGCCACCTTGACAAATGTTTGGTAAATTAGAGAAAAATGTACTTCGGAGTGATCCAACTTAACACTGACGTATGACGGACCAAACGTTGCATAAATCCAACCATGAATAAAAAACTTTTTGCTCTGAAAAACATTTTTCTCAGGTGTTGGATTACTAAATTATAGCATGTCATATGAATGTATTCGATGCAATCTGAGATGAAGCAGGCTGCATAACAGCCAAACCAACGGAGAAAAACCCTTTTGATGGAGGTCGGGGTTTTCCGCCGGCATCGGCACTGTGCCTTATATGAAAATGTTACTGTTCTTGAGCAAGCAAATCTACACGCCGAGCCGGATGCTGCACCGTGATACCTATTACCGCCCCGAGCTCAATCGCGCTGAGCGGAAAGATCCGACGGATTGTTGATTGCGCATCATTTCGATCGGATCTTCCCATGCCGCTCTTCTCCGAGTTGCTCGATTGTTGCTCCCAACTTGCTGCTTGCCCGCCGCTTATTTGATTTCCATCGGACCCCAGCACTGTGCCCTCCGACTCCCGCGCCAACGCGTCGCCTTGTACAACCACTCTTTTGCTGCAAAAGTACTTGCCGCCGGCGCGGCCTTGCCAACTAACCAAGGCAAAACCAAGGTCCAAAGTTACCAATGAACTTACCCGGCCCTCCTTCCCAAGTTCCCCATCCTTCAGCCACTGACTCCCTGGTATTGGGGCCGGATATGATGCTTCTGCGCTACCGTTTGAGGCGGGAGTGCTGATGGACTTGAAGACAGTTGTTCCGGTTCCTTTGTGGCTGCCTAAGACCAGAATCAACTCGGGAGGTGTATGCTACATAGGCAAAGGATTTACCCATGCAATATGGATGGAAACTGAGCAATAGGAAATATATATATTCGACCCAAAAGTATTTTTGTTTGTGGTTCCATTTGTGCAACGTTTGGTCCGTCATACTGACGGAGAGTACGAAGCAATAATCTCGAATGGCATCCAAGTTGTTCCAGGGTAATTTCTGATATGCGGCGAACAAAGATAGACACCCGCGGAGCAGCTTGTTTCCACGCTCGCAACCGCAGCTAAGCGCCAGGCTCTGAATGTCGAATTGTTCACAGCGGGAGAACCGTAACAGCCATAACAAGGGTGTGTTTTCGTGTAGTACGGTGATTAGATGCAGATACGTGAATATTTACTAGAGTAACAAAAAATGAACTTTTCAGGTGGTCGGTTGGTGGTCGGACTGCATCGGGGATGGTCGCCGATACGTCTGTGTTTGTCCCGGACCCTGGTTGAAACTTGCCGAGCTAGATTCCCAGGCGAGTCCGGCATTTCAGCGATGCATCCGGTGCCAGATACAGCTCTTTTCAAAATAGTATACCAGTTTGATCGTTTTTTGGGGCCTCAGATTTGTTGACCTCGATTTGCTGGTGAGTCTTTTTCTGTCCCCTTTCGTCACTCCGTTTGGCTCCACACTCTCGTAAACTCACTAGCTTGAAACTAGTGCTTGATGCGCTCTCGACTCTGCCGCTCACTGCTTCCAGCTTCGGAAGAACCGAGGACGGCCATTGCCCTGGCCTGTCCGGGCTCGCGTTGACAAGCAAGATAGTCCAACACCATGAAGACTCAGGCTGAGCTCGCGTCGAGTTGTGGAGCTGTGTGGGGTTTGGAGCGGAGCCGAGACAAAAGGAGACAAAAGAGGACTCATGGTCAAACTGAGGTCAACAAAAATGAGACCCCAACACGCGATCAGACTGGTATACTTTTTTGAAAAGAGCTGTACATCAACCCAAGAACTGGACAGCCCAGTGGACCGCTTTCCAGAAGATCAAGAGTGCGATGATTGGCGCCTGAGCCTGGAGGATGTCGTGCTTGAGCAGCCAGAGGAGCGGAAACAAGACCCGGAAATTGGCACGAGCATCAGTACAAGCATCGGGTTGAGTTTCGAGATCAACTGAAACTCGGTCATAAATCGGGATTGGGAAAAGAGAGAGGCATGAAGAACTCAGCGCAAAATCATCGAAGATGGCTTAACAGTACCCGTTGGCGCAGCGAGAAGAGGGTAAGATGTCACTAACCCTAGTAATCGTCCTGCTGTGAGGTTTATCTGATGAAAGAAACACAGTATAGCGCTCAAATAGCGCTCGTCCCCAGTCAGTGTATCACTGTTCAGGAGAGGGACCAGTCGCAGACCTGACCTCAGTAGAGCAGTACATCACCATTAACTCGGGTTGCGTCGAGAAAAATTAAGTTCTACCCCAGCATAGAGGGTCGATCGATGTGTTGAGACTTTGCAAATGAGTATGATGGCACACACCCCTGAGCGACTACAGCTTTAAAAATGACTGTTTCACTTACCTTCCTCGTCAAGTCGGGTGCGTCTAGTAGGTGGGATGGAATTGGGATCCGAATTTTACATATTCTGTACAGCGATTTTTGTCCGGTTTGTGTCCATTAAAAAAGCCACGGTTTGCGCGTAACAAAAGCCACGGTTTGCGCGTGCGAACATCCGGTGTTTGAATTTGAACGGTTGCAGTGTACGTACTACTAGTCGATGACTATGTACGCCTGTTAAGTCGGCGAACCAAGCACGTTGATCTTTCGGTGACGTCCAGTCATCTCCGTGTCCTTATTGCTTGGTCAATATGGAAAGAACCAAGATATACGGAGGGGAAAGAAGGTCTGGAAAGAAGGTCTGGAAATGAGCGCCTTTGATGCGAGAACGCTTCGAGTCGCGCAACCCGGGCCTCAAGCCCACAACCTTGATCACGGACTTGTTCACCTTGGCAAAACTTGGCATAAAACAGGAAATAAGCCCAAGGTATGGATGGTAATACCGTCGTCGCAACCGATGGAGTTCAACTTTACACGGAAGGCAAGGCTGACCCATTTTCCAACGGCAATGTGAAAATTGAACGTGTTGCGACCGACAGAGAACTCATAGTCGAAGTTTTCCTTTCAAGTCGGAGGGACGGCGAGGAGCTTTTCTGTGTTCGGTGGTGTGAGCGGGAGATATGTGTAGAGCTCTCCATGACCCTTGGATCTACATGGCTCAGAGATTCACGCTGGGAAAAAGGGGAAAAAGTCACCTCCACATTGGACGCACATTAAAACATTTGCAGCGATCGGTCTGACGGCCTCCCGTATACGCATACGAAAAATCACCGTCTCCACCAACTTGCACATCGTGTTTAACACATTGTATTGTTGAATAACGCGGATAGCTCACAGATACCAGGTGATTTCAACCCGCCCTTGACCCACTCCCAGCCGCTCTGCAACATCATACGGTAACTCAGGACTACGTGCGTCGCGCCGGATTCTAATTTTGAGGAGAACGCTGACGGGCCAGATAGATAGAAGCCGAAACCGCCGGGAATAGGTGCAGACGGATTGATGCTTCCTTGCGGGTAGAAAGCCTCCCATGCGAGGGATGGATTGGGCCAGTCGGCGTCTGAGTGCTCCGAGTCCGAGGGCGGTGGTGGAACCAGCGGGTGATTTGTGCGGGAGGTCACTTTATGCACGCCCAGGTCCGAATCGGTGAGAGCGACTTGCTTGACATTGCGGACTACAAGAGAAGGACAAGCCGTAAATCCAGACCGGAACGCGTCCACAGGGATGAGATGAGAGTTTTCCATCAAAGGGTTGATTAGCGCCCGCCAAACAAGCGTGTTTGGTCTCAGCGCCTAAGAAGCTTGCCTTCATACACGTCACTCAAAAGCCTCTCCTTTCTCCATGACTTCGAAAGTTGATGAGCTTCCTTCTCATGACATGATTGGTACCAACTATGCACCTCTTCCCAGTGAAATTGCAGAAATAAAACAGCTCATTCTCCTGCCACGCGCTGAAATCGAGCGTATCGACCGCAAAATCTCTCAGCTGGAGGGCCAGGCGGAGGGGACTCGGCAAATACGTCGCAGAGCACGAGGCGCTCATCTCTCCCATGCAGCAGTTTCCCTTCGATGTCATACGAGAGGTTTTCATGGCATGCGTCCCCTCAGAAGAAAATCCGGTCCTGAGCATCCAAACAGCGCCTTTGCTCCTCGGTCGCATCTGCAGCCAGTGAAGCTAGTGAAGAGCTATTGTGCTGTCCACCCCGCGATTGTGGTCCTCCATCCATATTGCAGAACCCCAGGATAGTCTTCCGCCACACATTCAGGACGGCTGTCTCCAACTGGTAAACACCTGGGCGGCAAGATCGGGAGGATTCTGGAGGATTACCGCTGTCGATATCGTTCCATCGAGTTCCTTCGGTCACTAGTATCCCCTGTCTCCGACACCATTATGTCGTTTTCTCCACGCTGGAAACACATTTCGCTGACAGGGCCCGTCAGCGAAACTGGGATCGACCTCTCGCGAACAGACGTCCCCCTGCCAGAATCCATCGCGATCTCGCGTTATGCTTCCGGGAACGGACCCACGGGACCCCAGACGCACGATGTTCTTTGTGGTGTTGGCGTTCGGATTGTCTCTCCAGGCACCAACACAAATCCCATGCAGCTCCCCCTCCCTTGGTCCCCGCTCACCACCTTCAATCTTGATCGCTACTACGACACGTATGGCATGACACCGGTGCAAACGGATTTGTCGAGTTCCACAGCGCTTTGTATTCTTGTAAAGTGTCACAGTCTCCGCGAATGCTCCCTCTCTCTGTCCTCCGGCGATCAAGAAACAGTCGACGCGCCGTCTTCTCGGTGGAACTCCCTCATCTCATCTCACTCAAGATTTCTGTCAGTTCGCGCTCTGTGTTACAGTCGGACGATCCTCTGGATCGTTTGCTGCTACCTCAGCTCAGATCATTCATTCTGAGGGGATAGCACCGAGAACCCGACGTTGTCCCATACCCCAATGCCATCAAAATTAAACGCGTCGAGGCCGACGTTATGCTGTTTACCGCAGCAACATTCCCGGCTTTTGTGCAGCGTCTGCCTCCAACTGGGCAGCACCTCCTGCTGTGCCAGAACCTTATAGGCCCCGGGGCGCCAACATTTGTTGACGATGCATTCCTTCGCTCGTTGGCCCCGAGTTCTGAATCGGCGACCGCACCCGTCGTCGTTCTCCCACAAATGGATACAATCGAGTTAATCTATGCTGCCCACTTCTTGGACCAAGAGCTGCTCCGGTTTATCCCCGCGCGCATGAATATCCATCCCCTCCGTCGCGTCAGAATCAGATTTGATCGTTACGCAGAGGAAGATATCTTGCCGCAGTTGCAGCCGTTGATCGATGAATTTGGGCTGGATTTTTCGCTGAAGTACGAACTCAAAACACCTAAATGGAATCCTCGGGCAGGCTTGCCCGGCCATTTGCCTTACGATATGTAGATAAATTTGCTGGTGCTTCAACTTTGAACATCCAACCGAGCACCGATGAAGCACTTATTTGATTGCCCTTCAATTTATTCAATGCACTACACATATCTATTATCCTCTCTAAGCCATTTACAACGAGGTCGAAACAAACTTGAGATTTGAGATATTGCCGCGGCGGCTTTTTCAAAGCAGCACTGGGCGAGGATGCGTTGATCAGCGCAGATTTGCAAACAAGTCCTAGTAATACAAGAGGGAATTCACATGACAAGTAGGTATACACACGTCGCGAAGCGCAGGATAGGACTACCGTCGGGTGTTCAGTGCCAGTATTTGAGCGGCAGCGCGCGGGTGTGCTCCCATCCCGCATCCAACGCCTCGACTACGTCTTCGGGCAGCGGTCCCTTCTCTAATGCTTCCAAATTCTCCTTGAGGTGTTTCGTGCTGCTCGCGCCAACAATCACGGCGTCGCCAAACTCATTCTTGAGCAGTGAATGGTGTGACAGCCAGCGCAGCGCGGCCTCACTCTCTGTGATGCCGTGAGGCGAGATCGCGGGACGTAGCAGGTCCAGTGCCTTGAAGTTCGGCTCGTTCCAATAGCGCATGCGGTGCAGTTGCCCTTGCTTGCGGCTCGGGTCGAAGCGCTCGCCGTCGTTGAAGGCGGCCTGGTCGCGCGTATAGCGAGAGGTGAGGAAGCCACCCGCGAGGGGGTTAAACACATAGAAGCTAATGCTGTATGCGCGCAAGCATGGGATGAGCTCCGCCTCGACGAGCCGGTGCTGCGCGTTATACAGGCCCTGGTAGACGGTCGGCATGACCCATCCGTTGTGCTTGCATATCTCGCAAATCTGTGCAACCTCCCACGACTGGAAGTTGGAGAGCCCAAAACGCTCGAAGACGCCTTCGGTGTGTATGTTATTCACCTCGCGGAGCGTGTCCTCAAAGGGGACGGTGCGATCTGGCCCGTGGAGGTAGAACATGTAAAGTTTGTCCGTTTTCAGCGCCGCGAGACTGTCCTTGAGAGCTTTGCGGAGGTCTTCAGGTGAATGCGTGAGGTCTTCAGCAAAAAGCCAGCCCATGCCTCTGCCTTTCGTGGGATAGAACTTGGTCTCCATTTTTATGTTGCGCTCCTGCCAACCTATCGCTCCCAAGTACTCCTCCGTCGTCCCTCCGCCGTATAGACGAGCGGTGTCGACTTCATTGTGACCATGCTCCTGGAAGACGTCAAGCAGCTCTGTGGCCGCTTGGTGGGTGGTGACGCGGATACCTTCGCGGCCTGCAAGATAAGTTAATTATCAGGTCGGTGATACGGATTACGGAGACATTGCCACCAACCAGGTTCGCCGATACACTCCGGAAAAAAGGAAAATTTGGGGTCCCTGAAGATGTATCTTAAGCTTTTAGTATTGGTAGCAGTATAAGCAGAGCTAAAATTGTAACAGAAATGTAGCATATCTGGGGCACTGGAAGGGTTACTGAAACGGGAAATTTTGGGAATGGTATTTGGCCACCCAAAATGCTCCGTATCAGGTGCAATTTTGACTCAACAGAAACTGCTCCTGAAACTTTGAGTTTCAGGGAACAGTTTATTTTGCCCCAAAGACAATAGTGTCGGTCACAGTTTCGGATGTTGCCGAAACTATTGTTTTTCGGGCTCCTGATACCGGCCGGCCCGCCCGGCCCGGCCCACTGAAAACAATAGTTTCGGCAACATCCGAAACTGTGACCGAAACTATTGTCTTTGGTGGACAATAAACCGCTCCCTGAAACTCACAGTTTCAGGAGCAGTTTCTGGAGAACGGAAACGGTGCCCGAAACGGTAAGTATCGGATCACCAGCTACCGATTCGGGAAGTAATCATTTCAGAAACCTCTTCAGACGGCCCGGAACTCTGCATTTCAGGTGCAATTTTGTTGGTACTACTACTGTTCCTGATACTAAACATTTAAGATACCTCTTCAGGGACCCCAAGTTTTGCCTTTTTCCGGAGTGATAGTCATGGCACCGAGAACAACACCCACATTGCTAATCGGTTTGGCGGTCATGAAGAAGGATGAAGGACTGAGAGTTTGGAACTTCAAATTGTGAGCGGCTTTGAAGAATCTGGCGCTGAAAACTCGCTCGAAACTTGGGGGGAGTAGGGAGCTCAATGTCGTACCACTGAGCCTCGAGCGTATAAGGTTACGGCGTGGACGAACGATCTCGAACGATAGCGAGCCGTAAGTAGCTGACGGAAAGGCACGGCAATCGGTCGGGCCGAGTTGAACATCGTGACCGTAATGATTGATGTGACTCACAGCTTGTTGCTTCCGACCACAACAAGCAATATTCTTTTGGCCTTGGCGACCTGAATATGCAGGCCCATCCATCTGTTGTTGAATCCCTTTCCAAATCGTCGCTGGAACTAACAGGAAGCTAGTACCAAGCGCTGTCACATGTGCTACCCAAATACTCTCGAGCCGCTGGGTCCTTGTTCCAGGCGTACAACGACATATTACTTGGTGAGGACTTGACTCAACTCTGTTCAGGCGCTTCATACACGCAACTTCTGACGCGTGTCGCAGTCCAACGATGGACCGACGTCGAGGTTGTTGACCTGGAGGGCGTCTCACGCGCAGCGATCACGGGCAAAAAGCCCAAGACGGTGCGTTTTCGCGTCGTACACCCCATATCTTCCATCACTGAGACTCCTTGACTCAGGACGCGACGATGTACGTAGTACCGTGCTCGTTGGCGGAGAATCTGTCTTTCGGGTGGTGCGTCCACAATCTTTCCTCGACCCCGTTATAATGTTGACTGTGGTTAGGTTGACGACTGCTTTCACGCTGCTCTCCGATCCGCCAGAGATATACCTCGCCATCACGTCGGATGACGCGTCAATTGTGTATTATAAAATCAGCAACGGAATCGTCAAGCCCCAGGTTTGAAAGCGGTAGCGAATGTGATACACGCAATTGAGATGTCCATTCTATGAACCAGCGCATAACCACGAGGCGCAGGAAGGTACGACGGTAGTTATACAGTCCAAGATTCAGTTTTACTTCATTTATTTCGACTCGTTCAGCACCGTCTCGAGCCCCGCCAATTTCATCTTCACGCCGATTTCGAAGAGGTAGTCGAGGCACTGGGGCGAGCGTCAGCGAGCCCGTAGCACAACGAGGGAAGAGGGAAGGAGATGAAACCTCGGCCTGCGTCTTTGCTTTTTCCCAGTCGGGGCCTGTGGGTGTCAGTGTTATGTGCGAGAGGAGAGGGAAGGGGAGGGAAGGGAAGGAAAAATACGCACCCCAGACATACACCCCATGCCTTCGGACGAGCACACCCGCCGCGTCGGGGTGGCGCTTCATCGCGTCGGCCATGCTGTCCTTGAGGTCCTCCTCGTTCGGGGTGTTCTCGATGATGGGCAGCTCGAGGGTGTCGAGGTAGGAGAGGGCGCGGCCGACGCCGGCGACGCGGACGCCTTTGATCATCTGTGCGTGTGGCCTCCGTGAGCTCGTACTGCTAGCATCATACAAAAAGAAACCGACGAACCTCCTACGAACACAGGATTGAAGAAGGATGGTGGTATGAAAGCGCGCGAACGACGTAGACGCAGACGCACCTGATGCGAGATGCGAAACGTGTCCCCGGGCCACAGCAGCGTCGCCATGACCGCGTGCTGCGAGTGCGTGTGGATGCAGCTCCCCGCGTCGCGCAGGTCGAACGCGTTCCAGAACAGCGGCGTGCACGCGGACTCCTTCAGGTGCTGCGCGGGGCGACGTAGGAAGACGCGGTCCGTGTGCGGCGAGGGGAAGGGGAGGACGAAGATGTGCGTGGGGAGCATGCGCTCTTTTTGCACGCCGGAGGGCGCGATGAAGACTTTGTTCCTGCGTTGTGTAAATTCCTGTCCGACTATCCGAGCAGGAAAAGCGCACCCGATGCGTATGCTGATCCCCCCGCCCGTCCCGGTGACCCAGCCCAGCTTGAAGACGTCTAGCAGGTCGCGCAGAAGGATGTTGGGGCGATACCGACCTGGTAAAAGTTGCGGCACAGCTCGGGGATCAGGTTTGCGGGCTGTTCGAGGTATTTAGACGGGATTTGGCGGGGATGGAGATCGTACATGAAGAGGGTCGTCTGAGAGGACCAGCGAGTCGGGATTTCCTTCGGAGGCCATTTTGTTCGGTGAGATGGACGCGATCGACAAGAGGAAGTCCGGCCCGGTTGCCGGTTATCCGTCCGCACTTGCTCTCTCCCATTCGAGTCAATCGCGATGCTTACTAGCGCTTACTCTGGATGCAACGAACATTCATTTCTCTCGGACCCGCGACTTTGGATGGCCATCCCTATAGAACTCGCGAAGAGATTCGAAAGAAATCGCAGCTCTCGAGTTTTAAAGTTGGGAAGAGACTTGCGGCTCCTCCGACGCCCCACGACACGCGCGCCGCGGCGCTGTGCCGACAAATGCGCCGGCAGAGACCTTTCAATCGGCGTCCTAGACAGTGGATTGCCTTATTATTTTCCTCAGTTCTTTCGACGATGCGCGGTGCTGGAGGAAGACAACTGACTGGTTTGCACAGAGAGCTAAACGGATTTGAACGACTTGTGCAGAGCCTGGAACAGGCTGAAAAACCCATTTTGGAAGCTACGTTGCCTCACTCGTTCTCGCCTCTCTGTGAATAAATTCATTTTGCATTGAATTCTTCGTCACTCCCTCATAAGAAGCGACGTATAAACTTATAAGCCTTTATAAGCTAAAAAGGCCCGTTTGCGACATGAACAGCACTTGAGCTTGAGTGCCTCAGCAGGGTTGGAATTAATGGTCCGCTATTTCCCCGTCACCTCCCGCTCTTAAAAATGACTGACCATAGGGTGATCAGAGAGGCGAAGCTTTAGCCCCATGACTGTATTTCCCGCTTCTTCTTAACTTCATGGGTTCCTTTATTGGTTCTTTATTCCGTGGGTGAGAGCCATGTGCTCCTTACTGGCGGGGTCGCTAAAATAGCCAGGGTGGGAGCCTTGTATGCTGCGCTGATATTTCCACCAAACACTCAAGCCAGCTTTACCATGCTCTGGCGTTGTCTCGCAGCTCTCGTGCCGCTTTCCTTCATCCCAGTCGCGTCCGCGCTGAAGAATGGAGTCGGTGTGACTCCAGCGATGGGATACAATCCCTACAACGCCTTCTTGTTCGTGGAAAACATGCCTTGCAACCTCCCAAAGCGCTGAAATCCTCCTCAGATGCGCCACGACGGAAGCCCAGTACCACGCCGCCGCGCAGAGTCTCGTCAGCCTCGGGCTCCCCGCACTCGGATACAATTACTTCAATATGTGCGTCGTTTCTTCTTCTCATTCTTGTCTCCGAAGTAAAAATCAATGCAGCGACTGTGGATGGCAGTCCATAGCCCGGGACTCAGCAGGGAAGATTACATGGGATCCCAAAATCGCACGGCCTTCCTTTCTCCATTTTCCGTATCCTTATCGAACAAGTTGTGTAGCTACCCTCAGGCGTACCGGCTTTAGGCAGCTTCGTGCATAACCTCGGCCTCAAGTTCGGCGTGTATTCCGATGGGTGCGTCGACCCTCCGTCTTACACTGATATTTTGATCATTTTTCTCCCAGCGGCGTCTTCGCTTGTGATTTCGTTGGAGGAACAGCGCATTACGTCGGGTCTCTCGGGCACGAGACGTCGGACGCGGCGACCTTCGCTAGCTGGGGCGCAGATTATCTGAAGTACGACAACTGCTACGCGGTGAACAGCACGGACTTTGTCGATGACAACCCGCCGATTTCTGTAAGACTTTCATCATCTAAAACCTCGGCTTATCTAAATCTTGCTTTAGATCGAGGCAAGGAGATCAACCTCAAAGTAAGGCTGGCTGACACGATATTCTAGCCGCATTACACCACTATGCGAGTCGCCTTGAACGCGACTGGGCGCCCGATTCTCTTTTCCGCGTGCGAGTGGGGTGTTCAAGACCCGGCTCGGTGGCCTGCGAGTGCTGTGGCCAATTCCTGGCGGATCTCGTGCGTCTGCAACGTCCTTGTCCGTTCAAATACTGAGATGTAACCTCAGAAACGACATCGGACCTCCAGCAAGCTGGGACAACTTATTCCGCATAATCAACCAGGTGGTCCCCATCACTCAATTCGCCGGGTCCGTCATCCTCCTCCTCCTCCTCCTCCTACTTCCTACTTCCTACTTCTTCAACTCGCACCGTCGTGGAAACTGATTAAAAGAATGTATGAAGCCCCGGGGGATGGAACGACCTCGACATGCTCGAGGTGGGGAACTCCGGATTGAGCGCCGCGGAACAGCAGACGCATTTCGCCTTTTGGGCCGCGGTGAAATCGCCCCTTATCATCTCGACGGATTTGAGCAAGGCGTCGGCGCAGACGATGGGTATTCTGAAGAATACGAGGGTTATTGCGTTGAATGTGCGTTTCTTTGTGTGTTCGAACGGAGAAGTTTGAACCAGGGTCGTGATAGCAAGACTCGCTGGGCAAATCGATTAGCTTCAAGCGTCGGTATACGAATGACCATGATGTCTGGAGCGGTCCGCTGGCCGATGGGTCGACTGTCGCGGGTTTGTGCCCCATGCCCCGTGTCAACGAATATTGTTAAAATTGAACCAAATCTCCTCGCAGTTGTGATCAACTGGCAAACAGCCTCCCGATCTCTCACCTTTAACCTGGCCGATGTTGGGTTCTCGTCTGCTACAGCTACAGACCTCATCACCGGCACCTCGCTCGGGAGACTCACCACTTCGTAAACGCCTGATTTTTTATGTTGCGCGGCGGAATGCTGACTTCTCGCTGGAAGATACACTGCGACTGTCGCAGCGCACGGCTCAATGGTGTTAAAGCTCACCGGCGGCGTCGCAGCCGCACCCCCGAAACTCACCTACTACGCCGCAACTTCCGGAACCCTCGCCGGCGGCGCCGCTCCCCGCGTGGTCAACGCATCCATCACTGTGGTAGGAAACGTTGGCAATGGCGGGACGCTAACGCTTTCAGGCGTCGACGGCGGGAGCGCGGGCGGGACGAAGCTGCTGGCGTTCGACTACATCAATGGGGATGTGACGTTCTCGAACACCGCGTGCTCGAACTGCCGGAATGCATTCGTGAGCGTTAATGGGGGGACGGGCGTGCAGGTGCAGATGCCCATTTCTGCGCAGGTGCGTGTTCCGCGTGTTTGACTATTGATTCACTGAGCTCAGGGTTTTTTTTTGGCGGTTAGAGCTGGGACATTCTGTTGTCGGGGTATCTCGTTTCGCTCCCGGGATTCAAGGCTGGGAAAACGAACACGATCACGCTCGCTAATCCGTCAGCGTTCACGCCGGACTTTTATCGTGTTGGGGTCGCGGTTTAAATTATGCCATATCGCGTTTGCCGTTTGGGAGCTGGGCAATGAATTGCATGTCGTATACGCCGAGTCGTGTTTCTGAACGTTTTATAGCATCTGCATACTTGTGATCATAATAATAATAATTATTATTTTTGTGATCATCAGAAATCCACACTGACGGCTGAACCGGCCCGGACACCTCCCGACTCCGTTTTGACTTTTTCTTCACCTCTGGGGAGCTTGCAGGGGCCCAAGCCAATTTAGAAGCAGCTATAGCTGCGGGAATGAGCATCCAAGAGCTCACTGAGGAGGAAACGCAACTGGTAAGCTTCTTGACTTTTTTTTCCGTATCAAGGGTTTGCTCAAATGGTTCTCAGCAATATGGGGCCAAATTTCCTGCTGCCAAATTAGGCGGGTTCAATCTGTGGCCCCTCAAGTTTGTTACTCGATTGTACTTGTTGGCAAAAGCGAAAGCGAAAGGTTTCGAACTGAAAGTTAAGCCTTAACTTGGAGGCCTCAATAAGGGTTATCTGAATATAAGGCTTAGCCCTTATGTCGAACACTGAGATGATGGTCGGCTGACGCGGCTCGCGGCTCTGCCGATGTTGTTTTCGCTGTTTTGGCGGTTTTGGCCCGAGCGATCAGAGTTGAAAACACGGCTCTTTCTGTCACGCTCCGAGCGAAAACCGAATCGAAAACTGACTCGAAAACGGCTTCTAAAACTCTACTGTGAAACACCCTATTATTATGTGCGAAACTTCGAGTGGAATAGAACCTCGCGTTTTACAGTGTGATTGATAGGTTGCATCCTCGTGGTGAATTGGTAAGACTCTCGAGACCCTTATGGCGCGATGCGCCCAAAATTTGACACTTACTCGCTGCGCACATATAGACTCTTCAGGCCGGGCGCACAGCTGCGTCGCCGCATCTCCAGCATTTCTTTTGGCCAATTTGAAATCCGTCGTGTCGGAATTAAACGAAAGTCGTCCCGACCTACACAATTGACGAGATGCGAGTAGTAGTAAGTACTAGTGGGAATATTTAGACTGCCTTCGCGTTGATTACTTATACATAATATGCAGGGAAAAGTTTCTCCACCTCTGAGCATGCTCCATTCAAATATCTGAAATAGATGTGACCTTTCAAAAGCTGGAAATCGATACGAAGACCTCATGGCGGAATCTGGTACAGAGCAGTCGGAACAGACTATGTTCGGACTAAACTAGCGTGAAATCAATTGAGCCCAGACTAGCCAAATCAGCAATAGGCTGGCTAATACTCAGGAGAATTCAACTCGGGTCGGGTACGGCGAGTGGAAGAACGCATTTGAGCGCGAGAAGCTTACTGTAACTTGAAGTCTCAATTATGACTCTTCGATTACGCGGACGTAAATACGGGGAAATCTCCCTCACCATCGGGACTCCACCGCCTGCTGAGGAACGTCCTTTTGTGCACTCAGCGTAGCTATAGGCCAAAACACGGTTTGCGATGCAGGGAAAGTTGTGGATATCTCTTTGGCATTGTTTGTGCACTTCGCGACGCCTGACTTGCTCACGTGATTGATTGATGTCATGTTCAACCCGTTGCGATGTTGCATCTGTTCTTCAGAGGCATTGCTGGGTTACGAAGCCTGAAAGGAATTGATTACTACTCTTGGAATGCTCCGATCTCAAGCCGGAGCCTCAATACCAACTTCTTAAAAGTTGAACCATGGTTGAATTTTTTGGTTGAATTCCATGGTTGAAATGTTCAACATGTCCAATTTGTTCGAAACGCGTTTTTTGGTTGAAATGCGTTTCGAATCTTGCGGTCATTATCGCAGAGCAAATTCCAACAGAACTTGATTTGCGACGTTTATTGGCGTGATACTGTGCTATGGGAGCGGTGCGTAGAATTTTTGAACGCCGATCGTGGGAGTTTTGGTCGCACAAGATGCCACCTCACAATTCCTCCCGAAGGCGCTCTGGTCGTTGGATATTTCGAATAAGCAAATTACTGTCCTTATCGTGGATCGAGGGAGCTCGACGGTCCAGGTCCAGGTGCAGTGTCATGTATCTCGGAAGATACCGGGCCGGCCGAGTCGAGACATGCTTGGCTGACAAATACTGGCGGGGGCCGAGCAGCCATAAATATGGTAGAAGGCAAGTATACAACAAGTATAAGCAAACGACCTTCGATGCGTCAAGCTTCCAGATTATGGGAACACGGGAATTCGAACGCAGTGTCTTGATCGGGAAGTTAACTCGGGGACATCCCGGATTGTGGTAGGAACCCCACCACATACAAACGGTGGGGACCCAGGGCAGTGCACAGTAAAATTTATTCAGAGTTGCCTCCAGCGCTCGTAAAATATCACACAAGGATTCCTGAAGCATTCGGACTGAAATTTGAGAAATGTCGTAATCCCGGTGCCGCTTGAAGTTTTGGATATTGTTGCACTAGGCCTGGCACGCTCAGGCTCCACACCTGATCTGCCCACAATCGCCGACAAAACAACATTCCGAATGCTTGAGGGTCATTTGGCAGTTCTGCGGGGTCGCATCGAAGCCTAAATCGCAACTGCCCGGGCGGATCAGCTCCGGGCGAACGCACATGTCACCAAGCTAAGTAGCGAAGTACGATTGGTTGGAGGCTCAAATAAAAGCCTGTGGATACTGCGCAAATGTGACGGCCAGCGTGAGGGTCGATCCGACGCGGGTCAGAGTGACTGCGGTTCGGGCATCCGCATACGTGTAGTAACAGTTGACTGTTCAAACTTCAAAGCCGTTCCTGAGATCAGCCCAACTGACGCCACAATGTTCCCCCCTGGCAAAGGAAAGTAGGGCGACGGTGAGGTTTCCTGCGTCGGTGGGGCGACTGTAAACAAACGGTGAATCCTTTTTCGTTGGTTACAGCATGCAATGTTGAGGAGCAGATCATCCGGCCGACGGCATCCCGAGACTCCCGGAAGCTGTGAAATACTTAGAGCTGGTGATTTCGGGGCCAGTATGTCGCAAGTGGATCCTTGTCAAGTGGGCGGGGTGAGAGTTATTCTGGCCCGGCAGGGAAGAAAAAAACAATTAATTCAACCACGCCGTCGGGGACGGCGGTGTCGTTCCCAAAAATCGTTCCGAAAATAAGGACACTCTGTAAGCTCGAGGGGGAGTCGTAGCCTGCATTGAGAACGGAGAACATAGCGGGTTTGTGAGGTCTTTGGTGGACAACGATCTTTGTTCGGTAACATTCGGGGAGTCATGCGGTCCGAGCGGTGTTTGGTTGAGGATGCACAGACAAATAGGTTGCCAACCAAACCGGCTTGTTCAACAAAGGCCACGACAGGGGATTTCTGAGGTCGGATTTCTCTCTCTCTCTCATCGATACCTGTGCTGGGCTCTCAGGTACGCCCGTCCTTGTCCGGGAAACCCATGTAATCGCAAAATTCCCCATTTTTTATTCCGTGCAAAAAGAACTGACGTTTTTTTTTCTCAGCTCGATTTTGCCAGATGTCTGCCCCCGAAACAGTCAACACTTTCCCCGCTGCGATCCAGCAGGTCAACCGAGTGTCTGCCCTGAAGGTTTTGGCCCTCTGCTCATCCCCTCATGCACAACCCGATAGCACTCGCACCGTCAGCACCGTCCCGCCAGGACCGTGGAGACATGCCGCCGAGCTTGACTACATCGGCCCTAACCATCCATCCGTCGCGATGTGGAGCGACTACTCGATTATCACATATCTTGTTCACACTGCGATCACCGTACCCCCGCGCAGTGACAGCAGGTCCGACCCTTGGGTCGTGGTCTCGACTAACGACAGTGGCAATGCCACCCTCCCGCGAGGATATCGTGTTCCCGTTCTATGGCTCATGAAGGTTCAATGGGAGTCTTTGAAACTCTTGTTGACGGTTGCGCGTCCGTTGTGGGATACGATAAAATGGGACATCCTACACATCGCGCGTTTGACGAACCAATTCCTCGCGAAAGCACGGAGTGAGCCTCGGATGAAAAGACAGTGGCGGGATGCCATGTTCGACCGTACATTGACTCGCTTTTTCAACGGCTGGATGGGGTGCGGCGAGGTGTTCATTTGGGATTTTTACCGGGAGTTCAGGGACGAGGAGTACAAGGATGATGTCCTGGCTCGCAGTGCGTCCTCCTAAGCCTTTTCCATCGACTATGGTGTTGAATTTTCTCGCGCAGGATGGGCACAGAAGGTTCCAAAAGGCATTCAAGGCTACGTTCTTAATGAACAAGAACTTGTCGAGGGCATCACCGCGCAGCAATTCATGGCGGGGCTGAGCGTTGACCGCGAGAAGGAGACGTTCGAATGGGCAATGGACCCCGAGGTAGAACTTCCTCCTCCTGAGGTCAGTCAATCTCCATGTTCGACCCCGTTTCTCGTGTTCATGGCGTCCCATAGCCTCCGATATCACCTGCTCGGCGCAAAGAGGATGAGGCTGAAGCAGCGCCCGCGGTCAATTCCCGCGGCTCCTCGCCCTTGTCGTCAGAAATGGGCAGCGATATCGAAATGATTGCGGAATCTTTGAACCCGAAGGCGTCTGAGCCCTCGACCCCGGCGTCGACGGCACCGGTGGCATCGTCCTCGACGCAAGCGCCGCCCCCGCCTCTCACAATCCAAACAGGATCCGAGCCTCCACGAAAAAAGATACAGTCGCTCAAGAGGCAGCCGCGTCTCAAAGCAGACATAGCCGAAAAGGCGAGTCGTCCTCTTCGAACACGCACGATGAGCGGAAGCGTCTCGGGCATGAGCCCCGCAACCCCAAAAGTCGCACAGTTGAGCGCGCAGTTGAGCGTTCCGGGGTCGTCTGCGTCAAGTACTCCCAACAGGACGCCCTCTGGATTTGACTTCACCGCTCCCGTCGAATCCCGTGGTCGCAAGCGCAAAATCGAGTCCGTCTACTCCATTTCGCCACTGACCTCCGACACCGAGGACGACTCGGCCAGTAAAGGCTCCCGCGAGCCCCCGAGCATGAACCGCACCACCACTCCCAGACCTATGCAGAACGCCACTCCCGATGGGCGGGCGTTCAGCGCAAACTCCAGGATCGTTATACCGCGGCTGTCGAACCCGGAGGTTTATTCTCGGCCCACGACCGAAGCGTACTCTGCGGCACCCGTAGAGTTTCACACTCCCACCGTGAAGTCCCCGAGGAAGGCCAGCGCCTCTGAGAGCTCGAGCCCTCGGAAGCCCAAGTCGCCGATCTTTCCTCTTCATCACTATAAACTATTCGCGATATCCTCCTCTCAATCAACGCACCCATTCGATCCCGAAAACCCCGCGACTTCGATCCCGCCCTTCCCAACCTGGCGTCATCCCGCCGAGCTGCCCTACATTTGTCCCAATCACCCGGACGCTGCGTCGTGGACCGATCTTGCGATCGTCACCTACATGGTCGACAATGCATTCACGATTCCGCCCCGGAACACGGAGAACAAGCAGCAGACCTGGGTTGAGGTGAAGGTCACCAATCCCGACGGCAGCGTCTCATCCACGACGCTCCCTCGCGGGTACCGGCTCCCTCTGCTTTGGCTCGGTAGAGTCCAGTGGGACTGCGTGAAGCTGCTGTTGACCTCGGGACGCGAGCATTGGGATAATCTCAAGTTTGATATCTTGCATATTGCGAGGCTTTCGACCGAGTTCCTGGCGAAGGCGCGCAAGGAGACGAAGATCAAGCGTCAATACCGAGATCCCATGTTCGATCGCGCGTTGTCGCGGTTCTTCAACGGCTGGATGGGTTGTCGCGACGAGTTCGTCTGGGACTTCTATCGTGAGTTCCGGGATGAGGAGTATGAGGATGACATGTTGCAGCGCAGTACGTTCTTTCTCTTGTGTCTCCGCATGGCTTTATTCATGCTCCGCTCAATTAGGGTGGCTGCAAAAAGCCGTCAAGGGCATCCAGGGTTTCGCTATCTCGGACAAGGAGCTGAACGAAGGGAGCACAGCTGAGCAGTTCATGGAGGGACTGACCTTGGACCGTGAAAACGGGACGTTTGAATGGATTGACCCCGACGCTCTGGCACTTTCGCCAGTTGCTACCACATCTGCTGCACCCGCGGTCGAGGCGCAGACAGCGCCTGTGTCGTCCATGCCCGTGGTCAAGGCCCCCCAGCCTATGGTTGTCGAGTCGTCGCCCTTCGTCACCGAGGCGCCCCAGCCCATAGCTGTCGAGCCGTCGCCGTTCGTCATTGAGGAGCCCCAACCCATGCCCTCCGAGCCGTCGCCGCTGCGCGTCGAAGTGGCGGCGCAGTCGCGGGGGCATTCGCCTCTTTCTCTTTCTCAGGTTGCGGGCGTCGAGTCGCCGTTAACTCCGGTCTTCGGCCTCGATAACCTTATGGATGTCGACCCCCCAGCGCATCCGACTCAGCTGGATGCCGCCGCCGCCGCCGAACCCTCTGCCGACCAGTCTGAAGAACATGCATCTCCGATACAAATTGTGACAGTCGAGGACGAAGGTATGTGACACAACCACCGGTAAATGCTACCCTACTTACTGGACAACAGCGCGCGCAGTGGAGCCTCCCGCAGAACCGTTTATCGATATTGTGCCGGCGACCGCGAGCAGCGTTGTTCAGCCGGAAGACGATCCCACATCGGTCACGTCGGTCTCTAGCAGTGTTCCCGAACCCGAACCGGTCGCTGTTCCTGTCGCGGCGGAGCCTGCCCAGGTCGAGGAGGAGCCTGCTCGGATTGAGGAGGAGCCTGCCCGGATTGAGGAGGAGCCTGCCCAGATCGAAGAGGAACCTGCCCAGATCGAAGAGGAGCCTGCTCAGATCGAAGAGGAACCTGCTCAGATCGAAGAGGAACCTGCTCAGACCGTCGAGGAACTTCCCCAGATTGACGAGAGCATGCATCTTCCTGGTAGCCCAATTCGGCGCTGGACCTCCCCGCTGCGTTCGGCCACTCCTCCTGACGTACACGAGAGACAGGCTGAGGTCACCCACGGCGAACCGGACAATATGGACGTGTCGGAGGGTGTTAACGCGGTACCTCCACTACCCTCTCTCTCAGACCTCGAAGAGGCGATGTACGATGAAGATGGGAATGCGGATGACATGGACGGTATCAACGACATTGACGAAGACTTCCTCGGCTACCCGCCCTCCGAGTCTGGCAGTTCTCATCCTGCGGCCAACGCCGGAATCCAGGGCCCGCTTCTGGTTTCCCCTCATCCTGATCCTCATGCTATCCTTGGCCCCGTCCATGGGCAGTCGATGCAGCAGGATGACGATGAGCTTGAATTCGACGAGACGGATTACATCCGCTCCCGTTTGCCGTCCCCCTTCGCGGCGACGCCCCCGTCGCAGCCGACGCAACCGGAGTCTTTCAAGCCAGCAGCCATGTCCCCGTTGGCTGAACCTCCGGTCGACCTCGCCCCATCCCCGCGACCTGCATCCCCGCACTCCGAGTCGGAATCTATACGGTCATCCTCCAGTCCGGAGCCCCGCCATCCTGAGCTTCCTGCGCTCCCCGAGCAGCAGCAATCTCCGGGCTTTGTACCACCGGAAGCTGCGACAGAAGAGCCTCTACCTTCCCCGCCTCCCGATTCCGACGAAGAAGAGCCACCGGTTCAGGAGGAGGTCCCAATCCAAGAGGAGATGTCAGGGCAAGAGGAGGTACCAACTGAGACGGAGGAACCCGCTCAGGCGGACGCACCAGCTCAAGCGGACGCACCCGCTCAGGCGGACGTACCAGCTCAGGCGGACGCACCAGTCCAGGAGGAGGTTCCAGCCCAGGAACCTGCCGCGGCTGAAGAGCCAGCTGTCGGGACGCCGGAAGGTGCGACAACTGAACCTGCCGCGACGGAAGCATCTGCTGAAGTCGAAGTAGCACATATCTTGCCTCTCAGTCCTGCCGACGCCGCGGATGAATTCCCTCCGGGCTTCCATTTCATGGGTATGCCGCACGGAGCGCCTTCCCAAAGCAGCATCAGTGAAGCTTTGTTTGCTCGGCCCTCTCAGAACTCGATTGCTGCAGCGCGCACCGAGACAGAGGCGACAATGCAAAACGTGGCCCAGGACGCCCCGTCCGAGAGCGTGCAAATCAGGCCGACTGCTGAAGCTTCCCGCGCATCAGCATCCCCTTCGATGAATGGTCGTCCTGAGTCTCCTGTCGATGTCATGCTGCGCCCGCCGCCGCCCACAACACGATTCTCCCCAGGCATCGTTTCTGCGGAAACCGTATTGTCCACGCTTCCCCAGATCGGCGACTCTAAGCGGGTGAAGCTCGAGATCATGACTGTTTCGCTATCAAACGGGAACGGCGTGGTCGAAGTGGAAGGCGAAACGGACATGGACATTGAAACCCCCATCGATGTGGATATGGAGGATCGTAGCATCAGCCCACCAGCAGTTACCGCTCCGACACAAGTGACTAGTCCCCCGCGAGTCGCCAGCCCTCCGCTGAGCGCCTCTCAGAGCCTCTTCACTCCCGCCGCGACACCTCGCTCCGCAGCTTCATCGGCTGCCGCTGTTGGGTCTGTAGCGCGTATCGCTGCTGCTGCGGCGGCGGCAGCAGCTTCTCCCCTTCCCTCCGCGTCCGCCTCTGCAGCGCCCTCCCCAATTGCCCGCCCCCCGAACGACGACATGGTTGCTCCGGGACTGTCAAGCATCAGAAGAACCTCTTCGACGGCGGACGATTTCAATCACTTCGGTCGCAATGGTCGTAACTCTACTCCTGCCCGCCATGCCACCCCTGCCCGCAATTCCGCTCCGTCCGGGCCATCTCATAGATCCCCGCCGATGCCGAGTCTCCCAGTCCCGCCGCGTCCTATGGGGAAGCCTCCACAAAATGCGTCGAACTGTGAGTCGATACGATTTACACATTTGAATTCTCGTGAACTCATCCAACTTTTAAGTAAATGGCCCCAAGGAGTCTCCCAATCCATTCTATATGAACGGTGGTTCTCGTCTTTTCTTGCGCGATAAACCGCCCGCTCCTCCTCCTGCATCTCGCCGCCAGGAGCCGCGCATGGATGGTCCTAGCCAGAGCTTCAGCACCCCGATCAGGATCCCGGATACGAGCAATGAGTACGACCCCAGACGGCGAGAGCCAATAATCCTCGGTCCTTCGTCTTCGTATTCCATGCCGAGCATGCAGCAGGGGATGCAGTCCAACATGCAGTCCGGTATGCAGGGGATGCAGCAGCAGCAGCAGGGAATGCATTCGCACGGGATGCAACCGCAACAACAGGGGATGCCGCCGCACGGGATGCAACCGCCCAACATGCAGCACGGCATGCAGCACGGTACGCAGCAGGGGATGCAGCCGCAGGGGATGCCGCCGCCCCACATGCAGCACGGAATGCAGCAGGGGATGCAGTCGCAGGGGATGCCGCCGCCTAACATGCAGCACGGAATGCCGCCCAATATGCAGCCCCCCAACATGCAGCCCCCCAACATGCAGCCCCCCAACATGCAGCCCCCCAATATGCCGCCCAATATGCCACCTAACATGCAGTCCGGGCCGTCCGGCATGCCTCCTGCCCCAGGTTATCAGCGTTGGATGGGTTACACGGGACCTGCGCCGCCGAGCGGTTATCATCCTCCCTACTCACCCTTGGTTTCTTTCAACCGGACGCCGCCCCAAAGTCACCCTCCATCGCCATCCCTCCATGGCCCGCCACACATTCTCCCTTCACATCTCCCTCCGCGTCCGCCCATGTACACACCGCCGCCTCCGTCGCCCTCTCTGCATGCCCCACCACAAGCTCTCCCTCCACCGCTGCCCCCTATCAATGGCCGCTCCATGCCGCCAGCCATCGCGCGCCCTCCATCTCGGGTTAATAGTACGCCAGATATTGATATGAGAGCACTGAATGCGTTCATCGCCCGCCCTCCATCTCGGGTCAACAGCACGTCGGATATTGATTTGGCCAAAGCAATGAATACGGTGGTGCCCCCGACCGTCCCAGACCGTGCTCCCTCGGTCAATCATGATCGTGCGCTCAGTCCGCCGAGGCAACCGTCTCCGTCGCGGCCCTCTCTTTCGCAGCTCGCCACCGTGGATCCCGTTGTCGTTCCGCCTAAGGTCAACGACTCGTCAGGGATCGTGGCCACAGAGGCCGATAACACGCGCGAGGTCGAGATGGATATTGAGGATAGCCCTCGCGCCTCGCCGTCTCCTCCGGCGATCGTTGCTGCGGGCGCTCCGCCAACTCTCTCCGCCCCGTCGACCTTCGCACCCGCCACTGGCCATGCCCCGATCGTCGCAGATGCGCCCCAGGTTTCGCGTGCTCCTGAAATCGACATGCGCAGTCTGGAGAACACGCTGGTGGTCCGGCTGAAGCAAGAGATGAGGTCGCAGTTGAAAGATGAGCTGAAAGACGAACTGCGGGGCGAGCTAAAGGGCGAGTTGCGTGGTGAGCTAAAGGGCGAGCTCAAGGGCGAGTTGAGAGGCGAGCTCAAGGGTGCTTTGAAGGGAGAGCTGAAGGACGAGCTGAAGGGCGAGCTGAAGGACGAGCTGAAGGGCGAGCTACTCATACAGCTCAGAGGGGAGCTGCCGGGGCAGATGAAGGCGGAGTTACTCGGTCAGCTGAGGGAGGAGCTATTCGTTCAGTTGAAGGACGATCTCCTTCTCCAGCTGAAGGACGAACTGCACGTCCAGCTGAAGGCCGATTTGTTGGTGCAACTGAAGGCGGAGCTTCTAGCTCAATTGAAGGATGACCTTCTGCTCCAGTTGAAGGACGAGCTCTTACGACAGTTGCAACAAGAGCTCCTTCTTCTGCTCAAGGACGACCTTAAAGTTCAGCTGACGGACGATCTGACGATAGCGCTGAAGGATAACTTGCGGGAGCAGTTACGAGCGGATCTGAAGGACGGCATGGTCCTTGACCTAAAGGATCACTTCACCGAGCAATTGAAGGAGCAATTAAAGGTTCTGCTCGTCCAACTGAAAGACGCCGTGAACTCGCAGTTGCGCGATGACTTGATCATTCAGCTGAAGTATTTCATCGCAAAGCTGAAGGAGGAGTTGATCTATCAGCTGAAGGATGCGCTGACGGTGCACCTCAAGGACGGGCTAATCACCCAGGTGAAGGCGGCGTTGACCGCTCAATTACGAGATGGATTGGGCGCTCAGCGAGAGCAGCTGAACCTTGATTTCGAACGTCGGCGTCTATTTCTAGAGCAGCAGCCGCGCATCAAAGCGGTCAAGCCCGTCTCCTCACAGGCGTCACCGACCGTCTCAACACCCTCGCGCCCCACGCCTGCCACGCCTCGACCCCTTCCTTCCCTTCTTTTCCAGGCTCGTCACCCCCTCCACCATCTTGTCTTGTCCACCGCTCCGGACTCCACGAGCATGGACGTCGATGCGTCGTCTAATCCCCCTCCCACTCCTCCTATCCCTGTTTCGCCCTCCAAGTCCAAAGGAAGCGAGACGCCACTCCCTGTCAAATCGCAGCGGAAACAGTCGTGGTTCGCATCGGGATATCAGGCGTCACCGGCTACGGAGGGATAATGTTTGACATTCTGTGATCATGGTGCGATACACGTTAGGTTGGCCGCCTTTTACTTCACTCATTTCAATTTCTAACCGCCTCATAGGTTGTCTCATTACGCAGAATTCTCTTTGTCACTTGATTGGGTTCGATAACGCGATTGGGCTTAGAACCGGCCAAGTAATGAAACCTATAATACGACATGTACATAAACTCTATGCAGGACCCTGAACGATTCCGATTATCTTGCTTTCCTTCGAGAGAATGTGACGGCGTGACGCCTATCCTCTCCTCTTGACATGATGATGAAAATTCAAGAGCTCGTGGATCTCACCATAGACTTCTTGCATGATTCGCCGGAGGATTTGAAAAGGTCTTCGCTGGTGAATCGATCATGGCTCCCCGCTGCTCGACACCATCTTTTTTCGTACTTCCCTTTCGAAAGCGCTCAGGATTGTCAGCGCTTGGCTACAATGCTGACCGAAGCACCAGACCTTCTTGGGTTGGTCACCCACCTTGTCATTGCGCCTACTTCAAGAAATGCGCATCTCGCGTACGACCTCCTGGCAAGATGCGCAGAACTGCATTTCACCCGTTTAAAACACCTTACCATATACACCCTCCCTCCGCCAGCAATGATGGCTCTGCTACATTCCATGATCGCGCTCCCGAGTGTCACACATCTGTCCGTCCTGCAGACGGAGGATCCGAGCTTCCTCGTCTCATTTCTGTCACGTCGCACCTCGAGTTTAGGGACGCTGGAGATCGGTCCCAGGTGCTATCGCGTGGAAGAAGGGCAAGAATGCGCCGCCAAGCGCGTTCACAGTCAAACCTTCCGACTCGACTGTCTTCGCTTGCCCTCAGTGATAGTCTTCGACCTGCCGGGCGACTTGCCCATTGATATCACAGCCTTGAGACGTTTGGTCATTGCCGAATGTGCAGAGCTCGACGCATTCGAAGCTGTAGTGCCACTCTTCAGACCGTCTCTGACCGAGTTGGAGATAGCTGGCCACATCGGTAACTTGGAACGATTTGTCGGCTCGTTCTTTGCTGATTCAATCCTTGTCAGTGGAACGTCCAGATTCGCAATCGTTCCGCAAGAAAGCAAACATCGGGCTCCACACGCTCCCTCTGCTCGAACATTTTTGCCTCCACGTCGACGCCCCCAGCACGCTCGCGGCTGTCCCCATCCTCCTCTGCGGCATCGCGCCCGGAGCCTCCTTGCGCCGAGTCACACTTGTAGTCAGCCGGGATTGCGCGCCAATCTGCGCCGAACTTGCGCAATTCCCGCATGTAGACTGTTGGAACGCCATTGACGACACCATTTCAAGTTTCGAGTCGACTTCTTTGACTGTTAGAGTCTCACTGGTAGCCGCTGGCGTGCTGGAGAGTCCGGTCGGCGTTTGTGAGATCCGGGCGTGCTTGCCTCATCTGGCGAGCACACGGCGATTACTCGTCGCTGCGACGCCGTAGTTCGTTAATTTGGTCCCCATTCCTTGCGCATTCCATTGTGCGTGTCGCGTCAGTCCAAAGCTCCGGTCCGATATTCCGGGAAAAGGTGTCTCGCTTTCAGTGCGGTCCAAGTGCGGTTGCGAAAGACTTGGTCTCACTCGAACTCATTGCCCGGCCAAGTTCGGGGTCCCCCGACAAAATGTTTTGCAATAGCCAATCTTCGACTCGTTCATCTAAGTTCACTTGACACACCTGGGGGAACGTCTTGTCTGCTAATAATACTATGTCCGCACTTGACCTCGGCATCAAGATCCTCGTTCTTGCACCACACCAGCGGCGCGTCTTCCTCATTTCTGAACTTTGTTCGCGATAGGATGTCGATGGGATGAGAATATCCGGCACCAGTGTGTGTATTGCACCCATGTCACTCGAGCCTCGAGGTCTTCTTATTATTCTGTCATCATCCGTGCGTCGTTCTTCGACACGTCTGTGTCATCTGGCCGGGAGAGATAGCATATATATATGAGCCGTCCACTCACGAGCGAACCCACAACCTACCTACCACCCACCATGTCGCTGCCTGAGCTAGACGTCGAAAGCCTTTTCGCTGAAGAGAAAGTTGGATGGAGTGGGTAAGTTCTGTCTTCCCGCGAGGAGATCTTGCCTCATCGATCCCAGATACGTCGAGTGGGAAAAATACCCTCAAAAGAAAGAAATAGCGACTAAGATATTAAAGACCAAGAAGTTTACGCCCATACCTGGTGGGTCCGCTTTGGAGGACGCTAAAATGTAGAAGCAATCAATTTCGTTCGCAGAGTTCCAATTCGTGCCCCTTCCTGACACGAACCCGATCTTGATTGGGCACCGATGGAAAGAATACCACGAAGCTCTCGGCCTCAAAAATATCGTAGACTTTAGCTGGAAGACCGTCCTCGAAGAGAAACCCGATCTCCTGCACGTGTTGGATTTTCCGTATAACGGCGAGACGACGCGCGAGCAGCTTCTTCTGGGGAAGTTAACCGACAACAAACATCACTTGTGTGTCACTTTCTCGTTGAATGGCTTCAGACCGGGTTGAACCGATGTTTTGCCCTATAGTGTCCGTAACCACGGAGGTATTCCGGACATCCAGGAGGACGTATTCGAGCTGGAAATTGGGGGGCTCGTAAACAAGACCGTCAAATTATCGCTGAAAGATCTCAAGGATCCCGCGAAGTTCCCGTTGGTTCAATTCCGTGCTCTCGTTTTCCAGGCTGATTTTCGTCGAACGCAGGCAAGTGGAAGTCACTGTCACTCTGCAGTGCAGCGGTACAGTAAGTTCATACGTATTTTTTGATCTCTCTCTCGAGTTTATCTTTCGATTTAAGAGACGCCTCGAACAAATCAATCAGTATCCTGGGGATGGGGATGAGCTGATCAACGCGCCTTGGGGTAAGGTTGCACAATTTATTCAACTGGAATTGCTCTGACTCAATCTGCGTCTCATTCGTTCAGGTGAAGGAGCTATGTAGGATTTCTCCCTCGTGCTGTTTGGGAAACTTACTGATATGCCGCAGCGGAACAGCTGTCTATCGCGGAGTGCCGCTCAAGAAAGTACTCAAGCTGGCTTGCGGGGGTGTCACGCCCGAGTGCAAACACCTCGAGTTCATTGGCGCAGACACGTACTTCAAGTGGGCTTTTTTTCCCGTCCTTGGCTCCCAATTCAACCATTGCGCACAGGAAAAACAAAGTGTTCAACTACGCCGTGTCCGTCCCATGGCGCAAAGTGCGGGCTAACGAGGAGGTGATCCTCGCTTGGGAGATGAACGGGAAGCCGCTGCCGAAGTCGCACGGCGCGCCGCTGCGCGTCGTCGTGACAGGTTACATCGGCGCACGCAGCTGCAAGTGGGTGTACCGTATCAACGCGTTGGCGGAGCCCAGCATGGGCCCCGTGCAGGCGCAAGAGTACCTGTATTATACCTCTCAGGTTCGTTTCGTTTTGTTTCATACACCAGAGGTAGTCCTGCCCGTGAGGTTCACCTGCTTATTTTTTCTGTGTAGATCGGGAAACAGAACACCAAATATTCGAATGGGTTTTCGATCCAGCAAATGCCCGTGTCGTGCGTCTAAGCGTGTTATTCCTGCGCACGGCTTAATAATTTGTTGGAACAGGAGCGCCATCATCTCGCCGGTCGAAAAGCAGGTTATTATACACGACGGGAAGATCACGCTCAAGGGCTGGGGATATTCCGGCGGCGGGAACTGGGTTGAACGGGTTGAGGTGTCGCCTGATGGGTGCGCTGAAAGCCTTTTCTTCAACTGCTTCTAACCATCCGGGCGCGATGTAGGGGAAGTGTGTGGTACGCCGTTGACCAGGAAGATATGACCGAGAAAGTGAGTACCACTTGACTTGATACAAACTAGATTAATTTCCTTTCCAAAATCTCCAGCACTATCATGCTTGGCGCCTGTGGAAGATCGACGTGCCCGTCGACGCCGAGGGCTGGCTCGAGTTCTGCGTCCGCAGCTGGGACTCGTCGAACAACACCGAGCCGACCTTCGTCCGATCTGCTTGGAAGTACGTATAATACTGCTCCAACGGCACATATAACGCCGCTGATATCCACGGTGTTTGTTAATTTTTCTCCAGCTGGGACCTCCACGTTACGTCCTCCTGCCACCGCATCAAGATATACAGCGTCAACCGGACGCGCCCGGCGACGATGCGGCGGCTGAAGGAGCTCGAGGCGCGCGGGGAGGGGATCGAGCCGCTGTCGCACCCGCTGGAGTATCAGTTGGAGGACACGGAGGAGTATCTGGCGAAGGTCCGGGCATATCCGAGAGAGCCGGTCTGTTGAGTAATTATTCAACGGCACGGCTGCGGCGGGCGGGAAACGGAATAAGTATGGCAGTGTACGGTATTTCTGGGGTTGATATCCATACCGCAGCACGCATGAAATGTATCCCAGTTGGGCGAACGCGATGCCGCTTTCTTGCTGCATGGTCTGCTTCAAGATGTCGACCTTTCAATTTTGGTGACATGTACAGCCACATTGATGCCAATGCTCGTCGATCCAGCCAAGATGGCCAAGAAACGTCATTTGAGAGTTCGCTGGCGTCATATTCAACCTTATTCAACCACGGTTCAACCTGGTTCAACTGAAGTACGATATCTAGAAATGCGGTCGAGTACTTTGCCATGGGTGGGTAAAGCGGTGCCGGGGAAGTGCGGCCTAGTTACGGTCGACGGCGAGCAAAAGTCGCGCGATTCACTTCATAGTCTTTTCATATCCACTAGAAGAATGGTATTGAAAGAGTTCTCCGACGAATCGGCATAGCCATATAGGCACATAGATACAAGGTATTAAATCTTGAGAGTCCGATCAGAATGTAGCTGAGGCTTAGCAGCACATCTCGCAGGGGCAGCCTGGAAGTTCGTTAGCCTCGAATGGTCAAAGAGGAAGGGAGGGAAGACGACGTACAGACAATGTCCGCAAAGCACTCGCAGCAGCCCTGAAGAAAAGCGATTAATCAATAAGGCCAGGCACGTGGCAACCTGACGGACCTCGCAGCACTCTGAATTGAAAACAAAAAGTCAGCGGAGGCGGTCGAAATACAGGTGGGAGCGACGTACCGAAGCAGAGGAAGCATCCGAGCATGCCGAGTAAGCAGTCCTGGAGCCATGGTCAGTCCCTGGCCAATCGTACGAAGCGCGCGCGGTACCTTTCCGGCACCTCCACCACGCATACGGGAGGCCGTGTTCCCGTGTTCGCACTTCTGGTCATGCAGGCATTGGGTGCTCTTGGCCACCGGGGTAGCCACGTTCATCACGTCTACGGGGGCCCGTCAAGGGGGGTCCAAGAGAAGGCGAATGAGTAACACTAACTCATCTCCGTCGCCTGAGGCTGGGAGGTCGTAGCTTTAGCGGGGGCAGACATGGTAGTAGTTGGGAGGGAGGGGAAAGGTTGCAGGGTACCGTAAAGTGTGGGACCGCAGCATCAGAACCGAGTTCTTATACGGCCCAGCCTCGTGGCTGTGACAACATGATGGGCAGAAAAAGTTAAAAATAGGTGGGTTTTTTTATAGTTATGGAATTCAAATTTGGGCTTTGTAGCGACGGAGACTGCGTGCAGGCGTCGCAGACTTAGACTCAATTTTCTGATGATTGGCCGTGGAAATACAGAGTGTACAAAAGCCTACATCGGACCCTCGGAACGTATGCCGAAGCGGCAGTAAGTTGATGGTGATGACGTAGCACGTAAATGTACATTTTCCTTCCTTTCTTGTTCCTTTTCTTCTTTCAGCTTGGATTCACCCGAGCCGGGTTCCCTGGATACTCAAGGCCTCCGTCCCGCACGGATTCCGCATCAACTGTGGTGAAGAGCTTCCTCCTCTCCACGTCTTGGCTGTTTGGGGCGCCTCATGCCGGCGATTGGCAGATGTTTAAAACGAGGCTTGTGCTCCCGCAAAATCCACACTTCGTCTTCGATCAACCAGAACAACCGCGATTGCTGACAGATGTGTCCATTTTCCCCAAACCATTGATCGTATCCGTCGGGGAATTCAGTGTTCGCGCAAATTTATTGGCTGGACGCCCAAATCCGTCTCAATATTGGTGAAACCGAAGCCCGCAGCTTGACACGTTCTGAAGCTCGCAGCTATCGATATCGGGGAGAAGGAAGTCATCCGATACTTAATGAACAATAATGCCGAATTAATGCTGGCATTTCGAGGACCCAGCGAGCCGGCCATGCGGCCCATGTTTCGCTGGACAAAATGGACTTCCGTCTCCTCAGGTATGCCGGAAGATATGCCCTCCGGTCCTCAACGTCAAACGGGTTAGGTTGCGTCTGACACAAGTTTAACAACAGGTTTTTCACAAGTTGAGTTCAACCATGATGTCATCAATGGAACGTGCCTGGGTCCCAACTAGGGGGTTCAACCTCGTCTCGATGGAGAAGCCCGTCACGCCTTTGTGCGTTGGCGGGGGCGCTGGCATTTTGGCTGCGCTCTCCGACCATATACACTCGCCATTTATGGTAGGTCCGATCTAGTTTGATCCAATTTACTTGTGTTTCTTTCCAACGTTCAAACCTCCACAACCGATGACTCACACTCTTACTCATCAACCATGCCCATCCAGAGTTCCCAATGCGTTTCTTCGAAGCTCGACAAGCCCGATGAAATCGAGCTCGCCCATCGCACACCACTTCCCGCATCGACTTCCACTTTTTTCGCTCCGTCAGATGCAGGCACCCAATCGCACGTGGATTCTGTTTTGAGCGATTCAAGAGATGTGTTCAGAGGTATGAACGAAAGCCTTCCGCCGACAGACACCGGATTTGCGGCTTGGTCCTTTGTACGCCAATATTACGGATCTGGCTTTCAGATGATCTAACTCTTGGGTCGGAACTAAAAGTTGGCTGCTGCATTCGTCGTCGACGCGATTGTCTGGGGGTTTCCAAATGCATACGGTGTCTTTCTGGACGGTCAGGGTCTCTCGTTGTTTGCTGTTGCCTTACTGAAATAAACCTACGATAGTTTACCTCCGGGATCCGCGATTTTCCTCTCAGAAAGACGCTACATCTTTACTTCCCCTCATCGGGACACTGTCGTCCGGAATCATTTATTGCGCTGGTATAATCCACTGATTTCTGTTCTGGTAATGTTCTGAATTCGAACAGGAGCGTTTGTTAATCCGATTGCTTACCGTTACCCCCAGCATCGTCGCAAATCGATGTGGCTTGGCGCAGTTTTGTGTCCCGCGTCTCTTTTCGGAGCGAGTTATGCAACCACAGTCAATACTTCCTCCCAACTCCCCTGCATACATGCGTTGACCAATATTACAGATTTCCCAACTCATTGTTCTCCAAGGTATCTTCTATGGTATCGGTGCAGGTGAGAGTTGCAATTTTTTCTGTTTGTGGGGAGCTCTAAAATCGGTCCAGTTTTAATGTATACAACGTGCACCTCCTACATGTCGGAGTGGTTCGTCGCGCGTCGAGGCATGGCGAACGGTATTCTTTTTGCCGGTATGTCCACTTTCGGCGGGTTGAATTGAACACCGAACCCTCTCGTATGTCCAGGTACTTCCGCCGGTGGTCTGCTTCTTCCACTGCTTTTACCGCCCATGATATCGAAGTACGGCACTCCAAAAACGCTCCGAATCCTCGGGATTGCGATCGCGATACTCCTGGTTATCCTCCTTCCTCTCATGAAGCCGCGTCTTCCGCAAACGCGGGTACACGTCCATGGACCTGCACCCCGAGGTGCGCTCAGACCTCAAGACTGGCTTCAACACCACAGGTCTTTCTTGGTCTTTCTCGCCGCGAACACATTGCAGGGCTTCGGGTATTTTGTCCCGATCCTGTATCTGCCCAGTAATCTGTCTTCACTGAGTAACTATTTTGAACATCACTCACCCGAATGCAGCATTCGCCAACGCTCTTCACATTAGTTCCTCCAACTCGGCCATTACTCTGACAATGGTGAACGGTATGCGTTTTCAACAATCCAATCTCTGGAGAGCCGCTGAGACAACCAAAGCTGCGTCCTTCATCGGCAGGCTCGGGATAGGATACCTGTCCGACAAGATCAATCCGTGGATACTGGCGCTTGCGAATCTCTTGACAACTTCTGTGGCGACATTCGTCCTTTGGGGTATCCTGTCGCACTCCTTCGCTGGACTGCTCGTTTTCGGTGTTGTTTACGGAAGCATCGCAAGCGGCTGGACCAGCGTGTGGACGGGTTTTGTTAAACCTCTTGCCAGTAAGTCTTCGTCCTCCTCCCTTCATCGTTGAGCGAACTATATTCTCACTTCGAAACGAAGAGGATGACCCGGCCGTTTCAACAACCATTTACGGGTACCTCCTCCTTTTCAGAGGTATCGGAAATATCCTGTCCACCCCGATCTCGGCCAAGCTGTACAACCAACCGCACAATTCGACTGGTGGCTTGGAGAGGACCGGGTTCAACGTGGGCGATGGTAAATTCGAGACGATGATCATCTACGTCGGGACGTGCTTTGCGGCTGCAGCTGTTTCCGCGGTGTTGGGGTACGCGATGGACGCCCGGAAAGGTCGCGGGTCTGCTGGTCGGGAGTCGGAGTAAAATGGGAACTGACGATTGGCAAACGGTAGGCGTGTTGAACCGTATAACGAAATTACAAAAGTTACAAAAGCAACTTCATTTTCTCTCTTTCTGAGGTCTTTAGTGGTACTTACGACCTGGAACTCTTCCAAGAGTTGGGCAACTACGTAGATGGAGCTCGGACTTTTCCGAGGAGTTCGTTCGTGATCTTATTTTCAAGGAATTTTACACTACAGGTCCCTTTGACAAGTCCTACTGAGATCAGAATATACAATTGCTTTGTCCACAAGAAATACTGTTGCGTTGGCCCGCTTTGCACGAACGAGGGAAAATTATGCGAGGCTGAAAATCGCAACACGGCGTGAACACAGAAGCGGCGATAGAGTTTCAACTGCTAACCTGCATACAGCTTCAGAACAGTTATAGCTGGCGCGCTGGTCGACACAAGCGGCGCAGTCTTCGTATGGCGTCTCAGCTACCATTTCAACAAAACCAAGCGCATTGACTTTACCGTTGCCTGTGCAGTAGCTAGCACTGAAAGAAAGGGTCTCGTTGGTCGCTTTGGTATATCTACGCTGGCGTTCAACTTCTACATTCAGCTGCAAAATATTGTTAGACGCAAGGTCGAGCGGCGATATGATACAGGCGTTCACCTCGACAGCGGTTTGGATCTTCTCGACGTCTTTCATGGAACCAGCGATGTCCCGTGAGAGCCGCAGAGATTTCAACCACGCCCACCTCCTTGTTTCCAAGACGCGGAGGTGGATCGCCGATGCCGACCGTCTCACTCTGTGTCCAAGTCCGAAGACGTTACGCGCTGACATCGGGATACTTGAAAGGGACGTACTCCACGAGACGCAGTTCCTCTTGAAGAAAACTCAGGCGGTGCCTATGCACCTTGTCCTTGTCGATGTTATCTTCTGCCTGCTGGATAGCAACTTCGAGTCGCAACAACAGAGTCGAGGGCCGGTCGAAATGAATACTGAAGGCGAAGTATATGGCGGCAACTAGGCCCAGGAGAGTATAGCGGAGAGGATGGTTTGGAATCAAAGATAGCATGGCCACCACAAGAGAGAGATACTTGTTAGCCATTTTTGTGAGAAAGAGAGCAAGCTGCGGGGTACTGCGCAGATTCGTCGGTCAGAGTAGGCGCTTTATAACGGCTGGCATGACTTGTCGGTGCGCGATTTCATATTTACGGCGAAGTAAATTGCAGGTTCTCCGAGCAGACCGAAAGCCTTCCATTACAACACTGGGATCAGATCCCGCTAAGTACTTGTCGTTTTTTTGACTTTGTAAACCTCTCGAAGCGCAGTCCTGAAGGTACTTAGCAGCCCTATTTGGCTATTGACATCCAGGAACCAAACGGTCAAGAAGCTCGGTGACACGAACCGATTTCGTTCGGCGGACATTCGGCCGTTCATTGGATATTCGTGGCAGACGGGGATGTCCATCGACGGGAGCATATCAGAAAATAACGACATTAGCAGGCGCACATCTTGCAAAAGAATTGATCGATTTTTGCGCTTTACAAGCAGCAGTGGGTTGTGAATCATGGTTCAATATCCAGGAGGTGGCCCACACAGCGGGTTGACGGTGCTCCATAGACGAGGGATACTGCGGAGGATCTTGAGAAGCTTAAGCCAGCATCACCCGAAACTCTATTCAGTACAGATGCATTTAGACATAAAGAGCTTACCACGTTATTGCGGAGTACGAGGTACACGGCGTTAGAGCACCCTAGCGTCAATATTGCGCGGACATCGATCCTGCGGTTTAGGGCAACGGGATTCGAGACTCTTGGAGATTTGATCGTAGGTCTCGGACCTGTGCCCCTCTGTAGGCCAGCATTTTCTGACGGAGTTGATATGTCGATCAGGCGCAAGACCTTGAGAACGGGGTAAGGAATTTTTATTCTGGTGTTTCAGGCACCCGAGAAGCCCAAAATCGAGAGAATTACACCGGCGCACGGAGACGGCCTGCATGGCCAGACTTTTTCGAAGACTACGGTCCGCCCTCATTTATGCTTTCTCTTGGGTCCGAGCGGCGTTTTATTGCTCGTTGTCTTTGTCGATAGCGGCGCGGACATCAAGCCTGCGATTTTAATCTAGCGGGCTGGAGTTATTGGGAACCTGAGCGAGGAGACCCGTGGTGGAGCAGGTTGACATCGAAAAGCTGAACAATCTTGAGAACAGATTTTGTTGGAGGTTCTCGGTCCCGGCAATTGAGTCCTTCTGGCCTTGAATTGAGGGAATTCCACCGCCACACGCGGACGGACTCCTGCTTAACTTTTAGTTAGCTTTCATTTAGACTTTCGAGCGTGCCGATACCGGCGATCCTTTCGGGTGAGGAACAGTCATCAGGTTTAGGAGGGAAGTGCGAGTGCCAGAGCCCGAGGTACCCCGCCTGAGTATGTGGTCGAAGTGGACGCAGGAAGGAAGGGAGAATGATGGCATCAAACTGCTGCTACGAAAACTTTTGGCACAGCCGTTCCCAAGCGCAACACAAGCAGCACCCTGCTACTGCAAGGGTCCCGTCGCCTGGCTGCCCTTCTGCTGGTGCCCCCAAATTCCGTTACCATCACACAATCCCTGCGACCCGCACAAACGGCGGCTGGAAGCACCTCCTCGCCGCGCTCAACGTTCTCGTGCGTAGCAACCCCACTCCATACCCAAGCAGATCAGACTAGGCGTTCACGTGGAGCCGCTCGCGGGCGGGTGTGAGAGCAATGCACTCGATGTGGGGGAGCATCAGGGTCCATAGCGCGCAATGCGCATCCTCCTCTTCCGCCTACACAAAAGCCCCCGCTTTCTCGTGCACGCGGGACGCCGACGCGCGCGGCGCGTTGCATTTCATCGTGCGCTTCAACGGGGCACTGGCGCCGCCGTTGTGCCTGACGCTGATAACGACGGCGAGTGCATCCCTATCGGTGGTGGCACCAAGGGACAGGGCCCCACCGGCACCCCGGTCAGCGCGTGCGTATGCTGCTTGTGCTGGAGTGGCGCCACACGTAGATCCTGGTGTGGTTTGTGTGGGGAGGGACAGCCTGGGTACGGGGGTTCCCGAGTTTCGTTCATTGCTTGCAGCGAAAAAGGTTTTCCTTCCGAAACTTATCGAGTCCGGCGGGCAAAGACTATCGAGGACATCTTGATCTACACGCTGGGTATATACCATGAGATATACAGAAGCCTGCGGTGATGAGGGTGCTTCCCGCCAAGGACCAGCACGCCCGAGAGGCGTGATGATAAGTTTGACAGCGAGCTGCCAGTGGGAGGCGGCTAACCGCGCCGCACCCGTCTACACGAGCATGATCGCATTCGTGCTCGGCGCGGGCTGCGTCCTGCTCCTCAGAGAGGACGAAAACGAACGCGGGCCGGCAGGGCAGAATCGGCGCCGCCGCATACGTGCGGTGGTGCACTGATCTAGAGCGGACATTTTACTGGCCAGTGGTGAAGTGGGATTGCAGAACTTACCGTACGATGATGAGCCGTTAATTGGACCCATATTCTCCCGTTGACTCCGCAGACTGCGAAATTGATATCGGAGGGTGTTATATTCTGCTGCGTGCAGTCTCCCGTCTGCCCTTGCCTAACCGTTCGCTGCCCCCCGCACCGCCGCGTCCACCACCCCACCCCGGATCCGCTCAGATCCGCTCGTGAGCTTCCGCCGCGTGCACCACCCCGGTCTGCCCTTCCCCTAGCGGCGCCGCGCCGTCCGCCGCCGTAGCCGTGCGTGGACTCGCGCGCATTCGACTTGGAGCGCTTAAGCGCTTCCCTCCGCCACCAAAGCCGTATTTTGGTCGCGCGACGTCCGACTGACTTTCGTGCCACCTCGTTCGCCCCCAGCACCGCTTCCCCTGGCAGTAGCACCACCCCCGCGCTTCGCAGGGCAGTCAGAGACGGAGTCTTCAGCAGCGATATCGGAAGGCGTCGCGTCGTCAGGCTTGTCGAGCACGTCGCCGCGTTCTGAAACCAGGTCAGTATGGCCAACAAAAGCGGTGAGCAAGGAGACTCACTTCGCTTGAGGCACTCCTCCCTCCATCTCCTTCTTGTCCCTCTCGCGCTTCTTAAGCCGCCGCTTGATTCGCACCTTTCTTTCCTTCGCATTCCTTGCGCTTGACGTCGCTCTTCTTGATGCCGGCGTTCTGGTAGAGCAGGTGCTGCCGAGTCTTGACTTGGGTCATCTGAATTGCCGCCGACTCATCGGCGGTGAAGCAACGGCGAAGCGAGTTGACCAACCGGAATCTGGCGGCATTTGTTGCCGTGATCGGCAGGCAGAGCGGTATGTAACATTGGGGACGGGCATCGCCCTTGATCGATCCGGCGGGTTTGTATCTGTTTGTTCTCGATAAACGTCGGTTCCAGTTTTCCGAACCTATCAGCTTTTCCCCTGCACACTTTCAGCCTTCCCACAAAAGAGAACATCAGTTTTAAATTAAGAACTCTATGGCCCTGTCAGAGCAGATTCATGATTTATGTTCATTTCGTTCGAAAACGACGAATTCTCAACATGGTTGGCCAATTTCTCGGGCGGAACGGACAAATTTGCAAATCCGCTCTGACTATGCCCTGGGGGCTTCAAAGTCCTATTGCTTTTGTCAAATGGCCTTAAGGATTCAAGTGGAATTGAAAATACTGATAGATTTTTACGATGTGCATAGTAAATGGGGGTACACGGCCCAGCAAGGACTCGGTTGGCTTTCCGCTCTTCCCACCATTGGTTAATATATTCGATTAAACATTCCTAGCTCCTTTGTACCTTCAGAATAATCTCACGGAGACTGGAGCGACATGAATGGGTTGAACCGTGACCGCCGTCACGGATTGTGACACATTCGTTCGTTCAACATTTCCGGTCCAAAAATGCCCTGAGTTGCGTGGTTGCAATTAGCCAAGATATGTGGCTTATACTTGCATGTATCTCCAACTAGCCTGGGGCCTCACATCCGTTAGGATGACCCGTTGAAGGATTAATTCTATCGAAAGACCGATTATCTTTGTGGCTTCGAAGCACAGGAAGGATTGACAAACCGAGAGATGGTCTGGAAAACGAGTCTGGGATATCCAAAGTCACCTGGGGAGTGTCACGACGATATCTGATGAAAAAGCGGCGCGTAAGGTAGATATCTATACCCCTTTGGTAAGGACTAACAATGATGAGTGCTAATTATGGAGGATCTAATGAGTGGACCACCAATGTACGTCCTCGGGAATGATTTTGCTCCGCAAAAAGGTTGTGCCAATGAGCCTGAGGAAAGAGGTAGAGAGCAGAACATGCAAACCAAAGACGCATTCGAGAACAAACAAATACAGACCCGCCGGATCGATCAAGGGCGGTGCCCGTCCCCAGTAACATTGAAAATCGTTGAGATGACGTTGAGATGAGGATTGTGCGCCAGACACGAAAGTGGGTCATTCACAACAGTAAACTGTAAAATGTGCACAATGCGCAAGGTTTACTTCTAGAGCTAATGAAGGGATAATTCTATCTAACAACCCCCCTTGTTAAGAACAACCGGGTTGTTAAAACCCGTTTTATTTCTAACAACCCTCGCAAAAGTTTCCAAAAATAAGAGTTCTATCTAACAACCCCCAAAACCGAGCCGAACCACGAACCAACAGAACGTCCGCCGTCCGGCATCCCTATTGGGGCAGCCGTTTTGCCCTCATCATTTTGATTCCTTCATGGGCCGCGTATAATCCTCAGGTTCTTATTGTGGTCCATCTGCGCCATGGAAGGAAAGAAAAAAACGACGCCGAGTTAGCCGTGAATGCATCCTTCCCATCATGGCATCCACCTTTGCCTCGGACCCGGCATCCCGGCTGCAGCCTGCACGAACAAGCCGGACACCATGTAATGGACGCACAGACTGCTCAAGAGCTGCACATCAGCATTCCGGACAAGGCATTGAGTGCGGGTATGTCCCCGGTGCCTTTGTACTGTCTCACCTCTCCTGCACCCGCCGAATGCGCGCCAGATCAGTGGCAGTCCGACTTATCGGGCCGACACAGTGCCGCGCAACGTCGGCACAAACATTTGAGCCGGTTCATACCAACTTGAAAGCTAGCAACCGGGGTTGTTATATAGAAGGGGTTGTTAGATAGAATGTTATTTTCTGCAACCCGGTTGTTTTTAACAAGGGGGGTTGTTAGATAGAATTATCCTTAATGAAGTGCTCGCACTGTGCAGTCCTCAGGCTTGCAATGGGTGAGTCACGGTCACGTGTAATGTTCGGTTCGTGCACGGACCCGCATCGTCGAGTCAGACCAACAACAGACCAACCTACCTTACAAGCCCTTCCACCACCATCCATGCCCATCGTCCAACCTATCGACTTTGCCGCTACATCTTTGACGCATTACAGTGGATTCTATGCTACTGTGATAGATGATTTCTTGACGCCGGCAGGTAGGTAGGCAAATCATTCCACGTCCGGTCCCACTGAGGACAGCACAGAATGTGCGGAGCTCAGAGAACTTGCATCATCCACCGGCGAGTGGCAGCCTGCAGGACTAATGACGAATGGGACCACCCAAACTGTGCACTCAAACTTTCGCAACAGTGACCGTGTCTTGAGAGTGGATGCGGACACTGCGAACATGATCTACGAACGGTTGCGACCCTTGGTGCCCGAGCTGCACCTAATCACCCCGGACAGTGAGTGGGCGTCAATAGTCGGGAAACCCGCCAAAGCCGGTGCAAGGACTCAGCGTCCCTCATGGAAGATGGTTCGGTGAGCCCCCTCAGTCTTCGACCCTGTAGTTCTCTCTGATCTGAGCAACGTAGCGTGAACCCCCGCCTTAGCTTCCTGCGATATGGACCAGGCCATTATTTCAAACAGCACTGGTAGATTTCTGTCCATTCAGAGCACTATCATGGTTGCTAATCCTCGACAGCGATGGTTTAAATGAACTCCTTGATGGTCCAACGCCGCAAAAATCGTTTGTCACCTTACACGTTTACCTCAACGGTGAGGTGTCCGGGGGAGCAACGAGATTCTGGACCCCAGATAAAAAGCACTTCATCGACGTCGACCCAAAAGAGGGAAGAGTTTTAGTGTTCCAACAACGGATGCTTGTACACAGCGGAGAGGAGGTCACAGAGGGGATAAAGTACACAATGAGGTCCGATTTCATGTTCGAGCAGGTTTAAATTCACGAAATCCTTTCCACACCGAGCCTTATGAAGGTCTCGTTTGGATCTTGTCCAAAGAAAGAGGGCCGGCCAGGTGGCTTCCGGATGCTGTAGTGATATCATGACCGTGCTGTGAGCCTTGACGGAGGCGGCGAATAAGCCCGTTGCCAGTCGTCGATCTCGAATCACAAGCCAAGCCGTTCACGAGTCCTGGCCTTGATGTCCTCTGCACAAGCCTCGTCACCTTATAAACCGGTGCTTAGTCTTTCTCGAGCTCGATTTTTCGTATTATATTATCAATCGTGTCTGTGACAGTCTATCTCGCTAAAAACTTGTAGCAATCGTACCTCACATGTGCCGACTCGCAGCTTTCGAATTTGGAGCTGCCGTGCTCAAGCAATGACAGCAGAGTCCCTCGACGCATACATGTGATTGTATAAGTTCGCTGGGTAGTTCAACATGCCTCTCGTCCGTTCTCCTTTCACTCCGACTCCCGACTATCAGCCCCGCGACTTTTCCTGGCGTCCATTGCGTACCCCAACACTGCGGAGACGGCTGCAGCCGCAAAGCACGTCCCGACGTAAATGATCATCGTCTCGAATATGCCACCGCCCACATTGAACCCAGTCTTTTCCAAGCCGCCGGTCACATTGTGGGGCTGGCTGTACAGCTTGGCCGAGATGGGCGTCGACAATATGTTCCCGATACCTCTGAAAAGGAGGAGGTACCCATAAATGATCGTCGACACGGCCGGGTCGTCCTCTGCGTTTACAAGCGAGAGAACAATCCAATCAAGAATGGCGGGAGGGAGGAGGAAGATGACATACTAGCGAGAGGTCGAACGGAACCTGTCCATAAGCTGGGCCAGCTTGCGACGCTTCCGTAAACAACACCGAAGACAAGTAGCCCAGCGAAGGAGTGCGACAGGATACCCCAAAGGACGAATGTGGCCACAGACGTTGTCAAGAGATTCGCGAGCGCCAATATTCACGGATTGATCTTGTCAGACAGGTATCCTATCCCGAGCCTCCCGACGAACGAGCCAGCTTTGATTGCCTGAGCAGCTTTCCAGAAATTAGGCTGTTGAAAACGCTTACCGTTCACCATTGTCAGAGTAAGGGCTGAGCTGGAAGAGCTGACATGGAGGGCGTTGGCAAATGCTACATTCCGAGTGAGTAATGCGTGTTGTGTTACGAGGAGGTCGGAGTACTGGGCAAATACAGAATTGGGACAAAATATCCGAAGCCCTGCAAGGTGTTGGCTTCCAGAAAAACCAAAAACGACTTGTGGTGTTGAAGCCAGTGTTGAGGTCTGAGCGCGCCTCGGGGTGCAGGTCCATACACGTGCACCCGCGTTTGTGGAAGCCGTGGTTTCATGAGAGGAAGGAGGACGACCCTGAGGAGTATTGCGATCGCAATCCCAAGGATACGGAGCGTTTTTGAAATGCCATATTTTGAGATCATAGGCGGTAAAAGTAGCGGAAGAAGTGAACCACCGGCGGAAGTACCTGGACACATAACTGTAGTTCAATGTTCATTTCAATGCCGCCGAGAGTGGGACATACCAGCAAAAAGAATGCCGTTCGCCATGCCTCGGCGCGCGACGAACCACTCCGACATGCATATGTAGGAGGTGCACGCTGTGTCCAGCAAAACTAGACAGATTCAAAAGCTTCCCAGCGAACGGGAAAAAATCGAATCCCACCTGCGCCGATGCCGTAGAAAACACCTTGGAGAGCGATGAGTTGTGGGATCTGTGTGACGGTATAATATTGGTCAACATGTAGATGTAATTTGAAGGAAAATTTACTGTTGTTGCGTAACTTGCTCCTAAAAGAGCCCCAGGACACAAAACTGCGCCAAGCCACATCGACTTGCGACGATGCTAAGGATAACGATAAGCGATTGAATTGACAAACACTCCTGATTGAGGTTAGGACATCCCACAAACAGTAACCGGTAGATAGTACCAGCACAATATATGATCCCAGAAGACAGTGTCCCGATGAGGGGAAGAAGAGAAGTAGCGTCTTTCTGAGAAGCAAATCGCGGGTCTCGGAGGTACACTATCGGAGTCTTTCAGCAGCGCAACATCGGAATTGAGGGGGTACCATCCAGGAAGACTCCGTATGCATTCGGAAAACCTCAGACGATAGCGCCGACGACAAATGCAGCAGCCAGCTTGAAGTGCCGACCCATGAGTCAGATGATCTGAAAGCCGAATCCGAAATATTTACAAAAGACCAAGCTGCAAATCCAGTGTCTGTCGGTGGAAGGCTTTCGTTCGTACCTCTGGAAACTCTTGAATCATTTGAAACGGAATCCTGGTGCGATTGCGTTCCTGGTAACAGAGCGAAAAAAGTGGAAGTCGATGGGGGAAGTGGTGTGCGATGGGCAAGCTCGATTTCACCGGGCTTCGAAGCTTCAAGTTGGGGGGTGTGGATGGACATGGTTGCCAATGTACAAGCGTGTACGATGCGCGTCATCGGTGAAAAGCGACCTGGATTGGACTTGGATTGGACCCTGCCGAGCGGCTGATCTCCTCGCGGACTGCATTCCCGGCACCTACCACCCAGAGTACTTGGTTGCCATGTGAACAAATCGTTCCTCTGCTGCGGACAATAGAGAAAAAATGAGGCAATTAGCGCAGGGGATAGAACGGAAGAAATCAGTATTGACAGAATCGCGCCGCCCTAGTCGCTCAAGGTACGAGACAGGCATGTCATAGGCTCGGGCGGCGTGATGATGTGAATATCGCCCGCATTCTGGACGAATCGGCCATGAATTCCGACAGGTTGTCTTATCAGGATTCGTGTCGACAGGAAATGCCCTGCGAGCTGTGAAGGAAAAGGGGAGTCTGGTAAGATTGCAAAAACCGTACATCCATGCTGTTCGGTGCGCGTTAGACACCAACTTGAAACCACAGGTTTCTGTGTATGAATATTCGGCATCTGATCTTTCAATGCAACGTGCTAGTCAAGGACTACGCCCGTTAAGTCGGCGAACCAAGCGCGTTGATCCTTCGGCGATGCCCAGTCATCGGTGTGTCCTGGTTACCCCGTCAACGAAGAACGGGGATGTACTGATGGCAACCTACCGCCAAAGAATGTCTGGAAATGTGCACCTTTGATTCGAGAGCGCTCCGAGTCGCGCAACATCATGCCCGCGACCTTGATCACGGACTTGCCATCGACCCAAAGCTCCAGTTCACCTTGACAGAAAATGAGGTTAGACGGGGAATAATAACACATATGGAAGGATCATACCGTCGTCGCAACCAATCGAGTTCAACTTTACACGAAACGCCAGGCTGACCCAATTGCCCACGGCGATATCGAACTTGAACGCGTTGCGACCGACGGAGAACCCATAGTCGGAGTTTTCCTTTGAAGACGGAGGGACAGCGAGAAGTCTTTCTCTGTTTGTTGGTGTGAGCGGGAGATACGTATAGAGCTCGCCGAGACCTTTGGATCTACGGCGTTCAGAGATTCACGCTGGGAAAAAGGGGACAAAGTTACCTCCACATTGGACGCACATTGAAGCATTTGCATCGATCGGTCTGACGGCCTCCCGTACACGCATACGAAAAATCTCCGTCTCCACCAACTACACATCGCAATCAATACGCAGCCATGCTGAAGCAACGCGGACAGCTCACAGATACCAGGTAGTTTCCCGCCCTTAACCCACTCCCAGCCACTCTGCAGCATCATACGGTAGCTCAGGACAACGTGCGTCGCGCCGGATTCTAATTTTGAGGAGAACGCTGACGGGCCAGATAGATAGAAGCCGAAACCGCCGGGAATAGGTGCAGACGGATTGATGCTTCCTTGCGGGTAGAAAGCCTCCCATGCGAGAGACGGATTGGGCCAGTCGGCGTCTGAGTGCTCCGAGTCCGAGGGCGGTGGTGGAACCAACGGGTGATTTGTGCGGGAGGTCACTTTATGCACGCCCAGGTCCGAATCGGTGAGAGCGACTTGCTTAACATTGCGGACTACAAGAGAAGGACAAGCCGTAAATCCAGACCGGAACGCGTCCACAGGGATGAGATGAGAGTTTTCCATCAAAGGGTTGATTAGCGCCCGCCAAACAAGCGTGTTTGGTCTCAGCGCCTAAGATTCAGAAGCTTGCCTTCATACACGTCACTCAAAAGCCTCTCCTTTCTCCATGACTTCGAAAGTCGATGAGCTTCCTTCTCATGACAAGATTGGTACCAACTATGCACCTCTTCCCAGTGAAATTGCAGAAATAAAACAGCTCATTCTCCTGCCACGGGCTGAAATCGAGCGTATCGACCGCAAAATCGCTCAGCTGAAAGCCAGGCGGAGGGGACTCAGTAAATACGTCGCAGAGCACGAGGCGCTCATCTCCCCCATGCGGCAACTTCCCTCCGATGTCATCCGAGAGATTTTCATGGCATGCGTCCCCTCAGAAGAAAATCCGGTCCTGAGCATCCAGACAGCGCCTTTGCTCCTCGGTCGCATCTGCAGCCAGTGGAGAGCTATTGCACTGTCCACCCCGCGATTGTGGTCCTCCATCCATATTGCAGAACCCCAGGATAGTCTTCCGCCACACGTTCGGGACGGATGTCTCCAGCTGGTAAAAGTTTGGCTGGCAAGATCGGGAGGATTACCGTTGTCGATATCGTTCCATCGGATCCCTTCACATTCACCAATATCCCCTGTCTTCGGCACGGTCATGTCGTTTTCCCCGCGCTGGAAACACCTTTCGCTGACAGGGCCCGTCGACAAAACTGGGATTGAGCTTTCGCGAACAGACGTCCCCCTACTACAAACCATCGCGATCTCGCCCTATGCTGTTGGGAACGACCCCACGGAAACACACGATTTCCTTCGCGGAGTTAGCGTTCGCAGCGTCTCTCTGGGCGCCAGGAAGAATCCCATACACTTTCCCCTCCCCTGGTCTCAGCTCACCACCTTGAAGCTTGATCACTACTACGACTCAAGGGGGCTATTTCCAGGAGAATCCGAGGGTTTGTCGAGTTCTGCGGCGCTTCGCATCCTCGCTGAGTGTCACAATCTCCGCGAATGTGCACTCTGTCTGTCCTCTGGTGCTGCCGAAACGGTCGACGCGCCGGCTTCACTGGAACTCCCTTATCTTGATTCCCTCCAAATTTCCCTCAACACACCTGTATCACAGCTGAATGATCCTTTAGATCGTTTGCTGTTGCCCCGGCTCAGCTCGTTCATTTTGAAGGGATACCACCGAGATCCTGCCGGCGTCCCATTCCCCACGCTTGTCGCCAGCGCCACCAAGATGAGAACCGTCGAGGTGGACATCATGCTGTTTACCGCAGAAACACTCCGCGCTTTTCTGCGACGTCTGCCTTCAACTGTGCAGCACCTGCTGCTGCGGCAGGGCGTTCTTGGCCACGGGGCGCCGACATTTATCGACGATGAATTTCTTCGCTTGTTGGCTCCGGCTTCCGACTCGGAGACCGACCCCGCCCTCCTCCCGCAGTTGGACGACATGGAGCTCATCCACGCCGCCCATTTCTCGGATGAAGAGCTGCTCCGGTTTATTCGCGCGCGCATGGAGATTCGTCCGCTTCGCCGGGTCAAAATCAGATTCTTCCGTAGCATGGAGGAGGATATATTCCCTCAGCTGCAGCCACTTATCGATGACACGGGGCTGGATGTCTCCCTGCACTATCAACGCAGAATTCATGCTTGGGATCCTCGACTGGGGTTGCCTAGATGGCATTCGGTGAACGATATGTAATTGTAATTTACTGGGTAAGGCTCGCCTCTATTTTGTGGTTCGGGTACTGATACCTTGCAGCGGCGCTTGGTTCATTTATAATTACAATTGTTCAACTTGCTGGTGTCTTCAACCTATGTCATTTAACTGTTCGCTTCTTGGGTATACTGAGCAATATATCGTCCTGCAATACACGCTAATATATGGTACACCGTCTAAGGAAAGACAAAGTGATCTGACAACCCCTCGATGATGTCGTCTCGGAGAGCTACAACCGCCTCCAGGGCAGCCAACCCGCAATCAATCGGCATGCTCGGGTCCTCGGACACCATCCGTTGCAAAATCAGCGTCATCGAGCGCAGCTTGCCCAGGATATCCGCCGCGGTTGGCTTAGTCCGCGCAACTGCCGCAGCCCACATTTCGTCCCAAGCGCAAAGGCATTCGGTATGCGACGTGCATCCGCGGGACGGGAGGAGAGGTGTGGAGGCGCAGATGCGCGAGGAGAGCGTGGAGAGGGAGTTATGCGCCGCCAGAAAACGCATACGCCGCTCGACGTCCATCGTTGGCGGGAAGAGCGGCTCCGCTGCCATTCGACCGTCCAGATACTGCTCCATGTCGATGAGCTGGCGATAATATATACCACCTTGTATTTTCTGGAGGCGGGGGTTCGCTTCAACCGTCGGTAGAACGTCGTCCGGCGGCGTTGATCTACGACGAAGAATGATGTGGATGAGCCTGCGCGATAAGTCGCGGAGGAGATTCGGCCGCAGAGAAGAGCTGGCAGCAAGCTTGAGACATCGGCAATGTTGAGCGGAGGACACGGCGAGGAAATACGGAGACAGGACAAATGAATGAAGTGACTCCAGTGCATGGGTTTCGAGGACAGGAAGCTTGTGCTTGGTCGCCATCTCAGTTATATTGAGGAGGCGATCAACAACGTGAGTGACGCCGGAGTCACCTGTGTGCAGCTGCAAGAGCTCATGCGGGCTGTAAGTGTGTCAATTTGAAGAACGCGGGAATAAATGAGCGGAAGATCTTACAATGCTTGCAAGTCCCATAAAAAGAAACGGAAATCCTTAGCAGTCTCAGCTATAACGGTAGGAGGGCTGCTGTTGGCTGCGGTAGACTGCGAGTCGGTGGGGGACCAGATCTTGAGGCGAAGAAGGGACATGTGGACCTTCAAGCGATGTTGAACACCCATAATTCAATCTCTTGAGCTAACATACCTTGAACAAAATTTGCTCGACCTCGAAGACAATGAATCTGTCTAGGTCATCCGCCTCAGGCACTTCAGTGATAGTGCGCGGTGCTCGCTCAGATTTCCTCGCACGCGGATAAGATACCAGCCGGGGACCGAGATGCATACGACGAACCAGCCGTGATGCTCGGTTCAACGTTGCGAGTCGGAATATAATCCAGTTTGAAGGCGAGTCCAGGGTGAAGGATATGGCCATCCTGGGTGCAGTAGAGGTAAGGAGCACACAGTGCCCCCACAAACCGAGGGTTATACATGTAGTCGATCGCATGCAGCCCACACGTGTCTGATAAACCGCGCCCACACAAGGAGGCATCGAGATGGCCAGCTGGATATCAGGTGTGCTTTCTGTGGGATATGCCCTCATTCGGAATGTCCATTGGATTCTCCAGCCGGTCGCCGTGGGCGAGGGACAACTGGAAGCGAGGAAACGCCGATTATTGGTGATGGTTTTTAGTACTAAAAACCATACCGCAGGTACAAGCGACAGTCATCCTCGTGTATTTGACGGACATCGCGAAGTAGGAAATCTAAACGATGCGGTGAAAGGTCAAGCATGCAGTGCTGGTGAACTTCAGGAGGTGGTGGCAATTTTCAACCTGCCGACGGCAATCAATCATCGTTGCGGTCAATCATATTGTGACGGGAAGTGATGCGTGACGAAGAACCTCTCGTCTTCGCGAATCGCTGTTGCTTCGTTGACTGCAGCGCCGACGCCATTGTTCCTGGAACACGCCACGGATCCTCCGGCTGTTTCGTTGTACTATAGCGATTGCCAAAGTGTTCTTTCTCAGCTCACCGTCGTCCTCGTTCGGCCCCACCCTCCGCCCCCAGCTCCACAGTTGTGTAAATTTGCCCGCCCAAGGCCCTCAAGGCCCTCATGGACGTGGAGTGCTTGGACTTTGCTTCCAGGGCGAGCTAAGCTGGAATTTCTCTCAAAGGCGTCATCCCGATCGTTCGTCATTGGCGTCATGGCGGTCATTGCTTGGCGGGTCCCGAGTTAGCTTCCGATGCGCCATGAATTTGCTATAAAGTCTCGAGGTCTCGGTCACAACCCCTCATTCAACTCTTCTCCCACTACAATGTCAGACTCCTACAACGCAGACCAAACTCAAACCGGCGTCTCTGGCGGTACCTACAACACCAACCCCATGGACAACCGTAATGGTATGTCCACTTCTCCACCGTTTGAGCCTTTCGTTTTGACCATGTGGTAGACCAATACGGCAGCAGCAACAATCGCACAGAAGAGTTCGGGAGCCACAACAACAACAGCTCCGGACTCGGTCAATCGACCGGTCTTGGACAGACGGGCTCGACCGGTGCTGGCGGATTCGGTGACTCGGGCGTGAACGAGGTCAGCCGTGGCGGAAACGGTAAGACCCCCGCATTAAATGTCTCTCTTGTGTTGTTCAACGTGAATAAACAGGTCTCAGAGAAGACAACCTTGGCCCCTCCGGAGGCAACACCGGCGGAAACTTCGGTACCTCTGGCACGGACTACAACAGCGGTTCAGGTGCCGGCAGAGGCACGACCGACTTCAACAGCGGTTCAGGCAACACCGGCGGCGGCTTTGACGCTGGCAGCGGCGCAGACACCTTCGGCTCGTCTGGCCGCACTGGCGGTGCAGACAACTTCGGTTCGTCTGGCCGCACTGGCGGTGCAGACAACTTCGGTTCGTCTGGCCGCACTGAAGGTACCGACAACTTCGGCTCGTCAGGCCGCACTGAAGGCATCGATAACCTCGGTTCCTCTGGCCGCACTGGAGGCACCGACACCTTCGGCGTGACTGGAATGGATGGCGCGCACACCCACGGCTCGTCCGGCCACACGGGAGGCGAACACGCGCACGGTTCGTCGCACCACCGCACCGGCGGCGACCTCGACAGCTCAACGGCGAACATGGACGGCGGGTTCAACGCCAACTCTGGTCAAGTGACGGGCGTAGGCTCGGGAACTGGGCCGGGGTCTTCTAACAAGTATGGCGAGTTCGAGACCGCTGGCGCTGGTGTTGATCACACCGTGAAGCCGAGGATGGGCGATAAGATTAAGGGTGTGTTTTTATTCTCTTCTTTGCCAGCATCCGTCCTGACTGAGTTTATAGGTGGTGCCGAGAAAATCGTCGGGAAGGTTACCAAGAACCCTGAGATGGTCGAGCGTGGGCAGGAGCGCAAGGTTTGCTCATTCCGCTTCTTCCCCTTCAATCACCGTGCTGATATCTGTGTAATAGCTGGGTGAATTGTCCAACAACAACACTGGTGTGCGTCACGGCGACTACGACAACAACGACCGCAACAACAGCCAGAACATTTAAACGAACATTGTACATTATAACCCGTGTATCCATTGTGTAATCCGTTGTATAACATACATTATCCCGGTGTAATTGTGACGATTTTCGGAAGACCAAATTTCATGTTTGTTCCCTCACTGCTTGAGTCCATTGTGTCTTATCGGCAGCCGGACTGTTCCCCTTCTCCCGACGCCCACCACCTCTCAACTTCTTTGACGTTTGACCTTCTCCCGTGCCTAAAATGCCCAATCCGTTTAAACGCCTCTTTAAGTAAATTCTTTAAACGCAAAAGGGCGTCGCCAGCCGCAAACCCACCACCGAACTCGAGCTCCCAACAGAAAGGGATGACGGGGCGCCAGACGTGTAAGCGAAATATCGTCTGGCTCGTCCCCACTTAATTTGCAACTGATTTTTCCAGACCCAAGGATCCCTTGGAACGCCTCAGGGAATATGACACTATACTCATCGTCGACAACTCGAGCTGCGTGAACAACTGGTCGACGTACAAGAGCCACGCCAGCGACAAAAATCTATGGCAACAGGTACGTGGGGCGTGCCGCCGACTTATACCATCTTCGATTTTCAATCTCGCCTCAGGTCCAGGACTTGGTGAGGGAGTTGGTGCCTTCCGTCACCAAATATGTTCGGAAGGCATTGAAATCTTGTTCTTAAACCACAAAACGGGCATTCGCAATTGCAAGTTAAGTACTTCTACTCCTGGCTGTCTTCTGCAATGTCATTTGAATGTCATATATCTGTAGGGACCCGATACATTCAACCGCACATCCAAGCTTGTGAGGCCCCAGGGCGATCCGCCTCTAGGAACGATATTGTGGAAGCATCTAGAGCCCTATCTCGCGCAGTTCAGGACGGACAAGTTACCGCAGCCCAGAAACTACATCGTGCTTACTGTGGGTTATCCGGGCAAGAACACCGAATTTTCTCCCGCGTTCTAGCTCATCATCATTTTTTTCAACCAGGGCCACCCAGGGAGAAAGAATTGGTTATTTCTGCGCAAATGCTGTAAAGGAAAGCATCATCAGCTTGGCATCCAATTTGTTCAGTTGGGCTCCACTAAAGAGACGACGAAGTTCCTGAACGAGTTGGATACAATTGCCGCAAAAGCTGAGAACGGGGCGGCCAATCCGGCAAGTGCATCGTTCCTTCAACAGTCCGATCTCTCTAAGATGTTACCTGCAGGACTCCATGGATACTAAGCCGTATACGCCTGATAAGCCTGATACGCTTGGTGGAATAGAACCCGAGACTCTAATCGCGTTTATCAGAGGTGGAATTATGGACACATACGACTCGGACAAGCCAGTCGACCACTGAGCGCAGTCCGAGTCTGCGCCAGCCTTTCCAGATCCTTTCCCCGCTTCCGCCGTGGTGCAACCTAGCGTATACCATCCTTCAAACCTCCTGACGCCAGCCATCCTTTCCGACCACGACCTATATCAGAAACAACAAGCCCAGCTCTCCGAAGTGTGGAAATACTGGCAGCGATGGCACAGTTGTATGCATCGACAGAAGGACCATGTCGATTCAGATGCGAAGAGCCGGTATATCGGTGGATTTTTAATGGACGAGCCGCCACTTGTCGCAGGATGTTGGACGCGCCAACATGACTGCAGTTGGAAAAGGGACGGTGATTGCCTAGGTCCTCCTCCAGTGTCTGATATGTTCGGGATTATTTTGAAGGACAAAGAGTGATGCCAGGAACATTTTGCCTCGGGAATATAATATCTCTGCGTGATATCCCATTCACTGTCAATGTCCGTCAATGTCAATCCTACTGTAAATCGTATTTATTTCAGCAAGTCTTCGAACTTTTCGTTGCTGAAGTCCCATGTGTCCTCTTTCCCGCAGTATTGTTTGTGGTACTGTTCTGACGTCAACATTATCGATCTCAGAACTGAAGTCCGACTGACCTTCCAGTCATCAAGCTGGCACGCAGACGAGCAGTATTCTGGCCCAGGACCAGGTCTGTAGGGCGAAGAAGCCGGACGCGCACCGATGGTGTATCGAATGCCAAGCTTAGGCTTCCTTTCGTCGCTACACTCGGTGGCGACCAATCCTATCTGGTAGGAATTCAACTCAGCCCGTGGAGCAATTGCTGCAACTAACCTCGACCCCATGCCCCGCTCGCGCTTGATATAAACATCTCCCTCTTTTTCCGAGGAGGGCTTCATTCGGAACGCAAAGGTCGCTGCCATGCCTTCGGTGTCCAGTACTAATCAGCAAACCCTGATTTCTCGGGTAGCACTCTGGAGCACCCTGGAGCACTACAGAGCACTACAGAGCAAAAACCCCTTACTATGGCACTACAGGCACTATGAGGCACTATGGGCCGCTCTGTAACGCTTTGTAGCGCTCCATAGATAGCCAAAAATCAGGGTTTGCTGACTAGTAGCTGCTCAAGCACAGTCACTTCCGGCTGCCCGAGATGGTGTAAAAGCGTGACAATGCCGTCGGGACCTGTAAGAGACTGCGAGTGGGTGCTGGTCCGAGTGGGAGGACGCGACCCCGGACTTGATGACCTTCGGACAGTGGTCTGCAGGAGAGTTCAATGGGAGAAGGTCGGTGCCGGGTGTTTTGGAACCGAATCTGTCACCATTCAAAACGTCGGTTGTAGATCAGTGCCATGCTCCGTGAATAGTGAGAACGGAGAGTGCGTACCGCAGGAGGTTGTGTTGCTCCAAACAGACTCATAGTTGCAGGCAGACGCGTATGTATGATGACGATTGAGGGAAGAGACAAGTACGATTACGGCAGCGGAATTTGTGTCTCGAGTCGGCCTGGCCGGTCCGCTTACAGGTTGGAAAGTTTGAATTTGTAATTACAACAATGGACGGTTCTACGTTCTATCTAATCGTACACACCACCTATGATGCTGGTATGATTCACCAGCACCACATTGGCTTGCCCTCACCCCGTCCATCTTAAAGGCGCCGTGCCATCGACACTGCGAATGCAACAGCTCAACAAGCATTGATATACTTCGTCAACGCCGTCTTCTCGGCAGAATCAATCGTGAGGTCGTAATAGTGTTTCTTTCAACCATCCGAATCAGCCCACACCGCAGATGGCGAGCACTTGAACTTGAACTTACCACAGTAATCCACGCGCGGATGTAGGTGCAGACGTAACTGGCGAGCGGGGGAACGAATCCGGTCACGTCTGCGACGACGTGTGTGTCAGCGTCTATCTTTCGAAGTGGAGTCTATGAGGCGCTACCTTTATCACCTGGAGGAATATGTTTGGGTCAATGTTTAACAGAAGAGAGAAAACAATGGTGCACACCCTTGGACTCGTTCAGGTTGTCGGTGACTGGTAGGAAAATGCTCAATCGGTGGAACGGTCGAGCAGCAAGGAAACGCACCGGCAACGAGCTGCGGGCGCGTCAGGTCATTGGCGAACGCTTCGCGCTGCGCGGCGGTCCAGTCTCGGGCACCAGATAGCCAGGCCTACGCCAGTCAGGTCAGACAACCGACTCGGACTGACAAATCAAGCGTTCAACGGACCTCTTTCAACGGAACGACATGGTCCTGTGATAGATTTAATTTACCTGGAGCGGGCAAAGTTGGTATGGAGGGCTTACGATGTCGAGGTCGCTGGCGAGGGTCGTCGCAACGCCGTCGTACGGGCTAACCCAATTGCCCGACGTCGCGGCACACGCGGTGCTGACTACGACATTAGTCCCGTCGCGCTTCAGCACGGCTGCACGGACAGACATGAGCATCGCAGGACAGAGCGGATAAGTGCAGCGGGGCAACGTACTCTCGCGGGTGTCGCACGTTCCTGAGATAATGTCCCAGGTCTTGAACAGATCCCGGGAGTATGCCGGGCTGTTGCTGTCCACCGCGACGGTGAGCGCCGCGAGGTACGTCTTCGCGGTCGCGACCGAGACTGGCGTCGGGAGCGCGCGCGGAACGGCGGCGGAGAAGGCGGCCGAGACGACGCTGAGGACGACGAGGATGGGGAAGGCAACCATCTTGTGCGAGGACGCGACGGACGCAACGCGCTATTTAAGCAGCCAACGACACTGGCTTGGCGCTGTTATCTTTTTGCACAGTACACATGTTGCATCGGTAACTACCCCTTCTTGTGGTGCTCTAGATTGCATAAGGACGCCAGTGGGGGCCTCGGAGCAGAGAGCATGTGGTAGTCGAGGGATAAGGAGATCTGGTGACATCGTCGAGATGGCTTGATGCAAACTTGATGCGGAACCAGTTCAGTACGATAAGATTAGATGTTCAGGGTTCATACGGGAGAAAGAGAAAGAGAAAGGGAAAGGGAAAGGGAGTCGAGACTGAAAGAGAATTTCAGTCTAGGGTGCCTGCTGTGGACGGTGCAGAGGCGCGCATCTATCAAATATCAGTGGGGACGCGCAAAGAGTTCGACTTGCCTATCAAGAGAAGCACAAACGCACGTTGTTAGTTCACGTTCGTGAGACAGCATCAGCAGACAGTGCTTCAAGTTTCGACTCTCGACTCGGAGTCTCGAGTCTCTTGAATCTGAAGGTTTATAGGCCCCGTTATGTCTAAGCCACGAGTTTGGAAGAGGAATGAGGTTTCTGGGTTGCAGACTGACTATAGACATAAGCAGTGCGATGGCTGCTTGAAGTTGAATGGGAGAGAGCAAGTGCCGGACGGATAACGGCAACCGCCGGGCCGGAATTTCCTCTTGTCGATCGCGCCCATCTCAATTGCCTTTCAAAACAAAATGGCCTCCGAAGAAAACCCAGACTCGCTGGTCCTCTCAGACGACCCTCTGCATGTATGATCTCCCCTGCCGCCAAATCCCATCTAAAATCCTCGCTCAGCCCGCAAACCTCATCCCCGAGCTGTGCCGCAACTTTTACCAGGTCGGTATCGCCCCAACATCCTTCTGCGCGACCTGCTAGACGTCTCCAAGCTGGGCTGGGTCACCGGGACGGGCGGGGGGATCAGCATACGCGTCGGGTGCGTTTTTCTGTCGAGTGCAGGTAGGGATTTGCGATTTACACCAAAGCAGGGACAAAGTCTTCATCGCGCCCTCCGGCGTGCAAAAAGAGCGCATACTCCCCACGCACATCTTCGTCCTCCCGTTCCCCTCCCCGCACACGGACCGCGTCTTCCTGCGCCGCCCCGCGCCGCACCTGAAGGAGTCCGCGTGCACGCCGCTGTTCTGGAACGCCTTCGACCTGCGCGACGCGGGGAGCTGCATCCACACGCACTCGCAGCACGCGGTCATGGCGACGCTGCTGTGGCCCGGGGACACGTTTCGCATCTCGCATCAGGTGCGTCTGCGTCTACGTCGTTCGCGCGCTTTCATACCACCATCCTTCTTCAATCCTGTGTTCGTAGGAGGTTCGTCGGTTTCTTTTTGTATGATGCTAGAAGTACGAGCTCACGGAGGCCACACGCACAGATGATCAAAGGCGTCCGCGTCGCCGGCGTCGGCCGCGCCCTCTCCTACATCGACACCCTCGAGCTGCCCATCATCGAGAACACCCCGAACGAGGAGGACCTCAAGGACAGCATGGCCGACGCGATGGAGCGCCATCCCGACGCGGCGGGTGTGCTCGTCCGAAGGCATGGGGTGTATGTCTGGGGTGCGTATTTTTCCTTCCCTTCCCTCCCCTTACCTCTCCTCTCGCACATAACACTGACACCCACAGGCCCCGACTGGGAAAAAGCAAAGACGCAGGCCGAGGTTCGTTCTTCCCTCCTTTCCCTCTTCCTCCTCTTTCCCTCTTTCCCCCGTTTGGTACCGCTGACGCTACACCATCGCTGACGCTCATCCCAGTGCCTCGACTACCTCTTCGGAATCGGCGTGAAGATGAAACTAGCGGGGCTCGATACGGTGCTGAACGAGTCGAAGTGAAATCGAATATATGAAGCGCCTTCCTTCCCGCATGTAAGGTTATCCGTTATACACCGTTTCACAGAATGGACGCGTTGCTTTTGATATAGACGTCGACCCGCGGATGCATTCGCTTTTGTTATCTGTATACTAACTATGTGACGTCGCCATCGCCCCGTGCACTCTCCCCGAAAGTCTCGCAAACCACATATGTATACATACCTCTAGCCGCGCGCACGATCCACCGCTGAAAGTGACAACCCGTAGCGCAATTGCAAAATACATCGCGACACCTCAGAGGGTGCGTAGGTTAACGGTTCGGTGGTTTATAGGCTGCCATTTAGGTCTCTACTGAGGTCAGGTCTGCGACTGGTATCTCTCCTGAACAGTGATACACTGACTGGGAAGCGCTATACTGTGTTTCTTTCATCAGATAAACCTCACAGCAGGACGATTACTAGGGTTAGTGACATCTTACCCTCTTCTCGCTGCGCCAACGGGTGCTGTTAAGCCATCTTCGATGATTTGCGCTGAGTTCTTCATGCCTCTCTCTTTTCCCAATCCCGATTTATGACCGATTTTCAGTCGATCTCGAAACTTAACCCGATGCTTGTACTGATGCTCGTGCCAATTTCCGGGTCTTGTTTCCGCTCCTCTGGTTGCTCAAGCACGACATCCTCCAGGATCAGGCGCCAATCATTGCACTCTCGATCTTCTGGAAAGCGGTCCACTGGGCTGTCCAGTTCTTGGGTTGATGTATCTGGCACCGGATGCATCGCTGAAATGCCGGACTCGCCTGGGAATCTAGCTCGGCAAGTTTCGACCAGGGTCCGGGACAAACACAGACGTATCGACGACCATCCCCGATGCAGTCCGACCACCTGAAAAGTTCATTTTTTGTTACTCTAGTAAATATTCACGTATCTGCATCTAATCACCGTACTACACGAAAACACACCCTTGTTATGGCTGTTACGGTTCTCCCGCTGTGAACAATTCGACATTCAGAGCCTGGCGCTTAGCTGCGGTTGCGAGCGTGGAAACAAGCTGCTCCGCGGGTGTCTATCTTTGTTCGCCGCATATCAGAAATTACCCTGGAACAACTTGGATGCCATTCGAGATTATTGCTTCGTACTCTCCGTCAGTGTTAAGTTGGATCACTCCGAAGTACATTTTTCTCTAATTTACCAAACAGTTGTGAAGGTGGCAGGGACCGCAATTTTTTAATCCCCGATCACCAGGTTCAAGGTTGGCCTCCAACCCCCACTCCAACTTCAATTCCGATCGTCACGTTCAGTGTGTGCGACCAGCAACTTTCACGGATCTCGAATCGTTGGGAGTCTTTTCTCGGAACTCGCTCCGATCTAAAAAAAAATTGAGGACCAGGAACGGCAGCGGGACACAATCAGCGATAAGATTTTGCTCAATTCCCGATCATTGCCTCATGCTCTTGGCAACATTGCCTCCGTCCTGCTAGACCGAGTCTCTACCAGACAGGACCCACGCTGAACCAGTCTCAGGATTTTTCTTTTTATTTTCGGGTTTTCTGCCCAGTGTCGGCCGGGCATGTGTAACGGCAGCTCCGATTCATTGGTCTCTCGTAAACAGACGCGTTGAAAAAGGTTCTTACTTCTCTTACTGATTCGGAATTCTCAAGGGGCCGGGAAAACGGCAGGCCCGCAGTATTGCAAGATTCAACCTGCTCAATATGGATGCTGTTAACGCTCTTCTCTAGCATCACATCAACATTGGGGACTCCAGCATAGCCCGAGGAATGTAGGCAATTGACCCGGCAACGATTACAAAGGCTTCAATTACTGGTAAGTACTTAGAGGGCGCTGACAACTTGAAGGGAGATGCTCAACTGACTCTTTTCCAATGCGAGCCGATAATACTCAGCTGATATCCTCCATTCTCCTGGGGTCCCTGTCGTTGATTCCCAACAACCCTCTTCGTTATGTGGCCCTCGCCTCCACTGTTGCTTTCGCTTTATTGTACCACCTCCACTTCGGACCGACGGCGTTCCTGCTCCAGCTCGCGCAAAGTATTAAGCAAACGGAAGAAGTTTTTGAACAGGCCAAATCGAATGCTATGTGCCCGCGCGACCGATTTAGTCTCGCTGCGGAATGGATTCGTTTATTGGAGTGAGGTTCAGACGATCTCTCTATCTCGCCGCTGACACCCCTCACAGAGTCAAACGCTCCGTCTCCGAGACACAATGCCGTCTTTGGGCGGGAGGGAAGCCATCCTGGAAACAATACTGGCACATCCATCGACGTGTCGCGGACTGCGTTTACAGCGTCGACAATATTCGCACCGCAGTGCAGGTATGTTCATTCATTGTGTCCCCGGCACCAGCGATTAAAGCGCAGTTGGCAGCTCGTAGTTGAGGCCGAAATCCAGAGGAGGATTGCGGAGGATATTACTGAAGCGCACACTATGCTTGCCAACGCCCAGGCGACCTGCACTGATCAGTACTGTGGGTTGAACAATCTTCTTACGCCGAGTACTCTGTTTAGTATGCCATGCGGCACCCTTGGATCAACCTGATATGCCTCGACGTCTCATGTATGGATACAGGTGAAGCTATGAACCTTTTGAATAACCGTGGACCAACCTGATCATGACCAGTGTTGAACCTCAAGTTTGAACACTGTCGTTCGATTTTGCTGTGAGGCTCGAGATTAGACTCGTAACCGGTCTGCAATCTACGGCAAATCTTCAGTGTAAGCACTGTATGGCAAAGTGCTTGCACTAAGATATGCCGTGGCAGACTGGTCGCGAGTCTAGCTCGAGATGTCAGGGGATGGTGTTGACTATGCTTTTTCGTTTCTCTCCTCTTGCTATCGTGTCCTTGTTTCAGTTCTGTAATTTCTACCTTTGTCCGAATTTCTCTGTCAAATTCACAGCGTGTATTCCCAATGCTGCATAAAGTGTACAAAACGATGCACCTGTCATTGAACAAGGTTCACTGGAGTATCGGTCCGAAATCCGGACCATTGACAGTGTGGGAAGGTCAAGCGACCGATCGAGTGACCCAATCACACAATCCTTTTGTTTCCTTACTTTGTGTACCCTCCGTCTCCCTCTTGTTTAACTGAACAATTATGTGGAGGCCGAGAATCCCTACCTCTTGTTCTCTCTGGCACCAATCTGATCGTCACTGCTTGGGGCTCACGAGACGAAACGCAACTCCTGGCCGGCGTCATGGCTTTTCTTTTTGTCTCAAGTTGTGGCTGGTCGCTATTAAATCTCCGGATCTCGAGACCTCCGTATACCCCACAGCTATGGTTGCTGCAAGACTCCAGCGCCCTGCCCCGTATTCCATGACATCTTCTGAATGCTCAATTCCAATCCGCCGAATCATCAATTATAACGAGTCTGGGGACGATGATTCTCGACTCATCAGGGTGCAGAATACCCACTTCAGGGTGAGTGATAATACCATGATATGCCTCATCGCTCACTAAGCATGGCAGGTCAGCCCGCGTATTCTACAAGCAGGTTCCTCAAGATTCAAGACCATCCTGAAAAGCCGCGAATCGCCGATCATGCTATCGGGACACAGTTCTGCGCAGTTCCGCGCCTTTCTTGGGGCAGTCTACGCTCAGTGCGTGTATCTTGACTCTTGAAGCAAAGCTTCCACTCAAACGCATCAACGCTAGGCAATTACCGAGCGCAAGGACCCTGGACATCACCCGCCTCTGCAGCATCGCCGAAGTATCCTACAAATACGAATTTTATTCCCTGAAACTCTGGTCCATGGAGGGAGTCGCGGCCCTCGTCAACGCCCCCAATAGCCTGCTTCGTACTGCCCCGTCCGAGACCTTCGTGCGCCTCATCCGGCTCGCGCTCCTCTATCGCGACGCGAACCTCAGCCGCTCCGTCCAGTCGAAATGGCTCACCCGAATACACTGGCACGACCTGGACCCCGCACCCGCGCTCGTCATCGCCGACGCCTATGACCTCCGGCAGCTGCTCTGCCACGCGTACTACGTCCACCTCGTCAACGCCGAGCCCCGCATCTCCCGCGCGAAGTCGATCGGCGCCGGCTCGCCGCTCACCCCCACGCAGAACCTGCACGTCCTCTGCGGCTACCACTCGCTGCTGGCCTGCTAGAGGCAGCTGCAAGAGGCGCCGCCCGCGTTCGAGGGGGACGGGAAGTGCGACTCGCATGAGCGGTGTCTTTTGGCGTGGAAGGCGCGCTGGGCGTTTGAGATCGGGCGCTCGAGCCTGTTCGCGCCGTTGGACGTCCTGCGGCGGCTGCTCTTCATGGAGGGGAATTTGGGGGCGGACGAGGTGTTTACGAAGTGCATGAGTGCGGGGTGTAGGAAGGAGGCTTTGTATGCGATTGCGAAGAAGCGCGCGGAGATTTCGGAGAATCTCCACCACCATTTTGATTTATGACCCCTGCCGTGCCAGTATACCCCGTTAACCTACCCCATACCCAGTAATCATCTGTAAGTATAGAATTACTGTAAAGTAATTTTGCAAACACCGCACCTTGTAAACACTGTTTTGGACTTGGACCCTATCTTGTGTTTTTTCGCGATTTGGCCTCTCTGAGTCTCAAGCACTTGCCTTTGCAATCACCACTGGCAAGCTTCGCGGCCTGCAATTGTGACGATGAAGAGGGCTACAAGTTAAGGTTCGCGCTCTATTCGGAGCTTGTCGCCCCAAAATCGCAAAATCCGGTGCACAGCGCCTATCGTGGAGATGTGGCTTCGGACAAGCTTCGGGTATCTTGGTTCTCAGCCTCACTGTTGACATGGAGCCAGGAGAAGCATCCTACTCCTACTCCTTTCCTCTCACCACCCCCATGTACTCACTCCCCAGATGCGCCTCGAGCTCGAGCTCCCTCTCCTCCGAATCTTCGGTGTCCTCCAGCTCCTCGGATTCGTCCGTCACAAGCTCCGACTCAGAGTCTCAGGCGGGCGAGTCCAACGAGAATGGCATAGGACCATTCCGCTGGCACCCGCATACGCCCCCCTCGCCACCCTCGTCTCCGATGGCTGGATCGGGAGTGCTGAGATGGCAGGGCCCGATCGGCGTCCGTGAAGACTCCGCAAACAGCAGCGACGCCAATAAGAGCGGGAGTTGGAAGAACAAGTGGCTGGCGTTGACAGCGACGTCCCTTACTCTCCACCAATGGGAGGTGCGTACTACCTCGCCTTCCAAAATCTGCCCAATATCTATATTGAGATCTTTCACTCAGCCTTCCCCCCAACAGTTGGTTATCCCGCTGTGCGACCTCACCACCGTGACTGTCGAACGGTCAGACCTCACCTCCCGTTTCCTGCTGCTCGAATCCCGGGACCGCACTCGACGATACCTTGCGTTTAGGGATGAGGTGGAATTGTATGGTGCGTAGCCCCGCTCTCGGCCGATATTGAAACCCACTAACCTACCTCGAAGGCTGGTTTAACGATATCTTGCTGGAGCGAGGGCGGATTCAGCGGCGTGCGATCGCATCTAAGATGGACGGACGCCGAGCTGCAATCCAGGTATGTATCAATAAAAAGTCCCCCCCGCCGCGTCTGATCCAATGCTACCTTAGGGGCCGCGAGACAACGCTAAGGCCACGCAAGTGAAAGCCGGTGTCCGTCCTATATTGCAGGAGCCCCAGATGGATACTATCTCAAGTAGTTATACCCCACGAACATTTCTGGCAGATTGGCTGAACGCCATCTCACACGCGCCGAGCACGTTGGATCCCCCTTCCACGGCGTCGCCGCGGAACGGTGCCCCGCTCGATATACCCGCGCCGCCTGCTGTGCCGGCGCCCCACCCACGCGGGCCCCTGCCCATACCCCGGACTCGGTGGAACCCCTTAGACTTTGCCTCGGACGCTCAGCAGGCTCAACTCATGCATCAACGGACGGTAGATCAGAGGCTACCGCCGAGACATGACGAGCACGTACAAGTCGAGATACCTGCTCCGCGTCTGACTCTGGCTGGGGGTTCACTCCCTCCCCCGGGTTTGCAGGTTCGAAGGGGCAAGGCCTCGAATCCACGACTGCATAAAGTCAGAGACGAACCCAACGAGGCAGGGACGCGACGGGGGATAACACAGAGACATTCTTTTGTGTTGCCGCCACCGCCCAGACAACCTCCTCCGCACGTTCCAATGGGAGAAGCCGACGGCGTTGGATGTTTGCGATAGGGAGTACTCAGCTTTAGCATAAGATTGCGATTCAGTGATAATTCGATGCCATTTTATCACCCCAACCTCTACGGCTCTTTCGTTTTGAATCGACCCAGTCGAGCTAGAGACTTGTGAGTTCCGCCCAAGAAATTGCAGTTTGGGAGGCGACCCAACACCCTGCGATCCAAACAACGCCGGAGTCCAAATATAGCAATTTTGGCGCTGAGCACCGCCACATGTTCGAAAAGCTGTTGATTTTTACTCGGATAGCAGGGCTAACACGACAACCGTTTCGACTCAATTTTTTAAAGCAGCCATAATCGTAGCAAATAAATATATATATATGCGTCCAGACTTATCCGAAGCGATATTTTGCACAGCAGTAGAGAGCAAGGTACTTAGCAGGGTCGAAAGCCAAACAAAAAAAAGGATCAAGTCCCATCTATCGGTGTTTCTTGTAAAACAAATGAAATCACCTTCAAACCGGGCATTCGGCACTAGGTCACGTTAGCACGCGGTTTATGGATTGAATGAAAAGGTTGTGGCCTTACTTGTACCCACAAACGAATTCGTTGGAGCGGTTGGTTTGATTGGCGGGTGCAGCGTGGCACACTGAATTGACGGATAGACCTAAGAAGAGTGCGGGACATATTGTCTCTGTGCTCACCAGCGCAGGCAGACTGAGCATTGGCAAGGGTAGTGTGGGTTTCGGTAATATCCTGCGCAATTCTCCTTTGGACCTCGGCCTCCAGTATGAGCTGCCACTTGCGCTTTAGTCTCCGGTGCTAAGGACGCAACTGACAAACACACCTGAACTGCGGTACGAATATCGTCGACTTTGTTGACGCATTCCACCACACGTTGATTGAAGTGCCAGTGTTGTTTCCAGGACGTGTTTCTCAAAGCCCAAAGACGGCATTGCATCTCGGACATGGACTGTTTGACTCTGTTAATGCTAGTCAGCAGCGTAGACCAGGATCCGGAGGCGGAAGCTCACTCTAACAACCGAACCCACTGAACGGCGAGACTGAATCGGTCGCGCGGAACGCAAGTCAATTTGGCCTCCTCGAAAACCTCTTCCGTTTGCTTGATGCCTTCTGTGAGTTGGAGAAGAAATGCTGCTGGCCTGAGCTGGATGCGGTATAGCAGGGCGAAGGCAACAGTCGAGGCGAGGGTCACATAGCGAAGAGCATTGTTGGGAATCAAGGACAAGGACCCAAGTAGAATAGATGATATGAGCTGAGTATCGACTCGCATGGTAAAGAAGGAAGAGGGCCGGAATGCAAACTCTCGCAACACCCGGGGCTTTATATAGTGGTCTCCTGTTCTGGAAATGGAAAAAGAAAGAAATGTCGCAACATCAGCGGGGGACCAGATTCTGGGGAATTGATGCCCGAATCTGAGCTGATGTTGAAAAAACTGGACATTTGACTATGAGCAGCGCTGTCAGGAGTTAGAAGAACACGTGTAAGAGCGAAACCTTATTGTGTTCCCGAAGTAGTAGGTTGATGAGAGGATTTCCGCCCAGAACAGGTCACATCGCACCCACCTTACGGTTGACCAGTGCCGTCAGAAGTTAGAACACGGCATGTACGCAAAACCTTATTGCGCAGCCCCAGAATATCGACTGGCGGAGCGGATCTCTGGTCAGAGGCCAATTCGCTGGGTCGTTTGATGCACTGTCAGCTTAGATAGAACACTGCATATCAGCAAAACCCTAATCGACGCCCGAGGCTGATCCCGAAACACGCACGCTTGTAGATATCGATTCGCGGGAGGATTGACAGTCGGAGTAGCTTAGATCGGGTCCCGAATTACGGGTGTGGGGAAAAATAGAATTTTAGCTAATTCTAGTTTGGGCCGATCCAAACAACATAGCGCCCGGCACAACCACATGTTTAAAAAGCTGTTTGCGTTAGATTTTATCGTATGACAGAGCAATCCTGGGTTGCCAACTGATCAGGCAAAATTAGCTCCCTGCCGTAGAGGCGCCTTTCATGGAGAATCGACTACACAAATCGATTACACAATCGGGATGCATACAAAGACAAGGCCTGGATAGCGACATCAGGCCAACAGAAATAACACAGACAATGTGAAAGCACAGAAGACTTACAAAACTTTGACGTCTCAATTTTGCGCGCAATTTGGCCATACAGCTCTCCGTGCAGTTAGTTCGCGTTATCTCAAAAGCATATACGGGTTGGGCACATTGCTCTGACTCACATGAGTGAAACATGGTATATTGGGTGGGACCTGGGTGAATGGACTGGAGGTAAGAAGATCGTTCAACACGAAACTGCCTCTATAGTGACCATCACATGATAACTGAGCATTGACAAAGACCATACGACTTTCCGCTATATCCTCTACGATCTTTTTCTGGAGCTCCGTCTCCGTAGCAAGCTGCCAGCTGGGTCCCTGATGCCGAGGAAATTATGTGTACCCTCACCTGAGCCGCCGTACGTATGTCGCCGACGCTGTCGATGCATTCAACGAGGCGTCGATCGGGGTGTGCCAGCATTGCTTCCAAGAGGGTTTCTCCCTTGGCCAAACACTATATTGCATCTGAGACACGAAATACTTGGCCCTATCACAGGTAATTATTGGGGATGGCCGCGAGCTTTGTACAGCCGGAGCCGCTCCGCCGCGAGCCTAAGAAGAAGTGTCGGATGCGCGATTCTACTTTGCATGTTCGAACTTGCTCGAGATTTTCCGCGAGTCAATGAAGAAACGCTGTACGCCTGAGCTAGAGGTTATACAACACAGCGAAGATAATAGTCGAGCCGAGGGCCGCGGCCCGCATGGCGAAGAGCAGTGTTTGGAATTAAGGACAAGGAGCTGGGTGAAATAAAATCGAAATATCAGCTGAGGGTCGGTGCGCATGATCAGAAAAGACGGGCTATGGGTTTGAATCTTGGAGCCTGCGGTTCCGCCTTTGTAACAGGCTGTGAAACAAGTTCCCCCCCAAAAAGCAGGCCACTTTGACGGCGTTTGCGCGAAACTTCAGCAGGACGCCGGATTCTGGGAACATGGAGACCAAATAGGAGTTATGTGAAACAGACGCCCGCGGGAGAAGGGGAAGTGGCGGAGACCGAGGAGTGTTGGGCAGAGACTCGAGCAGCGGCGAAGCAGATGTTGCCTGAGGTGGAGAGTACCCGGCGCAGAGAAGCCAAAACCGGCGCAACACGCTTTCGGCATGTTCAAACCAAGTTTTCGGCCTGTGATGATCCCAGCCGGAGTCGTGCTCCCCTTCGTTTTTTAGACGGGCCGGCCAATCAAAGCAGATTCGCACCCACTGTCGGACAGGCACACATGATCCCGCACCGCGATCAGCCCAGTATGTTCGGGCTGCGGGCGTCAGATATCCGATCGATACAGCCTTCCAAGTTCACAGCTGAGGGTTTGTTAGAATTGATACGGTGGCTGAACAAACCCTTAATTCATGGATGTGAGAAGTGGGCAGAGACCCAATGGGAGGGCTCGAGGTAACGAAGTGGATGCTTGCCGTGACGGTGTTTGTTCGCCGTCGGTATGTTAGTTTGATCAATCCAGGCACTCTTCGGCCCACACCAATGGTGAGACAGGGATGAACCGATTTTGAACCATTATACTGGAGCACACAGGTCAGCTACTATCACGTTCTGCGAACGCTAATGACTGGAATTGGTGTCTGGTTGTTGCTTTCCAATTTACATCTAGGTTGTATGCACGTCGGATCTGCTGTCTTTATGATGGACTCGGTATTTTTTTCGGGAAAGGATGGCTTACTTTCCGCGTCCTTTGTCTGCTAGGTTCATAAGACGATATTTGGTCTAGACCATAGGCCAATGGAGCTGTAAGAACCAGAATGAATCCAGAAGATAACCATTCATTGTCGAACTCACAAGAATGCTCGCCACTGCCTCGCTCCGCCTGGATATAGATCATTCTTGGAATCAACTGGGTCTCCATCGAATTTAGGTTATCGGACACTTCGGACTGAATGGCCTGGTATAAAATAAGGAGCCCTGTCGCGCGAAGGGGTGATGCATATTATAAGTCAGGTGGATTCAATCGTTATCTTGAGCCTTCTAGTTGGGCAATTATTTGGTGAATTTTGCGAACATGCCAAGTTCTGGTCTGAGAGAAATTTCGGCTGATAGAGAAATAGACCCCGGTATGCTTGGGGGTCCGGCATGAGTTTGCAGTGTTGTGTCAGTGGTGGAAAGGAGAAAGTCCAAGAAAGCCTACATCAGCCATTTGACAATTAGCTTGCGCCTTTTTGGGCCTTGTCAGCTTGCGACAAGCTGACAAGGTACAAGCTGACAAGGTCATTCTGATACAAATACATTTTATCACTTTATGATAGCGTAGCGTACAGTAAACTATGGTATAAATTCGTGCATATGGTGGTCTGCATACCGATTGACAAAATAAGTATTAAAAGCATTGAGGGAGTCGGAAAAATGGAAGTCCTCGGGTAACGCAGCCGTACCGTACACGGGAATAAGGTGAGCGGCGCGGGCGATGGAGTCGACGGGGATGATGGCCACCGTTGGCCCAGCATAGGGCTGCCGCTCCAGCTCGACGACCCACATCCCCGTATCGGGATCAGGCGCGTTGCCGGTGGGAACGAGCCAGTGCACCAGCGCGCACTCGAAGAGGCGGTTTGCGAATGCGAAGGAGAAGAAGAGAAGCACACGGCCAATGACGAGGCCCCGGAGAATCCGGCGTATGTTGTGCGTCCATTCCCAGTCGTTTATTCGGACCCTGTCTCACGTTAATGCAGAAACCGACCGGCTACCTCGAATCAGACGCTGTCATCACTCTCATCGCGTCGGCTGTCGCAAGCTACGACTGGGAGCTGATTGTCGAGCAAGATGCCAAGGGCAAAGACGTGGTTAACTGGTCTGAGTCGGTCTTACCGATCGGCTTGCTCGCCATGGCGGCTGCGTCGGTGGGAGCATTTCTTCTTCTTTGTTTTCTGCACTGACAATTTCCTCGTTAGGTGGAGCGTGGCTTCAAGATGCACGCTTCCGGCATCTGCACTGCCCAGACCCTTGCTTTCTCCATAGGTCATTATGGCAGCGCTGTCGCAGGCTACGTCGAGAGCATCAAGAAATGCTCCCCTTCGCGCTGGCGGAGCATCATCGCCGCCTGTGGCGCCAGTATCTCGGGAGCCACGGTTGCATCGGCAGTGATCCCAGAAGACTCGCTCGACGGCGTGCGGGAACACATGTACATCCCCAGTAGCCCGTAAAGTGAGTTTTTATCCTTGAATTTCGCGACGCCGTTGCTGATTGATCGGTTAGCGTTTCTGCCCGTTATTTTCACATTCGTTACATTCAGTATTCTACGCCTGCGACCGAAAAAAATAATATATAAATTTGACCTTGTCACCTTGCGACCTTGTTTTGAAAGATTTCGCACAAGCTTTTTGAAATCTAGACATAGCTTTGTGAACTTTTGGGCTAGAGACCTTTTTCGACCTTTTTTGGCCTTGTTTGGCCTTGTACAAGGTCACAAGCCAGATGTCAAAAGTCTGATGCAACCAATGAGCCAGCGCGTGCGAGTCGAATGGCCGCGAAGGCTGTCAGAAAGCGAGCGTGGCCGCCGAAGTTGGGGACTCGGAAGAAGAGGCGACTTTAGATCCATATTTCAAGGGGTTCCCGCGAAATCGGAGTTCAAGCTCCCCTTTTATCTTCTTCACGAGGATCTGCTGCGCTGGCTGCGGCCCTGGTCAAGTGTAAGGTAATGTATCTTTGATCATCAACCTGTCATTCTTTCGGATCAAATCCGAACATCACGACGCGTCAACAACGCGCAAACAACGCGTCGGACACAATTCGAAATAGCAGTTCGTAAGGCGCCAACAACAAGCTGAAGTCAATGTACTCCTTAATAGACATATGTATTCGACGAAATGAGTGGTATTTTTTGAAAGGGAAGATCTGCGCTTTGCTATTCTTACACGCCACAGCAGCTGAACTTGCTGAAGCCTGAGTATCAACACTAATAGAGGTAGCGGAAGCCTTTCCTCCTCTCCATCGCCTGCCCCAAACTAATCCCTTCGATGATGGCGGCCTCCCTCACGCGGACTTCATCCGCGCCATGCATCGCGACCCGCTCGTCTTCGTCGAGCTGACAGTTCTTACGCACAAGGTGTTGACGAATTCCTGAGACACTTTGTGAATTATCGAGAAGTTCGAACCAGAGTTGAACTTGCCGAGTAACATCACTGTACTCAAAACCAGAGCAGAAAGAGATATAATCATGGATTGGTGGTATTTTGGACCCCATGCGGCCTTCCAAGTATAGGCGCCCATCCTGACAAGAGAATCAGCAGCAAGAACGGGTGTGTGTCGCATAACCCACAGAGTGCCCAGGTTACCAACACCGTTCACAATGGCTATCGCCGCAGCACGCTTGCTGTTCGATATAAAGCAAGTCAGTGGTAGTCTGCAATAAAAAAAAAGTAGGAGCATTACGCTGGCGGGCGCGAAATAACGTTAGATACCCATACAATTGTTAGAGAGAATCCTACGGTTTTCGGATGAGGTATAGCTCAATTATTTGTCATGTGATATTCACCTGAGTAGCCACAGGCCATCAGAAACATAGAAACATATCGCCCACCGACGGAGCTTGTGGAGAGACCGATGATGAAACCGAGCATCACACCCCACCACCAACCAGCGATGTGGAAATAGCGTTCTCCGGTTTTGTCTAGATAGAATTAGGGTCGGTCAGTCTAGCAGTGGAAGATAAAAGCACCTGCGTGCCAACTAGTAATACAGGTGACAACGGCGGCGAAGATCCAAGGAGGCCTTTGGTCAGATTAGTTGGGAACCCAACCCAGAATTCAGGCGACACATACGCTGCGAGAAGTAAACTAATGGTCGTGTTGAATCCGAGCGTTGAGGTAAGACTGTTGCGCAACCCGTCATTCACTGTACCGCGAGCATAAAAGAGACAATGTCGAACGTTGGGACTAAAAGCAAAGCAACTGTCAATTTGGCAGGAACAGTCCAAGTACACCGCTTACAGAAGCTAATGAAACTTAGTCCTAGGAGGCCCGCAGCTTCCATCACGGCAAATGCTAGGATTAGAGGATCTGTGAGAGCCATTTTCAGGCCGGCGAGGGGGCTTGGGACAAGTTAGAAGTAGACACAGGCATCCGATGCAATCTTACGTGTCTTTCTCATTGTCCTGGTCTGCTTCGCCGGCGTCCTCAGCAAGACGGGCTTGAGCGAGACGACGCTCATCCCCGACGATCCATCCTGTATTGTGAGGCTACAAAAAACATCAGTAAATCGAGCTGTTGATAATGAACACATACATAGTCGGGAAGTGCCCATCTGAAAGGTTCAACATCAGAATGTCGGACGCCAGTCTCAAGTCGAAACCACTGACATCGTAAAAATTCCGACAGTAATTGTGATAGCACCCTGTTAGAAACCTGAGAGACCTATCAATCTCACTGGGGTCGACTAACCTCAATATAGAACAGCCTAGAATTGATGTAAACCGTCTGATGTACGACTTTGTTAGAGGAAATACCATCTCCAAGCTCGAATCCCCTGCTTTCCTTCCATATTTGCGAGTATACCGGCGGCAATGAGCTGCAAATTGTCAGATTGGTGCAAATCCGGGCTTTTGGAGGAAAACATACAGGTCCAAAGGCACTAGCTAGCAAGAAGCCGGTGTACAGTATCCCCACGCGAAAGGCCAATTCCTGCCACGATATTCGGCCATTTCAATCACAACTAACAATGTGCAACAATGTGCTTGGTTCGCATACCTTCTTTGTGTACCAGCGGGATAAGAGGTATGTGGCTGCGAGGAAGTGCGTCATGATTCCTGTCAAGTTATATTCAACCCAATTACCTCCCGGGTAGAATGCCGCCTTAAGATAGACGCTCTTATCAGAAGACATTTCACTGAAGCCAATTTCGAACGAGGCACACCTCAGGGAGTCCAATGAAGATACGGCATACCAGGATGCCTTCGTAATTTTTGGTAACCTGTCACTCTTTTAGATTGATACTGAGGTTAGGATGTTACCCGTTGTTCACTTACACCGGTGAGCAAACTGGTGAGGCCCCAGCCCATAACGCAGGCTCCCATGTACCATGACGGCCTTTGGTACTTGTTTCTCCATTGCACGTTTACTGGGCGAAGCCGACCGTACACACCTCGTAACATAATTGAGGACCTGAAATTGCCGGAATAGTGAGAACGGGTGGTAAGAAGAAGGATCGAACAAACCATGTTCGACGGAATCTGGGCTGGGCAGTAGGAAACGAAGAGGATCGAGAGAACCACGCTGTATTGAAGATCTAGAGTGTTACATTCAGGGAGTGAATTTGAAGTTGCGATGCTTCGGTACCTGATAGCCCCAAATCCTGCTCCAAACCTTTTAACCGCGCAGTAGTGATGCCGTTCCTCTATATTTCTTATGCATGAGTTTCACGATTGAGATGAATGTAGACAACATGCATCGATGTAGTTCAGAATATAAATCAGGATTATCGTCGGAAGCAGCCTTGCGTCCAGCTTGCGAACAAGCCTCCGTTCAGTGAGTATACGCTCTGGAGATCCTATTGCCGGTAGGGTGTCGAAGCAGGCGATGCGAGAGGAATCAGCCTCTGTTCTGTAATTTTCCGTCACGGAAGCGTCCGCTTTCTCGTTCTCTTTGGACATTGTTGCGAACGGCGAGGCGGGGGAAGCAGAGGTGAGGTATCGGGTACTGGAGTCGTGGCTTGAACCCTTTTTAACCCGCACGTTGCTCGCTTCCAGGCTCTTCTAATAGTCTGTGGGGCGGCGGCGTTGTCAGAATAGCACTCGAGTGGTTAGCACTCACGCAACGGAAGGCAGATGAATTTGAATTGAACAGAGGCACGCATCCAATTCAGGTCAGCTGAGCGCTAGAGTTTTTGTTGGAATTAGCCGCACGAAAAGCCGCAACCTGTTGAACGCAATACATGACTCGAAACGCGCCGTCAGAGAATTCTGCCCATTGCTAAGAAGCGCATAGTTGAATGAATTGGGCTCCGTCGTGCCATTTGGGCAATAAGGGCAGCCTGGGTTGCCAGACGATTCTTATAGACGTGGAGATTTCGACTTCTCTGACCGCTGACGGGAGAAGATCATCGACGGGAGCGAAGACGTGACAGTACGATATACTAAAGTAAGTATCGGAAACCGATTGTCGGACAGTACGAAAGCTTGGTCTACACATAGTTTGAGCCTCGATTACGGTGGCATAGACTCGGAAAGGGGACCAACCTGTAGTCCAGATTTATTCCGCCCTCAATGTCAATTCGTGGAATTCAAAGAAGAGGTCCAACCTACGGTTCAGGCTGGAATCTTCAAAACCGAGGACAAACCGTCCAGTTCATCAAATGACAAGCCTCGAGGACTTAGTATGGATTGGCAGTGAGTCCAGCTTTGAGTCCAATTTGCGAACTTGGCGTCAGTGCCTTGGGTCGGTTGGAGTCGGAATGCAAATTAGCACTGGTCTGCGAGCTGAAATGCCGGTGCAGGCTGAGAGCTGGATTTTACAAGTTGGGAGGAAGAGATGTGTCAGCCGCGTCGGGCCGTTTTTTATGTTGGGATCAGTGATCATTGATCGGCGACTTGTCGCTTCCGAGTCTTGCCTCCAACCAAATCAGACTCGACTTCCAACAGCTCCCAACTTGTTACCAACGCCCTAAGTACGGTCGCTGCCGATTTATTGAACCCGAACAGAAGGCTGTTGTAAAACCTTTGGGACGATGAATGTGGCCATTGGTCGGACTGGTGTCGGACCGCACGCGCAGCTCGTTGCGCGAAACTGGAGTCATCCAAGCTCAAGACCTTCTGGACTGTCCGTAAGTGCCGGTCACTTCTCGGACCCAGCGCGGTCCGAGGATTTATTTTATCAGCCGGAAGACCAGCGCTCGTTTCGTTCTCTTTCAACTTTTCAAGGACGCCGGCGAAACAGCGATCGAGCGCGGTAGCAGACGACCTTACTTTCCAAGTTGGTCGGGGCCTTGGGGCTCCCCTCTGAGATTGGATCTTTGAATGTATGTCCGTCCAGGGGAAAGCGCGGGCTACCCAATTACAAGGACAGATTTTTGGCGCTGTATCTGCCCAGTAATAGACACGTCGCTTCTACCGATACAGTGAAGCGCGCGCAGTGGTCACCTAGAAAAATATTGATTTAAAAACGTAAGCTTGCATTGTTTATCTGAGACCATCCCGAAGGGATCGTTTTGACGTTTAAACAGTTTCGTTCAGTGGACGCATCGGACCAGGGACTGCCATGAAACAAGTGCCTCGTCGCTTGCCTCTCAGCGCACTTATTACGTTCCTATTAACTATTTCTCCGCTTTGGCTTGAAGCTTCGCCCGCGCTCGCGACTGGCTTTTTCGTCATCCAGTTCAACTAACCGCCGCGCAGCGGAGGTCAAGTATCTATTGGACAAGGTAAGCATATACTCCCCTTTTCATCTCACTTTCCGTTCCTTATGTGCTACATCCCTCAGATTTTGCCTAAGCACGCCCAACACCCGAAGCCAACCAGTCAAAGACCTCCCAGGCTGGCTCGGTGTTCCGGAATCTCTTGTTCGTATTTAAACTAATTTTATTTACTTCAGCCGGCTGAACTTCTCATACTTATGCGAATCATTTGGACTTCTTTACATTAATGAAGGCCAAGCGATCCATCGGGTGTTCGGTATTTCCTACTTCTTTCTCGTTGATCGAGCTATTAGCATCTTTGACTGCCAGGCTCCTGCCAAATTGCCCCGGACTCAGTGTCCCTGAAGACTTTGGTAAGTATTCGCGTGATTCATTTACTCAGCCTGCGCCCTGTCTCGGGATAAATCGCCCTCGTCATCCGGCTCGGACCTCGATACTTACTCGCTGAGTCGTTCTCAGATCTCAGGGCTTGAACAACACAATTCTAGGTTCACTCGTAAGGTTTCAAAACGGTTCACTTTGAAGCCCCATCGACAAGTTCAACAACGCTCCTCTTGATCTACTTGGATCTCTTGACTGTTTTCTGCGCTGCTGAAGCGATTTGGAGAATTTGTCAATGGCTGAACATGTTGGCCACAACTGTGCTGTTGGTCCGTCCAGGGTCTACCCTGAAATGTTGTGAAATCAAACTAATGCAACCCAAAATCAAGCCCTAGTTTATTGTTTCCATGGCGGTGCAGCAGAGCATCTCAAGAACAACAAAGGGGTGGTATAGGCAATGTGAATGCCCTGAAATAGGAGCCGTGCCATAGAAGCCGGTGAAGTAATGGGCTGCATATATAAGTAGCAGACAGCAGGAAGGAGGAATGGAATCCGTGGCGTATGATTCAAATTCCCATCGGGAAAATCCGACTGGACTTCTAGTGTTATTCGTGAACATTTTCTAACGTAGACACAAATTGGTACATGTACCCTGAATAACTCTGAATAATGTGCAAGGACGATCGCGATTTTTTTCGGTCGACTGTAGGCCTGTTGGGACCCGGCAAAATCCGGAAGGCAGCGATCAATCTCAGTTTTTGGCATCGTTCAGCGCTTCAGCGGCAGCGTATTCCATGGAGGTATGCGCGCGTGCGAATATGCAAAACGGATATGAGGATGAATAGAGCCAATTTCCGGTTCTGGAGGTTGATCTCTCCTATTTCCCCCTCTAAAAAAATCCTCGAGTACCATCGGGTGCCATCTGCTGGAGACACTCCGGAAGCTTCCTTGAGTCCCCTTTATTTTTCTTCCGACTTTGTGATGAGGTAGAAGACAAAGACCTTTGTGTAATGCCTCGAGGCCTTTTGTTTCTGACGCTCACGTGTTGCCCCCGCTAAAAAAAGCGAAAAAAAGATCTTGCCTCCCACCTTCACCATCCTCCTTCTACAAGTAAGGATTCTCGCTGTCCTGATGCTTCACTGACTCCCTATAGACATGGATTTGCAAACGCTCTCGAATCTGTTCGCGTCGACGCTCAGCAGCGACCCCAATGCGCGCAGGGCGGCCGAGTTGCAGATTAGAAAGGTGGGTGCCGTCTTGGGCTTCATTTCACGTTCATAATCGCGTGCATTGCATGCACTTTAGGTCGGGAATGAAACTGGAATGATAGCAGCTCTCTTGCAGATTATCGGCGCAGATTCGATAGACATGTGTGTCTTCTTGAGCGCGTTTGTTTCTTGTACTCAGATTACCCAGTGCCACCCGTCAAGCGTGCTCTGTGTGGCTCAAAAATCGCGTCCACGCAAACTACACCCTCGATGCCGCCACTCGTCGCCCTGACCAGGCCTTGATCGCGACATCAGACCGCGATGCACTGAGAGGCAGCATTTTGCCCTTGCTGGCCGCGTCCCCGAGCAGGAGCATCACCGTCCAGCTCGCGAGCACGCTCAAGACGCTCGTGGCACACGACTTTCCCGAGCGCTGGCCGGGTCTGGTCGATGCCATCAAGGCCCTGCTCACCAGCGGCGACATCCGCCACGTCCATGCGGGCTGCGTCGCGAGTCTCGAGGCCGTTCGCGCGTTCCGGTGCGTGTCCTACTTTTCCAAGTACTTCAAAATCTCATCGATAAACAGATTCCGCCAAAAAGCCGACATCCTCCCTTCGCTCGTGTCCGCGCTCTTCCCGAGCCTCGTCAGCATCGCGACCCAGATGATGCAGACCCCGCCCTCCAGCGCGCAGGAGATCCCTACCATGCTGCACCTCATTCTCAAGACATACAAGACCAGCATCGTCGTCCACCTCTCCGCGCATCAGCAGTCCGCCGAGAGCCTCGTGCCCTGGGGCCAGCTGCTCTTCGCCGTCGTGAACCTGCAGATCCCCGCCGACGCCGTGCCCGCGGATGAGGACGACCGCGAGCGCAGCGAGTGGTGGGCCGCCAAGAAGTGGGCGTATGGCGTCTTGGGGCGCTTGTTCCATCGGTGGGTCGCGATTTCACTCTACTTGATGAAGCTCATGTAGTTGGGACATAGCTTCGGCAACCCGTCACAGCTGCCGTCGACGATGCAAAAGGACTACGCGGCGTTTGCGGCGCACTTTACGGCCATGTTCGCGCCCGAGATCCTCGCGATCTATCTGCGCCAGGTCGAGCTGTACGTCGCTGGTCACGCGTGGATCAGCAAGAAATGCCAGTATCAGATTTTCAGCTATCTGACCGAGTGGTGAGTTTTGTGTTCTTGGTTTTTTTTCCCGCGGCGCGCGGAAGCGGCGCGTCCTTTGTCGAGGAAGACGGGCGGCGCGTCTTTGTACTTCGTGTTTGCCAAACGCACGCGTTTGGCCCATCGTCCCTTTATCTTTCACCGCGTCCCTTTATTTTTATTCTTCTCTCCCCAATCTTCTTCGACGCGTTTGCCAACCCCCACCCAGCATAAAACCCAAATCGACCTGGACGCTCCTCAAGCCACACGTGCAGACGCTCGTCGAGTCGTTCGTCTTCCCGCAGCTCAGCTTCAACGCGGGGCGGCAGGCGCTGTGGGAGGGCGACCCGGTGGATTACGTGCGTGTGTCGGTTGGTGAGTATGCGATTCTTTCCTCGTTCTTTCTGATTTTGTCGGGTTGTTTTGTGGGGAAAGGCTCGAGTTCCGTTTCCCCAATGGCCGTGTCCGCGCCGCGGGACGCGCGCACCTCATTCTCTCTTCATCCCATCCCTACCTCCCTCCCTTCCTGCCCTCTCCCTTCAAGACCATCCCGGAATTGACCGATTGACTAAATACGAAACTCACAGACGAATACGAGTCGTTCGCGACGCCCGTCTCGGCCGCGACCTCGTTCCTGTTCTCGCTCGCGAGCAACCGCACCAAGACGACGTTCATGCCGATTCTCGGGTTTATCAATGGAGTGTTGCGGTCGTGAGTGGCGTGTTCTTCCTTCTCCGTGACTTGCCGCTAAATTCGCTGTCCAGCAACGCCCCCGCCCCGCAGCGCTTCGGCGCGCTCAACATGACCGCCGCGCTCGGGCCCTGGATCATGCGCCACCCGGACCTCAGCGGCGGTATGGAGCAGTTCGTGCTACAGTTTGTCACGCCCGAGTTTGGGAGCGCCGAGGGGTATATGCGCGCCATTGTGCGTCTCTATTTAATCTTGACTGCGACGGTCTGAAACTTTACGCGGTGCAGGCCTGCGAAGTGCTTGGCACTTTCACCAAGTCGGGCATGAAGTTCTCGTCTCCGGAGGTGCGTTTATTGGTTCCTTACTTTGGTGGAAGGATGCTCAGATTGCGGATTGCGCTCGCAGAACCTCAATGTGCACCTCCGCGCTGTCTCGGCGGCGCTGGACGACCCTGAGTTCCCGGTGCGCGTGCAGGCGGCGCTGGCGTTGACCGAGATGGTTCTCGTGTATGACGAGGGTATGTCTGCCCTTTACTCTTTCAAGAATGGAAACCTGATTCACCGTCTTGCAGTCAAGGCCGCCGTCTCGCCCCAGGTGAGCAAGGTCATCCAGGACCTGCTCAAGATGTCGGACGAGACGGACCTCGATATTCTCAACCGGAGCATGGAGGTGATGGTCGAGGCGTTCCAGACTGAGTTGATGCCGGTGGCCGCGCAGTTGACTGCCAGACTGGTGCGTATGCCTTCTACTCTCACTGTTTTATTCATCTCTATGCTTTTATCGCGATCGCCTTCCTCCGTGGTTATCTTACCCCATTCTCCCCCCCCGTCTTACTCAATCACGATTCGAAACGGTTTACACCTTCGTTTTACAGTGCGACTCGTACCTGCGCCTGATCAAGGAAAGCCTGGTCGCGGACGAGACGGAGCTCGAGAACCAGAGCTTGGAGGCGATCATGACCGGGGACGACGACAAGACCTATGCCGCGATGGGTGTGGCCAAGACGATTGGCACGGTGCGTCTTTCCTGCTTCCTTTATCCTCCCCTGTTTTGTGGTTTTTTGGCTGACGAGGATGCAGATCATCTCGTCCATCGACAGCTCGCCGGAGATTCTGGCACAGGTGCAGGAGGTTATCATCCCTGTTATCACCTTCACGTTCAAGCACAAGATTCTTGGTGCGTTCTGCCTCTTTTCCTTTGGCGTCCTGCTGACGCATCGCGACCGACAGACCTCTTCGACAACATGTACGACCTCCTCGACAGCCTCACGTTCAAGCTGCGCGCCATCTCGCCGAACCTGTGGCCCGTGTTTGAGCTCACGTACAACCTCTTCAAGTCGGATGCGGTAGATTTCCTCGAGGGTGAGCGTTGTTTCGTCTTCCCCGCTCTCCTTCGATCCCGCGAGTACGATTATCATGCTCTGGGTCTTGGTCATCCGAGGCGGCCGACCCGTCCCTCCTTTTCCTCCTTCCGTTACTGACGTTTCATACAGAAATGCTGCCCTCTCTCGACAACTTCGTCTCGTACGGGAGCGACGTCATTAAGACCCGACCCGACTACCAGCGCATGCTGCTTGACATCTACACCACGGCGATCACGAGCGAGCAGCTCGGCGAGAATGACCGTGTGAATGGCTGCAAGCTCGCGGAGAGCATCCTCCTCAACCTGCGCGGAAGCGTTGACGATGTACGTTTGTCCCTTACTTCTCGCTACGAAGGCCTCTAACCGTCATATGGTACAGGCCCTCCAGTCTATCATCGTCACCGCTCTCAGTCAGCTCGACAAGGCCGAGACCGCCGCGCTCCGCCTCGCGAATCTCGAGGTCCTCATCAACGCCGTGCTTTACAACCCCGCCGCGGCTCTGCACATCATGGAAAGCACCCAGCCCGGCATGGCGCGCAAGTTCTTCGATGCGTGGTTCGTCGCGATCAACGACCACAGCAAGATGCCTCGCGTGCACGACAAGAAGCTCTCGATCATGGCGCTTTGCGCGCTGCTCGAGATGGCACCTGGCGCCGTGCCGGAGACGCTGAAGGATGGGTGGGCTGGGATTGTCGGCGGCGTGCTCAAGATCTTCAAGGATCTGCCTGGCGCAATTGAGGGTATGTGGATCACCTCCATTTTGGATTCTCGGGTGCTTACGTCCCCGCAGCGCGCAAGGCTCTCCAAGCTGAGGAGGAGGAAGAGGACGAGGACGATCTCGTCGAGGAGAAGCTGCTGAACATGAATGAGGATGATGGTGGGAGTTCTCGGCCAATCCCTTCATTCCGCATGGTCTGAAACACATGACACAGAGGACGTGTGGGACGAGGACTCAGCGTATCTCGAGATGCTTGCCAATGAGGTGAGCCCGGCCTAGAAGCGTTTCCGGCTACATATACTCACTCGTCGTAGGGCGCACGTCTCCGAGAAAAATCCGAAAAGGCCGAGGAGGGCGTAGAGGACGATTCGGACGACGACGACGACGACGAGATCACAGAGGAGCTCGGGTACTTCAGTGCCCTGGACAGCGTGAATCCCTACGCGTCTTTCAAGCAGGCGTTGACGAGTGAGCATTCGGCGATCCCATCCCACACCGGATTTTTATTTACGTACCATTTTTCGCAGCCTTCCAAATGCAAAATGGGCCGATGTACCAGGCGGCCACGACGTCCCTGAACCTCGAGCAGCAGACGGTTCTGATGGAAGTCATGCGGATAGCGGAGACGCAGGCAGCCACTCCTGCCTAGAATACCTCATCTCTCTGTTCCTTCTTTTTTCCCATTCTGCATCTCGAGTTCTCCTTCCATCCACGATACATCGCTCTGCTGCTGTTCCATCTCCTTATCCCGCCTCCCCCCCCCTGTTTTCCCGCTCACGAGTCACGATCTATGACCTACACTAAACGCTAAAACTCTTAAACGACTTCCTCTCTTCTCTTATCTCCTCCCGTCTTCCTCGCATCCATCCGTCTTCCGTTCCCATTACATGTGCTGTGATTTGGTGTAGCCTTCCCGGATAGTATTACCATGTGTCAGGCATATAATATGCTCGGAATACCACGTCTTTTAATTATTCTTCGGAGGGTCGAAAAAAATGGGTGAATCAAGATGGGATGAGACGTATGGATTCGCCGGGGCCTATACGTATGCCTGTTTTCTTTCATCGGCTTTACGTTGGACTCACCAATGCTGTTCACAGCTGGATGACCGGCGCGGCTTAACGGCTCCTCAGCTCCTAAGGCAGTTATTTTGCAATGTTCTTGCTCTCTCTTTCGCAGTCTGAGGACGTCTGACAGTTAATCTTTGGCCAACGTAGTACGCCAGGCGCTTTGCTTGAGAACCCGGATCAAGACGTCGACGTTTTTTCGTATTTGGCGTCACCAAGCTCAACTATGCTTGAAAAGCACGTTCTCAATGGTCAGCCCCCGGTATCGGAACTAACATGATGTGGTTTCTGCATGTGCCACAAGCCTTGAAACGTTCGTTTATTTCCCAGTGGCAAAGTCTCACCGAGGCACTGTTGATTTGATATTCTCGGAGAATCGTCTTTGACCATTCCCGGCGCGGTGCCGCTTGAATCTAGATGTATGCGGAGTCTGTATCTGCGTCAAACGTCTGATTCAACGTCTATTGCGCAAGATAATATCCCCGTCGGAGAACGGCATGTTTTTACGGAAAGGTCTCGGAGTTTATATGCGAGTCTCGTCCGTCGTATCTCGCCGTATCGAGCTCATAGACACGCTCATATCTGCTGTGCATGTTCGGAGCGGGAGCTAAACGAATTAAAACGCTGCGAATCTGAACAGCCGCCGCCAATTGTATCGAACGGAAGCGGCTTGCCATGGTCATTCCGCAATTTCAGGTCAAGCTCAAGAGAGTTTCAAAGCTTTGCATATGTCGGCAGTGCTTACTTCCTGGCCCCCGTTAGGGTAAACGAGGTGCCATTAATACTCTATGTCGGCTATGTGGCGCCGCCGGCGCGCTTTATTCAACAGCCTGGAGTCTTTCACGAAGGAGTAGAAACTTCCTCAACAACGGGCCACAGTGGCAATGCACAGCTCAGGCCGCAGCACTAGAACCAAAACCGATCGGGAATCTGAAACCATCTGGATATCGGCCCAACAATATTGTAACTGGCACGCACGATAGGAACGCAAGCACTCTGAGTCGCTCGTAGATGGCGGCGGCTTTCTTAGACTAGTGGTCGATATCCGTGTCCGTATACTCACGCTCGTTCCCGCGTCTCGGTCCCAGCCGAAATAATAAATGTAGGAGCCAATTGTCGCGGGCAGACATCTATGCTTGATCTATGCCGCATCTTGTGTCGGTTTTGATTCTGTGCTGGCGACAAATATCCCGAGAGCTTCAACGAGATTCACAAGTGGCGCTACTGTCACTCGAACTTGAAGGCTGGAGGTGTGTGATCAACCCATGTTGGATTTTCAACCAGCCGAGGGGTACTTACATTGCGACGGCGATCCCACAGCAAGCGGAGGCGAAGAACGGGGGCTGCGCCAATGCAGGAAATGAAAGCTTGACTGCTCCTGTGTGTAAACGCGTTTGATTCGGACGGATGCTGCACAATTACACGTCCCGGCCAACACCATCCACACAACTTCATTCCGGATCACAAATCGCATAGCCAGAAAATCGGAGAACAAACTTCGCACAGGGTGCACCTAGTGAATTCAAACTTCAGGGGCCTATGACCTCAAGTCGAAGATGACCGTGAGGGAGGTATAGACCATGTTGGATGTTTGAATTGAACAGGTGCGCATTACGAAAAAGGAAGGTAGGGAAGCCAACCCAGCAGTGACCGTGACAACTTTTGCCTTTGGCTATTGTCGCTTTACCTGTACCCAGGATCGCCTAGCTTCGCGCCTCTTCTCGTCGTTCGTTCGCTGCATTCTTTCGCTCCTATACTCTGGGTCTGCCGTCGGCATCTGGTGTCTTCCCTTCCCGGAGCAGCTGAGCCCTGACCAACCGTCCTCCGCGGGGTAAAGGCACGCTTCCGACTGGTCCAGCTTAAAGGACAGAACCTAGTTTGACGGAAACTGGCAGACAGACGCGATTTCCTTTGAATCTAATCGCAAAAAGAAGGGAAGCGTCGTCCACGCCGAGTTCGGATTCGCAGAGCAGATGACGCCGAATCGACAGGCACTGGTCTTGTACCCAAGTCATTTCGAGATATTTTAGCATACTTTGCATTGCAATCCCATCGAACAAGGCAGGTCCGACGTGCAAGGGGGGATCGCATGACTCACGTCCGACTGCCCCAGAAGTCTGTGTTGCGTTCCCCTTCGCTGTTGCGCATGGGCAGCTGCTGACGCCTGCGCTTGGGAAGGGCGCGTCCAAAGTCGAGCGGCGGCATGGGTGCAGTTATCAGCTGCCCAACGGTCGCCTCGGTGTGCTGGTGCTTGCGCCGCGGAAAGCGACCTCCCGCGCTGGTGTTCCCAAGCTGTCATATACAAGAGCCAGTATGGTCGGGCGATGGCCCGGGAGCCCGACGCCAACCACACAACGCCGTGCCTGGTGGAGCTTGCCTGCAAGTTGCATTTGCGCCCTGGAATAAAACGTAATTGGTGCGCGCAGGCAACTGACGTGGGTCTGTCCGTGAATTGACGCAGCTACACGACGCAGAGATGGCATGGGCTGCCGGCACGGTTTTCTGGGTCAATTCGTGTTTTAATCATCGCGGACGTCGAAAGTGTAATCACTGGACCAAAGCGTTTGAGATCGATGGATGAATGTGTTCCCATGAGTGATAGATAGATGGTAGCTCGAGAGCCAGAGTTTGCTTTGGTTGGCGGCCGGTTTCGGGGTGCGTCCAACCACTGGCGGAAAGCAATCTCGGCCCAGGCGAGAGGGTCGCAATTAATAATCGGCCACCCCAGGGGTGGAAGCAAGCCTGACTGGGCTGGGCTGGAATTGTGCTGACGACCTGGGAGATGCCGAGCACGAAGACGATCGCTTCGGGGATGCATGGTGAGATATAGAAATCGAACCCCAAGAAATGCTGTGTCCGACGCAACCTCGACTGGAGATATCTAGGTCAAGAATACCAAAAGACGGATCAGTTGCAGTCGAGGTCTAAGCCAGCCACCAAACGACGAACAAGTTCTCCATCGCGAAGACATTCGGGACCATGATTTGGGGATAGCTGCTTGATTTGGGGATCAGTATCTATCTCGGAACGAGAAGCGCCCGAGGGGTGAGTTCTGTGAATTGGATGGGGTTGGTTCGACGGGTGAATTTGGTCTGAGGAGTCCGTTCGGAGGGCAATCGTCCGTCACTAGATGGATGGATGGATGGAACGGCCTTGGGGTAATAGGGTTCAACAGATATTATCGAACGCCGTGATTGTTCGTTGTTGCACTTCCACTGCGTAACATCCTGCACATGCCGCCTGGAGGTCGGGCCGTAGATGCAATTCCAGAAGAGTTCCCAGGAACGCAGGAATTAGTTCGTGGTTCCGCCGTTGGGTGCAATGTCATCCCTACGGAGCCTGCAGAGAGTCGGTGATCTGCGCGCGACGCTCAAGCGCAAGCGCAAGCTCAGCACGATCGGTGTTTGCCTTTGGTAGTGTTGATATTATTCCGTGCCCTCGCCTACCTTCTGGCCGAAAGCACCTGCGTTCTTCATTTTAATTTCATAGAATGCAGGATACGGATAATCGAACCATGCGGCCTGTTAATCAGCGCCGAATATATACAGCAATTCACCATATTGAGCCTCGGTGCGATGCTGGCCCCTTGCTCGGGACGGGAATGCCTTTCTGGATGAGGCGCATGGGTTGCCGTGTTCGCAATCAGGGAATGCCGGCGCCTAAACTAGACCGACGTAGATCAGAATTCTGGGTCACGGTGCAGTGAGGGATAGAGTTGGAAGGACAGTCGCGTATCCCAGTGCGAATCGATTCAAGGGCTTGTCCAGGGCAGAAGATACACGAGGTTAAGTAGGGTCGGGGGTTCTAGAGCGAGACCGAGAGCTGCCAAGGCCTTTAGCTCTACGTGAATGCCGTCCTGGATTGGTGGACAGTCGAGGTAAAGAGCAACAGCGGTCTCGGCCGAACTGACCGAACTGATCCGATATTCCCACGATCACAAACGAAAGTTCAATTGAACGTTCAACTTTGCCAAAACTTTGCAACTGTCATTGAAGTCATTAAGTCATCGTTTCACTGCTTGGTACTGGAAGCGCTCCCAGAGACGTCCCCCAATTCCCCATAACAGAGAGGTTCAGCGTAATGCCATGATTATGCCACAGTCTAATTGCAACCCATCGAGATGTCAGTTACCGGAGTCTTTTGCTTCCATTTAGCTGTTCAGGCAACCTCAACTTCGCCATCGGAGTCAGCCTCCTACCGTCTCTCCTTTCACCAGCCTGTCTTTCTAATGCAGCGAGCTTCGACAAAACACGCAGGGCCGCGCCCTGCCTCGCCAGTCAGTGGTCACTGTTCCTGGGCTGAAACTTGACAGTTTGGAAAGCTGTTGCATTGGAAGCATCAATTTTTAGGAGCGCGTGAGTACGAAAAGTAGTAGCAAGCCAGACGAATCACAGTCCAATTCAATCGGAGAGTAGAAAATTTGCTCGCAGGGAGTGCTGTTTATATGTACCATTCCTCATGTTTATTCCCAATAACGGATGGCCCAGCCCGAACGCAGCCAGACCCCGAGGAGTTACGCTGAACGACGTTCACCCGCCCCGCTCGGCCTTTGCTGTCACTTCAGCTGTGGCCACATGTCAAATGTATGGCAACGTAGAGTGATCTGCTCTGTTGAGCGGTTATCCGCTCGCCGATCCGAGTGATGCCAACATGATGGGACCCCAGGCACTCGTTTGCTGGCTCTTTGTGCCTCCACCATCGGTGTGCCAACTACGCTCGCTGTACATGTCCTCCAAGCCGGGCCTGAAGCTTCTAGGGTCCAAAGTCTTTCCAAGCTATCTGCAAGCCGACAACGGCAACCTACGTGTAACTCTCAAGGGTTCGTCCGAATCTGCTACTAGCGATCGTCGCAATCGTGCAGCTTCCAGCTTGCCTTCAGCCCACTCACCTCATGAAGTAACACATATCCAAGCTGGCAAGCAACAGCGACAATTTCAGCTCACTGCGAGTACTCTGTTGGCCCCACCTCTCGATGATGGGCAGGGCAATAATATGCAGCGTGTCGGAGCTGAGACCTGGTGCGTCAACTTTGGCTATCTATTGAGCTTATCCCGAGCTCCCTTACATGGCTTAGTCTATGCAGCCTCTCTGCCATCCTCAATACGTTGCACTCGAGACTCCCGAGCTCGCACCTGAGCTCGCGGGTAGGGTACCCCACGCGCCATCAGAAAGGACCAGGACCGTATCATTCCGTGACGCCTGCAGCTCGCCATCCGCAACGACGAAGAGCCTCAGCTGGGAAATGGGTTGTCGTCGCTTGCTTCCATACTCGTGGTCATCCTCACGGAGCAAGTTAGCTTGCATCCACCCCATGGCGGTGACGCCGGCAGTGTCAGGACAGAATGAAGATGGTAGTATACAACGAGACGTTAGTATGAATGTCGACTTCAGCAGAATAAACATGATTTGGCAGTACAATATTTGACTGGAAACGGCGACACCGCCACTCGGAGTCTCATTCTCCTCACGCCACTTGCGACTCTTTCTTTTCAATGTAACATCCTTCGACGCACGTACCAGGGACAATGCCAAATCAACACAAACCCCTTCGTGAGTCGGAATACCGTCGCATTAGCCAGTCAATTGAGAAGCTACCATCCGTAGCACCGGAGGAGGATATTCGAGCGTCCGCCGAGTTGTATTTCAACCTTGACCTGCAAGACAAGGAAATAATCGAGCATCTGAAAGACCACTACGACACCAACCTCTATGGATTATCGTTAGTTGTGCAATGCTTCTGTATGGCGCCCGTTGGCTGACTTATGTGTTCTAGTGTTGTTTCGTTCAGAAAGCTTCGAAAACGTTGGGGACTGAAAAGGACCAGACAGCAAAAGCACACACCGGAAACCATCAGAGACAAGGTCTTAGATATTAAGAGCAAATATCCCCGCCGTGGGACGCTTGCGGTCAGAAAGAATCTGCGTCAAGAATTTGGTGTCCGTGCATCCGAGTGTGTATCCTATTAAAATGAAATCTTACTCTAATGAACTATTCAGGAATGTTGTCAAAATGCTTTTGAAGGAAATAGAGCCACTAGCTGTCGAACAACGCAGAGGCAAAAAATTCCACCGCAAGAAATTCTACGCAGCGGGCGTGAATGATTGTTGGGCCCAAGATCAACACGACAAGTGGGGTCCACGGTTTGGACTATGGCTCCACAATGGGATTGATCCATTCACGGGCTACAATAACTGGCTGAACGTTTGGTGGACTAACAAAAATCCGAGACTTGTAGTGAAGTATTACCTCGACGCATGTCGCTCTCTTCAAGGTTCGGTTTCCGGATTCCATCCATGCCATGCTGATCATTCGCACAGCAATACCCATTTTTACCCAGAGCGACCCAGGGAACGAAAACAATGGTGTCGCGAATGCCCAAACAATCATGCGACAGATGCTTGACCCAAGCTTGGTTGGTACGTTGCAGCATATGTGGAAGACAGAGAAGAACAATGTCAAGAGTGAGGCCAATTGGTCGGTCATGAGGGAGGATGCTGCTCCTGGCCTTGAGGATCTGTTTCAAAGGGGTGTTAATGACGGATTGTATGATGTCGGCGTTCAGCTTGAAAAGTGAGCAATCTTCACATTTACGCCTGGGTCCCATGTAATTGATTGATCCAGCCTTATCTTCCGATGGATTGCGATTCCATTTGTCCAGATTCAACTGGATATCTGGGTCAGGCATCGCAATGAGACGAAACCCCGGAAGGACAAACACAAAGTTACTCCTCACGGGATTCCGGCACTTCTCCGTGCAAAGCCGGATTTTTTTGGCCTGGTGGATTTCAAAGTGAGTGTATGCCGCGGTTGAAATACTCATACTGATTGTTTTCGTACAGATTCCCGTTACTGTCGAAATGTTGGATACATTGGAGGCCCAGTTTGCCCCCTCTGATCACGAAGTCTTTCAGCTCACGCCACCTGCGTTTGATCATTGGGCGAATGTCTATTACGAACAAATGGGCAGCCCAGTTGTCACCCACACCTCATTCTGGGATGTCTATGTCGGTCTTCGCAATCTTTTCACGCGTGGACCAGATGCCGAAATAGACCTCCACATCCCACTCTCTTCCTATACGGAAACTGCGCGCCGAGTCGAAGAAGAACAAATCCCTTTGCTAGACTTGCAGCCATTACGGCGAGTAGCAGTGGTGCCTATGTCGGATGGTCCTAGTACCGGCTCAGCGGCTGGACCTAGTCCTAGTGCTGGCTCTTCAGCTGGCCCTAGCACTGCCTCGGTGAAAGATGTGTATGGAGCTCCCGAATATGCATGCTTTACATCTTCGGAAGAGGAAGATGATGATTACGATGCTAATGGCGATGGCAATAGCGCCTAGCGGACAAGGGATGTTCTTTGGGACAGGTACATACTATTTTGTTCGTAATACCTATGATTTGCCTATATTATTATACCGACTTGTCCTCATTTTTAGCGTTCAGCCATGTAGTAAGTTGAAGCTTTTGCGAAACTTGGCCCAAGAGCTCTGAAAAAAAAAACAGCTAGATCCTTTGGAGGTTAGGCTATGCATATTTGTACTTGCCTTAGCCTGGATTAAGGACCCCCCATGTTTTTGCCGTGTTTCGTGAGGAGGTTGTGACGCTTTGGGTAACGAGCACGTGTTTGGTCACACCGCGGACAACCTGCAGGTTGTCCGCGGTGTGACCAAACCTCGTGACCTGTGACTTGCCATCAAAGCGGAAACCGTTTCCTACAAATACTATACACATTGTGAACAACCTCGCCGTACATTTGGACCACCTCAAATATTCCCATTCAAATACTGCAAGCTACTGTGCTATTTCTTGATGGCCCGCAAAGTAGCCCCCGACTGGTATTCACTTAACGTCTGAAAGCAGGCAACTCTGCATCGGAAAGTTCGAGAAGGCAAGTGGGAAATGGCCAAGACATTTCATTCTTCCAAGAAATCACTGATACTACTAATCGAGTTGTAATCAAGCTATAGGATAAACGAGTGGTCCGGGAGCCGGTCTGAGGGTATAGGTTATACTGTAGGATTGACCTAAGTGTGGTATAAGAAATCGTCCGTCTGGCTATTCTTTCGATTGGATGACGGGCCCGCTACCGCATTCTTTCTGCTGGATGGCCTCGCAATTGCATTTGACTGCTTGTTGGTCGTGCGAGTCTTTCTATTCGATGGCGATGGTCCCGCCGCAGTGTTGTGATGCTTCTCCGGACGAGCAAGACCAGGCGGGAATTCCAATTCCAATGAAGCTGAAGGAGAAATCTCACGGATGGAAGGAGGTGAGCGCTCCGACGGCTCCGTGCGGCCAAACACCTCTTTAGGGACACCATAGAATTCGCAGAACTCATTGCAATCATGCTCGTTTTTCAGGGCATCGTAGTTTGTGTTGCCGTCCCCGAAGACACGACGGAAACTCAGGTCACTATGACCGATATCAGCAAGCAGTTCCTTTCGAAATCGGGAAGGATATATGACGAACGGGTCAGAAATTATTTGCGGGTCAGTCAAAAGTGAATAACCGCCTAGGAATCTGGTCAGTTCTGCTGTGATGCACAGAGTACAGCGGCTTCACCTTGAAAGTCCGAAATATATGCCATCTTATCTGTTTTGAGAAATTGCACATGTTGCGCAAATGAAAGAAACTTCGCGCGCCAGCTATGTTCAGCGTCCGGGAAGCTACGAGGCCGTGCAGATCTGTTGTGAATGTACTTGACGAACGGCCCTTCCGTCTCTGGATCTATCCATTCCTCGACTATAAATGAATCCCGATTATCGTTAGTCTGCCCGATTGCTAGACCAGCATGCACGAAGCGCATCTTTGGGACCTCGAACGCGGGTTTACCGATGCGAGATTCGCGGCCCGCAATGTAGTGATACACGAGGTTCATCATGGCGGTTCCCCATCCAAGAAGGTTAAGCTCCCCGCCCAAGAAAGTGATTTGGGACACTTGGTCATACAAGACCTTGGTGCCGTCGTCCGGACGGACATAAAACCCCTGCTTAAGGCACACCGATGTTGAGATCCGTGGGCCTAAGATTGGAATGCCAAGAACACCTGGGAAAGCGCTCTTGAAACCACCAAATACAGGTTCTGTCTTTGTGTTGTAATAGATGGTTGTATGGCACGGAGGGACTTGTGTCAGGTCAGAGAAGATGTCTGGGGTAGAGATTGCAGACGCCCATGCTACCGAGGGCAAGATATGGACGAGGAAGTCTCGGGAGACATTGTTGACTATCAAAACACTATCAAGATGCGGCTGAATCAAATGGATATGAAAGACATACAGAGAGGCTTCAACGCCTTCGGCTTTAGGGGCACTTGCATTGACAAAGCCTTTCGAATATTTGAGGCCTCGGGCGACACCATAAGCTCTGTCATTTTCTGCCTCTTCGAAGGTGGAGACGGTGTTCTTTGCTCGCGATCGCTCTGGCATTTACATTGGTATTAGGAGATGAAAATATGGAATCTAGAGCACTCACAGTTCCTCCCAATTGGCCTCCCACTGTTTGCTCCGAACTCGTCTCAGGAGCAAACAAGTCGTCGTACTGAGACGAGTTCGGAGCAAACAAGTCGTCGTAGGATGTATCCTCTACCGCCGCAGATTTAGTAGCCCTCGTATTGGACCTCGTCTTGCGTACAACACGTGGTTTAGCTGCCACCGCCTTTCTTTTCCCCTTGGATCTGGATGCTTTGCTGTCTGCAACCTATAATGTATGTTATAAACGGTCGAGGTATAGTACCACAGGAGTCTCACATTTGTAGACGCCTCGACGTCAATTGGATCCGGATTATCTAGGCTGTCGAAGTATTCCAGAATGGCCTGGTGTGTAGCAGTGTCGATGCCGAGATACAATTTTGCCGGTTTTTTGTTGTTGAAGGTTCGCGTTACACCCCCTCCTCTCGCTGGCTTTACTGTGAAGAAATCATCTGCGATAGCGTTGACGTCCGGAAAAGCGGTTGGAACGATCTCGAGCCAGTGCTGCTTTCGCAATGTAAATTCAATTTTGTCGACAGGATAGCCGCGAAGCCAAGTCACGATTTGAGGGAGTAACGCATGGTAGACAATGGATTTCAGATCACCAGCACCAACATTCACCGGAATATGATCGACGGCCCGGTATATGTCCTGGGTGCAGTGTCAAACACTGTACAGTACCATTGGATAAGTGACTTACATGTATCAGAGTCTCAGTGGCCCGCCGAGGCTCCAGTGTAGCGAGCCAACAACGGAGAAGCATTGTTTGTGTGTTTCCTTGCGAATAGGCCTTGTTTTGGAAATGTGACCGCATTTCTTCGTAAACAGAATGTGCCTCTTGATAGCCTGGATTGGCAGGGAGCTGTGTCAACCTGGGAAATAAAGGCTGGTGCTGCGGGGCATGATTAGGTGGTGCATATATCTGGGGTCCCCTATGAACTCCGCCCTGGCCGTGGCGCTGGGAACTGGAGCTGGGTGTCGGTGGTGGAGGCATTGAGGACCGAGATCCACCCCCGACGGAACTGTATCTAGGACCTGATGACAACCCGCTGTAACCTGAACGCTGTGGCGGTGGCGGCGGAGGCATCGAGGACCGAGATCTCCCGCTGCCTGAGCTGTGTCTATTACCCGAGGAGCCAGAATGGTGCGGCGGCGGTGGTGGAGGCACCGAGGACGAGGACCGGGACCCCGCCTCCCCGCCGGAGCTGTGTCTATGATTCGAGGAGCCAGAACGGTGCGCGACATGGCCAGAACGGTGTGGTGGTGGTGGCGGAGGCATTAAGTGAGCCTGCGAAGAAACCGCACGAAACGGGTGACTAGACCCTGTAGCAATGCATGAACAGGTGGGACATACACACTTGATCAAGGAAACTCACGATCTCCGCGTTGAGCCTGTAGGTTAGAAAACCGGATGTCTGAACTGTTCACTCGGTCCTGTTCGTCTTCCATATCTAGTGTTAATGAGTAGCTGTTTCTGCAGCAGAGACCAGAGTGCAGCACCGTCATCTGGTTCTTCTTGTTCTTCTTCGTCGTCTCCATCTTGTTCTTGTGTGCCTCGGGTCGTACCGCCTTTCAAACGGTAGTAAGCACGGCACTCTTCACACAATTTCTTCCCAGGCTTCTCTGGGTTGTCGTCTTCGAGAAAGAAAACTTCGGCGCAGTGTTTCTTGCACCTTTCACAGACCTGGGAATATTTCTGCTCAGCGTGGACTGGAAGCCATGTTCAAGTTGGACCTACCTGAGCTTCTTTGTTTTCGGTCGTGAAGCGCGCAAACTCCCGCATCGGGAAAAAGGAATGTGGTTGAGGAGCAGCAGAATAATCCAAATGAGTGTTGCAAATGAGTGGGGTGTAAGGGACGAAAAATGAGTTGACCTGATCTCTTTAATTCCGCACATTGATTGATCAGACAAAAATAGACACTTCGCTCCGGTACAATAAGTGTACAGTCAGACGTAGCAGAGATATTGTAGCACACAAAATGCTCCGATAGGAAAATAATCCATGGTGTTCTGCAAGGCGAAGCCGGGGTTACGGAGGCAAATAGGTGTATTTGGCTTCGGATTAAAGGTAAGCAAACGACCACGGATGTGAGAAGATGTAGTCTTACCTTCGTAGAAGTTTCGCATTGAAGTGAACGTCCGCGCCGTCATGGTCATGTCCGTAATGTCCTTCGAGTCCAGACGCTATTTCTCGGACCCGCACAGACCACGATGGATAAACGAGTTGGAGCGACATCGTCTCCACAAACTCGTAGTCTGGCTGAAATCATTTCGCCTCGCTCAGCGGTATTGCTGCTGCAACGTGATATCGCCCGCGTTGTACGTGTGTCGCGGGCATGCAGATGTGGCGCAGAACCTGAGCAGGATTAGTCAGTTTTCACAGCAAATACATATCGGTAGGCTCACCCAAGGCCCGAGGGACAAGTGGAGGTCATTGCCACGGGCGTGAGGACCAAGTTCACCTCCCACATTGGTACGCGCTCGGACGGGCCGAGGGCAGCAGCGCACTTTTTTGCTCCACGTGCCCGAGATTGTGCGCCGCCATTATGTAGTTCATATGCGATCTTGCGATCTTGCGCACCACGTTGATCTAGTGTAAAACAGAAATGAGTGATGATTGATGTAGAAACTAAGACACTGTAGGTACCTTGATACGCACACGGAATGTAGCGAGTGCATGTGTCTCGGCGTGCAACGCCAGCTGCTGCCAGGACCCGCAGACCTTCCACACACAGTATGTCGAGTTAATGGTTAACCAGCGGATGACCCGCACGAGAACCATTTACACGGCGTCTCCCGCAACCGGGTGCACGTCTGCAGCATCACAGTCTCTTCCCTCTCATCTGCAGCACAAAAAGTATGTCAAAAACGAAAGAAATAAAGTATATTCACAAACTCAGAGTATTGCAGTACATCCCTAACGTCAACAGGCCACATAATAGTCAGCGCACCCAGCACGCTTTCAATGACGGCTTCATACCTCGCGCACGCCGCCGCTTCAGCTCAATGAGGTCGGTTTCAGGCACCTCCTCCTCGTGAGGTTCCATCGGGACCTCTTCCACCCGGGTTCCTTCTGATTCCTGTTTGGCGCGCAGCTTGGCCCGGTGCCGCTTGACATACACCGGCGCGGGCGAAACAAGCACACAGAAGTGTGGTGAGCCAGACCGGTCGGCCACCGCTGACCAGGGGCATTTGAGTCGCGGAATCGATACCGGCGCTGACTCTGGCTCCGAATCTGGTTCAGGCAAGAACAGCGGCACCCGCGGCGCCGCCACCGAGACAGAGGGCGAGCGCGAAGATACCGAGGTGGTTTTTGCAGACGATTCGTTCGAATGTACGGGTCGCAACACAAGGGGCTTCTCAACCACCTCCGGCGGCGGTGCCTCCAACGCACGCCGCTTCGCATACCGCACGCTATCCTCATCCGCTGCAACTAAGTTAAATGCACCTTCCCGAGCGCACGCAGCAGATCGTGCGCCATGAATCGCGTGTCAACATCCTTCGGTGTGCGCGGCGCGGCGACTTTCGATGGGTTCGGAGGCTCGCTGCTAGCCGACTGCAGTAGGACGGTGTTGTAGACATGGTGTAGAAGACGAGACGAGACAGCAAACGAGTGCCCGGGGTCCCATCATGTTGGCATCACTCGGATCGGCGAGCGGATAACTGCTCAACAGAGCAGATCACTCTACGTTGCCATACAAATGCAATAATTGCCATAATTTGATCATTAACATGCATTAACACACGGAAAACCGTACCGACTCATCCCGAGAATATCTCACGGATGCGGAAGATTAACACTGCGAGTACCAATCAGTAGATACATGTTGTTCGGACGGTGATTCGATGCTTTCGGCCTGAAACAGGATCAGGGACGTGCAGTCAGACTCGGGTAGTTCGGGGGTGCATTCTGGTACTTACCGCTGAATTGGATTGCCGGATAATCCTGTCATTGGATGAGATCCTCATAAAAGTGATCGCTTCTGAAAGTCAACCAAAAATAAGGTGAATGTCCACTGTGGCCGGGAGATACCGGAGAATGCCGAAGTCCGTTAAGCGATTTGTCGCTTCATAATTTAGCGGACCCTTGACTGTGAAGTTGACATGGGGAAAGTCTGGGAAAGTGTACCCCAACGGTGACACTCGTGGTTGACTTTTGTGTTTGAACATACACGTGATTGGCGGGGTACGAAATCGCCATCACACCCCGAAACTCCGCCGTCGGCAGACGGCAGTCGGTTACTTTCAGCACCGAACTTTCACCGTGTTCCTCTTTCTCCTCTTCCTCGACACGATTCGCCGTCCTCAGGCGATTCCCCGTCGCCGGTTCTCCCTCGTTCTCTTCCCCATCCCAGGTGCATTGGCCAGCGCGTATCCTCAGCCCATGTGTGTCCAATTTCTCTCGGGTAGATATACCGTCACCCATTCTATTCGAAACCCGTCAGATACTCTATCCCAGTGTGACACGCCTTCCGACCTGTTCCCCGCTTCTGACTCTCTCACTCTCTGACGGACTGACTCACTGATCTCGCGGATCTGCGAGACTTGTAATTTGGGGTCTCTACTAAGCGATCAGGCTACCCGACGCGCTAGGCTGATTTCTGGAGAGCTCTGATTCGGTCCACCAACGTCGTTTTTGTGTACAACACGGCAACCGAACCTCCGGTCTGACTCGTCGACTCTCAGCGTCTGTCTAATAATATCTTACGCCTCCCTGCCCAGTCTACCCCGTTCAGTGCCTTATCTGCTATCATCTGCTCAATCTGGTTTTTCTCTTCGCTCTATACGCCGAAATGTGTGTTGCCTTTTGGACCCTCGACCATCCAGACTATGCTCTGTAGGTCCCAATTTGCATTTTATTTTTTTGGATCCGTCTCTACGTTCCCGTCCTTCCATTCCATTCCGTGCCTCGCGTCAGCTCCTATCACTCCGTATCCATCCACTTTGCGTTGTGTACTCCACTTATCTTGATTTTATTTTTACGGAGCTCATTATTCCTTAATTACCTTTACAGAATCCTGTGTGCGAACCGCGATGAGTTCCTCGAGCGCCCTGCGCTCGCCGCGGCGTTCCATGATTTCGACACCCACAATCCTGACTCACAAACAGAGGCACGCGTTCTCTCTGGCCGCGACACGCAGACAAACGGCACATGGCTCGGCATTACGCCCGCGACGGGCCGTGTCGCGCTGCTCACGAACATCACCGAGCCCTACCAGACTCTCCCGTCCTCGCGTGGCGGGCTCGCGCCTACGTTCCTACTCGCGGCACCACACGCGCCGCTTGACTCGCTCTATCCGCCCGAGTCACGGTACGCGGGCTTCAATATGCTCCTGCTGGAGTCGGAGAATGACTCCGTGCCCTCCTCCTCAGCTTCACCTTCGTCGATGGCGTCCTCGCGCATCCACTTCCCCCACGCGTTCATCCTTTCAAACAATGGCACCGGTGGACGCATCACATCCCGCGCACTCCGCCCAGAGGAGCGCGCGAACGGGGGCCTCTCGAATGGCCTGCACATCGGCAGCACCGGTGGGGAGACATGGCCGAAGGTTGTGCAGGGCCGCGCGCTGCTATTGGAGACGGTAAAGACGCATGACGCTAGCTTGCGCTGCAGCCCCGTCACGGACGACGAATCAGACGCCAAGCTCGCGGGTCGGCTCTTCGCACTTCTGCGCACCACGGCCGCGGAACCCGTGCGCGCGCGCGAGGAGCTGAGGAACACCATATGTGTTAAGCCTCTGCAGATTCCTGGAAAGGCCGTCGCGGCGGCCCATGCGAATGGTGCCATGACCGCCGCCGCCGCGCCCGAAATGATGAATTATGGGACGCGCACGGCTACCGTGCTGCTCGTGCGCCGCAGTGGGGCGGCGCTGTTCGTCGAACGCGATGTGTGGCGGCATAACCCTGACTCGGCGGTGGAGTTGTATGAGGGGGGCGCGATTGGGGGCGCTGGGTCAGGCAAAGTGGCGGAAGGGCGAGTAGGAGGAGAATCAGACTTGGGCGAGCGCGCGTTCCGTATACGCGTCGGGGTGGGTGCGCCGCCGTAAAGTTGGTTTCGTGGATTGGTATCTATTCCAATAAGGGATGTACAGGAGGAATAAGTGTAGGATGATCCAACATGTACTACGTAGAATAACCTCTTCTTTTTTGTTCTCCCCTCTGTCGCGGAGCAAAAAAACTGGACGCCTCGTATGGTACGTCCGACAACTGTCTCGACTCAAAGCTCATTCCCTCTCCTTTCCATAGCTATTATTACCCGCCCCTCATACCACCTGCCTCAAATCTTCAAGCTCCAGCCTTGCCTTTATACAGCATAAATTCAAGTTGGGTCTCGAAAGGTCTCGAGGCAAACAATGACAGAGGGCATGATGCTCACTGGTTACACTGCTCCTGAAGGACACCGCTGCAACACGAACAGTGCTTCTCGCCCCTCGAACGGACGTCGGCGGACGACGGGTCTCGCAACTGTATCCTTGTATCATTTTCTTTCAAGGGACCTGCCAGTGAACTGGACCCGGGCTCAACTAACTCACTTATTTCCCGGTTCCAATTTCCTGGCAGATCCCTCGAAAGCTGGGGGAAATGATTCGGCCTCCGCGGACGGTGTCTTGCGAGACAAACGTTTAATTGAACGTCGGAGCCAGCAGATGAAATTGGCGCCCTCCCGTCGAGTAATCTTTTATGCTGTTCTATCGTCCAAGTTACAGGCAACAGGTATCGCGCATCTGCATCGCTGGGCGTATCAAATCACGTCGCGGTCGCTGTTGAATTATCTCTGCTAGCTTCTGAACCCAACCGCCTCCAAGCTTCTAATTCTCCATCTCTCCACTTGTTCGAATCCGGAGGAGACCATAATTTATCTGTCTATCTTATCTCGCGCCGCTGAGGATTGCCATTGCCTTGACGTTGTTGGCCACGGCCGTGCCACGCGCCCGGGCTGACGGAACCTCATTTACAGTAATTGCCTTGTCCCACGGGGACGCCGCCCCAGAGTTGAGGCGAAATGAAATCAGGTGTCGGGACTCGGGAGTATGGAAGGGAGTCAGGCTCCTCGACTCGGCGTGTAATTTCGTCGCGTGGCGCAATTTCCATTATTTTGTCTCGTTTCGGAGAGCTCGGCGCATCGTCTTTCATTTTGCGAAGGTTGTTGTACATGTATTCAAGTTTTGAATCGTGATCCAGTATAAGCCAAGTCCGAGTCACCACACCGGAAGAAAAATACAAGGTTCCCCCACCCGAGCCAGTCGGTCAAGGCAATAAGATTACGACAGTAGTAAGCGTAAGATTGAGAGCTAGTAGCGGTAGCGGTCTGTAGCGGTCTGTAGGTAGCAGTAAACGTAGACGTAGATTGTCGTGTAGCGAGAGGGAGGTCCGAAGCCTGGATATACAACATACACATGAGAATGAATGAACAGTCGGAGTAGTGAGGAGCAGGTAGAGCAAGGTAGGAGTAGGCAGACAGAGCGAGCGGTGGGAGTAGCAGTAGTAGGGGGACAGACGGTCCGGACGGAGACAGAGAGGGACAGCAGGTGCGGGTGCAGGTGGGGTGCGAGGGCGTGCATAGGCACAGGCGGGTGTAAGAGAGGCCGCGCAAGAGGTGGAATCGAGTCGTGTATCGTCGTCGCAGGTCGGCCAACCGCCTACGTGATAACATGCGCCCCATACATCGCGTGCTCTCCCCCGCCAATCGGGCCAAAGTACGGATTGTACCCGCCCACGCCGCCCCACTCTCCCCCTCCTCCGTGCCCTCCACCGCCGTGCCCGCCACCCCCACCGTGCCCGCCGCCGTGGTGCGCATGCGCGTGATGCGCCCCGGGACTGGGGGCACCGTACCCAGGCGACGGAGGGAATCCCCCGCCCCCGGGGCTTGGCGGGTACCCCGGCGAGCCGTGCGCATGGAACCCACCAGGCGAGCCGTTGTGGAACGCCCCTGCGCCCGCGTTGTTCATGACGGTGGCGGAGGAGGACGAGTTGGCGAGAGACGATGAGGCGAGGGAGGATGCGGAGGCGAGGGAGGAGGAGGAGAGGGGTGAGAGGACCTCGGAGTCGGTGGGGGTGTTGCTGTCGTATGCGGGCCCCGCGGGGTCCGTCGGGTCCGTGCCTCTGTTTCTAACGCGATCAGCATCGAGTAGAATATTGAGACGGAGGAGAGAGGGGAATGGGGAGAGGGGGGGGGGGAGAAACGCAGAGAAATCGACATACTGCATAAGACTCGCCAAATCCGTGATGCGGCGGAAGAGCACACACGGCGTGTTGGGCGGGTGCGACGCGTACGTGCGCGCGGCACTCAGCGTGCTCTGCAGCGCCTGCGACAGCGAAATATACGCATGCCCCATCCCGGGGCTCGCGCGGCACGGGCAGTACCCGCCGCCCTGCCCCCCACTGCCATTGCGCCCGCTGCCCGAGCCCCCGGCGGACGAGGGCGAGTAGTGCCCGCCGTATCCGTGCCCGTCGTCGCTGTATGCGTCGTACGGTCCCCCTGGGCCGGCACCGTCGAACGAGCCCGCGCGGTCGGGGAAGGGCGGGTAGCCCCGCGGGCCTGGGGAGGCGGAGAAGCGGTAGAGGTGTGAGGAGGCGGCGGACTCTGCGGGCACCTCCGTCTTGATGGGTGGGAGGAGCGCAGGCGGGCGGGAGGAGTCGGGTGAATGCGGGCGCCGCTGCTGTGCGGACGAGGACTGCGACGTTGGTGATTTGTTGGTGAGGGGCGCGCATTTGGTCGCGCGGGAATGCCACTTTTCGTTCGGGTCGCCGTCGCGGAAGTTGGAGTCGGCCCAGCGTGGGTGGGGTTTGCCTGGAGGTAAGTATTTAATAAAATAAATCGTATATTGTATTGCGGTGCGTACCGCGTAGTTCGCGCACCAGACTCTCCAGCTCTGCGATTCGATTGCGCAGACGCGTATTTTCATCGACAGAAGGGTCGTCTCTGCGCCACATAACAAATCGGTTTCTATTTTAATTTTTTGTGTTATGACCGCTCACCTAAGTGCGGGGTCGTCTATCTCATAGACGCAGAGACCAGTGAGACCGAGCTGGATGCAGCGCTGACATGGTCGTTTGCGGTCGCACTGTTGCACATTACTATTATGAACGCGCCCGAATAAAATATCAACCGACCTTCCGCTTGGAGGTATGACAGTTGAGACACGACTGCGTCGTCCGATTCCGCCGACGCTTGCTGCACCAGCATAAGTTTTCCAACCAAAAAATAACCAGACAAAGAAGCGCACCGGTGGTCCGTGTCGATAGTAAACTCAAGGTCCATAATCTCGCCCTTGAGGTGTAGGGGGGCAAACACGGGCTGCTGTGTATGGTGAGGGCTGTGGCGGTCGTCGGGCTGCATGCAGCAGAGGAGTAGTTCGGTGGGTGGGAACCCAGCGTGTCTCGAGCCGCCGACCTTTTTGTGCTTCGGGGCATTAAGTAACGCCAGCCACATACATACACCCACCGATGGGAGATCCAGATGGCCCGATTGCTCAGCTCGATGCATCCTCGATCCAGATCGCCCGTCTGTCACTCTGCCTTCCGTCGCGCCCCAATCCGGCGCATCCCCGGAAGGAAGTGCAGACTTCGAGAAGGGCATCCGGCGTGACGCGCCGACGAGGGCGTCACACCGAGGATCCATCCATCCACCGTCTATCCATAACCAGCATCCGAAATCACCCAATTCATTTGCTTACGGCTTCTGCGCTGCGTGTGCCCTGGATCTGATTTGCTGATCCCACCATCGAAAAGCATAATTATCCCCCGCGCGCCCCGTCTGCCGGCAACTGCCAGGAAATATCCTTTGTGCCGTTTCTGGGTGAAGGAAGTCTGGTCGTACGTTCGATGCGCTGTTCCCCGACGCTGGTCTTGCTCCTGTTCCCGCCTCCCCAGCTCTACGTGGCGCATCTGTGCGCGACGTAAATTCTTTGTCCTCCCTCGCTCGTTGCCGGCCGGCCGCGGCTTGGCCTTTCGCACACAGCACACAGCAGACGCGCGCGCATCGCCCAAGCATCCGCGCGTCCCGGAGCTAGAACGCGAACCGCCCTCGGGTGGGAACGCCTTCCTTCCGAGTCGTTCTGTGCTCGCTCCAGGTCGCCCGTGGACCGTCGTCCGCCCCGTGAGTGTGCAGTGTCGTGGCCGTGTGGTGGTCACCTGGGTCGGCTTTGCCTATACAGGGGCGCCTTCCAGCTTCCGGCTTCCAAGTTCCATCCAAGGTCGAACAGTCTTCCGTCTTCCATCTTCCATCTTCCCAGGCGGTCCGTACGCGTCCCCAGCCCCGAAAATAGACCCTCTGTTGCCGTTGCCGTCCAGGTTTTCGAGACGCGCTTTCGATTTTTCGCAGTGATATGATGATCGATGGACGGGATGATACAGGATGATACCGGATACTTGAAAAAATGATACAATGATACTGATAGAGTGTTTGTTGGGTGGCGCCGTGTGTAAGATCGACCTTGTCCTCGAACTCGCCGTCGGTATTCACTGTTGTCTGTTGTGCGAAATTGCAACTTGCCGCGGATGTTGGTATGTGCGGTGGCGCGACCTGCATGTACGATACCCTCTGAGTTGACGGGTTATCATGTTGCAGGTCAAGCGATAAGCTGTGGCGCTCCTGGGTCCTCGCACAATTTTGGGTTATCCAATCGCGGGTTCGGCCACAGCGGAATCCGAGCTGGAAGGACGTGGGAGCTCGTCACCCTTGGCGTCACCGCTGCTGCTATTTCATGATACCATTTTCGCTGGCACGATGTCGGTTTGCGGCTCCTCCGAATCGCGGGAGGGAATCGACGGCGAGGGGTACATTCGGCATGCCGTCGAATTCAGGCGACGACGCGTGCGGTCGCTGGATTTCGGGTCGCTGGATTTCGGGTCGCTGGATTTTGCGAGGAGACGGGTCGGAGGTAAGAGGTAAGCGCTCGGCCCGGGAACCCGGCCCGACAAGCCCTCGTTGCCCCTCTCGAATACAAAGGCTCGCCGCTCGCTGCTCGCAAGTGGCGGGTGATCCCGTTCCCGCTGTAAATCGACACGACACGCGTGGGTGGGGAGCCGAGCAGAGACGCGTAGCGAAAGGACAAGTCCGAGAGTGCGTGATACGATTATTTGGGCATGCCGGGGATCAAATTTGGCGGAGGATTTACTGACGGAGAGCGCTAGCGGAGGATATTGTCGTTGACAGGTTCATTGTCGTGGGGCCCGGGGACACACACGCGCACACGCTGCCTCGACTCGGGGGTTTTCAAAAGCTGTGTGATTCCTTATGCAACATAGGGGCAGAACCCTCTTCGTCGAAATAGTCGAATCACAGTCTACCTGACAATAGAAGTTGAGCAGAAGTGGGGAAACGCGCCCAGTGATGCAGTGAGTGGGGTGGGATCGTTGACCATGTCTGTTGAATCTCGGACATTGCCTGTAGGAGACGCCACCGGAAAATAAAATAGAGGCGAACGAACTCGGGTTTCCGCTCTTCGTGGTCTGGGTGCGTCTAGTGTGGATTCGGCACCCACATGCATCCCGACACTTTCTCCTGCGTTGCCTTTTACTCGGGCGGTGTCCGTGCGCACGCCGCAACTTGAAACAAAACTAAATTCGAAGAATTTGAACTCGAGGAGTCGTCGCGTCGGAGGTCGGCGCTAACAAATTCAAAGTCACAACGCGTCGCGTCGCGTCGCGTCCGGCGCGCCACACCTAAGCCGGACATTCGCGTAGGCCCCACGCCCCACCGGCGCAGGTGTGAGCCCCAGCTTGAACACGCATGGTGCAACTTGAAGGTCGAAACCCGTTTTGCACGCATTCCATGTGTTTTCCAACTCTTCTTCTTTTTCCCTCGGTTCTTCAAGTCTTCTCTTCTTCGCTCCTGATAATTGTGATGCCTGTTTGTGTTTTATGTTTTAGCTCCATAAGCGACGTCGATGTGGGTTCACTATTTAGCGTAGGCGTGCGTACCCTAGTTCTTGCTGACCTTACTGTTCGGCCAAGTAATTCCCGAGATCGATTTCCCTCTTGCCCCATCGTCTCTCCTCGTCTCCGATTTTCCGGCTTTTGAGCCTTTTGTTTTTTGCTTCCGTTTCCTCTTTGTATGTTTTGCTTCCGTGCGTTCGCTTCTTGAAGTTCTTCAAACGTCAAAGGGAGATCCGGATTCAGATAAGCGACGTCCGTCCTCGATTTAATTAAAAGACCCACGAGCATGCGGGCGGGGTGTTCGAATTTGGGCGAGTCCGTGTAACTGTTAGTCGGGGGGAAAACGAAGGAGACTTTGCTTTGGATGACGGATCGATTGTTTCAACTCGAAGTTCCGGTGCATCCGTAGGCGTGTGTTTTCCTCGCCTGGATTTCATCAGGTCTGGGTCGAATATCGGCACTGCTAAGAGACGAACCTCGTTGGAATTTGAAGCTGGCGAATGCAAAGCGGATGTGTTCGAAATTCCGCACGTTCCGACTTTCTTTCAACGTCGGGCGCATTCGTACTAGTATATGTGTGTGTTTTCTGTTTCGCTGCGAAATTAATCAGTTCTGGTCAATTCAGTCACCGCCAAGCTTAACCGAACGCCTGGACGAAGCTCGGTCGAGGCCATAAAAAACCGGCGTGTATATCGAACTCCGGATCCATTGGGTGTTCCGTGTTCGAAAGAAATCGAGTGGTCTAGGTTAAGGGAAAAAGGCTGCGAATTTAACAATGCTGGCCATTCCTGAAGTCAACGGCCGCTGCTAAGTTAAGAACGCCGAGAGGGCCGACGAACCTGGTTCGGCCATAATAGGAATTGTTCGAGGGAGAGTCAACTGCGAAGGTGAGGGATCGATTGTTTCAGCAGATGATCGCTGGAGGGTGTCGTCGAGAATCTATCCGCCGTCTGTTTCGAGTCTGCAGCTGGTGAGATTGAATTTCTAGGGGTATGTGCTGACGCACGTCTGGCACGAAAGAAAGTCAAGTTGTGCAAAGATGGTTTACAATCGAAGGCGTCCCAAGATATGATTCCGATGCCCGCGTAGGTTGTGTGCGGTGCGTCTCCTCTGAGAATTAATCTACATACCAGCACTGATTTTGCGTCCACCGTGACGGCGATATTTTGATAATAATAATATGTTTTAACTTTTCCCCGAGTTGTCCCAAGACTGCGCTGCGGTTTATCAGGTTCTTCTGAGAGGTTCATACACAAACGCTTTGACGAACCTGCCAGTGAAGAAGACTGGATGTTCCGATGCGTATTGAGGGCGTTCATCCCGGCATCCGGATACACAGGGTGTTCGAATGGGCGAGGGAAGGAAAGAGGGTCCGTTTTTCAGCCGGCCTACGTGAGTTGAATAAACCTGAAGCCACGAAAATAGAGTGCGTGCGTACTTGATTCTCTTGTGCACTACCATGGCCACTTATGCTCAGACGTAGATTTTTTACCCGTAGATGCGCGAGAACGTTTCTCTTTCTTCTTCTTGCCGGGTTCTGCACGTGCGTCGGATTCGGACTCGTGTCGACGCGGCGGCCTTCTGCGTATCAGACTCCACTGCCCATTGAGTTCTTCATCAGAATCATTTGGCGTTGGCTTTTGGCGGCGATGGCGCGAGATGCGTCGCTGGATCGTTGGACCGCGCCGGGGGTCCGAGGCTAGCTTTTTCGCCCAGGCTTGCTTCTTTCGTATCAGGCATCGCATTGGAAAGATTGGAGTAGGCGTAAAACTAGGAAGGGAGGGACGGTGAGCACGTCGGGGGAAGGCGAGGAAGATGGCCGTGTTGATGGTTTCGCAGACGCGTACCCGGAGAGGCTTAAGGCTGGCTGAAGAGAGGAATACCAGCGCGTTTCGATGAGCACCGGCACGAACCGTCACGAGGCTGCCCAGACGGTGTTTTGCAAGGGGTTCGGAGAAGGCTTTGAGGATTATCCACGGACGCGGGAGGCGTTTGGCACAGCGAAGGACGGCGTTCTGCAGAAGGCTCCGAGGATTGTGAGTTGTCCTCCGAAACGGAGTTTTGCACAAGGGAGGTGTTTGGCACAGCGAAGGAAGAGCCGAGGCGGTTAGACTTTACAGAAGGTGGTGACAAGGACAAGGCTTTGAGGATAGAAGGGTAAGGGTAAGGGTAAGGGAGCGCACACGCATCTGGCAGTGTTGCACAGGGAAGGAAGGTGTTTTGCAAAGGGCTTCGGGGTGTGACGCAAGGACGGGTCGATTACGCGTAATGCAATGCAATGCAATGCAAGGTCGACCGCGTTCTAACTTCTCTTCGCTGCACTGCAGTTCTTTTGCGTGTCGCGTCCTCCATCGACTAGACTCGACACGCGGGCGGGCGAGGTGTCGCAACAAAAACACAGGGACAGAGCAGAGGGGCAGAGGGACAGGGGCAGAGGAACAGGGACAGGCGAATAGATTGGCGCCCGTGTCAGCCACGCGCTTCCCCATCTCCTTCCCTGCCCCATCCTTCCCCTGCCCCTGCCCCGTCATACCCTGCCCCATCCTTCCCCTGCCCCTGCCCCATCCTTCCAACGCCGAGCTCCATCATCCATCATCCATCGAATGGAAGGATTAGAGGAAGGAAGCACAAACTTGGAGCGGGGCGGGGCGCGTTCATCCAGCGACGCGTCGTTCACGCGAATCTCGTGTTCCGACGTGCGGCGACACCGCGGCGGAAGGAGTGTCACATAGAGCGCGTAAAAGCGCGTTATTTCCGCGTGCTATGCAGCGCCCATAGAACACAATATGTGCAAAGCTATGACGTCCATCACTCATTGGATCAAAGTCAATCTCAACGCGGACGGACCTCGACTTTTTCGCTTGTGCTGGTTCTCCTAGGAGTCCGACGGCGCACGTTCGCTCGTATCTTTGTATCCTCCCAAGCGCCCGACGCCGACGAGACCAAGGACTCATACGAAGCGACGAAGAAGAAGAATTGAAAAAGGATTGAAGAGCAGGACGAAGGATGATGGCCTCACCCGCAACGACGCCGGGGAGCGAGCTCGAGCCGGACCTGTCCGCGACGTCGCCCGGGGAGGACTCGGACGCGGTGCTCTCCGTACCGCCCGAGCCTGAGCTGGAACCGATCCCGGGGATTGACGGGACGCCTGTACGATGTGCGTTTGCGCTCGTTTTTCGCGGTGTTGCGTACTGTGTTGTTTAAAGTGGAATTGGCTGACGCGTGTTTAGGGTACGACGTATGTGATTCCTGCTAATGCGCGTCGCGGTCGCTCACGTCTGCACTTGAATCCTTCATATCCGCCCCTGGTGTACTACCTGACACGACTATGCGCACGCACGACGCGCGCCGGCGATACAGGCGGACCGCACGGAGCCCTACACCCACATCAAGCCCTTCCAGGAGCGGCATGATACCAGCGTGGAGTGCGTGCTAGTCCCTTCTCCTTTTCCTCCCTTACCCTCCTTCCCTTCCTTTCTTCCCTCCCCTCCCTTCCCCTCCCCTTCGCGCCTTTCTTCCCTCCCCTCCCTCCCCCTTCTTCCTCCCTGACCTTACCTTCCTGCCTACCCTACCTCTGCTAGCCACAAATGACGCGCCGCTAACCTTATGATGGCCCCCAGATTCTTCTACAACCCCTTCACGCTCACGGCGCTCAGCGCGCTGCTCATCGTGCTCGCGTACCTCGCGATGACGCAGGACGTCCTCGAGGAGGGACGGGATAAGAGGAGGGTGTGCGTGCTTTTCTTTCTTGCTTTGCTGTTCCGCCCTTCCTTTCCCTTGCTCCTCCCTCGCCGTCCCCTCCTCCCCTTCCCCGGCGCGCCCGTCCCCGTCCCTTCCGTCCCCTCTGCCTTTCTCTTCCTCCCCTGCCACTCTTTCCCCCTCTCCCGGCGTTACATTGGCGCTGAAGCAAACGCGTCCACAGCGGCGTCTACGCCGCCCTCACCGCCTTCCTCTCCTTCGCCGTCCTGCATCTGCGCGACGGGCCCTTCATCCGCCCGCACCCCGCCTTCTGGCGCGCCGTCCTGGGCATCAACCTGCTGTATGAGCTCGCGCTGGTGTTTTTGCTGTTTCAGGTGCGTCTTTCGTGGCTTGGTTTTTGCGGGAATCTCTTCGTCTTCGTCGCCCTCTTTTCTACACCCTTCACCTGTGTTCGATATCTGAATCTAACAACGCTCCAGGACCTCCCCTCCGCGCGCGCGATGATGTCCCTCCTCGACCCCGCGCTCGGCGTCCCTCTGCCTGAAAAAGGCCAGCGCGCTCACATATAAATCACTACGCTGCGTACTTACGCACACCCAGGCTACGCAGACGACTGCCGCCTCACCCCCGCCACCATCTGGGGCGCGCTCGACGTCTTCTGCGTCGCGCACGCGCTGGGGTGGTTCGGCAAGGCGATGATTTTGAGGGATTATTGGTTTTGTTGGGTGGGTTTCTTTCTTTTCTTCTGTTTTCTTGGGGGTTTTCGGGGGGTTTTCGGGGGGGATTTTGAGGAGGGGGGAGGGGGAGGGGGAGGAGGAGAGGAAGGAAGGCGCGTTCCCGGGTGTGGGGAGGAGTTACTTCGATTCCGCGCGTTCGATGCGTCGACGCGAAACGAGGTTCCGTCGTCTGGTGCGGAGGGCGGGCCTTCTTCCCCCTCGGCCCTAAGCGGGACCGGCACCGGGAATGCGAACGCGAACGCGAACCTGTCTTTGCACGCGAACGCCACCGCGAACGCTCCGCCTTTGCACGCGAAAAACGCAATCGGAATCAGAAAAGGAAAAAGAACGAACGCTAACGAAGCCCACAGATCCTGAGCATCGCGTTCGAGCTGGCGGAGTACAGTCTGCAGCACCAGTTGGCGAATTTCGCGGAGGTGGGTGTTTTGCTTGCTCTCCCCTTGTCTTTTGTCTTTTGTCTTTGTCTTTTGTCTTTTGTCTTTTGTCTTCCGTGTCCCCCGATGCCGATGCCGTTCGGTCGTTCCCTCCCTTGCTGTCTATCGTGTATCTTTCATTCATTGAGAGCCACCCCCTCCCTGCTTTCTAGACACGCCCATCCTCTTCTCGCTTCCCTCGCTTCCCTCCATTCCCCTTGCACGGTGTATCTCTTGTTGAGAGCGCGCGTCTTCCCCCCCTCCTCCTCCGCGCCCTGCCCCTTCTCCAAACATTCCGAGAACATCCTAATCAACACCCCTCCCTCCCTCCCTCCCCTTCATCCCTCCCCTTCATCCCTCATCTCCCTCCCCTTTCCCTCCCTCCATCCCTCCCTTCCTCCCTCCTCCCGCTTCCTCCCTCCCTCTCCCCCCTCCCTCCCACCCTCCCTCCTCTCCTCAAACTCACTAACTGAACCCCTAGTGCTGGTGGGACCACTGGATCCTCGACGTGCTCCTCTGCAACTGGGTCGGGACGTACCTCGGGATGAAGACGTGCCAGTACTTTGAGGTGAAGCCGTATGAGTGGCGCGGGTTGCGGGCGACGAGGGGGTGCGTTTTCCTTTCTTCGGTTTTTTTTTGTTTGGTTGGGTTTGGGGGTTTTGGGGTTTTGGGGTTTGGGGTTTGGGGGTTTTGTGGCTTGTATTCTGTTTCCCGCATTTTCTTGCGACGTTTGTCCGAGAGCACATTTTCGAAAGAAGCGGCGCATTTCGGGCTCTCGAGCTTGAAAGAGCCCCGCGTTTCGAGCTCTCGATCTCGAGAAAAGCGACGTTTTTTTCGGAGGAAGAGAGGGGGGAAGGAAAGAGGAAAGAGGAAAGAGGAAAGAGGAAAGAGGAAAGATGAGCTGATGATTACTGCAGGTTACGAGGCAAGGCGAAGCGGATGCTGGGGCAGCTGGGGCCGCATGATTTTACGAAGTTTAAGTAAGTTTTTTGGTTTCCCTTACCGCGCCCACCGTATCCACCGTATCCACCGACGCACCACTCCCTCTCCCGCTCGTTCCTCGTTCCTCATCCATTTTCCCCTGCGCCCTCCTCTCTCCTCCGTCCCCCCGAGGTTAATCGGATGCCCAAATAACGCGACGCCGCTCATCCTCTCCCTCCCCTCCCTCTCCCTCGCCAACCCGACGCCGCTCTTCCCCACCTCCCTCCCTCTCCCTCGCCATCTCCTCCTTTCCCCTCCCCTCCCCGTCCCTTTTCTGCTTCCCTCTCCCCCCTCCCCACTCTTCCACCGTCACATTAAACTGACACATCAACACACAGATGGGGCACCGCCTCGTCCTTCACGCACTACTTCAGCGTCGTGCTGCTCCTCGCGGTGTTCCTCGCGGCGGAGCTGAACCCGTTTTATTTGAAGGTGGGGTTTTTCCGTTGCTTTATTGGATTTTTTGTGGGACGAAGAGGGGGTGCGCGCCGCTGCGATGAAATGACGGTGCTGGTTATGAGGGAAGATGGGGAGCGGGGGATTCGTGGCGGTGTCTTTCTTCGTTGGTCCGCGCGAATCTTGATTCCTACCTCCAATCGGAGAGGTCGAAGGAGGACGAGGAGGGGTCGGTGATTGTGCGGGTGGTGGTTATGCGCGCGCACGATCGAAGGAAGACGGGGAGGGGACGAGGAGCGGGAGAGCTGAAGCCTGCGCATGGTGTCGGGGAATGCGTCTGTGCGGGATGACGGCGGAGACGCGTCGGCCGATCGGGGAAAGCGACGAGACGCTGTGCGGCAATCCTTCATTGGCGTGCGCGCACCCTCCCTGATTTGGCGCCATGGGTGGACGCTCCCCGGCTGTGAAACTCACGCAGGACGGAGGCGATCTCTCACATTCCACACCTTTTCTCTTTTCTCTCGAGCTCGAGGATCAACAACACGCTAACTTCTCGCTTGCAGAGCCTCCTCTGGATGGAGCCCGACCACCCGTTCGTGATCATGCGCCTCGCGTTCATCTTCCTGTGCGCGCTGCCCGCTGTGCGCGAGCTGTTCCAGTATATCAACGATCCGCGGTGCGTGTCTGGTTTTTGCTGCTTTACTTTCCTCACACCCTCCCAGGCGCGCCGTCCGCATGGGCCAACACTGCTGGCTGCTCTTCGCGACCGTCGTCACCGAGGACCTCGTCATCGTCAAGTGGAGCAAGGGCCAGTTCCCCGCGCCGCTGCCGCGCGCGGTCAAGTGGGGGTGGGGCGTGGGGTTGGCGCTGGTTGTGGGGTATCCGATTGTGCAGGTGCGTTTTTCGGACGCTGTTTCTCTGAGGGAAGGAAGCGCTTTTGAGCTGATGCTCCTCCCGCGTGGTCCCCGAGAGTACCCGGTTGCTGCGATGCTCTCCCTCCCGTCGAGCACTTCACGTCCCACTTTTTTTCACCGGCCCCTCAAAGTAATCGCATACTGATCCGTTTCTAGTTCGGCATTCCCGCTGCAAGAAGGTACGCGCGCCGGCAGAAGAAGCGGCTGCGCCACAAGGCGGAATAGCGCGCGTTTGAGTTTGCTTCATCTATATTCTTGCTTGCTTACATGCGATTGTACACTACACTACGATTCGACTGACGACTACTCAATACATAATGATACACGCGATATCATTCGAGGAAGACGTGCCCGACAGTCAACTTATCACAATTTTATCGCCAGTCGCGTCGCGTCGACGTGGACATCATCCCACTCAATAGAAAAAGACTCGGACCTACCACAACAAGACGCCGAAGATCCTTACAACTTACAGCATACGCGCATCCAGGCCCGGCTGCAAAGGCCACCAAGACTTAAAGTACATGCATCGCAGAAGCCCTTCCGTGTCGCGCTGGCTTTTGGGATATCCAAGGACACGTACGCATATGCCCATCGCGGCCCGGCCCTGGGGAATGCGCGGACGCGACACGCATCTTGGCGCCCCGCGGACAGCGGGGCCGCCAGGCTGCCAGGGACCACCACGTCCTTCTTCACAAATATAGCCGTCGCGCATCGGCGCGGGCGGCGGCGCGCCAACTTCCACCTTCCGTTTTCGACGACGTCAGAGGCGAAACGGGCTTTGGCCGGTTGTTTGGCCTTGGAGGCGTCGCCGCCCGCGTTGGCGCCGCCGCGTACAGGGGCGGCGCTGTTGCAGCGGCCGAGCGCGGGATATCTATACGCGGGTAGATCTGGGCTGCAGATCTCCCCCGATCTCGCGTAGCGGGCCGTGGGGAGGGAGGCTTAATTAAGATAACGGGCTAGGCGCGTGAGGCGGGAAACATGGATGTTGCCGGGCGCACGGAGGCAGATGTGGGCACCGCGCTTGAACATTTATTCAATGCCTAAGTGCGCAGCGGGAGATAGCAAACGAGGGTCCATTTCCATCGAATGTTCGCGCATTGTTTTCGGAATGGTGGCGCGACTTGCGACAAAACCTAAACTCCAGTTTGGGATGAGGAGTTGAGCAGACAGACACTGGTTGACCGGCTTCCACTTCCCCATGGCACAGCGACGTCGGGGACAATACCGGAGAAAACGACAGCACGACGCCGCTTCCCCACGCCTTGTTTAAATATTTAAATCATTGTGACACGGTGCGGTGATGGAGGCACCGCCGACGCCGTCCGCCGTCCCACATTTGCGCCGGCGTCCCCATCCAGGCCCATGTTCTCAGAAAAGTCCCGTACGTGAGCCCGTCACGTGGCAGACGCGCCTCTCACTCGGGGACGCAGCTCCCAAAGCGCACAGCAGCCGTAAGAAGTGTTGTGTTAATCAATGTCCGAACGCCACCAAAAGATCGCACTGGGAGAAGCACTGCAAGCCAGACGTACGGTGTGTTTCACTTTGTCGGACATGGAAGAATTACTGCATTGTATTCTTTTGTGTTCTGTCACGGCGTTGGCCACGGGGAAGGTGTACGCATGGATGCAGGTGCTTGGCTCGTGCGGTATGATCGACGGTGAATTAAGGATTCCGCGGTTTCGTTTGTTCCTTTTTTTGGCGTACGACGGTGACCTACGCCCTCTTTCGGGAGGGATTGGTGCCGGGTACAGGCGTCAACGGTGATAGGCTGCGTTAATTGCGCCGGACGCCGTCTTCCGCTTGCCGGCACCGTGGTACCAAATAAAATAAAAACACGACAATTAGTACCGGCCATGACCTTAAAAATATGCGTCAGGAACAGCAGCCGTTGGTCAGTGGTCAGGCCAGCGCGTCCGCGATGCCCTCCCACGCCGACATGCAACTGTCCAATAACGATCGTTCGGTCAAGACCAAAGATACAGCCATCCGCGTCGGGGACATATCATTTGGAAGACGCTGTGAAAGGAAGGCGCGCCTCAGGAGATAAACAAAGCAACATAGAGGCGGCACGACGAGACGTACGTCCAGAATATCTCCAAGCTCTGCCATTTCCACGCCCACCCGCCCGGTCCGTGCAGAGCGCGCGCGGCATAACGAGGCTAGAAGCCGTGCCAGTTCGAGAATAAGGACATATGGGGCAGGCGGGTGTCCGTCGTCATGCAATGGTGGCACGAACCTGTCGTCCTCGCCCGACGCAAGATGCTGCTCTAACGTTAATTGAGATTGGAGCATCTCTTGCAACAGAATGGCGACTGAATTCCGGCTGTGATCGGGGAGGCTGGTATTGCTGTTCCTGATAGAAAGAAGGAGCGCAACATAAAGCCACAAGTCGTGCGAGATTGTTGCGTCGTCCCCGTTCAGGCAAAATGGGCGGGTACGGTCGAGGTGGACTAACTCGGACTCGGACATGCGGGCCCAGGGAAGTGTGCTGATCGAGCGCAGCAGAGCCTCGAATTGCGCGCGGCCACCGACGGCGTCCCAGGTCCAAGACGATGCCGAGAGTGTGTTCTCCGTAAATTCCGCAAGTTCGTCAAAGCTCCAGGTGAGGTGATCGTTGTCGTTGTCGTCCAGAATAAAGCCGTACTGCACGAGAAGCTCCGCGTTGCTGAGTGTCTCGCCGTACGTGTTGAACGCCTCCGAGTTCGGTGGGATGGTGCGGTTGGAGACCATCTCGTAGAAGTCATCCGCGTCGTCGGGAATCGTGGACCGGGCGACGGGTTCGCCCGTGTCGTCATGCCCGCACCGGTGCAAGGAACCACATTCTGGACAAACATCGAAATCACTCTGTGGCGTTTAGGTACGAGGATTGACAGAATACATTGTGGTGTGTAAGTTACCTCCAGATGAACATGGTTATCTTGGGCGTGGTTGAATCTAGAACGAGTCAGTCCGGTGAAATATATCTGCAGAGAGCAATCTTACGCGTCGGCTACGGGAACCATGGATAGCCCATGGTACGAATCCACGAGAAACGCCCGGGAAGATACAAGCGAGTAGGCGTGGTAAAATTCGCGCAAGGATGGGATCTTCTCTGGTGAAGATATAAACACTTTTGCGTACACCGGGTGTGCTACGCGGTGAAAATACTCGTCGATCTCGCTCTGTTTGGAGATCGTTAATGAAAATCACAAAAGGGAATGGGGACCCGGTTATTTACAACGAGACTAGAACCGCTGTCCCCCAGGCCGAAAAGCATTTTCGAGGCCTCGGTTCCATTTAGCCACTCCAAAGGACTGCTACCAGATTGGGGAAGACCTGGTTGATTTGCGCCACCGTGCCAGAACAGAGGAATTCCCGGAATCTCCCGCGGCAGGGATTGTAAATAGGGCGCCCACGGGGATCTTGAGCCAATTAAACTGTAGAGTTTTAAGAGCGCATTCATTTACGGCCAAGAATACTCTGACAGCTCCACAGACAGGGCGAGGGCAAGAGAAAGCTGCGCGCCCCGGCCGTACGGATGTGGTGGAATCAGGTCCGATATAGAGCTCGATTTCACAGAGAGGACCGACGAGCGCGGGATGCGGACGACTGGGAGCACTTGCGTATTGAGCCTATTCTTGTTGACAGAGATATGCACGAGTCAACTCACGTATGTTTTCCGTTGGAATGGTGGTCTCCCGAGAGGTAACTGCCGCCCCGAATACTCCGGAGATTACTTGAATTCTCGGGTCTATCCAGAAGCCACGCTCAGAGCACCAGGAAACGAGGTTTGCCACTGCGGTCGAGTCCGTCATGAATCCGACATGCAAGTTAGAACCAGATCGCGTGCTTCTCAAAGGGGAAATCAGCGTGTCGTAATTGTTTTTTGTCCCGAAAGAGCGACGCTCGAGCCTCGGCGGCTCGATTGTCGATGAGCCATTGTCGCGTTGGTGCTACCCTTCAAATGAATCGGTGGTACGAGGCATAACTATGAGGTATTTTCCGAAGTGGGCCCACACCGATCGAAATACTCGCTCCATTTGCGGTACAGTACACCAAACTCTATCTAGTCCTCGTCCTTGCGGGGCGGAGGCCCACACGGCTGGAGCATCCGCTGTTTTTTTTTTTCAGAAACCAGCGCAAGGAACAAGCACTAGAAAAAAACTGACCTCGGTCATCTCAAACTTGATGCGACCAATAGACTCGCCGTCTGCAATGGCCAGGAAGGATGTCAGGGTCGGGTGGCCTACAATCGACGCAAGTGTGTCCCGGTGCTGGTGTGTGACCCAATCGCTGAAGACTTTCGTCAACAATCTTCGCTTGAAACCAAAGCGACGAAGACATACTGCTTGGACAAATCCGCGTGCCCTGTACCTCGTTAGCTGCGTCTCAAAGCGAGTGGAGCAAAAGAACCTTACCAGTCCCGGTGTACCTGGCGTGCACTGATATTTATTAATCAGATGCTCGGCGCGCAGAGCTGGGAAAAGATGGAAGAGCAAAGCTACGCACGGTGCTCCAGCTGTGTGTTTGCAGTGTATCGCAGCTCAGAGCTCTACATTTGGCCTCAGTAGCTTTTCCACTTCACTGTGCTATGAGGACGCACCATGATCGACCTTTGAAACGGCGGGGGGTTTCTTGGTGATGGAAGGGAGAGAAACCGTTTTGGGAATAGAACAAACATGGCACCACACAAGCACCGCCACGTTTATCCAGGTTGTCCTCCACCAGTCCTCAGATGCCTCGTAGGTCCTAGGACAAACCTTCCTGACTCTGTTCGCTATATATCTGGTTGAAATTCGGGACCCCCGAGTATTTCGCGAACATGGGGCCCAGTGCGCCCGCGGTACTGCCACCACTGGCAGGTCTGCAGACTGCTAGAAACGATGTCTGGACGAGAACGGCTTCGAGTGCCATGCTCAATCCGAACCGTATCTGCGGCAGTTGGTAATTGGAGAGTTTTCCGGGAAGCGTAATAAGGACTTCTTCCCATTTTCAATTCGGAATTCGTCGCTCTTCCGCTCTCTCTCGCCGGTGCGTCCCTGGTTCCCGGTCCAATTCTCCAGCTCATATCACTTTGTAAATTCGGGACTAAGCGCGCGTGAGCTGACCAGGCCTATCAGGAGTACATATCTGACAAGAGCCACCTCCACCCGCTGGGTCACTCGCCGAGTTCGTCAAGCACCACGGACACATGGACATCGCGCGCGCAGAAGTGAATATTCTGGCATGGATCGACAGCAGCCCGAAGGCCCTCGCGAAAGCGGTATGTTGCCGAGATCCTTCTTTTGACTTACGGAAGAACGTCAGAGGAGAGGACCGGGCCACGACCTCGGACGGGCAGCGTGAGCGCCTGTTTATTACCGAGCAAACGGAGCGGGCTAAAGCCGAGTCGTCGTCAGCGGGATCGTCGAAGGACGCTCCAAGTTCTTCGGAGGCCACGCGTGCAGGAGGGCCTCAAGCGGGACGTGGGCGCCGAAACGGTCGTGCTCTCTTTCTCCGTCAAACGCGCCCCAGTCACTTTCGCCGCCGCCGCACCTGCTTTCGCCTTCAAGGCAACCCCGTTGAAACCGGCCAACCTATCGAATCCGCTCGAGCGTCTGAATGTATTCAAGGCCCCTGCGTCAAAAGCGACGATCGGAAATGGCCGGCGTCGAGTATGCTGCGAGGAGCTGTTGATTAATCGGTTATAGAGAGCTCTCACTTCAAAGCCTCGAGGCTTCAAGGCCTTGAAGCCATCGTCTATCAAATATGTTCTCGGTTGATATCGGCAGCGGATCGTTCAAGTACTGAGGCAAAACGAAGACAAAAAGAAACATGAAGGACGGTTAAATAGGTAGGTACGTCCGTTCGTGGAATCAACATCCTGAAAATTGTCCTGAAAAGTGGTTCGCAGGGGAGAAACCAGATATCAGTGTGTCTATGTGATGACTTCTGCATGAACAGTAGTTGTCTTCCCCAGCTTTAGCTCTTGCCCGGTGTAATGCTTCTATAATGCCGAGAGGATCTTTGGGGTCGCGGACAGCGACGTCGTGCATCGTATTCTTGTGGTACCTGCTGTTTGTGGAGCAAGTTTTAAGAGTGGTATTTGTGACGCTCTCCCAGAACAATGTGAGCGAGCAATATCCGGCGAGTAGATGATGCATTTGGCCAGGTGTCAGATCGAGCTGACAGAAGTCTGCCACTTCCGATCCAGTGACAAGCTTTGGAGCGAGTACCTTCATATTCCTTGCCTGCTGGTAGTACGCTTCGACGAGGAATGTCTGCATCCCGTGGGCCTCGCCAAAATCGAGAGCATGTCTGAGCGGAAGGTCTCGGCGGCGCAACCGCGAGACCCATTTTTGCTCGACGAGACTGCACAAATCGTGACGTCCCCCGTTGGCTGCGGCTTCATAGGTCTCGTCGAGCATATACTGTGCGCATCCATCCAGATAGTCCCTATCCGATTGGGAATGGATCCATACGACGCTCAGCGCCCAGGCTTCGAAAGACGAGAGGCAGTACTTGTGGCTTATCCGTGCTACAGCCACGAGCCTCTCGATATTTGCTTCGCGATCGTTCTGGGACTGAAGTTCTGTTGGGCTGTGACGATGTATCAAATTCGGGCTGCTGCCTCATGCCGCGGGAAGGCTTACAGCGCATAGAGCGCCCAACAAAGAGCACGGAAATCCTTCAAGCTGTCCCCAGACAAGGGAATGGGGTCCAGCGCCAGTCCCTCTGTGGCGCTGCCTTGAGGGATGTTAAACATATTGCGGAACACGGACTCCGGGTCTCTCGAGAGGAACAATTTGTGCAACTGCAGCACCAAGCATCAGTTGATGGCGTATGTGCACATCACTGTGAACACCGACTTTGAAACAGACGCCCACAACCTCGAAGATGCAGTCTCCATCTTCGAAAAAATATACGGTGTCGTTACCGTGGACGAGTCCATTGTGGTGGGGATCTTAATAAAGAGCGTATGAGTCAACATAAAATCAATAGGAAACTGCGTGTGGCGCACCCGGCTTCTCATCCAACATGTCGACAGCATTGACAATGGAATTGGCATCCATTCCAGGTCAGTGGCTGTCAGATTCAACTTGGTGCTGGAACGGGTGCCGAATCAGTCCTGAAAGCGCACGGGGAATGGGGGGTCTCGACTCTCACTCCGAAGCACACAAAAAGCGTGAAGCAGCGAGCTGGAAGAATGTGGCAAGAGGTTGGTTTACAGTAGCGTGCACTGCTCGACTGCCCTCGTGTCAACCATGTTGTGTGCCATGTGCAGTGTTGGTAAATTTAGGTCCGCAAGTTCGCCGACAGCTAATCGGATGACAGTGCCTCGGGGCAGCGTTCCGAAAATCCAATAGACCATGATAATATAGCTGCAGGGGATGGTAAGATGCCTACGCATTCTACGGTCTGAGATAATTCCTGTCCGATTGGCAATGGATCCAGACCAAGTCCAGCGCCCAGGTTTCGAAAGAGGAAAGGCCGTACCTGTTACTCATCCGTGCTACAGCCACGAGTCTCTCGACATCTGCTTCGGGATCATTCTGAGACTGTTGGACTATGGCCACGCATTAAATCCGAGCCGCTGTCTCAAGCCGCGAGACTCGCAGTGCGTACAGCGCCCAACCCCAACAAAGGGCACGGAAATCCTCTAGGGTGTCTTCAGACAGCCGTATTGGGTCCAGGGCCTGCCCTTCGGTCGCACTACCCTGAGGAATGTTGAGCATATCGGGGAACATGGTCTCTCGAGAGAAACAGCTTGTGTAATTGTAGCGCCGCCCATCGATCAATAAGGCGCATACATATCAGTGTGAAAACCGACTTTGGAATAGACGCCGACGACTTCGAAGATGCAGTCTCCATTTTCGAAGAAATATTTGGGGTCGTTCCGGTGGATGGTCTCATGTTGTTCGAGATCTTTGCGACGAGCGGCGTATACCATTGAGAATATGTGCGTGGACGCACCTGGCTTCACATCCGGGACGGCGATGGAATTGGGATCCATTTCAGGTTCGCGGTTGTCGGATTCCAGGAGGTGGCACCGAGGTGCTGGAACGCCGAGAGACGAAGGATTCTACTGGCCAATCATGGCCAGATAAATACCAAGTAGGCTCGCGAAGACCAAGTAGTTCGGTGCCCGGGTATGGTGACGGTCGATACAGCTGCGGTAGCGCACACGTTTGAAGATTGAAAATTCGAGGTCGTGGTCAAGACTCAACGCCCATTGATCGCCGAGACGGTCCGCGCTCGCTTAAAATACGGATCAATCCTGAACGCGGTATGCTCCTTTCCTCCACCACCTCCCCGATGCTCTCCATCGCGTGCAACAACAGCTTTGTGGCACACCAGGTCCGCCATATCCGACACGTTCGACAATTTCGACTCAGCGCACCGTCTGCCATGCGCAAGGAGCTCCAAGGACGCTTACAAGCCGACTATCCCATCCTTTTCCAAGAGGGTTGCAGTTGCGACATCGGCGATGGCTGGGAGCCCGTATTGCGTCGCCTTTGCGCCGATCTACATCACAACAAGGCTGTACACTTTGTGCAAATCAAAGAGAAGTTTGGTGGTCTTCGGGTTTATACCGACACATATCCTCCCGAGGTCAACAAAAGGCTGGACGAGGCGGAAGATGAGTCTTTCTTGACGTGCGAGGAATGCGGAAAGGACGGTCGAATTGCCACCACCGACTCGGGATGGGTGTTTACTGCGTGTCAAGACTGTTTGGTCCGGAGGATAGCGGAAGGTCGAAGCTGCAGTTATCACTAAAAAGCTCGAGGAATCATGACCCTAAGTGAGCTTCGCATCGTGTATCGTTTGTTTAAGAGCTCATCAAACTTCAGACGGCGCTGGATGCAGTCTGCCAAGAATCATTGAAAATTAACGATTACCGTTCGACAACAGTGCATAACGATATATCGTGCGATTCACCACCACTCACACATAAGTTCCGCTGTCATGACAATCCGAACTCAGAGATCGGAGTAGTAACAAAGACTATCCAGGGTCAATGAACGTGCCTGTTGGCCCGAGGACATTTCACTAGCCGCCATCGGTCGCATTGCAACGCGGTGAAGCAACAGCTGGGAATCCCTCGAAAGAAGCCATTCGTGCAACTGTACTAGTAGCATCAACCCTCAGTCAATAAAGGTGTGTGTAAATAGCAAACCTGACTTTGAAAAAAAGCCGTCGTGAACGTTGAACGTGCGACGTAAAGAGAAGTATCGCGCGATTGATGCTGTTCAGCTCCACAGGCTTGTTAAAGGTATTTGAAGCCATAGGTTGTTCCACGGTGCCCTCTCGAGAGTTCATCTCATTTGCTGAATTGACAACCGTGCGGTCCGTGCCGTCAGTGTGTTCAATTTTCGATATCGAAACGGTGGGACAGCTAAAATCCAGAGAAATGCTGCTCAGCCCGAAGCTTCGTAAGCTTCAACCACGCCTTTAAACTGAACAATTTTGGCCAGTTCAGCAGTTGCTTCAACGCAAGAGGTGAACCTTCGAATTGATTGCCGACTTGAACCCTGTGATTAATGTGATTCTTAGTAAATTCAAACTCCGCCCCGCCAATCCTTCGCACAAACCGTCACCTTGCCGGCGCCGTCGCCCTGCCATGCGCAAGGAACTCCAAAAACAGCTCAAAGCCGATTACCCCACTCTTTTTGATTCGGAAGAGGGTTGCAGCTGCGATATCGGCGATGGTTGGGAGCCCCTCTTCCGTCGTCTCTGCGCCGACATACACCACCACGAGACGCTGAGATTCGTGCAAATCAAAGAGAAATTCGGCGGTCTGCGGATCTATACCACCGCTTGCGATGATGAGGTCTATAAAAGGGTGCACGATGCAGAAGGCGAGTCCTTTTGGACATGCGAAAAATGCGGACAAGATGGCCAACTGGCCAGCAGCGGGGGGTGGATATATACCTCGTGCCAAGACTGCTTGGACATGGAAAGAGCCAATGGTAGGACCTGTAGCTGGGTTAAACCTCAAGAAGAGTCGTGATTTTGGGGTGAGCTTTCTGGAACGCTTATTGAAAGAACGCTGAATTTATCACGCGAAGTAGAACGACCGAGGATACAGCGATTACCGCTCGATATACGATGATGGCATGTTGTAAATATGTATGGATTCCACCAGAGAACATGTGTATTTCCATCCTCACTGTGTCCATCCACCCGAAATCACAGAGTCAGCCACATCTCGCGGCATGGGGTATTTGACGTGCAACAGGCGTTGCTGCTGGCCGCACGGCAGTTTCAGTTGAATCAAGGTGTACGAAGGATTTCCTTGAGGAGAGTCGAGTGGCTTGACCACCATCGGAAAGGCAGTGTAGTCGAACTCCATCGCCAGCGTTTTGTTACTGTGCACGATCTTGAACACTTCCACAGTACGCTGAATTCGATCGCGTTCGAGGATAGATTTGGTCAGGAAGTCTATATTCTCGGCGGAAAGTTTGATTTTCTTGCATTCTGGCGAATCGGCCCTCAGATTCTCTGTCCGGTGACTTCGTTACGAAACGTACCTTTGCGAAGAGCTCCGGTGTCCTGGCAGTACTTACGATGCCCCCCAGCCCGCCAGTCTTGTACTTGACACCCGTCTGAACAATAAGCCTGGTCCATGCATCCACTACAGTATCGTAGGCAATCATCCGTGTAATCTACCCTATTGCACTGTTCGACAGTTGGACACATGAGCAATCCTGGCCACTTTGTGGGAATTTGACTTCACCTGTTTGCTAGCGCACACGAGGTGGACCTTGGTTCCGGCCAGCTCTATCCTTTCTTCCAGGACTTTTTTGAAAGTCGACCAAGCATCAGCAATTGGACCTCGGCGTTGCATTCGAGCTTCGATGTCAGTTTTCCTGATCTTCTTGAGAGCTTTTGCTGCCGCGCGGACAACGGAGATATACACGAGATACGGCGGCAGGTAGCTGCTGAGTAGCGGAAAGAAATCCGAGTGGGTTGGACGAAGGCCGGCAAGGAGTGATGGTAGAAATCCGGCTTCGAAGGCCCGTACAACACACGAAAGCCCATCGCCAGTGTTAAGGCACTTGATGAGGTAGGTGCAGGACGACATTACAATAGTGTCCGAGATTTCATCGCGGATGACAAGTCTTGGACGAACGACACGAAACAAAGCGCGGGTTACGATGTGTACTGAGCTTTGCGACATGAGAAATTGTTGGATTGGATCGGTGCGAGCGAGGAGGAGAAGTACGAGAAGGTGGTAAACCATGATTTCTCGTGACCGTTGTTTCGTATCCCGAACCAAGTAAGCCAGCGCGGCAGAAGATAATTCCCCCGGGGACTTATTGGAATCGCTCATGAGCTGTTGCCCGTATTTCGCATGTGCCTGGTCTTCGCCCTTTGTATCGTACATGTATCGGCTCCAACTAAGCAGGGCGAAGTGGAGTATCTTGGGGTTGGGGGTGCCAGGCACGATGAAGGAGCGTTGTGCTTGATAGCACCATATATTCCCGACCATCCCTAATGCCCCAGCATTATTGAGCCAATAGCAGATGCAGTATCCCTGTAAACGGAAAGCACCGAAGAGAAAATGGGTGATAGACTGCTGTATAATGGCTTCGGCCATCGGACTGATCTTGCGGGGACGCGATCCTTCAGTGGAGAGGGTCTGCAAAAACTGCATCCATCTCCAAATGTCTCGGCAAGTATTGTCCGCCATCGTTGCATCGAGGAGTTCGCTCCATGCATTACGGATGGGGGAGCTCCGCGGGGCCGTTCTGTCCAAGTCGGATGGGATGAGAGCGAGCGTGCCCGCCAGCGACTGCAGAGCGTTGACTGGATTCCATACGCTCGTGACCGCTCCGCAGGGCCCAGCAAAGGCCTGTAGTCGGGAGATCAATTGCAAGCGTAATTCCGCGGGATGCGCAGTGGTAGTAGACGGTTTGTAGGGCCCATATTTTTGTCTTGAGGCCCGGTGGAGAGTATATTCCTCCGGCCACAGTGGAGGATCCATCTTTGAATACGAAAGACAGTGGGGAAAGGAGGAGGAGATACGTAATATGATGTTTACCATTGCGATCTTCCGGAGCCATTGGCTTCCTTCTGTAAATCTTGCATTCCAGTAGTAAAACAGCAATTACTAGTAGTGTACCAAAAGCCTACTGAATACAAATATTGTGACTCAGCCGTTTCCCTGGAATGAAGGACCGCAGGTCATAGAATAATGGTTTGGATATATGACAGCCGGACTAGCAAATCGATGCTGGGGACAGCTGGGAAGCTTGAAGGAGGAAGGAAACACGTTAATGGAGCTGGGGCACATGTACCCCCACAACGGCGCTGACAAAACAGATTAGCATCGGAAGAAAAAGCCAAGAGCCACTTACACGTAGGTCAGTGCCGCGATTATGGCCGACAACTGGGATTGGGGCCGAGGCAGACGTCCGCACCACCGCCGCTTGCAGAAGAGGGACAACGAGAGCGTCGCCGGAAGATGTGAAGCCGCGTAAGTAGTAGAGCGGCGTCTGCGAGACTGCTACCGGTGATCGGCGGATGGTCATTGCGGCGTTCTACACCGAGAAAGGAAAGTTACCGCATGCAGGACGAGCACAGCAAGAAACTCACGGCGGTAGCGGACACCGGCAGATTCCTGCAGATTCCCGTCGACGATCTCTGACGAGCCGAAGGAAGGCAGATGGGTCGTGCTCGATCGCCTAGCGGGGATCTGGGACCGTAGACGCGCGTCATGAACGAGCCCACTTGTTTTTACTAGTGGGATCGGACAGGCTTTTGCGGACTAGCGCGTCTCCCTGCCACGGTGATAGTACCCAAAGGGGCCTGGGGGAGGTTCCTAGGACCCGCGAGTTTTCCACACCAGAACGAAAAGCGCCGGAGCGCACGCGAGTGTGGCCTCAAACGCCGGCTATTAGTGGCGCGTTGTGGGACTAGACGCTGCGGGTCAGCGAAGAGCCGCCGCGCCTCGTTTGGAGAAGCATCTCGCTCTCGATCGTCTAGCGCCCCCAATTCGGAGCCGCGCGCGTAGATCCAATCCTGTTAAGCCTATGAGCAGGACACCTCACGCGGGTAGCGGATTACTAACAGCTGGCACACTCCGCAGTCGTTAATGGCTCCGGGGCATTCTCCTCCCGGCATCAGACGCAAACGTCTTGGGAGGCTGATTGGTAGCCATCGTGCACTGACGAGACGAAGACGGAGATAGCCAGCGAGATCGCGCGAAAACGGGGAGGTAATGTACGAGGTTTTGACGGTAATGGGATTTAGGCCACAGGTCGTTGTGCAAAGCTGCGAGACCGGCGGGCTAACGTGACCGTATGTGAGGGCGGCGTGCTGCGAGGAAGGGGTTAGATTCGGTCATATCCGGGACTGGGAACGTACCGGGTGCTGGTCCGCCCGGCCAAGTAGAAGGATGGGACAACGAGGGCATCCTTGCCCCATGTTGGTGGCTACGGAACGTAAATCACAGTATGGAGGGCATACGAGGTGAGTGGGGCACACCTAGGAAGGCAATCTTTATGCCCTGCTTAAAACGAGCCATGTCGCGCCGTATTAGAAGGTGTACTCCCGTCTGGCCGATATAGCACTCCCGATTATCAGCTGACGATCCCGCCGCTGCGGAGCACAAGGTCAGACGAGTTGCTCAAAAGAAGGATTGCCAGACCCGAGGTAGACAATGCCCTCGTGTATGAGACAGAAATCGGCAGGGCCATGCTTTGAAACGCCCTTCTGCAGCAGACAGGGGCTTCCGACAAGAAGACTTTACTACGTGGAACTCAAGATATTAGAAAGGGGGGTAGTGGATTCATAAAGGTATACGCATGACTTATAAGTAAACGAATCCCGCTGGTCGATGGAACGAAGAAAGCGGTCACGCACTATCAGAAAGGTTCTGTAAGATGAAGGGTCAGACTCGGTGCATTGCAGGCATCAGCACGTACCCACAAGTCTAGAAGCCCCCGAAAATATTCGTCGTTGCGTCGATTTTGCTCGAGCGCCAATAAGTCTCGCAAGAGGACGACAGGAGATAGCCTGGCGACCATCCAGTTCGTGCTTGGCACCCGCGTAGCACAGACTTGCGCCAGAATTTGCTTCGGACAGTGCGCGCGACGTCCGTGTACCGGTCGGTCCGTCACCCAGGCGAGATAAATGCTCCAGATTCGGGTGAAAAAGGAACCCCAAGAAGTCCACAGGCTTGATGTCATCCATTGCCCAGCATTCGAGTGCTTGATTCCGTGTCAAGGTCATCCGATCCCCGAGACCACGCGTGCCCGGGCCTTCGCTCGCAAAACGCCAAACAAGAGATTTTACGGTATTGCCACGTCATATCATATTCTGAGGACTGAAGATTTGAGACCAGCCGTGCAAAAGCGGGGTGAGTTCCTGTCCCGACTCTCGACTTCGTGCTTCGAGTTTGTCACGGTCGCACTGCCAGGAATCATCGATTCATCCTCAAGCGCCGTTCCGACATAACGGTCCTAGAGTTCAACATGGCGGCGACAAGTCTTTGGCCGTCTTGTGCAGACAGGTCTTGTGTGGTGCGACTCGTGCGAGCAACTTGAAGGTGCCACTGCGAGTCGAGTTTTGTTGACGGAAGCTTCAGGGAGGCCTGGGAAAATAAAGCGGACCGTTGACAGCGATCAATGATGGCTTTCAACGGTCCGCGTGGCCGACGCCTTTCTTGAAGTTTCTTCCTGCCACTTTCATCTGGATTCGTGAAATCCACCTTTCCCGCGGATACTGCTCAAACATCGCTCCCCCTCTCGGGTGCTAGCCAGCTTTCAAAAATTCAATGTCATATTTGAGGCCTGAGGCCTGAGTGAAGTTTGAACTCGTTTCGTTCGGTTCAACGTGACGGATTAAATGCGGGTCCGGGGAGCCTTGAAAGATTCGGTCAGTTTTTTCTTTTGGCCACCAGCTCAAAGTTCGAGCTTATTCATACGTGTAGAACGAATCTTCCTGATGCCTCATGCAATTGGTTTCTGATGCTCCGAAATTTTGTGGCGCGCTGTTCTATTAAGTAACGTCCCAGTGATCTTCTCCCGCCAGCGCCCGACGTTTTGACACCGTGAATCTTGACCGCCTACCAGTGCGTCGTAACGGCTAGCACGCCCATTGAAACCGCCAGGCGGCCGCGGGCCCATCCTTTGCAGCTGACTGGAACAACCAAGCACACATTATCCAAACCCGTCTTAGTGCGAAGCTTTAGCCAGGCTCCTTCAACGGCGCTTCTCAAAGCTTGTTACGTTCAATAGATTGTGCGTGGTCACCACGGCTATTCTTGGCTTCAAATAAAACCCAGACCCAACTTGCTCAGCTGACATGAACCTAGGAACGAATGTGCAATTCCAATTCACTCGTGCGTTCTTTTGCGTGAGTGCTATTTCTCGTTCAGTGCTATTCTGACCACGCGGCCCCGCAGAGCATGAGAAAAGTCCGGAAGCGAACAACGTGTGGTTTAAAAGGCTGGAGCTACGATACGGACCCACCTCCGTTTCGCCCACGTCGTTTTTCGCCAATGTCCAAAGAGAACGAGAAAGCTGACATTGCCATCGCCGAAAATGACAAAACAGAGGGCGATCCCTCTCGCTTCGACGCCCTGCCGGAAATAGGGACCCCAGAGCGTATTCTCGCTGAACGGAGGCTCGTACGCAAGCTGGACTCAAGGCTGCTCCCGACGATAATCTTAATTTATATCCTGAATTACATCGACGCATGTTGTCTACACTCTTTTCAACCCTGAAACTTACATCTCTAAGTTATAGAGAAACGGCATTACTACTGCCCGGTTGAAGGGTTTGGAGCAGGACCTGGGGCTAACAGGTGCGGCGAGCTAGCAGCACTTGAAATTCACGCATTTAACATCCCTAGATCTTCAATACAGTGTGGTCCTTTCGATCCTCTTCGTCTCGTACTGTCCCGCTCAGATTCCGTCGAATATGGTGCGTTCAATCTTCTCCCTCACTGCCGGTATTTTATATTTCCATCATTTTGACAGATCCTCAACTATGTTACGAGGTATGTGAGGTCGCCTTCACCAAATGCCATTCAGCTCAAAAAATCACAGGCCATCGTGGTACATCGGAGCCTGTGTTATGGGCTGGGGACTCACCAGTTTGCTCACCGGCGTAAGTCGATGGGTACTACATCCATCATGGCTATACAGAAAGAGCCCAGGTCACCAAAAATTACGGAGGCATCCTGGCCTGCCGTGTGTTCATTGGACTACCTGAGGTGTGTGTCGTTCGGAATAGGGTATAGTGGACGAGCTTCTGATAAGGGCCATTAAGGCGGCGTTCTACCCCGGAGGTAGCTCGATTTTGATTTACAGGTTCAATCTTACGGACTATGACACCATCCATCACAGCGATCTATCTCTTATCGCGCTGGTACACCAAGAAGGTATGCGAACTGAATTTATTTGGGACCAGCGTCTGAAGGTGACCAAATATCGTATTCAGGAATTAGCCTTTCGTTCTGGGATATTGTACACTGGCCTCCTTTTATCCAACGCTTTTGGAGCTGTAGGTTCTCCAGACACGCGGGTTTTAACCGGTTCAATAACGTACAGCTCATCGCGGCTGGGATTCTTGCAAATATGGAAGGAAAGCGTGGGATTCGAGCTTGGAGATGGTATGTATTTCAAGTTGTTCGCGCGACGAAGTTGATAGACCTTTTACAACCATTCTAGGCTGTTCTTTATCGAGGTTGGCCCCCGAGCTGTACTCAACATATGCCTCTCATATCTGTGTAACAGGGAGCTATCACAATTGCGGTGGGAATGTTTACAATGTTCGTGTTACAGTCAAACACTGTGTCCGCTATTGATTGTGCGAACATGTTCAGATGGGCACTTCCAGACTACGTCTGTTTGAATCCCTCTCGTTCCTTCAACTTACTCATATTTTCTTGCAGCCTTACAACACGCGCTGGATTGTCGGAGATGAGCGCCGTCTCGCTCAAGCCCGCCTTGCTGAGGACGCCGGCGAAGCAGACCAGGACAACGAGAAAGACACGCAAGGCTCCATGGTTGGCCATATTTCAGCTCGCTAACCTGTTCTCAAGGCCACTCGCCGGCCTGCAAATGGCTATAACAGATCCCCTGATTTTGGTATTTGCCGTTATGAATGCCGCGCAGCTTCTAGGCTTGAGCTTCATCAACTTTTGTAAGCGGTGTACTTATACAGTGTTCGTGGAACTCACAGCTGCTTCGCCTCAGTCCCAACGTTCGACATATTCCTTTACGATCAGGGATGAGTTCTGACGACTTGCGCAGTCTTACATCGACCCTCGGATTCAACACAACCATCAGTCTACTTCTCGCAGCGTAAGTACCGAGAGATGTTTGGTCGAGTTCTCAACTTAGCTGTTCAAAGGCCTCCTTGGATCGTCGCCTCCGTTGTTACCTGTCTTACTGCTTGGCACGCGGGTCTGTTTTTCTTTCCCGTAGACTGATCTGTCAGTGTCTCTGATTCCACCTAGATAAAACCGGAGAACGCTATTTCCACATCGCTGGTTGGTGGTGGGCTGTGATGCTCGGTTTCATCATCGGCCTTTCTACCGACTCCGTTGGTGGGCGATACGTAGCGATGTTCCTCATGGCTTGCGGCTACGCAGGTGAGTGTTGCGGGAAGAGATTAGGCTGGACATTGAACCGAAATCAGGGTTTTCTATGACGATCGTCTGGGTTTCTAACGTTATCCCGCGACCGCCAGCGTAAATATGCCTCTTGATCCACTGCTAGATACCACCAACCTTTCCCTCGAACAGAAAGCGCGCAGCTGCAATTGGCATTGTGAACGGTGTCGGTAACTTGGGAAATCTGTAGGCAGCTCAGCGTCCATTCCGGTCTTGCAACTAAATCTGCGTAGGATGGGCTCATATACCTGGAAGGCCGCATGGGGTCCAAAATACCATCAATCCATGATCATATCGCTCTGTGCCCTGGCTCTAAGCACAGTAATGACACTCGGCAAGCTCAAGCCGCTTCCGAAAATTTCTATAACTCACAAGGCACTTCAGGAATTCGCCAACATCTTGTGCGTAAAAACCGTCAGCTCGGCGAAGACGAGCGGGTTGCGATGCAGGGCGCGGACGAGGTCCGTGTGAGAGAGGCTGCGATCCTTGAAGGTGTCAGCTTTGAGCAGGCGATGGAGAGGAGGAAAGGGTTCCGCTACCTGTATTAGTGCCGATGGACGAATGTAAGAATAGCAAGCCTGGTTTTTTTCGAGAGATCCATGACGCGCGTTGTTGACGCGATGTTGACGCGATGTTGACGCGATGTTGATGCGTTGTTGACGTGTCATGATAATGGGACAGAAACTTGCCCGCAACCGGCGTCAGATAAGGATCTCCTTCGAATGCAGGATTCAAGCCTCAAGCTTGCCTCAAGCTTCAAGTCGCCTCTCCTTGCCGGCCCCCAACACCGACCACGCTCGCTCTCTGACCATCTCAGTCTTCGTGGCCGTTCGACTCGCACACGGTGGCTTGCTGGCTGTGCTTTGATACAAAGGAACCGTCATACTTTGGACGTAGCTTGGGTTCTGTGTTCGTGGTGGAATTGGACCTCCGCTCAATCGAAGACGGGGACGTTCTACGCCAATACCACCAGCCCGACGGGAATCTGCTCGTCTCCTCAGGGACCTGCTGTGTCTCGTGCAGGCTACATTGGTTTAAAGGGCCGGGCGGTGCCGAAACGCTCCTTCTTCTGGCACGGGCCCTGTTCCGTCACCCGGTCGTATTTGCTTCATCCGTGTTAGGTACGCATGACGCTGAAAATGCCCCGATAATGTCCGCGCGCCCATGAGCAGCAGATTTCCCCGCTGAACAACACCTCGATTGACCATGGGAGGTGGCCCTGGGACTAGCGGCATATCAAATCCCTTGTCGGCGCAAGGACCCTGTATAGTGGTCGAAAATGGAACGACTCCGACTCCGAACCGATGGACTGGTGCGCGAATCGTTCAAGATTTTCTCTTCATCATAACTCAGGCCGATATAGAACATTTCAACCTGTTAGCTCTGGATCACGTATGTGCTTTCCTCCTTACGTGCTAGCTGGGTCCGCCGCTGAAGGTTCTCAGCCCATCGGCGCCGGGTTCTCATATGGACCCAAGGTCAACAATAGCCGCACCGCTGCTCTCGATGTATACGACTTCCTTCAAAAGTTTTTCTGTCTGTACCCTGACCTGGCGCAGTACATTTTATGCTCCTTATTCAGTCATTGAACACTGATGATACCCAGAAACCAACTGGTCCTTTCTGGCGGCTCGTATGGCGCCATGTATGTACCTCACATCGCAACAGTAATTCACGAGCAGAATATTGCTCTTACCGCCGGAAAAGGAAAAGGCGGTTCGGTCCACTTCAACTTTGAATCGATGATGATCAGTAACCCGATATCTGTAAGTTTTGAAACATGCCGTACCTACTTCTTGAGACGGAGGGTCTCATCTTGAGTAGGATGCGACCTCCCACTTTACCTGGTTGCTTCAGACACGTTGCTACAATGCGGACATTTACAACACGTCCACTTGTGCGGGAATGTTCAAACTTCTCCCAACCTGTCTCGACAGCATCCAGCTCGCCCAACAAGCTCCAGAATGGTCCATGGAACGGCGTGTTGCAGCGCAAGGCATTTGTCAGCCGCTCATGGAGGGTGACGCTCATGGCACCGTCTTGGAGGATATTCGGAAGAAGGCGAGTTCCTACAAAATTTGAACACAAGACCAGATAGCACAACGGCGTATGACTCAGTGCTACTCCAAAGAGCCCTTGGGCAGTCTACCACCATCCTTTACGTGGCTAGAAACCTTCTTTCGGCGGCCCGAAATCAAATTTGCTCTGAATATCCCTCACCACCTCAATTTCAGCGTTCTCAGCGACGAAGTCAACATCGAGTTTCGGAGAATGGGGAGAGTATGTGTGTTGCACCTTCATTGCGCGTCCACGTTGACAACCGGGCTGCATTGTCAGCATTAAACCGGCGTACCTACTGCATGAGCCCCTTCTCAAGGCCGGAATGCGGCTCTTGCGTAAGCTCTACATGTCACTTGCTCCAGTCCAATTATCTTATTCGAACCAGATTGTGTTGCGACGAACAAACATCGAGTTCACCGTGCCGAGACCACCTGGCGATTGGCCTGACTCAATTTGACCATAAAATCAGCTTAGTGGAGCTTTTCCGCGGTTTGTTGTCTTTTTTAACGGAGGCTAGTGTCAAAATCCTGTCTTCAACGCGCTAAAGTTGGCAGAATCGCCGCATCAATGTTTGATGAGTCCATCAATATTAATTATTTTCTGACGGGACGAGACGAGCCAAGCTCCTCTAATATCTCTCGTCACTTCAAGGGCCGGCCGGCAAAACTAACCGTGTTCAAACTTGAGATCCAACACTACTGGCTCAGGTGAGCTCATGGTACCTTTGAGTTCTGATGAACTTACCTGTATCCGCGCACATACAGAGTGGCCGGGCTGATCTCGTTCGTAGTTTTAGCATGACATACTGAATCAATTGATTGAGGTAAGATTGTCCAACACGCGGTGCAGCAGCAGTACTGACCAGCGCAAGCAGATCGAGTATTAGCGAGGATGTGATTTGTCTCAGTTATATCCTCTGCGATCTTCCTCTGGAGTTCGGCTTCAACAGCGAGCTGCAATTTACACGCTGAGTTCAAGGGCCCGAAACACGACGAATGAACCGACCTGAACCGCAGTACGAATGTCATCGACGCTGCTGATGCACTGCGCAACACGTCGGTTGAGTTGCCAATATTGCTTCCATGATGGTCTTCGCCCTGTCCAGATGGAACATTGCATCTCGGACGCGGATCTTTTGAGTCTGTGAGGCTGGTTAGAGCCTGAGATACGCAAGAACTTTGAACCTCACTCCAGCAATCGGATCCACTCGGCGGAGAGACTGAGTCGGTCGCGCAGGGAGGCACAATTAGATTTGGCCTGTTCGAAAAGCTCTTCTGTATGCTTGATACTTTGCGCAAGTTGGTGAAGAAAGGCCGCCGGCTTAAAACGAAGGTGGTACACCAGAGCGAAAGCAACAGCGGAGCACAGAGCCGCATAACGGAGTGTATTGTTCGGGATCAGGGACAAGGACCCAAGCAGAATAGATGATATCAGTTGAGTAGTATCGGCTCGCATGACAAGAAACTTGAAGAGGTGTTGGATTGAGGCTCTCCTTCGTTGCGCTTTATAGCATTTGAAGCCGCCTTGAGTCACCCCACATTCACGGATTTGTCCTCCGTGTCTCTGCAGCAATCGATAGTCCTAGTTTCCCACCCTGTCTCAACAGCCGAGCAGAAAGGTGTTCGTTCGTCACCGTAGCAACCCACAATCGTGCCAGGAAATTCGTCGTTCATAGTAATTCTCCATAGTAACGTGAGCTCCGGCGCGCCCATCGTGAATCAGTACCAAAGAAAAGACCCAACAAGAGTCATTTGTCCCCACGGTTAGTGATGTTCTGGCCTTGGCTTGGCCTGAAAGCCATGGCTTTGGCCCGCTTTTGGGTGGCTTTGGCTCGATAAAACTCCAAGCCAGGCCAAAATGTTTGGCTCTGGCTTGGCTTGGCCTGGCTTTGGCCTGAGCCGTGGCTTTTCGGCCGAATCCGGACGGCGACTGAACCGAGGTATGTACCATCCAAATACGGTCTTGAGAGGCTAAAGACGTGCCGTTAAACTCTTCTAACGCCAACTGCGGATGTATCTCGTCGAAAAAAGCAGGATGAGATGTTGCCGGAAATATTTGATGTGTAAATTCGAGCTCTCACTGGTGATTTGGGCTAAATCAGGATACCTGAGACAATTCTAGCGCTTTCAGACACCACAGTGGCTCCTACGGTATTCATGTGAGTGGAATTTCAGTGGAGTTTGGATATTTTATTCACTGATTTACAATGTTCAGAGGGGGGTCCGAAAGCCATGGCTTTTTGGCCTGGCTTTGGCATGAAAGATATCCGAGCCAGGCCAAAAGCCACGCCAGGCCAAGATTTTGGCTTGGCTTTGGCCCTGGTACCAAAGCCAAAAAGCCATGGCTTTTTGGCCTGAAGCCAAAGCCAGAACATCACTACCCACGGTGCTGTACCAACCTAAATCCACACTGATGTAAGTTCTTGTCGTTTATAGAACTTTATCACCCATAGCAACCGCCGCGTTGTGAAGCACTCAGCAGCCTAGCAACGGGACGCTCCGAACGAGTTTCATTCCAAGATTGGGTTCTTCAAGCGCAGAATTGCAATCGGACTCTCGTTTTTCCCCACAACTGGATCACAACCCGAGTTCCCCCTGATGTAGGGCCGTCATCACGTCTCCGAGTCGTACAGCCGAGTGACGCGCATCTATTCAAGGCAATATTCAAAGGTCGCAGTCTCCAGTCGAACTGCGCTTGAAGCTTCCATGCGCACTGCGTCCGAGTCTCGCGTAGCATGGATTCCTTGCACGGTTTGGCGGGAAAGATTGTCCAAGCAAGGCAGAGCAGCGGGAATGGCAGGCCGTGGACTGGTGCGTTTGTGCGGTCCGAGGAGTCCCGCGATGGGTGGGCGAAGTCAGCGGAAAGATATTTCGAGCAAGCAAGCGGCGATTTACATATCTGCCATAAGTTCCGGTAAGTGGTGGTCGGGTGTTGCACCATGTCAGAACTGCGTCTGTCTATTGTTGGTGTTCTTATGGGCGTCTTGGAACGCGGGGGAGGGGACACGTGCGAAACGTTTGCCGTCAGCGCCAAGTCAGCGCAGATGAACCCCGTCGGGATTCGGGTTTGGGTATTTCGCGCAGGGACAGCGATTATCCAGGAGCAAGCACGCCTGCCCCGCCAGTGGCTTGCAAAGACGATAAGGCGACATATGCTTGCGCGCAGCCCGTCGCCGACTCGGCGCTCGCCGCCGCTGCATGACTGATGCGGAGAGAAGACATCGGAATTCGCACGGACCGTATTAATATTTTTATTGTATTTACTGGAGATTTCAGGGCAGCAGTAAGTTACTGTTGATTCCAAAGCTGAATGGGAAGCGCAACAAGGTGATTCCTTCGACGCCTGCGCCTGCGTACATGTCCAGGATACAACTATAGGAGAGGTTATTTACACGCATAATTTATAGTTCCAGTGCAAATGCAGGACATACAGAGCTATGACGTTCCAAACGTTGCAAAACCCAAACACAAAAAAAAAACTTTTGTCCCGGAAAACTTTTTTCTTCAACTCTTAGATCAACCCTGTGTAGCATTCTGGCATCGTATATGAGTGTATCGGGTGTGCCTTCAGAGACGATGGCTACAACGTCACGCAGAACAACCAAGCCGGCAAGCATCGGGTGATTTGATGGGCATCGGCATTTCCCGGCATGTTCAGAAACTACATACAGGTTGGCCAGAGCTGGATAGACGCTGAGTATGGTACAGCACGGTACAGCACATAGGTAGGTCAGTGGATGCCCACATTTCTCATAATGAGTCGTTTTGCTTCGAATGCAAAATAAAAAATATTTTTTCAAGTTCATTGCAAACCTGTCAACCCCGTACATAAACGAGCCGCTTCACCGGGGCTTGAGTGTAAGCCAACACTGCAGCACTTGTGGTTAAGCCCGAAAACCTCCACTGGACTGTGGCTAATTTTTTTGGTGCATGTGCCGGAAAATGCCGGCATCCATCAATTTCCCGATCCTGGTCGCTTTGGCCGTTACCCGTGCTAACGGGGCCTGTTTCCTCTCAAAAGACATCTGATAGACTCAACTAGCATGCTTGGATGCCAAACAGCGGTCCCTGGGTACTTGACAAAAAGTTTTTTTCTGCAGAAAAAGTTTTTTTTCGTACGCGTGCTTTGGGTTTTGCAGCGTTTGGAACGTCATACAGAGCGATGTGAAAGCCACCCGGGAAGAAACCCGCTTCCAAGCCGCCCAAAAGGTATCCGCCTCAAAGCCAATGATAAAGAAGGAATTAATCCGCTTCAAAGCCACCCAAAAAAATGATCCGCCAAGCCGTCCTCAAAAACCTTGACTTCTTGACCGCCTCGAGCGCGGCGAGCCTGCACCGCGGGGGCATAGAGTTCTTCATCTCCTGGTCAGCAGCAAGCAGCTCGCGCATGGCCCCGAGGAGCGCCAAGACCGCCGCCGAGCTCAGAGCATTAACCTTCTTCGACGCCCCAGCAACCCCACCGCTCCCCAAACACCCTAGCGCACCGTTTCCCCCCGCACCCGCACTCAAACGCCGGTGCCGCGCGCCTGAGCCGCTCCCACAGACTGACGAGCGACCAGTGGCCAGACAGCAGGCGCATGACCTGCGCGTTGCTGAGCTTCGGGTCCGTCTGGAACTGCGTCGCGCGACTCGCGCCGCGGCCCGTATCGTCGCGCGTTTCGCGGATTGTACCCTCATCTTGGATAATAAAACGGGGAGGCATTTGTCTGAGATCGTGGGTGGTGGTAGGCTAGACTTTTGACTGCAAAGAACCAAAGACAAGCAAAAGACAAGACAAAGGCGGTGATTGACCGGTAATACTAACCGGTCGCTGGTGATCGGATTTTTGTGGCATGATAACAGTGTGAACCGGTTTCGTCCCCGGTACACAGCGAATTTATTCCCAGCGCCGCGCCGTAAGTTTGTGCGCTGTCCGAGCGGTTACAACTTACGAATGACATAACTGAATCAGGGCGACAGAGGTCAAGGATGGGCGTTACGCCGCCCGTTATCTTCTATCAACGGACTTTTGTTCTGATTTTGTTGTTCCTTGGGATTTTCTCCTTGGGGTTTCTCCGCAGTTACCGGGGGCCGGGTTGACGTCGGCCTGTGCGGGTGTACGGAAAAAATGGTCTGCATAATATTCATACAATGTTGAATTTGCAAAAGCTACAAGCTAATAGTACAAAGGTGTCCACGACACCTATAGCGAAAGCACACGGGATCCATATCCAATGTCTAGTAATACACTTCAATTTAATTCTGTACCGTAACGAGTGGTGCGCGGTGTCCCGATGTTTAGGGCGAGATGACGTTTGTTCGCGGCGTCCGCGGTGTTTGGGGTGGCCACCCCACTCCCGGGAAGGAAGACGAGAAAGGAGCGGTGGGCGGAAACTGGGTGACGATTCGGATTTGAGGCGGGGGAATGCGAGGGACTGGGGGAAGCTCTTTGTTCAGCGATTCGTCGCTCTATCGAATGGTCAGGATAATGGCCACAAGATCGACAATGCCGACGCACGAAATTGGAGTAGATGGACGGTGCGGCTTGTTTAGCACCGGATTTTGAATCGTCCACTGGGTAGGCGTCAACCCTGAACAGATTATCTTGAGTGTCGCTACCGGGAGACGTTCCGGAGCAAGAAGAAGTCCCAGACAGGAAATTGACCAGAAGTGTCAAGGCGTAGACACGCCCCTGGCAAGTGAAGAAGAACTCGAATGCTAAATCAAGGCGCAGTGAGGTTAGGAGCTATAGTCCGGTACAATGCGCGGGGGAAACTTGCCGACGCTGCCCTTCAAGAACAGAATCATCATTAACAAGGTGGTTGTGGCGACAATGGCACCGGAAGTGATGCTGAGAACGAAGACTCGGCGAAGCAAACTGCGGGTATGGTCAGCAATGGAACAAAACAATATACAGGACAGAATACTTTGATTGAGAGCTCTGACTGGCCCTGATCTTGAATAACTCGTATCCCAAGCAACCCGCAATCTGCAAGTCTGTGATCGCGCACAAAACAGCACCGACGCTGGAGAAGAAAAAGAAAGAAGCTTATAAACGCCGACGGAAAGTAGATAAACATGCACTCACGCGGTGACGGTGTCTGTCAAGCGCTCTGTAGGGGCGGTCTGGACCATGATAGCGGCGCCCGACGAAAACCCGAGCTTCAAACGTGTGAGAGGAGAATGATAAGGAACTAGGAGTAGGAGACTCACATGAAGGAAGGCAAGGAACACTAAACACAGGCTAACAAGACGTTTCCTTGTTCTGGGGATTATATACACTGAGCACTGTGAAAGAAAAAATGTGCTGTGGGTCGATTTTGACGCACATAATGAAGTATAAATGGCATAGAAACAATTGCTCGATGACCGCCACGAAGTACGTCATGAGAATATTCAGCGTCGTCGGAATTGACAAGGCGACGAAGGATTCTTTCCCGAAGAAAACCAGGAAAGTCATAAGCACGTTGGCGTCCAAGGAGATGGTGCACACGGTGTCGAAAATGACCATGGCGCCAACACCAATTTGGTGAGGCAAAGGACGGTAAGTGCTGCGCTGGAAGTACCGCAGGCACATAACGATCTCCAGCATGTAAAGCATCATGTTGATCCAGGACGATGCCAGCTGCACCCTTCACACCACGCACTCAGTACATGAATGGGAAGTCTGGAAAAACAGCGCACCCATAAGAAACCAAGAATTGGTCTGGAACAGCCATCTGGGTCCCGCCCTTCAGCAGTCAACTGCACGAGTTGACTTTGGAAGTGAAGAAAATGTCGCTAAGTGAGGCAGAAAGTGGGGGCACTGGTGAAAGAAATCGCAGCTGGGCGTCCGTGTGGTCGCGTGGGGCCCGGCTTATATAGCAGCCCGCGTAAGTAAGACGGAATAATACTACATATAAGACCTACTGCCGCCGAGCCTGTCATTTGCTGTTTGCCGACCAGGACGCTTCCCGAATCTGATGTCGATTGACCTTCCTATTCTTCGGTGTTCTCTCTGTCGAAAATAGAGATACTTCTTACTTGACGGCAAACCTTAAATGTGAGCGTCTTCTTTGGCTGGAGACGGATGGAGGGCGATCAAAGCGATGTGTATCCATTCTGCGTGCGGGAGAAGGAGCAGTCAAGGTCAATTCAACCTCCCAGGCCTGTACAGGTCTGTACAGCTCTTGCTGTCCTTCGCTGCGACGGCGTGTGCTAGTTAATTATGTTGACATGGAAACCGAGTGTACTTGCCTTTCCCCGAACAAGGAACAGCCGGCGGACAACCGCAGACGCCGAAAGATATTCACGTTTATTCTGAGATAATTCAATCGGTTGTCAAGGACGGTCAACATAGACCTAAGAGTACTTCCACATAGATCCAGAGCCTAGAATCAGACAGGACGAAACTCGAGTCGTTCGGGAGATTCAGATTGATAGTCTCAGCTGGAAGACCTGGCGCACCGCATGCCAAAACGTGCTATGAGAGCCTGAATTGACAGACCTCAACTCGGCGACGCCATAAGGGAATGCCGCAATCCCGGAAGAAGCGTAAGTATGAGTATTAAGGATGATCGGGAGAAGCGGTGGAGGCTCGCGATGGGTAGGCCGTCAATTGCAATTGGCGGCATGGGTTGCGAGGTGGGTTTCCGAATTTGATTAGAAGAACGAGTGGCTTTTTTATCCCTGACCAGATTTCGAAGTTGGGAGTTTAGACATGAAGTTTGCATGAAGTGGCATCGGAGCAGGAAACAAGCCTCGATTGATGGAATCACGCAATATTCCGCGAACCCGGACATCGGTCCGTTATTGAGAATTTCTTTGGTTGTTTAGTTTTGGACGTTCAACGTTTGGACGATCCCTCTCATTTTTTTTTGAGTGGCAGACAGTCCGTGCAGGCGGATTTGAGCACGAGTATCAGATTTGGAGCAACAGGATTAGTGCCTTCGGAGAAGAACAAAAAGAATCCGAATGTTCAACTTCAACTTCCGACTCAATGTTGGCGAAGACGGAGTCTGGCGGAGGGAACATACGTTCGTTCACGGAACTCTTGGACGGATATGTGGACGGCAAAGTAGCCGAGATAAACTTTGAAGGTAATTGAGGGCAAGATTGCTTAGACGACTTTCTAGAGGCGTGTGCAGATAGTTTGAAGGAGACGATGGGAAGCAAAAATACCTGACTCTCAATAAGCTCATTCTAGGTTCAAATCCAGCCTGGCTATGAGTCGGTCAGTCCAGGGCTGTCCTTTGACTTGACATTGGACGATGCAACGAACGCCTGCTTCGTGATTGAAGGTCTGCAGAAATGAACAACAGAGTACTCGCACCCAGGGCGATATTTTAAACTCAAGTTGTTTTCAACATGCCAGCGTCTGAATGGTTGGCATGCTAGCGAGTGCTCTCTGTATTGCAGAAGAAAGAAAGCAGTCGTAATCGAGGAACTGTACGACGCCGGTTCGATATTGAATGTCTGCAACGTGACCTCTACCATTGTTTAGGCTGCAGGATTCGGCACATCCACCTTGCCGAAAATCAAGACGTGAGGACTGGCAGAGCAGTCGCCTGTTTCGCCAGTTGGTCTGCAATGTTATTAAGCTCCCGTGCGACGTGGAGGAACTTGATGGTGAGGCCTTGTCTCTCGTATCCAGCGACGACGGCGGCGTCCAACTGCCGAAAGAGGTCCCCGTTTGCAGCCGGGCCTCCTTTGCTCGTTTTCCAATTATTCTCCTGAGGGCACAACTCAGTAAAATGGGTACATAATGGAACTAAGCAAGTACGCGCCTTCCACTTCGGGACTCGCTCAGTGATCCCCTTCACGACATATTCCGAATCCGCGACGACGACGTACTCTCGTCCAGGGCCAGCGCTCGGGGCATTAGTACAAAACCTACCAGCACTCGAATCGCAATAATCACGAGTTGACGGCTTTGAAAGTCACAAACTGGTATGCCACATCCCTGCCGCTACTGTGCAATGAGGGGACTCACGCAGGACCAACACAGACTGTACGTCGCCGAGCGCTTCGCCTCAGCGATACCAAAATGGGGAGAGCCTTTATCTTGGACTCGATTGATCATGAAGTCTTCCGAGTTAAGATTTGCTGGACTTCCCGAATCATTTAGGATCTGTGGGGAAGTTGTGGGATTCATTTGTCCGCTTAAGAAGTGCCAGAGAATATAAGGACATTGAAAACTGTGCGGAGCAAACTCACACAGACTTGCATTTATAGACTATCCAGCTTCGCGGGTCGTTCTCGTTCAAGCAGAAAGTATAATGCGCACCAAGCCATTTTGCTTGCCATTTTGCCCTGCCGCATGTTAGGTGAATGCAAATGAATATTAATCTCGCACCATTCCGGGCTGACGGCAGCCCTGAGCCAATTGAATTTTTGAGCAATAAACAAACAGGGGTGGACAATCTCGCGCCAGAGAGAAGGTAGCCACAAATACTGGTCCGTCTAGATTAACTCATACGATAGTGATAGTGATACAGCTCGTCCGCCTTCTTCGTAAGTATACCGCAAGTTTCTCGGGGTATGTATCGTGATACCATGATATGGACACGAGCGTAGCAAGTGTCGTGCGTAAAGGGGTCCGTGCCCGCGCGGTGGTCCGTCTAGATGCTATATGTACAACGTTGGTGTGTGGGGTGCGTGCTACAGAGACAGCGCCCCCAGCAGCAGCAGCACGAGCGCGGGTCCTAACCCTAGCGCCCTTAATCGCGGGGGCGGCATGCTCTCGGCCCTGAAGATCCATGTCAGCCCATCGCCAGGCATACAGGAGGCATGCACTTACGCAGCACTTTTCGTAGCGTTTGACGGCACGGTGGTGATCTTGACTTCGAGCACCGCGACTAGCCCATCCAGCGCCGGCTGCCCGCCGACCCCGACCGTGTCGCCGTGGTTGACGCCGTCGCTCGTGTTGCCGAGGAGGCCCGAGACGTATGAGATTGAGGAGGCGTAGGTGTACCCGGCGTAAGAGGTGGTGCCGGTGAAGGTAGATGAATTCGTGAGAGCGGTGGTGTTGATGGGAGACTTGGTGATGTTGCCGATGAGATAGTCGCTACGGTGGGTGTGAGCAAGAATCCGGAGAAAATACGGAGAAACGAAGACGCACCGACCGAGATTATACCCGTTCACGACAATATTGTGCCCCTGCGCAATGGGCATCTCGTACGACGTCGCGAGGAAGACCGCGCCGCTGTCAGCGCTCTTGCCGTTCTGGACCCAGTAGCGAAAGTGGTTCCCTCCCTTGATGGTCTCCGTGCACGTCCCCAATGATGGGTCGCCATAGTCCCATCGCAGCACGGCAGTCTCGTTCACTGTATTCGAGTTAGCGTCCAAGTAGATGCAGGTACAGGGAGCGGCAAACCAAAGCCATTCCCGTCCCCGAGATTGGCCGTCTGCGGCGCCCCCTCATGCTGGCCGAGACACTCGCTTGCGAACCCGACGGAGCTGGCGCCGATTATGAGCCACCATCACAAATTCGGCCTTCGTCAGCACTCACAGGAAAAAATTGCGGAAGCCGCCGTTCGCCTCACTGTCTACGAGCACAGCGGGTGTGGAGGTGCCCGCGAAGATGATGTTGAGCGGCTCGCCCGCAGGGGGAAACGTGCCTGGGGCTTTCTGTGGACGCGAGAGATATTGTCAGGGACATGCGGTGCGGTGGAGGGGACGACGTGGCGCACAGTCAACAGGGCGCCCCCGCCGGCGGTGGGGTCAAAGTAGCCTGATGTTGGCTCGCTCCGCGCTGTGTTCATATTCGTATTGATATTGGAGCGGCGCCATGGCCAGAGATTGAGAGACGTCCTCGAGGTGGCAAACGCATGTGCAGGGAGGGGCAGAGTCAAGGAAGGTATGCATAGTAGCAGGAAAATGAGGGAAGAGTGGGTCGTGGCCATCGAGGACCTGTAAAGGGCGAGACGAGAGGATGGGAGAAGTCAAGCAGAAACAAGGTCTCCACTGATCGCCCTATTGTTTAGGTAAGCAATATCCTTGTCTTTTGCCGCGACATAAATAGGGCGCACTTTGCTTTGGTTTCAAGCTGCGGAGGGACCCCGCTGGTGGTGAGAATGGAGGGAGCGCAGTGCGTGGCACTGGCGCACAGAAGATCAGGTATTTATTGCCACCTAAAATTAACCGGCATTACTTTGGGACGGCTCGGGCACAGATGCACTCTTTTGCGGGAAATTCGGGGAACGAGGCAAGCTATCGATGTCCCGACGGCAGCCGGCTGGCACGAATGCTCGCTGGGCGAGACTCTGGCGCCGTTCTGCGGCCGCCTGGCCTCGAGCAACCCGTTAAATCACGGCATTGGATTGTCGTGGTCGCGCCAAATTCAAATTTATCCCTCCTGATCGCGGCGGCGAAAGCCGAAAGGAAGGGAGAACGCGGGCCAATTTACAGTTTAGCTTCCAAGCGCGCAGAAGGCCAGGAACTTGAGCTAGCGGAGAGGGTGAGATCTAGAGTCCTTTAGCTTGAAAGAGATGCAAACATTTTTTCTTCGAAGCCAGTGACTCGACCGTTTTGGAGTAATTTGAAGCCGGCCTGCAGGATTCCAGTGCCAGTGGTCGTGGTCAAGGTCAGAGCGCTCTTTTCTGACTTTTGATCGGGACTTATGTAAATTTGGATTTGCAGTATTTCGTCGGTCCTTTCAAATACAGCTTAGGCCGCCCGTATCTCGAGTTCTCCGTCACAGACAAAGCCACACTGTAAATCCTCTGCAGGATCGTTTGAAGCTCAGACACCTCCAGCCCGTGAGATCAGGGAACACATAGGAAAGAACTAACTGCGCCAAAACTGCGCATTCGATTTCATGAACCCGATAGCCTATCGGGAAGCTTTGCCGCAGTGTCTGGACAAACTCCGCTGCTGATTCCACGCGTCCAATTCAGATTCTCGGTTTCGAAGTTGCTCCGACGTCGACGCACAATGGCTAGGCTTGGATATCGATGACGCAAATCCATACTCGCAAATCCATGCCGGGTGTTTATACCCAGTGAAAACAAGGTCCCGGCAGGTATCGCCAAGTAAGGCCAGGTATCGGGCAGGCTCTAGCGTATCGCCCGGTATCGTTCTACCCCAGAAAAATGTCTGTCAAACTAAATAGATTTTGGGGATCGGTCCGTTCCAGGCGACTTCGTCCAAACTTCGTCTGTGGTTCTCAAAGTCCTTCGAGGGTTTGACCTCGCGTCAGAGATGACGTAGACAGCGCCAAACACTGCCAGCGCACGTTCCTTGTCGTCTACCACCACAATCTCTCTCCTCCAAGTCCTCGTCTCTCTTCTCTGACTGCGTAAGACGACCCTCAAAGTTGTCTTGTGAGCCGAGAACGAAGTTCCAAGTTGGCGACCGCTGCGGGACACTCTACAGCTCGTGCGTCCCTGATGCTCGCCTCGACTCGGTACGTCGTCCCATGTTTCTTGAATCAAGTCTGACCCTGGCTTCTCAGTACAGTGGACTCGTCCGCGCCTCAAGCGTAACAGGTATGTAGTACCGATTTCCTCCGTTTTTCATTACTAACTGGCCATTTGAAAGGAAGTTTATGCGGGGTGCGGCGACGGGTAAGTGTAATCAGCTCGTGCGTACCCGGTTGGTGAACAGGTATGTCATCGCTCTTCAGTGCATCTACTCTGACCCTTCTGACCCTTCTGCCGTCCCAGTACCTCTATCATCTCCGTTCTCTGTTCATGTGTCGTGCTTGTGGACCATGTACGTCGCAATTCCTTTCGCGAATGTTGCCTAACTTTCATTCCAGCTGCCGGCGTGAGCCTAGTTCTGTGCCATAAACTAGTGGTGAGCAAGGGATGCAACGCGCGCTGAGTCCATACTGACATTCGTCCCAGTGCGTCCGACATATTCCTGATCCTTGTATGATGAGTGCGTTGCAGTCTTCGTTTTTCTCCGCCATACTCACGGGCATTCCCTTTTCCCTCTACGCTCTACTGAACCGTATTGCATCACCGCAAGCCGCAAAAGAGGGTCCTCAACGTCGAACCGCGATTGGGGACTTGGCGCGACGGTCAGCGCTCGACGCGTGAACGAACCGAGGGCGAAGCAACGAACGGCCGGCGCACACACAATTTGATACCGCGTATGCGAAGGCCGCCGGTACTGTCTGCGATGCAAGGAGGATAGCGGAGGCGGCAGGCACCGGGGCGGAGACCACGGCGAGCAGCGGTGTGGCGTGGCGGGGTAGAGGGGACGGGTAGGACGATGCGGGGGAGCGCGGGGCGGCCCGCGAGTGCGCTGCAGAGCGTGGTAATACTGGTATGGCGACTGGCGATACCATTCGATCCCTCGTTGTACCTAGCGATACCTTTTCAATAAATGTTTTCTTTCCATTTGATCGTGCTCTCACTATTGCACTGTCTGGCGCCCCCTGGTATCGGCCGGTATCTCAATTCCCTCAAATTGCCAAGTAGGTGCTTTCCAGTGACGAACCGATACTCAAAGATACTCGGCGATATTTTGCCGATGCCAGCCGGGACCTTGTTTTCACTGGGGTTTATATGCATGGCAATGTCTGTAAACGGCTCTCAGCCTCAAGTTACCTCACCGACTCACCCTTCCAACATCCTTCCATGACATTCATACCGGCTCCTATTCTCCACCGCCCCCGATACGTGGTGGCGACAATACAGTTCCTTGGTTAGGCCAACGCGTCGACGAGAGATAGATAAATACCGACTCGCGTTGCGAATGATCCCCGTGCGATCGGAACACCGGAGGCGGAGAAAAACCAAAGCACTGACAGCAATTGTGCGACGGGCACGTTGACTCTGCGCCTACACAACACCCACAGAGCGAGCATGGCATCCTTCACCGAGGAATGGCTCTTCGGAGTCGGGGGGACATCATTCTACACCCGTCTTTACCGCCCACAGTCCAAGCTCTCTGGCGCCATTGTCTTCATCCATGGGTACAACGAGCACATCGGCCGTTACGAGCAGTTCCATTCAGCGTGGGCTGCGCGAGGATTCGCTGTATTCAGCTATGACTTGCGAGGCTTCGGGCGTACTACTCTGGATACGCTCAAGGGCCCGAACGGCGCCTACGGTCAAATGGGACAGCCACTCGCCGACATTGAATGGGCCGTCCAACACACTCGGTCTTTGTTTTCTGAGTCGACTCCGCTGTTTCTTATGGGGCACTCGATGGTCGGTTGTTCCTTATCATCTAGACGAGTTGATGCTGACCCTTGCAGGGCGGGGAACTCGTCTTGGACTATGTCGTGTCCAACTCTACTGCGTGCAAGCCTGAGACTGTAGCGCTGCTTTCGGGAGTAATATCTTCGAGCCCCTGGTTGCTTCTCTCAAATCCCCTCCCTACATTGTTCTTCTGGATATTTGCATTCATGAGTTGGGTATTCCCTAACGCGCATTTTTCCACTCCAATTCGGCCCAAGGTGCTATACATCGAGTCCTGTCTACATCGTTTTACTAACGAGCATTTGAAAAGGCTATCTCGCATGATCTTTCTGTCGGAGAAAAGTTGATAGTCGACCCCTGGGTCAGACAGTACGGGACATACGGCAGTCTCTATGAGATGCTAAAAATGGTTCGGATATACCCTGATGGTTTGACTACAGCGCAATCATCGCATCTACAGGGCATAAATCTGCATAAGAAGGGTTTCAAAAAGTGGCCAAAGACATTGCCGGTGCGCATAGAGTTTCCTTCGCTTTTTCTATTTCTCATGACGAATCATGATTAAAGCTCTTGTTGCTCCACGGGACCGCCGACGACGTGAGGTTTATATTTCTCTTTCTCGTGGTTGACTTACACAGGTCCCAGATGAATTCTTGCCCTGCCAGCGAGCATTTCATTGCGGGGCTCACCGCCGAGGACAAGTCGCTCATCCTCTATCCGGTAAACTTCAATTCTGGCCGTGTACGATCTTGACTGAAATACGCCGCTTATAGGACGCCTTTCACGATCTCATGACTGAGCCAAAAATTAAAGACAAGTATGAGGAGGATTGTATATCCTGGGTGGAAGCACACGCAAAATCATCGTCCACTTCAGGACGCGGCGGCTCGCGGTCGGCTTGGAAGACTCGGGCCGCTGACGGATAGATATTCTTGAGCTCAGGCTTAGTGGAGCCGTTGAGTAAACTTTGAGGTAACGAAGACTTCTGGGAGGTCTAGTGAAAAGTTCACTGTCTCGTCGATTTCTTTGCTTTCAAGGTGACACAAACACATCATACAAAATCCATCTTTGTCCCGAAAAGTTGGCGCGGAGCCCCTAAATCCAACGCCAAGGCCAACTCTGGATGTGTGCTAACGGAGGTAGGGTGGACGAGCCAATGGGATTCTCTCGAAGCACAAGGACGCGATCCATCAAAATTACTACAAAATTACAAAATTACCGCATTCAGCTTTTAGCGTTGTTTGGATCGCACGTCGTTGGTCAAGTTCAATTGTTGCAAAAAGAGAATGGCTTGAACACTTGTGTTCTGAGACTACATCCATTGACCGCTCGCTCCTGTCGCAAGTAAACTCGGGCGTCCGAGTCTTCTGATCTTTCGCAGCAAAGTCTATCCAGACCATTCATTCATCACGTTCGTCGAATCGTGTAATGAGGTACGTTACAATATAAATCGCCACTCAGCACCGGTCGCATCGCAAACTCACTCCCCATTGTAATCCGTTTCGCATAATTCCCGAGTTCCATTATGTGCATCTAGCGGTCTGGGACATCGGCGATAGGTGCGGGCCGTGCTTCTGCCAGAGAAACTACAAGCAGCTGACACAGAGGGTTCCATCCTCCCTCACCCCACTTACCAAAAAGTGGATCATTTCCCCATCTGTATGCGTGACCAAGAGGTATATAAATGCCATTGACGTCCTGGCTTCGTCGCAACTCCTTGTCCGTGTCCTCAACACACCTTCCTAGACCACCCAGTGAGAAATTCCCTCTGTCCCGATGCTCAACGCGCATCTGACCACATTCCCAGATTCGCGTCCATGAAACTCAGCACCAGCTTTTTGCTCCTCGCCACTCAGCTCTCCGGCATCCTCGCCGCCGTCAGTATCAGCAATGCCGCCGCAGAGTGCGGCGAGCTCGGCGTAATGAACGTCTCCGCCATCGACCTCGCCGCCGCTGGCATTACAGCGGACGAAGTTCGCAAATGCGAAGGACACCCCGAGGGCAACTCCTTGACCATGGCGCAGCCCAGCGGCAACAATCTCACTCTCATAATCAAACCCGGTGAAGATGCCTGCGTCTACAACTCTGCAGGGGGATGCTCGGCGAACGGATATTGCTGGAAGACTTGTGGACAGCCGGGAGATGGAAAGTGGTGTTGGATTGCAACGAAGGGCGGATACGGTGGTTGGCAAACATGCAAGAAGTACACTGACTGTGGGGGTATCACTACTGGCTGCGGTGCTGGCTGCCTCACAACCAACTTCTGTGGGTGTAGTTGCTGAATGAGACCCCTGGTAACGGCGGAATAGCCAGCAGGCGTTTGGTTTGTAAAAAAAAAATCAAGTTTGTTGTTTGGAGTTTATGAATTAGTACGCACGCTTGCCTCATACTCGGCCAAATTTGAACATAAGGAAGAGGCGAAAGGGGGAGTGTTGAACAGCCATTTCGGCCTTCAGCGAATCTCAGTCGCCCATCTAAGCGAGTACAGCGGAAGCAGAACGCATCTATCCCGCATTACCTTTTATGCCGTCGCCATTTATGTAGCTCAGCCGAGGCAGCGCCAATGGGCAGAAGTTCGATTCCGAAGGGAGCGGCCAAGTGGAACGAGAGTGGCGGTAGGGCTAAGAGCAGACCTCCTTCTTCGTGAGCGCATGAGACAGAAGAAACGGAGTTTGAATATTTTGGACGGTTGTTTGATCTTTTAACAAGATCTAAAAGTCATCGCATTTCGTCTGGGACATCGAAGAGTGTTCCGTGGAGAATCTGAAAGTTCAAAAGAAAACAGCCGTCCTCCTCAACGTTCGAATCTGGAACTTCCGCGAGGACTGAATCGATACCAAGGAAGGATAGCATGGCCTTTAGAATCACACAACTGAGGTCCACGCGTTTGTGTACCCCAGACAGATTGGTTCCCACGGTTCAAGATAAAATCGCTGGATGGTCAGTTGAACACCGCTTTGCCGACATTTTGATATAAGGCTTGGTGTCTAAGTCTTTGCTCCTACGAACCCGTGGATAGTCCCCAATCTTCCACCAATCTCAATCTCGATTATCTACTGTACGTGCAATTTGATTAGTTTCAGAGCAGTTGTTCCACTATTACAGGTGATCCGCTTTACTGTACTAAAGTAATATCCCTATGAACGTGGGCTCGTCAAAGTTCGTTGGTCCCATCTGGTCTCGTTGTATAGCGCGCCATGCGTAATTCGTTAGTGCATCGTTCAGCGCCAATCAATATCATGATTAACCGCCATTAACTCCACAAACCCATACCAGTTCACCCTCGCTTCGCAAATTTACTTCGCATCCGGATTTGTTTGCCGTAGTTCCACAGCAGCCACGGTCTAAACAAGCCTCGTGTTAGTTTTGTCGCATGGGATTAGAGCAAGTAAAATGTACGCTGGGCACCCAATCACAACGGCGATAGCAGCCAGTATAGTGTCACTCTTGCCGTACCCGAGCTTCTTGTACATCTGCTCCGCAAAGAGCGGGAACGCGAACCCGCAGAGCGCGCGCAGGAACGAAACCGCGGCAAGCGCTGGAAGATTGTTGGGTCAGACATAAAGTCATCCATCCACAAAGGTGGCCAACGCACCAGACGCAGCGTACAGCGTGAACGCGTCGACGACGTAGATTTGGATAGACTGGAAGTTGAGGATGACCCCAATGCCAACAAGCGCGACGCCCTGCCCGACATTTTTCGGTACATATGTTGAGTGCAGTCAAAATTGGGGATTGACGTACGATGTCAGCGACGATCCAGTGCACATTCTGCTGCACGGCCCAGCCCGTCATCAGGAGTCCTGCTGGGAGCGCTATCGTTCCGGGAACCATCGAAGCTGATGGGCAGGAGACATGAGTTGGAAGCGCCAGCTCCGAGCACAAATACGCACGGACACGATACTCGGGCTGCACGACGCCGCCGTTCTTCGTCTTAAGATGCTGGTACATCCAGTCCATAAAGCGGGCGTTGATTTGTGACGCGCCAGTGACGCCGATACCGAGCGCGAGGTAGTTGAGGCCAGATATGCCGACGCTCTCGTGATACGTTCCCTGGAACATCAAAGGCATCGAGGTGATGAACACTGCATCCGGAGGTTCAAAATTGTACAGAATGAGATCGTCACCACGTACGATAGAAAAGACCGTATATGAAGGCCATGTAGATCCCGAGGAGCTGGACGATCGGCTCGTGGTAAAATAGGATAAACGGCCGAGTGAGGGCTATTCGGATGATTTTCTGCCAGCTGGATATGGAGTCATGAGGGTGCGCTTGCGAGGGCCTGCAGACTCACGTCCGATCTTGGGTCTGGAACTTTGACCGGACAAGTCGTACCGGGCCTTTCTCCGCATCCAGGGACTTCCGGATCCGTTTCGCCTTTTGCTCGAGGATGAATGGTGCGTAAGCTGAGAGCGTGTTAGTGTTATCAACACGACGGTAGGATGGCTAAACACGCACATTCTCGGAGGTACAGAATTCCGAGGATTTGGATGGCGACATCGACTATCGTCGTTGACCAGAACTATTATACAATTTGTTGGAGGGCATTCATTCAATTAGTAGTTGGCGATCTTACCACCCATCGCCAAGTTGACTTTTCTGCGATGAAGGCGCCGCATAAGGGACCGACGACGGGTCCTAATAACGGTGCCAGAGAGTATATAGCAATCGCTTGGCCACGTTGCTCTGCGTCCCAGATATCTCCTAGAACGCCGCCTCCGATCTGAGGGAATTGAGGATGGAAAGATATCGAGATGGTGCAAGCTTACTGCCAAGGGTGCGCTACCTCCCAGGCCGGCGAGGAATCGGAAGGCGAGCAGCTGCCCAGTGTTTTGCGCAAATCCACACCCTAAATTCCAGACCAGGTACCACAAATTGGCACCTTGAATGATTCGATTCCGTCCCTGAAAATCAGGGTCAGAACATTGAACGTATGACTCCGACGCAAAACTGACGAATATTTCGGACAAGGGTCCCAAAAACTGCTGGGCGTTATTTTCGGTCGGCGATTATTCAGCAAACTCACAAGAGGGCCGACGGCTGGCACGAGACTCGGTCAGTCGGTCCGTACTTTATTTCTAACAAAACTCACCATAGGCAAGGATGAAGATTGATGTTATTAATCCGATTACGACGTCACTGGAGATTCCAAAACGTTCTGCGACTTGAGTACTAGCGGGGGCGATCATGCTGGACGAAACTGGCGAGATCAAGGTGAACGCAGAGACCACCAATGTGGCGGCCCATTTCTTCTTCTGACTCCAGCTGAGATGCGTCAGTCGTCAGCTTTGAGAAGGAGATGAGCGACAAACTAGCTTTTTTGGATTCAAAGGATCATCTGGACCATCCCAATCAACAATGATGTCGGATGCATCTTTCTTCTCGTTCTCGGGTTCTTCTACGATCGAACCCACTGTCTGTGAAGGTGAGGGTTGTTCCCGGTCAGAGGCCATAATGGCGAGAGGGAGATGTGGTGCGTGCGTAAATATAGCTTATCCCTCGGCATTCGCCGGCCGACGGCTTTGTTCCGTCGTTTATAAGGGAAGCGTCATTTGTTATCACGTCCGTTTCCGATTGGAAACGGGGAAACATTTTTAGGCCCACAAACAAACCGTACCACTCAGCGAGGCCAAAAGTGTTATGTTGGTCCGTGTTGCAAAGGTTCAGATTGCGGCGCCTCACGAGTCTTGATATTACTGTCCCGGTTCACAGTCGTCCGACTTGGGGCGGTTCGGTAATCAATTCCGAGATGATTCCGACGAGGTTGAACTGGAGCGGTAATTAAGGCAATACTGGAGTGAGTACAGGATCATCTTAAATGCGTTCAGAGAATTGAGATGCAATAATCGCAGAGACAAAAACAGTTTCCGAGTTGTTTCCGAGAGCGCGCGCCGAGGATCTGCGCACCAGAGCTCTTGGTCCTGGATCAGTCTGAATATGTGGCTGGATTTGCTACAGAATGGACTCAACTCGATCAAAGAGCAAGTTGAGAGGATTCTGCCCCAGAGGAAGTCAGGAGGAAGTTCCGTTCGGCAATCAACCAAGATACCGTCGGTCCGAGACCAACCGGCTTTTGCTTCTGCCACTCCATCTCCGACTCCGTTTTTGGTCTGGTCGACGTTCTATTCTGGCATTTCAAAGCCAATAAAACGAACCAATTTGACAAGTTGCAAATACTGTCGATTGGTGGGGTGCACGGCTTCAACTTATTTACTCGCGGGTACTCGCCGCGCGCGTCGGCGGGCTAATTCTCAAGATCGGGGGACTATGAAACCCGACTCTCGCGGTGCGCAGCGCGAGAGATTCTTTAATTTGTATGTCAATTAACATATATTTGGCGTGGAGAGTTGCAAGCCTGATCCCGTTCCAGCTGACGGTACTCAGCCGGCGGCGGCGGTACTGCAAGCTTCAAACCCCTTGAACACACGAATGATTCCTCATTCTCTCGAACATCACCCGCTTGGTCTTTACATTTGGCTGCTTCCTGTACTGCCCGTGACGTCTTCTTCGTATTGTTAACTTTGCTATCTTTGGTGTTCTCCTCCCTCGCCCTTGCCACGATGCGATTCATTTACGTCAGCCCTCAAGTCTCTGTAGGCTGTCATGTCCGCTTCTCGACAGCCATCCGCTCACCGGGTAGCAAGGCGCCAACCGTACGGGCACTCTCCATCTGAACAACAGTCGTACAGGCAGCCGTATGCGTATGCACCTGCGCATTCACGAGCGGAGTCGCACAGCATCGAGCCGAACCCTGGCGCGGCCCGTGCTCGAACGGCAGATAGGGACATCTACACGCCAGCCAGCCCAAGAGAAGGCATCGTTCAAGATGTGGCCCGGGGATCCATTGGCTTCGGTTATGGACCATATTCGGTGCGATTTGATATACCTTTGATTCCGAGAAACCGATTTCTTTTTCCAGTACGATCCTGGGCTAAATATCGTTAACCCCGGCAGAGGTCCTCCCCCTCCGCCCCGTACAGGTATCTCGGGTCCACGGCCTCAATTAGCGCGCACAAAAACAGTGAACACGGACTGGGAGAAAAACCTGCAGCTCGATGATGCCCTGCACAATCCTGATCCCGTGCGCGACGCCCGTCTGGACCGCTCATTCGATGTTTTTTCTGTGCGAGGCTGGGCCAACGTGACTGCGCTTTCCATCTTGCTCGGCGGCCTTCTGGCACTTTTTGCGGGGTACCCTTTGATATGGCACTTCACGCATCCCGACCCACCAATCCGTGGGTTCAACTTGGGGGGAATAAACGGGTCGGGCCAGGTGCCTGTCTTGACCAACTTCCCCCCGCTAATAGACCCCGACACGCCAGCGTCTGCGTACACGTACGCGGGTGCTGACGGGAAGACGTACAACCTCGTGTTCTCCGACGAGTTTAACGTTGAGGGGAGGTCGTTCTACCCAGGGGACGATCCGTACTGGACGGCTGTCGACCTGCACTACTGGCCCACAGGAGATTTGGAGTGGTATGATCCCGGAGTGAGTTAAAGTCGAATTTAGTATGAACCCACAGAGATGCTAATGAACGTGTTAGGCTGTGACGACAAGGGATGGAAAACTCGTCATCACTCTTTCCGAAACCGACAACCACAACTTGAATTTCCAAAGTGGTGAGGGCTTAGACTCTCTCAGTCTGTATTTTTACATTTGACAATTATCAGGTATGCTGCAATCCTGGAATCAAATTTGTATCACGACTGGCTACATCGAGGTTTCGATAAGCCTCCCAGGAGCCCCGAGTCAGGTTGGCTTCTGGCCAGGGGCATGGACAATGGGAAACCTTGGACGCGCTGGATATGGAGCGACGACAGAGGGAATGTGGCCTTATACATATGCGAGGTACGGCAATATTAATGACGTCCGTGTGGACGAGACATTAATAGGCGTACTAATACTTCCCACAGCTGCGACCTTGGGACGTTTCCCAACCAAACGACGCACAACAACACTCCCCCTTCCACCGTCGCCGACACACTCAGCTTCCTTCCTGGACAACGACTCTCAGCCTGCACCTGCCCAGGCTCCGACCACCCCGGGCCCTCGACCGATATCGGCCGCGGTGTGCCTGAAATTGATATCATCGAGGCTCTGGTTGAAATTGACAGCACGGCACCTATTTTTCGAGGGCAAGTGTCCCAGAGCTACCAAGCGGCGCCCTATAATGCGCAGCGGCAGTTTAACAACGCGTCCTCAATGACCCCCATCCAAAATGCAACCGCGACAAAATTCAACCATTACATTGGCGACGAGTTCCAACAAACAATCTCCGCCTTGACGTACATAGACTCGAGCTTTTACAGCGGAGCCGCGTACGCGCCATATGGTCTCGAATGGTTCTCCGATCCATCAGACCGGGAGAGTGGCTTCGTTAACTGGTACAGCAACGGGGCCAAGACGTGGACCTTGACAGCGGATACCATTGGACCAGACCCGACCTCGGAGGTGTCAGCGCGTCTAGTCTCGGAGGAGCCGATGGTGAGTTTCAGCAATTTGATTGGGGAAATGCTTTCATTCCTTGCAGTACATGATTTTCAACCTCGGCATATCACCTTCCTTCCAAGGCCAGGACTTCGCGCACATGGTCTTCCCGGCGGAGATGTTCATTGACTACGTCCGTGTCTACCAACTGCCGGATGTGAAGAATGGCCTGACATGCGATCCGCCGAACTACCCCACGTCGGATTATATTAACCGGTGAATAACCTTTCATATACTCGAATGATATCACTTGACTCACATTTTTCAGACACATAGAGGCGTACATGAACCCCAATCTTACAACGTGGGCCCAGGCAGGATATACTTTCCCTAGGAACAGCTTGTACGATGGGTGTTGATTTTCGTTGTGGTATATTTCTTTGCACGGAATGTAATATGTCACAATCTCGCGGGCCACACATCAAAATGGAACACTGCCCGACTACAGCACGGGTTAAATACGGCTCCTGCCAGTGGGGTTCATAGTCCCCATCTTCTCCCCGTCGATTGTTGTCTGCTGGCTTCCTCCTCAGCTTTTCAATACGCCGGCGCTTGATTCCACAATCAGAATCCACATATGCCTTTTAGCAAACACTTGCACTTTCCGCACTTCGGAAGCCACACCTCCACCAAGACGTCCACTCCGAAAACCGCGCCACCGCCAAATCACTCCAATTTGTGCGTGAAGCATGCACTCTAATCAGTCTCGCACTTCAACCCGCCACTGTGGCAGGCCCGACAAGGCTGATCCATTGCGATGCCTAGTGGAATACGACACGATAGTTATTCTCGACGACTCGAGCTCGACGAGGGCCTATCCATCGGTCAACGGAAGCCCGTTTCCAAGACCCAGAGACCTCAACCCAACCCCAACACGGTGGCAACAGGTGTGTTGATTCTGAGTTTATGTTAACGGCCCGTTATGATTCAGATATATGTTCAACTCGCCGTAACAGGCTCAGAAACTCGTGAATGACCTGGCGCCCTGTGTTGCCCACTATGATAAAAATGGCGTCGAGGTTCGGTTCTTCAACAATTCAAAAGTTGTCTCCAATTGTCGTGTGAGTGCTCTTATTCTTGACTCTTTACTTCAATGTCACGTCATTTCCTCGCAGGGATCGTATACAGTCAACTCCGCGTTAGCGTTCACACCGGATGGTGACATGCCTCTGGGCACGACACTGTGGAACCATTTGAAGCCCTACCTGGATGTCGTACAGAATGGAGACTTGCCTAAGCCTACGAATTATATTGTAGTCACTGACGCAAACATGAGCAAGAGCAGCACGGTCTCTGTCACATTTTAGCTGCTCATGATCAATTTTTTTCCAGCGCCACCCAGGGAGGCAGAACTGGTCACGAGCACCATCCTACATGCAGCGCAAATTTTACGTGAACGCCGATGCGCTGAATTTCAGTCTAGAGTCTGTTCGGAGACGCATCGTTGGCTCGGCGTTCAATTTCATCCAGGTCGGTGACGATAAAAAGACGACAGAATTCCTCAAGGGATTGGATATGATCGCTGCAACCACCCTGGGCGGGGTAGAGCACAGGGTAGGTGTATCGTTCCTGTCAACTTACCGCTGAACGCGATCATTTGTGGTGGAATTATGGACAAATTCGATTCGGACGAGTCAGGCAAGCAAGTGCAGTCCGAATCTGCAACGATTCTCCGTCCGGATCCCTTCCCCGCTTCGGCCGTGGCACAACGTGGCGTATACCATCCTTCAAATATTTTGACACCAACCGAACTTTCAGCCCATGATCTCCATCCGAAACATAAAACATATCTGGCTGAAGTGTGGGCTTACTGGCAGCAATGGCACAGCTGTATGCATCGCCAGCAGGCTCACGTCGATTCCGCTTTGAAGAAGTGCCATGTTGGTGGATTTGCGATGGACGAACCTCCACTTGTGGCCGGGTGTTGGACGCGCCAGCCTGACAGTAGCTGGAAAAGGAACAACGATTGTGTCGGCCCTCCTCCAATGGCGGATATGTTCGAGATTATGTTGGAGGACAAAGAGTGGTGCAACAAACGTAATCCTTCAGGAATGTAGTACACATGCTTGTATGTTTTGCGTACTTATCGAACGCGAAGCCCTCAGATCACTGTCATGCCACTATATACTACTTCAATCTATCTCGCTGTTGAACAAAAGTTGAACTCGGATCACGGCGCGGCGGGCCGTGCCATCATTTACTTACATAATATGATCCGAGTCCGCTTTCGACAACGTTGTGCCTTTTCGTCAGACATTCTTCAGCCCAACGCATAAGTAATGGATCCTTGTCCACTGGCAAATCAGGCTCAATGTTCTCCTCTCATCAACTTCAATGCATAACGAGCGCTGATTTTCGCGCCACCGGGTCCGAGATGCTGCTCCGCAGGACCGCATTATTGAAAGCCTTAAGCTTCAGAACGAGGCCCGGGCTCGAGTGGGAACTTGGAAGTCAGTGTAAGCCTTAAGGACTATCAAAGGCCTGCTCGACGGAGTGATAATTGATGACCTACTCGAAGCCTCGATCTAAGTATGTACCCCGGCGCAATCATCTGGATCTGCTTTCGAACTCGCTTGCTATCTTTTTTCAGTCCATTTCACGAGCAAGCTCTCTGAGGCAACTATTCAACGTAGTCTATGGCCCCGAGGTCATTTTGGGCTTTGAATCGTCCGAGATCCGGGCATGGCTCGCGTCAGGATCGGATGTAACTTTTGGGAGGCTCTGACTCGTTCGATGACTGGCTAAAGACACGCGCACAAGGCCCCGCGCAGGACAACGCCCCGCGCAGGACAATGCCGCGTATTGCAAAATTGCATACCTACAATCGGAGCATCGAGTCATCTCTGACCCTGGCTCTGGAGCGAACGACGATGAAGGTTGGAGATGACTCGACCATCCCTGTGGCCTTTGTTTCCATCCCCTGCTTGAAACGAGCGAGTCACCGAATCTGGAGTGACCTGCAACGAAGACAACACTCAAGCGACTGTTCTTGTTCTCGCAGTCATGCCAACAATTATTGCGCCCACAAACGGCGGTACGCGCAATTCACACTGATGAGGGCCACACATCAAAATGCAACACTGCCCAAGGCGACGCGCGGCCAGGATATTTTGGGCTAAGTGTGGCCAAACCCCGTTAGCCGCACCACAGGATTTTGCTTATATACTGGGGACGGAACACTGGATCCCCACACGCTCTTCCTTCACTTCCTTCACTGAGATTGCCTTTTGCGTTCATTCTACGATCACCGATTCACCATGACGTCGTCGTCGACATTTGTCGACGCCGCCCCTCCTGCGTACACATATCCCGGTAGGTCTTGTACATCTTCGGCTGCCAGACAGGACTAACGACGGATTCAAGGTACCAGCACAAGCAACCCCACGGATTATGCAAATCCCACTCTGGCAAAACAGCATGGAGATTATTTTACTTCCTCGAAGGTATCGCCAGGGCCAAAATCGCCAGAATTGCGAGACACATGTATCAATAACTACGATGTGTATCTCGGCATTGATCGCTCCGAATCTATGAACGCCAACAGAGCTGGCAACCGCGAGGACTCCAAGTCCTGGACCCCATTCCGCAGCCGCTGGGACGATGTACGCAGTTATCGCTCCCTTTAATAACGAAGTTTCGACAGCCTTTATAGTTGAAAGATGTGGTCCAACAGTTGGGCCCCGAGGTTACGAAAGCAGACAAGGATGGCATCGACGTCTTTTTTTGTTTCCAAGGAAGATAAATCGTCAACAAAGTGCGCGGTGAGTATGTTCAAATGGAATCTTCGGTCTTTGACGACGGCGCTGGTAGAGTGGGGCAAATATCGATGCTTTACTCCGCCTGAACCAACCTGGCGGCGACACTCCTTTAGGCCACAGTTTGTGGAATCAGCTGGAGCCTTATCTCTACAACCTTCGTCAAAAAAAGTCATGGGAGGGGATCCCGGAGAAGGAGCGCGACGCAGGATATCACCAGAGACTCGGCGAACTTATCCGAAATACGAAGCCCCGGAGCTATATTTATATAACAGATGGGGAGGTGTACTCCGAAACTTTTCCAGGTGAGGCGATCCTGACGTTGATGCGCGCCTGTTCTCACCTCTTACCAGATGAAAAAGAACTGTTTCGGAACACCATCCTCTTCGCAGCGGAGACATTACAGGAACTGGAATATATTACTTTTGAATGTCGATGCTGCGGCAAGCAGCACCGCCAGCTGGGCATACAATTTCTTCAGTTGGGTATCGACAAGGAAGCGACAAAGATGTTCCATATGCTGGACCACCTCAAAGGGAAAGGGGGAAATGGCGTGCCTCTCCCAGTGAGTGGTTGTGCTTCTCTCTATAATTATAGTGAAGGGAGCGGATTCCTCAACGAATCTTAGGATTTGGTGGACACAACACCAACATCATCAAACGGCACCCTCTCGCAGGAGACTCTGAACAAAGCGATGCTTGGAGGCATTTTAGAGCACGTCGATGAGCAGGGGGAACCTGAGGACTGTGACCATAGTCCCTCAAAAATGAAGGCCTTGGGTCGGATGCTGCAGTCACATAAGAAATGCCTCGACTTCGAACTCGGAGACGCTGGACCTGGATGTTGGACCGAGAACTCTAAGGGTATCTGGAAGCGTTGCAGGCGAAGGGTTGGAAAGAAACCGATACGAAAGGCGTCTACTGAGCGTATGTAGTCGGCTTCTGACGATATGCTGTAGTCCGTGGGTAGCATTATCTAGTCAATGCTTACAACTTAATTTATCGGCAGAAAAGTGAGTTTAGTATTTGAACCAAAAGTTGAACCGAAACAAGCTTCAGCAAACAAAAGGGCACGAGCCGCGTGGGAAAATAGAACGCGTGTCCCAGACGACCATGTCGGATGCCCCGCCGCCGCCGAAGCCCAAGCCAGGATCGCTGCGCGACCGAATCGCCGCCTTCGAGAAGCCGAGTACATCAACAGATAATGCGCGCGCCCCGCCCCCGCTGCGCCCCAAGCCCGCTGGCGGCGTATCGTGGAAGCCCAAGCCCCCCAGCCCCGCTGCGGACACCGCCGCGTTCGCCCTACCCGCGGAGGGCGAGGGCGGCGCGGTGAAGAGCGCTGTGGGCGGGGGGATGAGCGCGAGCGATGCGAAGGAGAGTATTGGGCGTGGGGGGAGCCTCAAGGACCGGATGGCCGCGTTGCAGGGGCGCGGGGCGTTTGGTGCTCCCACGCAGCCCGCAGCGCCGGTCGTAGGGACGGGGAAGAAGTGGGTGCCGCCGCCGAAGCCGCCTGTGGAGGAGGAGGAGGAAGAGGTCGCTACACCACCTGAAAGGGGCAGGGCGCCAATGGACGACGGGGAGAGCAAGACTGCGGAAGAAAGCCCTAAGCCAGAGGGCGAGGTGGAGCAGAAGGAGAAGGCTGAGGGCGAGGCTGAAGCTGAGGCGGATCCAGAGGAAGAGGAGCGCCAGCGCCGTGCGGCGATCGCTGCGCGGATGGCGCGTCTCGGTGGTGCGCGCGTCGGGATGGCGCCCCCGGCCTTTGGTCCCAAACCCACCATGAAGAAACGGCCCAGCGAGGACACGCCGCCGGTCACTTCTGAAGGTACACCAGGTATGACCGTTGGAATTTCTTGACTCTGGCCATGGTCATTAACGAATATTCATTGCAGCGTCGCCGCCGACATCGCCCCCCATTCCTGCGGCTTCCCCAAGCGCCAGCATAGGTGGGTTTTTTCACTTTGCTTCGTTCGGCTGGGCTAGTTCTATCTGGGTCTGGATTTGCATGTTCTCGGCGTCGCGGATGCACATTACCGCGCACCCGGCGAGTGTCTTCTATGCATCCCGCTCTAGGTTCCCCGGAACTCGCCTCCGCCCCCGAGCCTATCTTATACTTTCCTCCCTATTCCCGCTTCCCGCTTCTGTTCATATTGACTGACATTCTTGCAGCCTCACCCCCGACATCGCCGCCGATCCCCGCCGCAGGTACGTTTCGTTTCCTTCCCCGTCACTCGCTGCAGCGACATAATTCTGACGCGCCTCCTAGAACCCGCCCTGGTGAAGACCGAACCTAGTGTCGACGTCGAGAAGCCCGATGCAGATGCAGATGCAGGTGGGTGTTGTCTTCTTTTTCTTTTCCTTTGGAGAGTGCAGGGGAGCGCTTTTCCCGCCCTTTTTTCCCCTTTTTGGCGGAGAGAATGGAGAGGATCGAATTTTTCTGGGTGGCTTTGCGCGACAGTGTCGGTCGCTGCTGCTCGTTGAATCCAGATTTCTTTCGGGATGATCTCATCCATTCGTCTCCCTCCCTTTCCCTTTGGTGTTTCTCTCCTCCTTTTCTTGGGAGAACGGGAAACGTTCTATTCTCCCTTCTCTTCCTTCATTTGTTTTTCCGCGAGAATGGGAGAGGATGGGTTTGGTTTTCCTTTTGACACACCGGTCGTCGTCGCTGCTTGCCGCGCAACGATGGGATACTGTTTGGATGTTGACATCTATTCGTCTCCCTCCTTTCTCTCCCTTCCAATCTTATCCATCGCGCACCGTATAGCCGAATAAACTGACCCGATATTCCTCTCCAGCTTCGCCCGTTCCCGCACCCGTCGCTCCCACCCCCACCGTCACCTCGCCCCCCACCGACGCCCACGAAACCGCCCCCACTCCCGCTGCAGTTCCCCCTTCAGCCACAGACACAGACACCCAAACTCCAGCCGCAGACGCATCGTCCTCTTCTCCCGCTGCGTCTCCGTCCCTTCCAACTCTTCCTCCCCCCGCTGCAACTCTCTCTCCCCCCACCCCCGCAACGCTCTCCCCGCCCGCCTCGCACACGCAGCCCAAATCGATGCCGGTGCCCGCAGCCCCGCGGCGCGCGGCGCCGCCGCGCAAGAAGCGCGGGGTGTCGCCGATGCCGGAGGTGCGTGCGGCTGCTGTGGAGGAGGGTGAGCCCGTGCTTGCTGTACAGGCGGGAGAGGATGGGGAAGCAAAGAAAGAGGGAGAGGTAGCGGGTGCGAAGGAGGCAGGAGAGGCGGAGGGTGCGAAGGAGGGAGAGAAAGAAGGAGAGAAGACCGAAGGGGACGAAGTCGTCAAACCAGAGGAGGCGGCGGCTGTCAAATATGAAGAAGCTCCTCCTGCGCCTGCGATTTCTGCGCCCGTCCCGACGCCGCCAGCGCACATAAACGAACCAGCGCCCGCGCCCGCGGAGGCTGACAAAGAAGAGGACAAGGAAGGGGACAAAGAGGAGAACAAGGACGGGGACGACGACGTGTTCAGCACGCCCGCGGGGGAGATCGCAGAGCCCGTGCTCGTCCCTGCGATTGTGGACGTCACGCCCTTGCCTGTGCCTATGCCTACGCCACCTGTCGAGGCCGTGCCCGTCGTGGAGCCAGCGGGCGCGCATGCGCATGAGGATAAGGAGGAGGAAGTGAAGGAGGCGAAAGAAGAGATGGAGGAGGAGGAAGACGTCGTGAAGACTCCCGCTGCGTTCGCCTCTGCACAACCCGCTCCCGTTCAGGTGCACGTCCCCGAGCACCCAACTTCCTCCCCGCCTGCGAGCGCCCTTGCGAGCGAGGGCGATATCACGTCTGCCGCGCGGTTCGAGAGCGAGGAGGAGGAGGAGGAGGAGGAGGAAGCGCGGGAGCGGGAAGAGGAGGCGCGCGAACGCGAGGAGGTGCCGCACGCGCAGGTCCAGGAGGAGAAAGAGGAGAAACAGCAGGAGGAGCAGGCGGAGGCAGAGCAGTACGACCAGCAAGAGGTGCAGCAGCAGGAGGAGCGCGATCCTGAGGCGGAGGAAGAGGCTGCAAGGCGCCAGCGCGTTGCGGAGCGCATGGCGCGCATGGGCGGGGTGAATCCGCTTGGTGCGCATCCGGCGCCGCCTGTGCGCAAGCCCACCGCGCCCGTCGAGCCCGAGCGCGAGGTGGAATCTCAGCCTGCAGTCGAGGGCGTGCAAGGGCTGCAGCAGGAGCACGAGGAGGGACAAGAGCAAGAGCAATTGACGGAGGAGGAGGAGGAAGCGGCGAGGAAGCGCCGCGTGATGGAGCGCATGGCGAAGATGGGCGGGTTCAATCCGTTCGCGGCGCAGGGACAGCAGGGGCGGCCCGCATTGCCCATCCGCCGGGAGAGCGAGCAGTCGGTGAAGAGCGCCGCATCGGACAGGAAGGACAGCGCCGAGGGTGATTATTGATTTCTGCTTTGATCTTCCTTGGATTCGAGTTCCTTTTCTTCCCCCCTTTGTCCTTCGCCCTTCGTTTCTCCTGCTCCACCACCCATTTTGTCATCGGACTATACTCTTCGCGTCGCGCTTGGCGCTTCCGTTTCCGCATCGCCTTTTCCCATCTCCTTTGAATCCTTGCTTCTCGCTACTCCCGTGTATCAATGGAATTGTTTTATTGATGCCATCTGTTCTGTTTAGATCCCGCGAAGGCTGTCGCGCACGGCGCGTTGATCACTGAGGATCCCGGGGAATATACCGATGCCGATGCGGGGGGACGATATGATGCACGCCGGGTGCAGGAGCCCGAGGAGGAGGAGGAGGACGCGCCGCGCCCCATTCCATCCCCGCCGCGCGCGGTTCCCGCGCCGCCGACGCTGAAGGAGAGCGAGGAGGAGACGGAGAGTGCGTATGAGTTGGAGGAGGAAGAGGAGGCGCCGCCCCCGCCGCCCCCGCGCGCCGAGCACCGCCGCTCGATCCCGCCGCCTCCGCCTGTCCATCGCCTTGAGAAGGAGGAAGAGGAGGAAGAGGAAGAGCCAGCTCCGGCGCCACCGCCGCGACCTACTTCGGATCATCGCCGTTCGATTCCACCCCCGCCGCGGACTGTGCCCGAGTCGCCCCCCGCACCGGTGCTGCTGAGGGAGAGCGAGGAGGAGACGGACAGCGCGTATGAGGCTGAGGAGGAGGCGCCGCCGCCACCCCCACGCGGGCAACGCCGTCCCCCGCCCACGTTCCGTCCGATTCCCGAGCCCGAGGCCAAGGAGGAGTCGGTGGTTGAGCCCGAGGCTGAGCAAACACCAGTAGAAGACGAGCCTCAATCTCAAGAAGACGATGAGGCGGTAGAGGTGCCCCCACCCCTTCCCCGCGGCCGGCACGTTCCCAGCGTACCTTCCCCACCCGAACACAGACTCGAGGACAGCTACGAGCAGCTCGAGACACCGGAGATCGACACCTTTGAGTACGTTGTTGCACCGGTGCCTGTGCCTCCTCCCGGTCATCACGATCGAGTTCGCCGGTCGCTCCCGATGCAGCGGGTCCACCACGAACCAGAGCAAGAGCCGGAGCCGGAGCAAGAACACGACGCTCCCGGGCCCTCACCGAAGACGGGCACCCCGCAACACCGCCCGGCTTCCATCATGACCGGAGGGCAGATGCGCAAGTCGTCTTTGTTGTCACCAGTGACGGCGTCGGCGGATAAGCGAGCGCAGGAGATCTTCGATGAGGATGAGGGGGGTCAGTCGATATCTTCTTCGCTTCCATCCGCTTGTTTCTCAACGTATGGTTGCAGACCCGATAGACCCCGCCTTCCATAGCCCGAGCCGACGCGCCTCCGCGGTCGATCTGTCCGGCTTTGCGGCCGCCCAGGCAGAGGAGCATGAGGCGGAAGCGGAGGCGCCGTCTGAGCCGGTGGAGGATCCCGAGACGGTGCGGCGGCGCACGATTGCGGAGCGTATGGCGAAGCTAGGCGGCATCAAGTTTGGTGCGGCGCCCTTGCCGCGGCCCAGCGCGCGCCAGGCATCAGAGGACGAACATGCTGCTGCGCCGGCTGAGCAGAAGGCTGAGCAGTTGCCGGAAGATGAGGAGGAGGAGGAGCGCGCGCGCAAGGAGCGTATTGCGGCGAAGATGGCTAGCATGGGCGGCATGCGGATCGGGATGGTGCCGTTTGGCGCGAGCGGCCCACCGCAGCACTCACGAGCTCTTGGTGGCGAGGTTCCCCCGCCGCCTGCACGTGCAGTACCGCCTCCACGAGCGCCGCCGCCCCCGCAGCAGCAGGAGGTTGACTCGGAGCATGAGAGTTTGGCGACGAATTCTGAGGACGGCGTAAGGGTGGAGGCAGAGGAAAGTGAGATCGAGGAAATACGGCACGAGGATGCGGAGGAGGAGGAAGTTCCCCCTCCCGTCCCAGCGAGAAGCGGGCATCATACGTCCCCCGCACAAGAGCCGAGTCGTCGAACGTCGCAGCCGCCTGTCCCGGCTGGGCGCCCTCCTGTTCCCTCCGGCATGCCTCAGAATCGCAGGGCGAGCGGCCAGATGGCCACGGCGCCTGCCTCGAGAAAGTCCTCTGCTAGCGAGGCTCCGCCCGTGCCGAGTACCAACGCCCGCCGGACTTCGACCATGAGCAAGCCGCAGACGCAGGAGTTCGTGATGGTAGATTCAGACGAAACGCCGCCGCCTCCAGCTCGCCCCACCAGTCGGCCTCCTCCATCTAGGACTACCCCAGCTCCCCCTCCACCGGGCGCGATGAGTCCATCGGATTCAATGGACAGCATGTCCTCGTCGCAGCAGTGGGAACTTCCCTCTATTCCCACCTCGTCGCTCGACTTCGGTGGCGGCATCGACACGTCGTTTTCTGTTGAAGGAACGCCCACCCCGCCTCCCCCTCCCAAGGCTGCTCATCCACAATCGAGCCAGCAGCCCCCTGCCGTCAAGAGCACGGAGGTGCACTACTCGTCTGACGATCTCGTCATGATCTGGGGCCGTGTGGGCGTGCATCTCTGCGAAGCTGCGACCCAGCTTTACGAGAAATCGAAAAGGTCCCTGGTAGGCGATGGGACGTACACCGGTTTCGTCAATGCCGCACTCAGCGAGGTTCCTAATGCCGCACATAGTGCGCCCCCGGCGTGGGGACACCTGATATACTCGCAGGCGGCTGGGTCGGTGCAGAAGAGACTGAGCGACATCATGCCCGGAGACATCGTCGCGTTGTTTGACGCGAAACTCAAGGGTCACAAAGGCCTTGCTACGTACAGCCAGACCGTCGGTGCGGGCGAGCCTTTGGTGGGCATTGTCAGTGAATTTGAGCCAAAGAAGAGCAAGATCAGAGTCTTCCAGGCGAACCAGCACGTCGGACATCAGGTCCGTAACTCCCTTGTTTATCTTCAGCTAGAACCTCATCCAAGTCGTTGCAGACTGTCGAAGCGGCTAGCTACCGCTTAGAAGACTTGAAGAGTGGTATCGTGAAGGTAAGTCGTAGAGATGTTGTATACGTGCGTACGCTGATAACGTTTTGGACAGGTATACCGAGTGTTGGAGGCTTGAATGTTTTGCTTCGGTTCCCCGCCTTTCTCTTCGAAACGGATTTCCGTACTATAGTCTATGCGAACGCTTTACTTAGGATATGTTTTACAGAATGTAAGTTAGTTTGGCGTCTCATCCGATGATCACGCCCATCATAATGCAGCGAGAATTTTCGGGAGGTACGAGAGAGGCAAGGCTTTCGGAGACCGTCTCACATCGCAAGATAGACCGTCACTACCCCCTCGTTTTCCCAAAACTGAGAACTACAGCACCGGTCGCATTTTGGGCTCTGCTCTCCGAATCTCTCGCTCTGGATCACTTCCGGGAAAACCGTCGTCCGATTTCCTCGGCGGACTTAGAAAATTACTTTATACGCGGAATGGGAACAGAATCTTCTGATGGACTCGAGATGGACTGCGGTAAACTAACGTGTCTTTTAAATCCAGGAGAGAGCCAGGACAGCCCTTGCAGTGGATATCTCGGTGTCGGGGAGACACCCAGCAGAATTGCCCAGCAATTAAACTTGATCTACGATAAGTACGTAGGTTGATAGGTCCAGTTTCTCCCGAGTCTCGATGGTTGGATCCTGATACTTAGATCCTGATCACCGCGGAGCCTTGGCGGGGCCTGATATAGGTACTTCCAGCCGTCGCGATCCGAGCCACAGAACCGGGAAGACTCGGACATGCTCAAAGTTGCTCCCGCAATCGCGTTCGTTGCGTACTTTGACGGTCCAAGCACGTTGCAGCTCAAGCCTCATTTTGCCTTCGCAACTCTTGCTGACTTCATCTCGCACCTAGTTGACTATGCCCAGTCGGATTAATTCCTCTCAAAATACATACCACCGCTACCCGAAGCCTGAGCTTGCCTCATGATACGCGGCAAATAAGTACGCGCGATGAATCGTTCCCTCAATTTACCCCCGCTTGCGCCATGCTTCTCTGCTTCTGCTTGCGACAACCTTTCTCCTGTCCCCCTCCCTCCAAGCGTTCCCTCCATTTTGCTGGCAATACATTCTCTACTATACTGACGAACCTGGCGACGACTTGCGACGCTGAGCCAGGGCTTGGAATATGGCAGTGATCACGGCAAACGCGTGAGAGGATTTTCCTTGCGCACCTTTGTACCTTACCAGCGACTTCAGCGAACTCTTGATAGCGTCATGGATCAACACACTGTTTTACATGCTGGAAATCTTGTTGGCCGTCAAGTACTTCAGGCGCCCTAATCGTCCATTGTGGCATAAAGTCGGTGTAGGTATCTTTCTCGCGGCGGACACGACGTGCACGATCAGCATCTGCTCTCAAGTATACCTGGTCCTCCTCGTATTCCCCTGCGTCGATGTATCCGGCGTCTTTTTAAAATCTCTGTATTGGCCGATCTCCATAACTATTCTCTCGACATACACCACGGCATCAGTGGAGCAGGCCTTCCTATGTTATCTGTTCTACTCTTTGTAAGCCCTTTGTCGGTTTATAGGTCCAGTCTTAACCTTCTTATTCCAGAACCAAAAGGCGCGTGGTGACTGGGCTCCTTGTCTTCACTATCTTTCTGCATGTGAGCGTCATCCCTCGTTTTTTTGGCACTTGAAACTGACCTTTTCGCCCAGCTGGGCTTCTCTTGGGCTTCCGCTGGCTTGGTGCTGACACAACGCGGCTTGGGCGGTATGGCCTTCGTGGCTACTGTGTAAGGCCCTCGCCCTTTTCTTGCGATGTGGAAGTTGAAATATCCTAGAATCGGGGCTGTTAGCTGCGCTGTCACAGATGTCTTGCTTGCAGCCATGCTGGGCTTTACATTTTATACGATGGAATCGAGTGTTGTTCGAGGGCGAACTACCCATGGGTAAATATCTATCTTTACCTTAAATTGCACGAACTGACTTGGCTGAGCAGCATACTTCGTCGATTGGGAGTCATCAGTCTGACTTCCGGAGTAATTGTTGCATCTATCACCCTAATTGCCGTGATAACTTTGATGTTGGGGAACAGCAGTGCGTGTCTTGATTTCGTTCGTACCCCATAGTACTCATCCCACAAAGTCTATTCTCTGTTTTTCTTCTGCCAGGGACGCGCGTATGCCCTGACAATTCTTGGCAACTTTCTATTTGGACTCCCAGTCGATTCTGAGCAGGATCCCGCTCCACAGAAACCAGCTCGCCGGACAAACCCCAATCCGACTGGGGTGGTGTTCCACGTGGATTATAGGACCGAAAGCCTCAACACAAACGTATGTACTTATTTTCGTCGTCGACGCACCGGGTACTGATTTGTAGCCCCAAGAATAATCACCAGGAATCTATGAATCTGGAAGAACTCGGAAACAAGGCTGTCAGAGCTCATCCAGACTAGTCGACTGATTGCTGAGATGCGGGATTCCTGATATGCGGAATGCTCCTCGTTTTTCTAACCAGCCGTCGATACGCTTGCCAGCCTCCGCGCCAAAGAAGCACGCGCCGTCTGGAGCGGTGATGTGTATAATGACATTCTGATTCAATTCGGTGTATTGTATAATATTTCCTAGATGTGTAGATACTCAAGTGCATATGTACATGTATGACCATGTTGGCAAGAGCCGAGGATAAGAAAACACGATTTCGCTGGTGGCGCATCGCGGTTGGCGGCGTGCTGGCCACGTATTAATTTTCATATCGCAGAAAATGACATTGCTCTCGAACGAAGATGCCCAAAAATATACATGTCGTAGATTGAGAAAATAATCGTTTGAATGTGCTACGTCGCGAAAACGAAAGGAATGAATGTCCGCGGAGCCAACATCATACGGCACTTCGTTTGCCTTTTTTCAACCATGAGCGTCCACCTGCTAGGTTGCCGATTTGGGGGCGATGCGCCTGAATTTCTGCCTATTCAGACAGTTGCTCTTCAGCTTAGAATCTACGTGCCGATGAAGTCGAGGACGAAATTTCGGGAACGGAACATGACGCACCGCGGACGGGCTGTTCGTGAATCTTCAGATGATTCCTCATTGCGCTCGGCCTGGCTCGCGGTGTCTGCAAGATACAAAGAGAACGGAAGAATTACGCACCGAGAAAACGTGTCGTGGCAGACGGGGCAACTGCGACTAAGGGGTGGCTTCCGCTGTTTGTCCGTGGCGACATCTGATCAAGAGGATGTTAACCCCGCTGCAAGCAATTTCTGGGAGACACATACCTGCAATCGCCCTCGGGGATCCGCGTGGTTCAATGTGGTTCGGGACGTTTCCGGGCGGCAGCCTGGAAACTGTACTCTGTTTTGTGAAGTTAATGCCGGTTTACCTGAAAGAAAAAAAACCTTCAACACCGACATGGGAATTAAATTCACGGTGCGGGGATGGGCCGGCAGCAGGAGCGGAGCCGTTCTTGGTGCCTTGCGTGGAATTTTGTTTGGGGAGATAATTCGAACAAGTAGCGGCAAAGCTACCGACAGACGATCCAGGAGGTCGGTATGGTGGGGAGAGGACAACCGTAGCGTGGGTCGGAGATTTATGTCCGTTGTGTTGCAGCGTGTCCTTCCGTGAGCCAGGGAAGTCATAACTGACACCATGGGCCAAGGAAGGGACACCCGGGACACGATAGCCAGCTGCGACGTGCAGGGAGCCCTCGGGTGGAGAGGGTGTCGCATCATCACAGAACGCGGGCAAAATTGGAGGCGTCGCCCAGGTAGACGGCGGGTATTCCTCCGAAGATACCCGTGCCGGAGGCCCGCTCCATCCAGCCAACTCAGAAAAGTTGCTGGTTTGAAGGGCGATTCGGGAGTGAAACCATGTAAGATCCTGTCAAGGTTTAGCTCGGGCGAAAAGCAGGGGAGCACGACGATACCTGGCTGGTCGGTGCATCCCATGGAACCTGAGTGGATGGTACGGGGGGATCCTGCGGCCAACCTTTATACAGTGGCCGGCCAACTCCGTACTCTGTGGTGGGAACAGCCTCGGCGCCTGCTCTTGGACTCGAAAAATGCATGCCTTGGGCAAGTTGTGGTTCCGGAGAAAGCTAGTACGACGTACGACGTGCGTGAGGAACGTTAGAAGAGGAACGGAAGATACCGAGGGTGGCTCGTGTTGTATATGGACGCGAAGGCGAACGTGGTAGCCCATAAATGAAGGTCTGACAGTCGCGGAAACACCAATGGAATCGGATGCTGACAGAAACTTTGAATATTTGTCCAGACCATTGGCGAGATACAAGTTTCGATTTGAGCGTGCTAGATGCCGGTTTCTGCAGACTAGAACGATCGTATAAGTTTTCATGTCTCCAAGTTTTTCGCTTAATTCCTAGAATTCTGAAAAATGTCGAGGAAATTTTGGAAACAGCTTTGCCGAATCCGCGAGAAGTCTAAAGAACGTAGGTGGTAAGAATGGAGATCTCCGAGAGAAACCGGGAGGCGAGGGATAGGAAGTATGGAATCCACGTCACCGGATTTCATTGCTGGCAGACTTCCACACAGTCCTGGATTTGGGTCACCAGGGGCAAAAAAAAACCAAAAGATTGCCGGGCAAGAGCAGTCAGCAGTCATTCTCTCTCAGCCAGCTCGACGGGAAGTGGGATCGGTTGGATTTAGGTCGAGCCAACATTGAACCGAGCAGGGACGCATCGGCGTCTTTAACACTGAGGACCTGAAGTGTGAGTGTCCTGCGGCTAGAGCCGAGGCTCCCGCCCAAGCCCGAGCCCCCGCATACGTACGGAGAGAGTTAACATAGCTCCGCCTCACACGGAACGCTGCCTGTGGGACGGTGCATAGTGATGAAGATATGTGATGCCTTGGTGATGCCACGAAACAGTGCAAAAAATCATGAGAAACTGCATTGATACTCTGTGCATCGCTGGCAAGGAAGAGCTATGTCAGTGCATTCAAGTCAGAAAGCCTGGGAAGTTCGTTGGAAAATTAGTAAGCTGTTCTTCTAAAAAAAATCTGAGTCGTCACTTGTGCGTAGATATGAGGTGGAGAGACTTTTTCAAGCCATTTAGCGCACCTACACCTGCAATACGGGCCAATTGCGAGCACGATATTTGTACTTTGAAATCCGAAAAGTTGGCGACATTGAATGGTTAAACCATGGCACATGATGTCGCCCCAAGTCTAGGTCGAACTGCGGCGGTTGGCGTTAGCATTTTTCTGGGTGTGGGTGGTGATACACCTTGAATGCCTGCATGATTCTAGTCTTGTGTTTACCCGGGGGGTCGGATCGCGTTGCGAGATAGTTTAGTAAGCTTACGTAAAAGTACCATCACGGCAAATTGCGGATTGCTTTCAGCGCGCCGTTCTGCCTTTCCTCAGCCCTTTTTGGAACAGCGGCGGAGGCTAGTGCCATTGCATAGTGCACTAGCGCGTCCCAAAATTTTCGGTGAGTTTTTCTGGGCCTTTTCCGCCAGCAATTAAAACCGTCTGAAACTCTCAGGAATCGTGCATTTGTGTTTCGCCTCGCAACTTCCGAGAGATTTTCCATAGTTTTCTGTGCTGGGCAATCGGCTCGATTGATCAGCTTTTGTGCTTCGTTCCTGTCAAATTCGGTCCAACTGGAAAGCTTGCGACGTTAAATGGGGATTTTTAGGGCATTGAGCCTGTGAGTAATGAGTATGTACATGTACGAACACAGAATATGTGGCTAATTGGCGACGTCGCTGAGGACCGCGATTTCGGCGGGGCGCGACAGACGCGAAGAGGCCCCGTGTGCATCGCAGAGTCCGCAAGACTAGCCGTCCGGGCAACTGCGATTGCACGTACAAACAGGCTCGGCGTCTTTCGCACGAGCGGGCATGTGCGACGTTCAGAACGAGTATGATGTCCTGTCGTCCGGGAGACAATCAGCATGCCGTGCGTACGAGACCAGTGGAAGGAAGCGGCGAGGAAGGAGGAACAAGGGACGGATGGCAGACGAGGAGATGGGGAGAATGGAGACGACACACCATAGACATCGCAGCCTACGAGCATGGGTTGTGGGAGTTGGTGGGCTGGGTTTGGCGGGGCGGTGGCGTGCGCGGCACGGGTGCCTCATGGTCACACCACACCGCCGCCTGCGTGGTGCAGTCCGTCGGCGTCGCGGAATCAACAGCGATGGCATGGCCGCTTTTCAATGTGCGTACCTTCATACCCGATTATGGACTTGACGTGCGTCGAGCGACAGTTCCGCGGACTGAAACCTGAGGGTCGACCGTGAGCGTCGGTGTGGTACGTGCTCGGTGCAGGCGTTGTGCGCGCACGGGGGCGAGGATGCGCAACAATCGCATGGATCCGGGAGCAGCTACGACCAAAAGGCTATCTTTCAAGTCAATCTTTTGCACGGGCAAGAATAACCGAGGCATTAAGCAGGCTACTGGGTTCTTGTGTGCGAAAAGATATGAAAGCAAGCGGTACACTGTTAAAAAACCGCTGGGAGACAGAAGTAGACGCTCCAGGACGGAAACTTGACGGAAACACAATGGCTGGGTCCAGTTGGGGTCCAGTATCGGTTCGTACGGCCGATCGGCGGGTCATGGGAGGAGATGTCTAGGCTTTGAAGGTTTCAGAATGAACTCTGCGGGTATGTGAGGCGGGACGGGCTGGAGGCAGCGAGAGGAAAGTGGTAGGAAGGCAGGCGGCAATTGCGTGGGAAATACTTTTACATAAGCTTACTAAACAACACCGCAACGCGATCCGAGCCCCTCGGTAACCAACAGACTCTAACAAGCGAGGTACGAGCTTCCCCTGTTAGAGCGTCTGGCTGCGAGAGACTAGCATGATTCACCCTTCGAAAGTTGAATCGAAACACCATATGCATGCGCATTGGTACAACATTGGATACCCGAATGAAGTGGGTAACCGAGCCACGGTTTGGGTCACAGTGAGTACCCACTGACCCTTGTTTCTCTAGACTTGCTCGATACGCGTACTTGAGGGTCGAGTGACCTACCCATGATTGTTGAAAAAAGCATGTCAGCCTATAGTAGAACGCGGCGCGCGCACTCCCGAGTCAGCCACTGCAGCAATGCAACTGTGCAGTGGTACTTACTCGACCCTCATATTCTCGAGAGAGCCAAGCCCCAAGCCAAAGATAGAGCAGGCCTGCTCTTTGGTCTCTGCTGAAGCCACATCCGGTCTTGATCCGGCCATCATTCGTTATTTGATCGCGCACACAGACGCACACACCGGTATTCCAACCACCTTGCAACCTCCTCTCATCAAGGGACTCCGTCCAGCGCAAAAGTAGGACAAGCAGGATATTCACACACGCCGTGTCATATTTGTTCCCTGCTTATGACTCCAACACAACCAAAAAATGCAAAGCGAGATCTGGAAGATCGTTTCGTTTCCAGTCTTCGGTTAGAACCTGGAGCGCTCTGTGTGGCTGGCATTGCCAACTGCTGTAGCAAAATATTCCAGCCGCGCACTTCTCCGCGCTCAAACAAAGTGCTTAGTGCTACAATCCAATTTTTGGCGGGCGATCGCACTTTGGACGAGCATCTTGCTTTAACCAAATCTATGGCCCAGTGCCGCTGCAATCTCAAAGATCGACTCATCAAATCGCTGCATGAAAGTGTCTCCAACATCGATCCGCTCAACTATACCATCCTTGAGATGGCGTTCTCCATTATGGTAAGCATTAAGTCTTTATGTAAACCATTTAACGAACGAGACCAGGACGCGCTCAGCCCGCGGCCAAAGGAGGCTCCGCCCCCTCCCGATAATTACAAAAAGGATTTGGACCAAGTTGTGCTCGGCATGACAAACTGGATCGATTTAATGGACGACGAAGATCAGTTGGGGCCACTACCGGCCGACTGGGACATACCTGAAGAGCTCAAACCAAAGATTCCTGAACCGGAACCTGAACCGGAACCCGAGCCCGTCGAGGATCCCTGGCCAAGTGGCCCACGGGACGTTTTCCCCTCCTCTAAGGGGCTGGGTCAAACGCTGCAGAATCTGCTCCTTTGGACCGGGGAACCCTGCGGCGGCAGCGGCGTCTTTCTCCTCATCTCGCGCCTATCCGACTACTCTCAGGCTTTTGCGGAAGAAATCCCGAAGTCTGAGATCGCCATGCCCTGTGCTCTGGTGCATCTCGAGCAGGCGCTCGACCGCTTCGAGGCGAGAGATCCGCACAACACGTACCGCCTGGCGATCGCCGCCGTCTCGCACTTTCTGCAGCAGATGCCCAAGACGCGCTTCGTGCTCCTGCTCACCAACTTCAGAGACCTCCTCGTCGACTCCGCGACGCGCATACAGCCCGCTCTCGCGAGCATGCCCGGGGCCGAGGCCGCCGCTGCCAAGGCGTGGTGGCAGTGGGTGCGTGTGGGGCTCGATGCGGGGCCCGCGTTTCCGTGGGACAAGTTCGGGCGCCCCGTGCCCCTGCCGCGGGACGCCATAGGCAGCACGGACCTGTACGACCTGATGCGCGCCTTCCGCTCGCACAACCGCTGCACCAACCTGGCCTGCCCCAATGGCAACACTGGCAGCGAAAACACGCCGAAACCGATGATGTTCTGCCGCCGCTGTGGGCTCGCTTGCTACTGTGATGCAACGGTATGTCGCATAATTGACCCTGTAAAGCCCATCGCTGAGCATCAGTTCTAGTGCCAAAAGCAAGCGTGGAGCAAGGGGGCAGCCCCGCACAAACGGCTTTGCAACGCGGTGCACGCCATACGGGACAAGATGGGGCTGCTGGGCGACGCTGAGTGGAAGCTCGTCCTCACACAAGGCACCCGGGGAATAATTCAGCCCGAGGATATGTTTGCGGAGATGTGCAAGTCCAAAGGGGTCGACGATGCGATGCGCGAGGCCATTGCGAACGAAATGATGAGAAACGCCTTAGCGGCGTGATTGTACAGACGTCTGATTGGACCCACAGAAATTGGAGAGGAAATTCATCCATGCCGCGACTTGTGTTCATTATATCACACCTCAGGTTGAAGTTGAAAGCTTAATTCGAACTGACCGGACCGGCCTGCCGCAGTTGATTTGGACATTACAAACTCCAATGGCGCGTACTGATTTAGGATCGCGTCATGTATCTTCTATCGCCTAAATATAACGAGTCTTATCTCCTCCCACCGCGACGACCGCGACGTCGACATGGCCTTACAGAGACTCTGGCTGGCCGTTGCAATCTCAGTTCTCGTTCAAGCTCAAGACCAAAGTGTCTTCGAGAGTCCTCAACGGGCTTGTACCCCATTCCACCATCATATCCAGCGCGTCGCCGTCGTGGGAGCTGGCCCTGCTGGACTCCAAGCCGCGGCGAAACTCGTCGAGCACAACTTTACGGTCCGCCTATTTGAGCGCGCGCCGCACCCCGGCGGGAACTGGCTCTACAGTGACGAAATCCCCGTGAGGGAATCCTATCCGTTTGTGTTTCCTCAATCCTTTCGTCGTCTTTCGACTGAAGTGAATTTAGCGATGATTCGATAAGACATACGGCTGAAGTACCTACTCAGCTCCCGACGACAAGATACTACAACGAAGGGGATGATGGGATCCCACTTGACGAAAGGTGGAGAAAACACTGGCGACCTCGTGCAGTTTGATACAGCCTGCACACAAATTCCCCCAAAGTAAGTCTCAAATATTGATGCCCAGTGTCGATTAAATTGTCAGAAAGGTGAGCACGGAGCTCCCCGACGTGAAATACGACCCCGAATCTCCGTGGGTGCTTTCCCACCACGCGATTCAGCGGCACGTACGGTCTTACGCGTCACACCATTGTCTGTCGAGCATCGACCACTGCCCCTCGACGCCAGACGCCGTGCCAGTCGCGTCGTATTCCACGCGTGTTGAGAGGGTTGAAAAAAATGAGGAAGCTCATACGTGGGTGCTGACCCTCCGCCGTCTCAAGCGCATGCAAGAGTCGGAGCGTATTCTGGAGGAGTGGTGGACTGAGACGTTCGATGCGGTAGTCCTCGCCGCTGGCCCGTACACTGCAGCCCACGTCCCCGACATTGACGGCATCGTCGACTGGAGCAAGGCGAAGGAGGGCGGCCAGGGCGGGCAATATAGCGTGTATCATTCACAATCATACCGACACCCCGAGCGGTATGCAGGCAAGGTGCGCACAGTTGAAGATCAATGAACTCCGAAACTGCTGAGGAGCTTTCAGACCGTGCTCATCGTCGGTGCCTCCGTATCTGCTTCTGAAATCGCGCGCGACATCCACCCCTTCGCCCATCGGATTATCGCTAGCATTCGTGTAAGCTTTCTGCTCTCATGTTGAAAAAATATCCATCGGACTTTCAGCCACCTACGAACCACGACGGCGGACGGCAGCGCAGCCTCGCCAGATTCCCCAACACCACGGAATTCGTGCCCGAAATTGCTTCTTTCGAACCACTTAAGAAGCATACCGCTGGTATCCAGCAGGGAAAGATCCATCTCATAGATGAATCGATTGTACAGGGTATTGACGAAGTATCTCTCCTCGATTAATTTTATTCCACCATTGTTGACATTTCAACGCGAACCTTAGATTATACTTGCGACAGGGTTCCGCGGACATGCCTTGTATCCTCACAACTCGTACGCTCACGGCTCACTTCTGAATAGGTCATTTGTTTAACCCACTTAGAACAACTCGGCGGCCCGACAACATCTACTGGACGGGCCATTATATTCCAGACCCGACGCTCGCGTACACCATCGGTTCGTTATCTTACCAAACTGCCGTTGTTACATAAGGTCTGTATTGTGTTTTAGGACGACCATGGACCATGGGGCGGTATCAATCGTACGGCTTTGCAAAAGTGTGGGAAGGCACCGCGTGCCTTCCCCCGCCGAAATCTGAGATCCCGGATCCGATCTCGGAAGGCTCGCGCGGTGGAGAGGCCTATTGGCGGCAGATGTGGCTTGGTGAAGGTATGCATTTATCTTGATGACATTACTAGTCTTGCATTCTCATTGTTGCGGCCAGCGGTCTTCCGCCGGTACATAACGTGGCTTAATGATGCATCGCTCAAGTATGGCGGCCGCTTCGTACAGCCTCCCCCGGTCGAGTATGTTTCTCTGTAAGCGACGCCTGAGCGCCTGGTTCACCTTTTTCCTCCAGGAACGTCGAGCTCCTAAAGTATTATTCGGTGGTTCATTTTCTCAACGTGAGTCCCACTGATCCGGCGTGTGTCGCAATAGACATATGCGTCTGTATCTATCAGAACTCCATGGTGCAGCTGAACGGGTCACGCTTCGACATTTCCGCGCTTTCGATGGATTTACGGGATGACGACCCGTGGAACGCGTTGATTGACGAAGGTTCCGATTGGTGATTCGACTCTTCTTCTTTGATTCCTCTGTGTAATTGTCGCTCCATTTACATGCCGTCAAAAATCCTGAGCACCATCACTTGAGCCTGTTACAGTTGAAGGTAATCTCCTGCAAGCTTTATCATCCCGTTGCTGCATGCCCATTCAGTCCACTTTCCGGTCTACTGGGCTCAGGTTCCCACCGTTACACGCGCCGGTTGCGCAAAAACACATGTAGTGGTTGGTGGAGTGCCGTATATCTTTCTCTGTGTCGTTCCTCGCACCCGGCAGGCAGAAAGCAGAGGTTGAACTTGCCTAAAATGCAACTTGCCGAGCGGCACATGCAGCCGAAATCAATTAGTGATGTCAGATCAATTGCGTCTTGCCTCTTGACTCCATCATCCACCTCGTCTTACGGTCTAACACGTCCCATGACCATGCTTGCTTCCCACTCAATACTGTTGGCTCCCCAGGGTGGCAGTGGTCTTGGCGTCTGTGAATATTCCTGGACTTTTTTGCCCACGATGGTGTCACCCGCCAATTCATATAACGCCATTTCGAACGCCCAGCCGTCTTATAGACGAGGTCATGCAAGCTATACCGCTTCTCAGAGCGTCACCCTCTTTCCACCTCAACAGCCATGTCTGTCGAAGAAAAATGGGACACAAAGCCTGCGCTCGAGAAACAGTCGGTTTCCCAAGTCGAAGACGTCAAACTTAAGGCCCGCAGCTCAGAAGACGAGCTTGACTTCGGCGGCGACTCTAAGCTTCCGCCGCCTCCCACGCTTTCGGCTGAGGAAGAGCGCAAGCTATGGAGAAAGATAGACTGGAGACTAATGCCGATTTTGTCCTTGATGTACCTGATGTCTTTCTTGGATCGAGGTGCGCAGCTCATAATAGCCCGCTGCGTGGGATCTCACGAGTACGCGCAGGTAATATCGGTGCGTCTACTCTTTGCTTCCAGGAGGCGGATTTTTCTGAGAGAATCCGCACCTAGGAAATGCCAGGCTTGACGGCCTCCAGGATCAGCTCAATCTCACTGGAAACAGATATAACATTGCCCTGGTAGGATTGCTTCAAATATCATGCTCATTTCACTGATCTCGCTACAGACCATGTTTTTTGTCGTACGTTGTTGACTCGGACTGTGCTGGACAATTTTTTAGGTCAAAATAGCCGTATTGCATATTTGAATGTCCAGCAAAGTGGGGTTTCTCTTTGGTTGTTCTTGCCAGTTTACTCATTCCTATTCCCAATCAGTTTGGTTCTCAAGCGATTCCGGCCTTCCAAGTATCCCTGCTATTCTTTATTCATGTCTTAATATTCGAATGGAAGGTGGCTTCCCGGGATCTCAGTATGTTGCTCATTCGATTCCATTCAAATCGCTGACGAGCGTACAAGCTGGCTTGGGGCGTAGTAATGTGCGTTGAAACAGATCTTCCTTCGCGAGCAAGCCTAATTGAAACCGATGTAGGACACTCATGGGCCTCGTCAAAACGTGGGCGCAATGACAATTACTCGATGGCACACTCATTGCGTTGCTGCAGTTATCCACAACTTGTCGGTGTCCGGATCGCTCTCGGAATTGCAGAGGCTGGGTTATTCCCGTGTGTAACCGCCCTCACCTCGCCTCTACTCGCGCTAACGGTGTCAACCCTACGCCAGGGGCGTGGTATACTAGTATGTTTTATTTCCTAGTCGACAATTGTTGCTGAAATTAACACAGCCTTTCGCTTTGGTATCCTCGCCACATGCTGCAGCTGCGTATTGGGTTGTTCTACAGCGCGGCCTCCATGGCGGGCGCATTCAGCGGACTCCTCGCTTATGGTATTGACTTCTTGAACGGCACCCGCGGCCTTTTGGGTTGGTCGTGGATTTTTATCCTGGTTCGTTTCGTATCGAGCGAGTTGACTCTGATTTTTTCGTTGTTGTTCACCGGCTACCCAACAGGAGGGCATCGTCACTGTTGCTGTCGGAATTTTGGCATTCTTCGGTATTTCATTTCCATCGTACTTTGCACCCCGCTAACAACGCTGTATAGTCCTGGTTGACTTTCCAGGTACAGTACGTTCCTTATACGGAGCACCAATGTCAATCTGCTCCTTCTCAAGCCACTGCCAAATTCCTGACGCTCGAGGAGCGGTCGTTCATCGTATGGAGGAAGAGTGCGTGCTCTCAAGCGTCGGAATATCTTTGACTGATCTTCCGCAGAATACGACAATTCGTCTGTTGGCGAGGAGGAACACTTTCAACTCAAGCATCTCGTGCAGGCGCTGGTTGATTGGCAGGTTTTGGCTCCTTTGCTAGCGCGCGATTTTAGCACTAATGAAGTTCAAGGTCTGGCTCCATATTCTCATCTATATGTCAATCGTCGGCCCTTGTGAGTGTTACTCCCCATCGGAAACGGACTTTCCTGACCAGCTGGTAGTGTATGGGATAACTCTGTTTCTGCCGTGAGCGCCGCAAAATTATCTTGTTCACACGTCGGCTGATGAAGGACCTCCCCCAGAACCATTATCAGCACGTATGACTGTCCTTCCCTGAGATTCTACGGTATGCCCCGCTAATTCTTCTCAAGGTTTGGGTACAATGTACCGATTTCGCAGTTGCTTACAGGTCAGCTTTACGCACCGATTGTTCGTTGCTGTTTTAACCGAATTTATAGTTCCCTGCTATATGCGAGAACAGGTCCAGCTCACTGAGTCGATTAACTGATATTCTTCTTAGGTGTTTGCCAGTAAGCATTGGAGAGAATAACCGCAAAGCAATCATTGAAGTCTCTCAACAGCCATGGTTCTCTTGACCTTTGCATACTGGTCCGACAGGATACAGAAACGCTATCCGTTTATCCTCGCGGGCCTCCTTATGTGCCTGTTTGGATTTTCGATCAACATCTCCAATGCGCCTTCAGGTCCGGTTTATCTATTGCTTTGGTTATCAACCGCTTGTTCAAATGAACCTTGTCAAGGTGTTAAATACTTTGGAACCTTCTTCTGCGTCGCCGGCGCCTACTCGGCGTTCCCTGGCATAGTTGCTTGGCTAGGCAATAACCTCTCTGGGCAATACAAACGTGGTGTCGGAATGGCTCTACATATCGGTATCGGAAACTTCAGGTCAGGCATATTGAACCATACGACTGATCTTTCGGCTGACTTGTGGTTTACAGCGGCGCCATCGCAAGCAATATTTATCGTTCTCAGGACAAGCCCCGTTACTTGGTCGGACGTACGTCGCCTTTTTGTCTGGTGACCCATGCCAATATTCCTCCATTGTCGCAGACGGCTGCGAGCTCATGTTTATCGGGATGGGCTTGATCACCTTGCCCGTCGCCGTCGTGGCCTACAAGCGGATTAACGCCCGCCGCGACGAAGCGGCTCGCGCCGCACTGGAGCGAGGCGAGACCAATTTGTACACACCGAAGGAGTTGAGGGAAATGGGAGACAGAGCACCAGACTTCAGGTACACACTCTGAAGCGGGTGTTGGCGATTTTTATACAGGAAGTTGAAGCCATATCACCTTCATGGGGAAACCCTTGTATCTAGCCCCGTCCGAGAGAATATGCAGAGCTCCTCGAACTGAGCTCAGATGGCCGGTTTTGTAATGTGAATCGGTCCGGCCTTAGTTCGGCCTACTAAACTCCATCCTACGATCATTGAATCTTACTCCTCTCCCATAACTATTTACCTGGTTCTGTAGCCTGCAGCTCAATTTTTTTCCGGGGGTTCACGACTACGCAATAAGCAATATTTGAGTGGCTGTGCAAGCCATGTCGGCTTCGTCGACCCCGGCGGCGTTTATTCAATTCCTGGCAGCAACACGGCGAGAGAGATCGAACTATAGGTATGATGGCGGACAGTCCGCCGGACAATTGTCCGCCGGACGATTACAAAGCACTGCAGAGAATCAGTGCAGCGAATCCGTACACGGCTCCCGTCCAGCGCCTGACTAGAAGGCAGTCGTCTAAATAAATACTGCACCGACATCCCTGAGTAATATAATTCAGTCTCTCCATCCGCGAAGCGGCCAGATCACTTTCGCTGAGCGAATCGCACCGGACCTTCAGTGGAGCCAATGCCTACGTCGCTTGCTTCCAGCACATCCCCAGTCAACCGTTGCAGATGTCCCCTTCACACATCTCTCCCAACCTCTAGCTGGTCTTATTCGATGCAGCATTCCCGTGCAATTTAATGTCGGGCCATTTTGGCATCTGGTCTTTCCCCGTCATTGTTTTCTCGTGCATCTTCAAGTCCTCTCTCCTCTGTAAAACACCTGATGTGCCCTCTCCGCCCCTTCGCTCCGTCTCTTCGCTCCGCCTCTTCGCTCCACCGATTTCTTTCAAGACGCTGCCAAACTTGAGCTCGCCGTTGCCAAACTATGCAGTTCTTATGGTCTACTACTCGAGCAAACACCGGCTCTAGTTTCTTCTCCATGCTATGACCGGCCGGCAACGGTGGTCTGACGAGATCTGTCCGCGGTGTCGTCTCGCATATCTTACGATTCCCAAGAGGTGCACTGGCTTCCACACCGCCGCCAACGTCGACCGCTATTACCAATATGTGTGTCTATCAAACAGCTCTCATTCCCCGCTTTTCTGACACTCTATCTCAGTGCTCCCGCCATAACTTTACCGCCAAGTCACCCTGCAATTACTTCGACTTCAACGACTCCGTACAAAGGCAATACGAAAGCGGCGCGTTTGGATTGGAAGACTTCGAAGTGGACAGCCAGTTTGAGAGTTGGCTCAATTCCTCTCTTCCAGCTATGTCTTTGAATCCTTCCCCCTTGTCATCGTCGCCTTCCTCTACTCCTACTCCTTCGTCTACTCCTACTCCTTCCAAACGGCAACGTATCCCCTGTGCAAATGCTCCTGCTTGCAGGTATCAGGGCAACACATCTTGTATACAGCGTCTGTGCAAAGCATGCTGTGAGAAGTCTTCCCGCACGTGCTCTGCTGGGCCACACAAACCACGTACCGTCGTCCCCCAAAACTCTTTCACGGTGGTCCGCTTTCCTGGCCCCGGTTCCGCTGATGTTGACCAACGGAATCCTCCCTCATTTCCTCCTGCGACTTCCACAAACTCGCAGCCGTCTTCCAGCCGCGTGATGCCTCACGCTGTAGCGCACGCGAGGCCTGCAGATCCGTCCTATGCGGCGAAAGTAGTCGCTGGGGACTTTCAGATGCATACTCCCTCACATCTCTCCGCTGCGTATAAAAATGCCCAGACGCGCTCAGTCGAGGTCCATTGGTGGGCCAAGGTTAGCGTTTTTATTATTATTTTGTAACGTTTCTTGACACGCGCTTTGACAGGACGGAGCTGGAGCCGAACTCTTTGTGGTACAGGCCCCTCACTTTCCCTTTTTCCACCCTAAAGACTGCTCTGCCATTGCGACATTTGTTGGCGGGGAGGCGAAGATCCAAAGCTATTCTTATTGGGCGGAAACGAAATGGATTCGGACGGATCTCCCGGTAACTATCAAGGCTCATACGCCGCTTTATCTCAGATGCAGCGACGTGAGTGTCTGCCTGGATGGTCCAACCCCATCGCCAAGCAAGCGGAAACTTTCCATCACCGTTGTCGATGACAGCCCCTCACCGCAAAGGGCTCGAATAGATGTTGACGGTGCGGATATTTCCAGGTGGGTTTGTCTCAATGTCATGATTCCATCTTGCGAACCCTAATACGATGCAGGCCACACATCACCCCACTCGTACTTCCGCCGAACAATTCACCTGCTTCGCCAAACAATTCGCCTGCTTCGCAAGTCATGTACGTGCTCTTTTTTGCATCTCAATTTTGACAAAGGTGATCTCATCCTGTTTTAGTGATCTGACTGTGGACGACGAGCAGCCTGTGGTGGTCAACGCCAACATCAAGACAGAGACCGATGTCTTCTCTCAGTCGTATGTTCTCTCCTCTGACCGTCTTCGCGCTTGACAAATTGGCAAGGTCCTCGAACAATCAGTCCAAGAAGAACGGTTGGCCACTCAAATATTTTTGTGACATGCACAAGGGCTTTACTCACATGCGAGCAAGCAATGCCCGGACAGTCAAGCTCAAATTTGAGGCGGCGTTTGGTGTCGCTTTCGTCAGTACTACATACTACGAGAATCGTGAGAAGTGGTCCTCCCTCTCGGACACCGCCAGGGCAGAGGCAGCAGCTAACGGGAAAACCCCTAACGGCGAATGGCTACATATCTTTAGAAACTACAAGGGCTGATACTCTTAATGCTGAATACAAATGCGCCCTTTGGCCCTGCATGGTTTTGCTCCGACATTTGTTTGCATTGTGCGACAAGCCGCACAAATGATTCAATGATTTGTTTGGATCTATACAGTTCACAGATATGGTAACTCGATCATCTCTCACTTAGCTCCCACCATTCCACCAAAACATCGGCCTTCCATGTCCTCTCCGCTCCAGCCCGAATATATGCAAGTATTATTTCTGCTGCATCTCACATATATTCTGATATTCTCATTCTCGTTCAGCCGTGAACAATTCGCCAACGGAAAAGGCCTCAAGCTCGCTGACTTAAAGGTGTGCTTCAAGTCCCCAATTTTAAATAAAACTCATTTATCTTCAGTCTCTGCTTTCTGTGAACAACAAAAAAAACATTGCCCCCGGTACCATGAGGCGATGGAATGCAGAGACCACATTGAAGTATCTGGAGGAGAATCCCATTCTCGTTGACTGGGATTTGGTCAAAGGGAGCCAAGATGATGACATCAATAGACCCACTGAAGTACTTGTTCGCAAGTGGCTCCACCAAAAGCTCATCGATCTTCCTGACAATCGGTCCGACCACGAGAAGATCTGGGTGTGTTAACTGGAGCTTGCTTCTTGTCGCCTGTTGAAAAGAATCACATCAGGGATCAAGCCCTCCGTCTTCCCCGGACGGCGAATCACCCATTCATAAACGTCCAGCCAGTGCCATGTCTGGTATTGTACCTGGAGCAGGTCCAAAGCCTTCGGAAGCTGCACACAACAAGGGTACTGGGGGCAGCAAGGGCGACGAGGGTACCGGGGGCAACAAGGACCAAGACAGAGAAGCCAAAGACGGAGAAGGCGCCAAAGAGGGAGAAGGTGATGTTGACATGACACAATCTGCCAGCGAAGACGGCAAGTACTTTGTGATCACCGAATCCTTGTCTCATCCATTAACAGCCACACCGCCACATATACCTCTCCTTAGTGAATGGCCGAATATGCTTGCCAAGGACTTTAGCTTCAAAGCGCAAGGGTTTTGGCACCTTATCGCTCGAGGTGTGTCTATTTTTTTTTATGTTCTAGGGCTGAATGATACTGTTTTATAGACCGAGATGTTGATTTGCTCCAGAGCTGCCCAAAAGTTATCGTCGTCAATTTTCTGGAGCCTGGCGTCGTTGAGATTCGCCGCCTCAACCGTCTACCTGTCAATTGGGTGATGAATGCCCCACTTGCGGATACAGCTGGAGTTCACAAGACATGGACCTTCAATGTAATGACACGCAACCTGATCCGCGCGTTTCTTGATACGTATTGGCCTGGGTCCAAAAGTAAGCTTTTGTACTTCTCAAGAAAGAGACATGCCTCTCAGTCGCGTTGGTAGCCGAAGATGGATTCTCAATCTTCTGGCGCTTGCCAGGGTATCTGTTAGAAGAGGAATTCGGTCCTCTGGCTATCATTCACGAAGGTGGCGATGACCCAGTAGTGCAGTGGACCATCGGTAAAGACCACATGTTGCCTGCCTTTGGTTCCATATGGGCGTTGCGTGTTCTGTTGGTGCTTCGTCGGCCTCTCGGCGGCCCCCGTCGCCGGGTTTCCGTTCCCCAAGAACCAGCCAATATCAAGCTCGGCTATCCTGACGTCGCTGTGGTACAGGGTTATCTCCTCAACTCTGGCCATTGTTCTGATATACACCCCAAAGGTCAGACCTTACATTGAACAGCAGGATGATATGAGCGACGATGTCAGCATGAATGGATCCAGCGACGACAGCAGCAGCAGCGACGACAGCAGCAGCAGCGACGACAGCGACAGCGACGACAGCGACAGTGATGACAGCGACAGCAGCAGCAGCAGCAGCAGTGCAGGCCAAAATAACCCACCTCCACCTGTGCTCCCCATCCCTCCTGTGGTCGCCATTCCTTCCGCTGCCGCAGCCGGCCAGACGGAGGAAAACCGTCTGGCCAACAACTGGCTGGAGCATACTTTTGCCAACGCAAATTATCCCACCGTGTTACAAATGCGGGCGACCTCTGACAAAGCAGCGTTGCGCGTCCAGCGGCCAATTGCGACCTTGGTCGAATGGGCGGAACAAGTTCATGCCATCACGAAGAAATATGAGCGCGTTCCATTTCTTGCGGAAAACGGAGTTGCCGGAGGGAAGTTGATTAGCAACCAGAATCTGGGTGCCTTGTTCATACGTCAGCCCGCGTGGATTGCTATCGCCCTGCAAGTCCGTGCGTTCATAAAGGCCAATGAGCAGCGCGCCCCCGTAGCCACTTTCCTGCAAAGCGGTGCGAAGTTTGGTATGAAAGCGTTTGCGGAACAGCTGGAACGTCTCTAGAACCGTTTGTTAGTAATCCTTGCGCATCGTAATGTCAACGCCGTGGAGGTGTCTCAACTCAAATATTATTAATAAGGATCATCTTGGACAAGAGACGACACGTCTGTTTGGCAAGTTCGCGTCGCGCAAACAGGACCGTGGGCGCGACTCGATCACGTGACATAAACGAGACGCGTCTGTATAAAGTCCCGCGGTCCCTAAACGTGACCTCTTTAGCGAGGTTTGTTCTCAACTACTACCTTGCGCCAACGTGCCCTCGCACAAAACGGTGGGCCATGCTGCCGTGTTCCACCGGCGCCTTTAGTTACGCTATCTCTATAGCGCAAACATTGCAGCGTGCGAGGGGGGCCACCGCGGTTTCAGACTCTATGTTTTCATTTTCACTTCATTTTGATTTTCTTCCCCTTTTCCATCTCTTCTTTATTCTCCTCCGTGTGGTCTGCCTGTGCCGAGGTATGCCTGATCCCTCTCTATATTTTCTCTTACTGAGCACATTTTCTGACTGCTAGGCTCAAATTTGTGTACCTCTCCCTCTCATGCCAACATTCGTGCCAAGACTACCTCCTCTCTTCTTCCCAATCTCACACACAACACGCTCGCGACGTCCACCTCGGAACGGGTCGGAACGCTCGGTCCGACCCCACAGCCACCTGCCACCTGTCAGCTCAAGCTCGTCTCAAACCCCCATGCTCGCCTTTCTCAACGCCCTCGACGCGTTGCCGCGCTGCAGGGCCCCCTTGCGACATCAGACCGGGAATGTCTAAACACTCCTGCCCCGCTGCCCCGCGGAAAGCGGCCCAGGTGCGTTTTTTGCCATTGTTATCCTACTTTTGCCTGATTGTCCCGGGGACTCCAGCCGCTGCTACCCACTGTGATCGGCCATCCAGGGCTTGTGTCGGAGCTCTGCATGTGATCTGCATCTCGCGACTAGCCGTCCTTCGTCTCAGGTGCCCGCTCTTTTTTGTTTTTCATCTTTGTTTCTTACTCTTTCAATGCTACCAGTTGACTTTATTCGGTCAAACCCGCGTCAGACGGGTCGTGTACGTGCAATCCCGGCTGGATTACGGCCGCCAACGGAACCGCGTGCGCCAAGTGCGACAGCGGATTCTTCGCGACCTCCCTTCGCGACCTCCACTGGGGACTGCAAGGGTGCGCTTTTTTTTCGCTTTTTTCGACGTCTTTTAACTCGGACAACAGTCTGCGAACTGGGATGCACGAGCTGCGCGGACGGCACGGGAAACTGCCTCACCTGCGGCACCCACTTCACGCAAGACCAGAATGACGCGACCAAGTGGCACGTCCGTGCCCACCACCGCTGCGGGCGTCGCGTGTCCCGACGGTAGCTTCAGCGATGGGAACAACGGCACCGCGTTGTGATGTTTGCTGCGTTTTCTACGTGCGCCGAGTGTATGTATCGGACGACCAGAAAGTGTTCAGCCGAGCGGGGGGAATGTTGTGTGGCTGGTTATGAGACCTTTGCCCAGCTAAGGCAAGCGTGAAAGGTGTGTGTGTGGTGTGTGTGGTGTATGGGAAATATAGATGTTTCCTTCAATATCCTTCTCTCTCTGCTCTCTCTTCTCCCTTTATGTCGATATTTATACGGGGTCGTTGTTCTCCTGCCAATGTGGCTGGGTACGGCGTGTCAAGGCTCGGGGAGGACTTTGTGGTCGTTGTTCTCCTGCCAATGTGGCTGGGTACGGCGTGTCAAGGCTCGGGGAGGACTTTATGTTCGTTGTTCTCCTGCCAATGCGGCTGGGTACGGCGTGTCAAGGCTCGGGGAGGACGTTGTGCTGTTACTTGGCGAAGCTTCCGTGTAACGTACGGGATATCCAAGACGTAAGTCAAGGAGACCGTCTTTCTTATGATACGGGACTCTGGCCTATGAGCTGGCTTGTAGAGGGCAAGTTAATGTCCAATAGAGTGTGGTGATAAGCAGTGGGGGACAAGTCCTTGTAGGAGGGGACTTGTTGACCCGGGGGTTTTTAGCTAAGAAGTGAAGTGATGTTGCTCTACTACATGCCTCGTATTTATACTGTTTCCCCCGTCCTACACTGCCTCGTTCGCTTATCCTCCTCGTGCCCGTCACGACCCCTGCTACACGCGCTACACCCTCTTTCCGTGCCCAGATTCTCTCACCCGTAAGTTCATAGTTGTTCCCCCTTGTTTTCCGTACCCAAATTCTCTCACCCGTAAGTTCATAGTTGTTCCTCCGCATTGCCTCCGGTTTAACTCGGTCCCTGGGTGTACGGTAATTGCCCCACGTGTATCGCCTTCGGTTTTTACTTGACTTTCGGTGGTATGGGAATTGTCCGTGTTCCTTCTTTTGTTGGTTTGTTGCGTATGGATAATCTGTCCTGAATTCCCGTATTGAGTCCCGTGCTAGCGTGGTGTGTTTCGTATGGATGTTTCCTTGGTGTCCCCTGCCTAGCTCAACTGGAAAGAGCGCCAGACATTTAATCTGGAGGTTGCGAGTTCAACCCTCGCGGTAGGTATGCTTCTTTTTATCATTGGCCTGGTGGTGTAGCTGGTAATGCGCTGCCTAATACGATCCTCGTATGGCGGAGGTCCTTGTTCGACTCAAGGTCAGGCCCTGTTGCTCGTGAGAGATGTTTTTGGCCGGTTGATAGCGCTTGTTCGTAGTATGGAGAATTTGATTGTTTTAGGTGTTTTCTTGCCTCCGCGGGAGCGATCACAAAGTGATAGCTCACATCTCCTCCATACTTTTGAAATGCCGATCGTCCCTGGTCGGCGACATATAAAAGAGTGAACCCCTGCAACCTGATTTCTGTTTTTTCCCGTATCGCGTCTTGAGATATGGATGTTTGCGCCCTTGACCGGTTTCACCGCTCAGTAACTCGTCTGCCTCCGGATCTGGTTGGAGTACCCCCTGGCGGCCTACACCATTTCTTACAGGAGGACCTACGGCCGAAGATTTTTCTTGTGTCCCTCGCCGTATTTGAGGATAGATGGGCCACCAAAATCGTGCCGTATTTAACCGTGGATGAATTGGCCAGCATTCGATGCTGTATGCGAATAATTGTTGATCACGTCGTAAGCATTCCGTCCGTTGGAGGCAACAGGTGTCTGAAAAAAAATTTTGGGCAGTATCACGCCGCGCGGTTGCGGCAGAACGAATTGCGAGCCAATTTCAGCCGCCTGAACACCCCGTCGGAGGCATCGTGGATGTTTTATCTCGTTCTCGTCCTCTTGCGCTGCGTGGGATTCGACGGAGACACTCATGGCACATCCGTTAGCGCGTCCAGCTTGGACATGGCCGTGGCGCAAGTGGAGTTCTTTTTCGCCCGCTGCGCAGAAACGTTCGCGCTACATCAACGAGTGGACCAATCCGGCGCATTGGAGTACGAGGAATACGACCCTCATCATGCTATCCCGGCGTATTTTTCCGTGCGGCGCGAGGTTTCGACGTTCCACCCTATTCGCACAATGCCGCGGACTCCGCCGATCTTCGACGTGTCTCCCGACCCCCTGTCCTGGACAGAAACGGAGCACATTATCGAGGCGTGCGTAATCGCGATGTCCCGTATGGAAGGAACCATCGAGGTAGAACGGAGTACGGGCGGCGACGTTATCCGCGTTAGTCGGGAAAGTATTGGCATCATCATGGCTGATATGGTAATTTCCATGCCTGCGTCTTCGCTCATCGTGCCTTCAATATTCCCATAGGAGCCATTAACGGAGAGTCCCGGGCGGGAAGTCCTGCGGACCATATGCTCGACCTTGAAGCTACCCCTTGGGTTATGAAGGAGGCCCGCGTTCGTAGTATGAGTGGTCATTTCCTCTGCCGGCTTTCCGTACGGATCTTCTGGGCCGGTACCCGTAATTTCAATTCCCGTATGGCGGATCGATCGGTCCTGCGTAGATCCTGATGTGGTGATCGAAAATGTTCCGTACGGTGGTTACTGCCCGGATGCGGACAAGAATTATCGCATATAATTCCGCATGGAATTCCCCATCTCGATATGGATCCCGTCTTCCACAAACTTTTGCACCTGAGCCGTTTTGAACGGCTCGTGAAGTGCACCGAACCATTCTCCACGCCTAATCCTGACTTCCCTATCTCGGAGTCGTCGCCGTTGCATATGAATCGATACCTTCTCGCCACCATTCGACCATTCGTTTACTTCGTGCAAGGCGCCGTGGATCCCACGTTCAAAGGGGACGCGCCGTACGTGTCGTTATCTGGTGCAGAGCTAGCTGGTGTACGGAAAATTCTCATCCATTTGGCGGATGACCTGGTATGTCCTTTGTATGGGAATTCTTCCTCGGCTGATGTTGCAGCGCCTTCTTTTATTTGGCGCATTCGCCGTGTCCAGTGTGGAGGCCTTGCCAGTGGATATCCAAGTCGCGGGTTTCGCCAGTAACATGTTCCGAATCGTCGCCTCCATCATACAGTGGTACGGGTTCGCCGCCAAGAATACCGCCCTCACCGACGCGCATCAAGTCCTGTCGCGAATTTTGGCGTTGTACGTGTCGTCCTCAGGCGAGGCTGCAAAGCGCGCGTCCTGTCGCGTAGAATATCCGCATTTCGCGTTAACGGGTCGTTATCGTGGCAAGAAACCCGTTTGATGGCCAACTTCCCGTACGCGTAGATCCCGTAGTATAAGTACGCCGTTTGTGGTTCTTGGTCCCCAACAATTCCGTTCGTTCCCATGGCTCTTCGTTTTGCCCTTTTGAAGGACCTACCCCGCTTTTCTCCTCCGTCATACCATGCCCGGGCTTTGTACGAGGTTTTCTACGTTGACCTGCCCGACGATGAAACCCTAGTTCGATATCTTCGTCGCCCGGACGTGGCGTCGTACTGCGAAACGGTGCTTTCGCCGCTGCGAGACGTGGTCATGCTTGCCCGTGATCGTTTTTACGTCTCCCGGCCTCGTCCCCGCGATGCCCCCTGGGTGAGAAAGAACCTCCTTGTTTACCTCCAACTCCTGGTACGTCGTCTCGCGGAATCCATCACTTTTTCCGTACTTATGCCAATCCTCCTTCTTGTAGCGGCATGTCAGCGAAGCGTTGGGACCATCTCCCACTGGCTCGCAGAAAGGCCCCACCCCCACTGTCGCCTGTTTGCTGTATATGCAACGACTGGTGGACCGGTTCAGGTTCAGACATTTGGTGAACCTTGAACCTGCGGTTCGGTTCGGCGTTCGAACGCGTTCGAACTAGTTCGAACCGACAACTTTATTCAAAAGTTTTTGGCACCCTCAAACATGCAATATTGTGCTCAAATCATATTCAATCCGTATGGGCTGGTCTCCGAACTTACAGAATATGCATTCTCGAGCCTACAAGATGGATAATGAATGATACAAACACCAAATCAGAAATGATGTGCCATCAATATTCAATCCATCTGCAGTAAAAGCTCACCACACATTGCCAGTGAGTGTAAAAGCAGTCAGGCAATGTTTCGAGATCATATGACCCACAACATGGCCTGAAATACGGCAAAAGGCTGGGGACAAATGCCAAAATTCCATGTTCACGGTGTCTGCAAGTTCAAGGTTCGGTTCGGTTCAAAGAAAAAAATCCCCGCCCGAACGCTGAACCGAACTTCCGGTTCAGGTTCGGGCATTTGGTTGAACCTGAACCTGAACCGGTTTCCACGAAGACCACCTTGACAGCCTCCGTGCCCTGTACACGCAGTGCAGCGCCGTCGTTCTCGAACATGCTACCCACGCCGAACTGTTGACCTCCGGGCCCGCCTTTCACCAAGTCCTTGCACAGGAGTACGGCTCATTCTTTGAGATAGAGACACAGTATGGGTCGTCTTCAGGCATCCCTTGCCGTATCTCTCCCCAATCTCCGCCCTGTTACTCCGAGACGGATTCAGAAGATGAAGATTCGTCCAATGCAACCCCTCCCATGTCGTTTGCTGCCGTCTCAGGGCCGATGCCGATGCCGTAGTCGATTTCGCGTAGTGGTTTTCCCATACGAAGCATTTTGATGATCCATGTGCCCGGGTTTCTCGTATCCATTCCCGCGTATATGTATAAAGTCCAAGGATACTGAGACTTTGTCTGTAGCCCTCCGCTTGTACGTTCATGGTTGATTACGCCCCTCCTCGTTCCGTTGCCCAACTAGCGCGTGTCCCTCAGGCCGTACGGCTTATGCTGGGTGTTTATTTGCTTAACGTGCCCGATATACGGTCCTTTTCCACCGAAGACGATCCGGTCCTGGCCTATTTCACCGCGGTGGTTGGGCCCTACGCCCTCCTTATTGACAAGGCCCTTCCTGGTCGCGCACGCGAGTCGAGTGACGTTCCTACGGAGACGAAAGTGTTCCTCCTTCCTCATGTAATGAATTTCGTGAAGTTCCTGGTACGCGCCGGCGTTTATTGGGATCGCCAATGTGCTGACTGAGACCATCTTTGTCGACATAGGTGCTTGCCTACGTTGTCGCCCAGCGCGTTTCCGACGACCGTGGTTCTCCGCTTAGTTTCCCTCCCGAGTCCTGCGCCACTCTTGGTTTAGCCCGTAAATTTCACGCCCTCCTGGACCAGCCTTCATACGAGTTCCCAGAAGGACTCGAGCCCGACATCCTTCTCCTTCTCAACTTCATGGCAGAGTTTGCCGATCGCGCTGCTACCGGAACTCCCCGTCCCCGCGACGTTCCCGAGATACGGGGCTTGGAGCATATTCCGTGCGTCCCTAGCTGGACGACCGAGGATATCCGTATCCTCCAGGCCCAAGAAACTTGTATGCCCTGGGTCGGTGAATCGTATTGGCTGGCAGACCGCACTCAGGCGTTGCTTCGGGTTGGTAGGGACCTGGAACGCGCGTTGAATTGCCCAGAGCACGCTGCATGGTATCCGCCATCTCCCAAGGACGTGGATGGTATTGCTCCGTCCCCCCCGTTCCTCGCGCTACAGGCGCGTCCCGGTTCGTCTTGATATGGTAACTTTTACCCGTACGACTCGTGTGTCGTGTAATTTTGCCATACGGAATTTTCTTTGCATCCTATAAAGCATTGGGGAGTCCGAATGACTGCTTCACTCTTCTGGAACCCTTGTTCCCGCGTTACATGACCATACCCGCGTTGAAAGTGGCGAACGTATATCTGTCCCATTTTCGTCCCTCAGTGGAGCCCACCGGTGAAAGTCGAATCGTGCAACGGCTAGACTCGCTTTGGTCGTCGCATATTCGTGGTCTGGCTCAGGCCATTCATGAAATTCTTCATGGGAGAGACGCTGCTCTCCTTCCCCCAGAGTTGCTTGGTATCTTGCGGATATCTGTTCAAGTGCTGATTTCGAATATGGTGCGTTCGAATGGTGTTCGTAATTCGTCTTCATGATTAGACCTTCGTAGGTGGTCCTTGGCGCAACACGGGTTAATGCCGGCGACAGTCTCGATCCCATCTCCAGCTACCATATCCCTCCCTTCGCCACCATGTGTTTCTTCATGGTCGAGAAGTTTGTGAATCTTGTCGGTTTCATCGGAGATGATGATGAAATCAGCCGCAACGACCTGTTCTCCACTATGGATATTTTCCTCCATGCCATGGTTACTCGGTCGGATTATAGTTCCGCCCCTGTCGATGCACCCGGCTATGAATCTGCATCCGCGGATCCATTCGAATACGGAGTTGGCCATCATACGAAATCTCTTCAAGCCCACGAAGTCAGGTCCAGCGGGCGTCTTGCACACCACTTTGGTCGCGCCCTTTCTCGATACGAGCCAGAGCTGGGGGCTTCGGGTTACCGGTTCCCCGTATGCCCTACCCAGTTCCGTATTGTTCGTCCTGCCGCGGATCGATTTGGCCCAGGCACCGGCCGTCTTTAGAGGGATTATTTCGCGTAGCGTTATCGATTCTCGTCGTACGGACTTCTTCATCGGCTAGGTGTTATTTCTGATCCAGATAATCCCGTACCCTTGTTTTCTGGCATATAAAATCGCGGATATTGTCTTGAGCTGCGGCCTATTGGCCCATGTCGTTTTATACCATCGATGACGCCGTTCCCGACCTCAGCCAGCTTTCCTTGTCCAAAAGGCAGCTTTTGAGCGACTATATCATGCCTGAACAAGGTGTTCCCGCGTTCTTCCGGGAAACCTTGCGGCCCTTCGTCCATCTTCTCCTGCGTGCCGCTACGCGGAACTTCTCGCATGTCCATTTCCTCCCGTGTTATTCCAAGAGCGAGCGTTACCTGCTATGTTCTTGGATTGAAATCTTGTTGTGGCATTTCGTATGGGAAATTCCATTTCACCGACGGGCTGCCAGTCTGACCTTTTTCTGTAGCGCTTGGTTGTTCGAAGTGTCTCTCACCGGGCTGCCAGTCTTGCTCGAGGCGAGCTGACATGGGCGACCACAGATTTCCATATTCCTGGCGAGGCCTTCCACATGCTCCGGATCTCGGCGTATCTGTGCCAGTTCGTTGGATATACGACTGGTCGGGATTTCGTGGTGTCTCTTCGCCCCGACATCCTTATCCCTCTTCTTGAAGCCGCTGGGTCGGATATTCACTGGGCAGGCGCCAAGGGTGAATATCCAGAACATGACCCGTATGAATCTCTGTGTTACGCCGATCTGCTCTTGCATCCCGACTCCACTCGTGCACTGCTCAATGTTAGCGGCAGCGGCGGTTCACCGCTTTCTGGTCTCATTGAGCCCTTGTTCCCTCCGCGTATGTCGTCCTTCTTGCACAGCGCCTGCTATGCTGATTTTTGTAACTTCGTTATCTTTTCCGTAGGCAATTATTCCGGCGCTCTTCCTCCGCCGATCGTGCCCATACCGAACGACGAACTTGACAGAATTGTCAGTTCTATGGCTCGGTATCATTGATTCTTTCGTTAGAATCCTGTGGGCATTTGGCCTAGGTGAATCCGCCGCGTTCGTCCGAAAAAGGAGATTTCCCTTCCCGTATGTCGTGTGTATAGGATCGACCCAGGCTTGGGTGCCCCCTTTTTATCTTTTTCTTCCTTTGTTATCCTCCGTCCTTCGTTACGACATTTTTCCCAAGTCGGTCTTCGTGTATTCTTGTTTTCCGTATGTTTTTCCCCCAACCGTCTTGTTTCATTGGTCCTCCGACCTGGTTCCGTTTCTAAAAAACGCGTTCATATTTCTCCTCCCTCCATGCCGTCCTCAATCCGTCGTGAATTGAGTGGTTTTTGACCTATACGGTCGTGCACTGTTTCTTCCTCGCACGGGGTGATCAATTCCCGTACGCCACTTCCTTGGCGAACAACGACTTTCCCGTACGTTGTCGCGTTTCTTGTTTCTCCCGTCATCTTACCACCTCTTCTCCCTTCGTTATCCTTGAGGTCCGTGTGCTTGGTTGCAGTGGCCAACTGCCTTTATCATGTATGAGAAACTTCGCTTGAAAATAAACTTGAAATCCTTGGGTGCGCATTTCCTAATGCGATTCGGGTATAAGGTCCCGGTCCGATTGCTCCGGTTATGGGTGAGACTTTCTGTTGGTTTGGCAAGCGTCCCTGCCGAGTTCCCAGCATATCTCCCTCCTCCTCCGTAGCAATTTATTGCCTCCGGACCGTTGCCGCCATTCCTTTGTGGCCGGACCGTCTCCTTCCATCCTCCTTTCACTCCCTTTCCCACTTCCGTACCCGAAGCAACGCGCTTGGTCTTTGTACGGACGCTCCCAACCTCGTCTCGAGATTTCCCGTACGCCGATATGACGTTCACAGCTGCTTCCGTGATCAGGTTGATCGGCCATCAGGATCGTGCCATCGATCACTAAATTTGGACCCGCTGATCAACCCACACTCTATTGATTTGCCGTTGCATTGTGCTATTCCCGTACCCAGGTACGGGACTTCTTCAATTCACTTGAAGCTTTTACGCGTGTTCATATATCTTGTTCTCCCGCAGTGCCTTCTTGATTGCTGTTCTTCTTGCTGCGCCCACACCCAAACTCGTCTTGTCTGGCGCCTGTTCCCGCCTCATACCCCCACTACTGCTGTCTCTCTGGTTCTCCTTGGTTCTGTTTTCCTCTACTGCTTGTTCCTTCCTTTGTTGTGATGCCCTCGAATCGTTCCTCCACCCCTCGTGCTCGTTCTGGGGCCACCGGGAAATCCGTAGGTGGCAGCGGCGGTAGTGGAAAAATTCGGCTCCCCGCTCGCCGTTCTGCTTCGGTAGAGGCATCGCCTCCCCCCGCTCGTCCCAAGCCCAAGAAAATTACGAAGAAACCCGTTGTCGAGACGCCCGCGATCGCCGTGGAAGAAGTTCTTGATTCGGACGCCGCCGAATCCGACGAGCTCGATCGGGGGAGCTCTCCCTGTAGGACCATTGTAATGCGCACCGCCCGCGCCAGCGGTGCACATTACAAAGTGCCCTTTGCTCCCACGGGCGCGGTGCACGTTGTAATGCGCCCCCTGCGGGGGGCATTGGAATGGCCACCATCGGGCACTTTTGATCTCGGCATACCCGGCACATCGCTTCCTGGTGATGCCGCTTCCCAATGCGGTCGCTGCCCTTTGGGTGGGCATTATTCTGCTTGGCCTTGTTTGTTAGCATTCCCAATGCGGTCGACAAATGCAGATACGATTATAATAACCTTTTCAGATGTTTTTTCTCTCTTTTAGATGACACAGCACCAAGGGTAGCACACGACTGTTACATCAATAGGTTCACTCTGCGCTCTGCAATACCTTAAACAGTGATTCGTAGTTTATTTCTAACCCAAATAATATCATTGAATCCTTTTTTTTCTGCGGGATGACCATGGCACGGCACAGTCTCCTTTAGTTGGAGTACATACAACGCAACGCACCCACAATCAAGAGACAAAAGTCTTTGTCATTCCGCATTTTGCGCCTGTTTGGTTCCAAGGGCGCAGATCTTTGAGCGCATAGTATTTCAAGTAGGTACGAGCAGACTAAATAATACATTGTTTGTTGTGCGTGTATGGGAAGTAACGAGACATGACAGGTGTGCATGACAAGCAACGAGAGAATGGGCAACGAGCGGAGCGGACATCTGGCCAAACGAGGGCGACCGGAAGAGCGAGGGTGAACAGAGCACGCTCAGGTCTCTTCCACCTCCCCATCCTCGCCATTCCCGCCCTCCGCGGCATCCTCATCCTCATCCTCGTCGGCATCCCAATCCTCCACCATTTCTGCGAGCTCCTCGGCTGTGAGCCCTTCCAAGTCCGCGAACGGATCCCCGTCAATGTCTTGGGCATCGCCTTTCTTCTCCGTCGCCTTCTTCTTCAGCGCGGCAATCTCAGCAAGCAGCCGCGGGATGTCATTCTCGTTGACGTTCAGATGGCCTGCCACCCCAGTTTTGGCAGCCGGTATAGCACCGCGGACAAAGGGAGCCCGTACTTGCTCGTCCGTTTGCACACCATTCTTCTGGACGGCTTTCGGCGGTGCTTGCGGGTCTTGTCCGTCTGCTGGGGAGGATGCGCGGGGAGTCGTCGATGATGTCGCACGCGGAGTTTCGCAAGCAGGAGGGACCGAAGACGATGTTGCGGCGGTGGCGTCGCCTGTCAGTGTGCCGGCACCGTTGTTGCCCGAGGAGCTCGCGTCGACTGCCATGGGTTCGCCCTCATCATTTGGCTCTGCAGCAGGCGCACTGGACGTGGACGCGGAGGGATCTGGTAGGTGGCTTTTGGCCGAGGTAGACTCGGTGGCGGGATCATCCCCAGCGCGTTTGCTTTTTTTACACCGTTAGTTACACTCAATGCTCTAATACGTCAACACCACACCTTTTTCCTTTCGTCAAGGGCCTCGGCCGTGGACGGGGCACAGTGGGCTTGGGCTGTGGTGCTTTCGCTGGTCGCTCATCCCCTTCATCATCCTCGCTACGTTTCCTTGTTTCCCGGTCAGGTCGGCTTCCCATGGTCAGGAATATGCGACTAACCGTTTTGTTCCCCGCGCTGCAACCGGCTCCCCGTTCACCTTTCCCACCGCTGTCTTCTTCTTTGCCGCCGTCTTCTTCGCAGCCGGCTTCTTTGCCTCCGTCGCCTTCCCTTTTGCTTTCTTCCCTTGTTTTCCTCCCCCGCCCGCACTCTTCCCTTCCGTCTCCTTTGCACCCTCTTCCGCCGTTTCCTCAGCGTCACTGACCGCGTCCATCGCCGCCCGTCCCTGCGTCAGGACGTTGGCCAGGACTACACGCACATCGCGGACCATTAGCTGCCATGTCGCATTCGCCGTCAAGGCAGCCTCTCCTGCTCCAAGCCCGTCACCCGCTGCCGCGTTGCAGATTGCTTGTCCCCACCAGGCGAGTCCCAGAATAACCAGCATTGGTCCGTTCCGGCCCCTGCAATTGAGTCGACACCAATCTCCCGACCAGAATTTTTTCTTCCCGCTGGGCTCGCGCTCCTGAGGCTCCCTGTCCTGCCCCTCGCCCTCGCCCACGTTATCCCAACGTGTCTTGGGCCCGAGTTCCTTCCACCACGCAAACAGCTCGACGCCAAAATCAGCGCTGACCGTCTGATCTTTCAGGTGTCGGTGTTCCTTAAACCAGTCCGCATACTCCGGGGGACGATTTCTCCCCTTTGGCAGCTTTCCGACCTCCTCGGTGTGATAGTGAGACCATTCAAATTGGACTAACGCTGCCACAAGCGCTGACCAGTCTTCTCCCCAAGCCTTCTTCACCAAGTATGCGTGGGCGTCGACAAGGCAGTCAGCCCATCCTGTGCGGTCAATCCCGTCGTCCAACGCCACCGCGTCTTCACTACCGCCAGCTCCAGTCGCAGCACCACCACCAGCGGCAGCGGCAGCGACAGCGCCACCAGCGGCAGCGGCAGCGACGACAGCGGCACGAGCACGCCCAGCGTCGGTGTCAGCCGCGGGCCCCGTGACGGAGGCGGGGTTTGTGACGGAGGCGGAGGCAGGGACACCAGCAGCGCCGACACCGCGCGGGACAGGAGAAGTGCCGGCCGGTGGGATTGTGCCAGGTACCGGTGCATTTGGCGCGTCCTCGAGCGAGGCTCCGATATGCAGAAGCCCGTCCAGCTGCAGCGGCGGCGGCGGCGGTGGCACCTGCTCGAGCGGCGGCCATGCGCGCGCCCTGCACTCCGCCTTGCCTGAATAAGAAAGTGTCAGTGCCGCCCTATGTAAGCTAATCCTGCTCACTGAAAGCCAGACGCCCGTACCGCGTGATGGATGTTTCCATCGCGGTGAAGCCCTTGTGATCGTGCTGAGCCCACGTCCTCGACGTCTGCAAATTGCTAGTATCCGAAAAAACACTGTCCAAGGTCAGCGCGAGCCAGCTTCCATGCAAACTAGATACCTACGTTCGCAAGCATACTTCACCCCCTTCACTCCCCACCGGGCCCACAACCAGAATCACAACGTGCGCTCCCAAACGATCTGCCAACGCGTCGGCCATCGGGATGCCGACCTCCTTCAAAGTCTCCATGCCCCTGAGAGGAATGAATCATCAGCACGCGCACCTTCGACGACCAACGAGTATTTTACTTACTCGTGGTAGCTTTCCGCTGACCCCTCAGGAATCTTCCGCGTCGCCTTCCATTCCGCCAAAGCCTCGGCGTGCATCTCCAAACCGCGTTGCTCGACCTCCTCCTTGAATTCATCTGACTCCTTGGCGAAAGTGGCGCGGACAAAGTCGCGGCACATTGAAACGCGCTGCGCCTTCGGTACTGTGAGTTTTGCGGTTGCCCAGAGCTCGTCGAATCCAGGCTTTACGCGCGTCGCGTAGTGGAGTTTGGAATACACCGCAAGAGTGGGCTTGCGTATTGGGCGCGAGCGTGGTCCGGACATTGTTTGCATCGTCGCCAGAATCCCTTTGATAGTGCCGGTGTGCACTTTTTTTCCTTTCCAACGATTGCGAAAGTAGTTGCTAAGTTTCTGTGCCGTTCTTCAGTGCAACTTTTCAAATAGTTACAGAGATACTCACAGCACGTAGACTTTTATAGATACCCGCCCGGCGCTTCTTCTCCTCATCATCAGGAAGGGGGTCAACCTCGGGCGGGTTGTCCTCTGGATCGCCCTCGACGTTTGTTGCAAAAGGCAGGTCGTAACCGTAACGAGTCAAGAAACGGGTGGTCGCCTTCGTATAGATGGGTCCCGGATCGCCCTCGGCTTCCAGTATATCATCCCGCCACGTGTCAAGCCATTCCATCTTTTCGCCCTTGAAGTCGGATTTTCGTCCAGGAGGTAGGTTTTTTCTGGGGCGACCCATTTTCAAGAAATGAGGAGAACGGTTGGGTTGTATGGTCGTGTTTGCATAGCGTGCCATCGGCTGTCTTTCTCCCCCATTTCCTCGATGCCGCCTTTTTCGCGTCGTAGGTTTTGGTTCCACCTTTCTCAAATTAATACTTAAGTCCTTTCCTTTCCTAGGTTCCAAGAAACGGCGTGACGGCAGGCGGTTTCCAAACCCCAACCTGGATAGATTTGACCGCTACCGTCGTGTCCCCCGCGCAAAACACGCCCTTGGTGAGCGAATCAATATGTGCCGTCCATGCTTTTTCCTTACTAACTGGCCGTCCTCCACTAGAGCGCACCACCGGTCGTCTCACCGAATGGGGAACCGCGGAAGAGTGGGACTCGGGTGTAAACCTGACTTGGGAACAAGCGGGCTGGGGTCTCCAGGGCGAGCCACTCACCTCAGAGGAGGCTGAGGCGCAGAGGAAAGCCGACTACGCAGAGTGGATCGAGCTTGCGCACAAGTCGAGCGAGGAGGGCAAGGAGGCGAAGCGGATAAAAGACGAGACTGGTCTTTGGCCATGGGAGGGCGAGTGGCACGAGGTTTCGGGATGGCCGGACCCCAACGCCCCCCCCACCGGCGAAGTGACGCCCAGATATTGGGGATGGGGATCCCCCTACGCCGACACTTGGGGACCCGTAGAACCCGGTGCCTGGGGAACCGCTCCTGCCGCTCCCCCCGCAGACGACGCGTAATCTTTTGCTACCTGCTCCCCACTCCCTTGCAATGCAATTTTTTTCTGGAATTGCATTACTTGCAGGGCATGAATCCAATTCTTGTGTCAACTGAGTACATCCCCACAGAACGACCTCCACCCAACAATTATCTACGACAGCTATAGCTTGCGACCGCTGCGCGATGCCGACCCACTATCCAGCTTGCGACTGCTCCGCGGTGCAGACCCACTATCCCTGGCTCGTTTTACTTCAGCCACCAACTGTAATGAAAACAATTAGTTCTCCGCAATGCAACGTCCAAAACCTGAGGTACGTACCTTCCTCTTTTTCTGTTCCTCGCCTCCCCCCTGGCTCCTCCCGGCCTCCAGTCGCGCCAAAAGTGCAGTGTCCTTCTCCACGGCTCGCTGTGACATGGCCAATATGGATGGGGCCAACCACGTCAAATCTGGAACAAGTACCTCATTGAGTCTTTTGGCTCGCTCCGCGGTTGCCTGCTCCTCTGCTCGGCGGCGTTTTCTCCTCTCGGCAGCCAGTCTGGCGACCTCTCTCGATTCCTGGACCGCGGCCATTCCGCTTTTGGCGCGTCCGGAAACTGGCAACAACCGGCCGCTCGGGTGGAGCACACTGGTGTAGGGTTGAGCCCGGCCAGGAACGAAAGTGAAGACCTCTGTGCCGTCAACCAGTGAGGGCGCAAAAGACTCGGCTCGCGCTTCACGTTCCAGTCGAGCAGCGCGGGCTTCTTTAGTTCGACGTCGGACGTCCTGCCAGTACTGCCCGGAGTGCAGGATTTCGGCCATGATGGGATGAGGGACAACAACACGACCCCATCAGACGGACTTTATCGTATCACGGATTTTGTGTGGTGCACTCACCACGCGAAATGGGTGGTGCACTCACCATGGTGCACTCACCACGGAAAATAGGTGGTGCACTCACCACTATCCAACAAAATTTATTCGCTGTCTTAACAAGTCTCCATCTACCGCTGCGAGAATTTGTGGAGACCTTCCTGTACAGCCTATAAAGCACCTCTCAATATTTCAGAGTATGAATCCCCGCTGAACATAAGGTATGCTCGATGGTAGACTGAGGGAGAAAAAATTGCGCACACATGTAAATCTCCACTTTCATTGTCAAGATTTTTACCACGGGGGCGATAATGATAGCCAGAATGCGCTAGCCAAGGAATCAGGGCAAAGAGGAAGAGTTGACATGTTTGCGCCCGAATGTTGTGAATGTTGCTGAAGCTCCTGATGCAGTATTGGGTCGTTTTCGTTATGTTCGTGTTCCGATGGAAACAAACTCCAAAAAAATTGAAACTTCCCACAGAAATCCAAAGTATCTTGTGTACCATCCCACCGCAATGCCAGACGCCTGCAGACAACTATAAGGAGTGTACGAGACAAAAGGACATCCACTTTGATTATTATTGGGTGCTCGGCAAAGTCCGGCCAGCACTGCCCTTTCTCGTTGCGACCACTCCCACCGTCCGAACTCTTGCTTCAACATCAATGGGTAAGCCCAAGCCTCTCGTGGTTCAACCTGCCGACCCAAGCTCCATCCGCCGATACCGGAGATGGAGCTCTTCGAAGGCATACAATCACCGGTGCGTCTTTTGTCTACACGGCCAGATATTCAGCTCATCTACAATTGACAAAAGCAATCGACTTGTACGGAATGAGAAGAAGAGGGCACGGATGGCGGCTCTGCGGGCTGAACAGAAACAGGAACCTCCAACAATGCAAGCAGCACGGCTGGCGGCCAAACAGGAGGCAGCGAGTACATACCGTGCAAGGTGCGTGATGTTTCTACCCTCCCAGAGTCTTGTGTCTGACAGAAGGTTAGGAACAGGGAAGTCCTGGCGCATAAGGCCAGCCTTGCCCGCGCAGCGGCCAAGGCGCGGGATGTGGCGGCAAAGACCCAAATTGCGCGCCGCCTGCAGCAGGAAACCGAACGTTTGGAACTCCTCCTGCAGGATCTCGAGCCGGAGAGCGGGGAGGAGACTTGACTTTCCTTTTAGTGCCTTTTTGGTTACGTCTTCAATGTCATTTGTGGCGTTCCAAGTGGCTTGATTTTCTTTCAGAGCGATCTTTCTTCCTTGTAACACTGACCAGTGCGCACAACGCATGCTTCTTCCCTCTCAATTGTCTTCTTACCTTCGTCTTGCAGGGAGATTAAACCCTTTGTCCCTGATGATCACCTTCTCCAAGCTCGCGCTTTTTCCTACCACCAACTCCGACACGCCTCGCCAGCTGATTATGACCTGTGAATGCTGTGGTGAAAGGAAAGTGCGGGGGGCGTGCATAAAATGTCCTGCATGTAGTAGCTTAATAAATTTCCCATTTGCGTGCTCCCTCTCATTTGCGAGACTTCCTTTGCCTTGTTTTTCTTTCTGCCCACCAATGGGCAGTTCCTTTAGCCATACCGGAGCAAACAACGGAAACATCGGAACGATCATCAAACGATCGATGTCAATCAATGTCATTGTTCTTCTTGGCGCTAACCTGTGCCTATCATCTCAGTCTGCTATGTCGTCGACCGATCCTTTCCACTGCGAACCCCCGTTCCACCCTGACCCCGGGCAAGAAGACGAGCCTCTCTTGGGTCGCAAGCTCTACCTCGTCTGCGGGCGCCATGTGAAAAAACCCGGCTTTTATATGTCTTGGTTGGTACACTTGGCCCGAGGGTGAAGAACTTACATGAATACGAATTACCTAGGCCCTCCGCTGACCTGCAATACAAACATGTGTCTGGCGCCACTCTGAAGGGATACTATGATTTCTGCGATCTGCGGGCCGCTTGGCATGCGCGCTGCGATCGGGGCGAGCACGATCACCCGTGTCAACAGGACGATCACTCTCGCCAACGCGGTGCCTCATTGCCCCGCTCGTCGCCCTCGCCGCCCCTCCGCATGGTGTACATCAGCGATAGTCCATCGCCCTCGCCATCCCCGCCATTGCCATCGCGTTCACCTTCGCCTTCCCCGGAGCCTAGCCTTGCTCCGCCCGCGTATTCAGCCTTGCCCCTCCTGGCGGGGCGACCAGCCGCATCAGCCCGCGTGCAATATGATCATGACGCGGTCCCCCTGGCGGGGTTAATGTGTTACGCTGTGCGTGCTGAGGGGCAGGGTGAGGTGTTTTCAGACTTGCAGCAAGCATGTGCTCGATTTCGACGTTTGCACGCCACCGGCAAGGGCCCAGCCTTCGTGATGTCCCCCTCTTTCACGCGCTGTATATCATGGATCAGTGAAATCTCTCCCCCCGGCTCAGTCGTAGCCGGCGCGGTCGACGACGAGGAGCAACTTTGGGCGGAGGAGGAAGAAGCTGCCTACCGTCGGCGCGTCCTCATGGAGGCGGACTGCGAGGTATAGGGCCGTATTTTACTGAGACTGACGATTTCTATCCCCGCGAATCAAATACATCAAATTTTACATGTGCCTTTTTGTGTGTCTCCACCTCGACCATGTCATTGAAACGGCGCCGCGACGGCCGCGACGTTTACACGAACACAAAGCGCGATGAACGAATCATCACCTCCCGCGGAAATAATCGGCGCGTCCTCGAGGAGTATCGGCCTGCCGCACCTCGCTCTCCAACAAAGGCGGGGCACAACGACATTTTCGACGAGCTTATGGGTTTCGATGATGGATCGCCTCTCGAGGCGAATCCGCCTATTGTCGCGGAGGGCCCGGCGGCATTGAAAATCAAGTCGAAGAAAAAGGCAAAGCGGTATGAGAACTCGGTGCGTATATTTTGTGAGGTTATCGAAGAGGTACTGATTTTGCAAACGGGCAGGATTATCCTGTGAAATCGTGGATTCCCTTCCGCGACAATTACCTTGACGGAATGTTGACACTCAAGGGCCGAGGACCTTGGTGGTCGGCTGGGTGTACCGTTTGTGAACAACCTGACGCCTCGTGGCGCTGTGAGGATTGCTTCGGCAACCGGTTGTTTTGCGAGGCCTGTGTCATTGAGAAGCATCGCGATGAACCACTTCATCTGTTGGAGGTGGGTGTTCGTCAGACTAATGAAGCGTATCAGTTTACTGACGTTACCGTAGGAATGGGACGGTGGTTATTTTCAGAGGCGCACACTTGGGGAGCTGGGTCTGACTTTTGCAATCGGCCACCGCGGCGGCATGGCTTGTCCCCTGAGTTACCTGGGGGCATCGAGGCCGATGGTCATCCTCCACAACAACGCCATTCACACGATCCAGGTGGAATTTTGCTATTGTGACGATGCGCCGTCAGACGTCGCCCAACTCCTTAACGTCGGGTGGTTCCCGGCTACGCACAAAGATCCATCTACGGCGGCAACTCTGAGCTTGCTGGACCGTTTTCACAAGCTCAATCTTCAAGCTCGTCTCCCAGCCTACGATTTTTATAATACCCTGGTTCTTATCACGGATGGCGCCGGTTTGAAGAAGCCGCCAGTGAGTCTTTTAGATTATGTTGGGTTCAGTACTGATGAGTGTTTGTCAGAATCGCCTCCAACAGTTCATGAACATGATCCGTGAGTTTCGCCACCTGGAGATGTGCAAGCGATGCGGCCGAGGACATCACCCGGAGGGAATCGCAGCAACGCAACCGGGCGAATTATGTGTTGAGTGCCGCGCGTGCCCCATTCCCGGGGTCAATTTACCGGATGACTGGAGGGACGCCCCGCCCGAAATCGCGTAAGTGTATTTCTTTTTCTGTTGAGTAATTGCTGACGCCTTTGGGTTGATAGATGGATCTACCGTCTTATCCTATCAGAGGATGCAAACTTCAAGATGAAGGGACGCGACCGCTCTTCCCGTGAGAAGGACCCGACGCTGGGTCCCGGGTGGGCTTACATGGTGGCGAGCGACGTCTATTTGAATCATCTGGTCAAACACATCAACGAGGACGAGGTGGGCAATGTTTTGTTTTGCTCTCTTCTTTGCTAAGATTGGTAACAGATAAGTCATTGTGTGGCGTTCGCGGCGCTTTGGTCGGCAAACAATAAGCGTGCGAAGGGTTTACGGGCCTCGGGCGTTGGCTCGGTCAGCTGTTCGCGCCATGAGATTTTCCGTCCGCAGGGGACTGGGGACCTTCAGAAGGGGGAGAGGTATGTTTTGTCATCGTATGAGCTCCGCGGCGCTGATTGATTTGTTTGCAGGTACTCTAACATGGACTATCTGTTCTTCTCGAGTATCATTGGCATCACCCTGCTGACCGTGATCGCTAGCTACGATATCGCGTGTCAGTGGGGACGTAATTTTTGGACGCGCGCCTCAAACATGCCGGACCGCCTCAAACTACCCGACTGGCTGGAAATCATATTCAAGGTGCCTAAATTTCACCTCCCGCCGCACGTCAAGAAGTGCCACAGCCCCTATTCGTTCAATTACACGAGGGGCGTAGGAAGAACGGATGGCGAGGGGGTCGAGCGCAACTGGTCGTGGCTCAACTGGGCGGCGAGGTCGGTGTCCGTGATGGGGCCTGGTTCCCGGGAGGATACCATTGACGATCTTTGTGGGTTCTCAAACTGGAAGAAGACGGTGGACTTGGGTACGTGATTAACGACTTTGTTAAGAGCAATATATTGACGTCTGAGTTCACAGGTAACTCGTTATTACGAAAGATGGTTCTGGCCATACCTCAGGCCATGATCCATAGTCGTGCTTTCCACTCCTTCACGACGGGGCTGCAGGACGGACACGAGGAGGACTTGCAGAAGTGGGAGCAGATGGTAAGGGATTGGGAAGCGGACAGCGACGACGGCGAAGATCCCTACGACTACGCTGAGGTGGAAGGTACGAGCATTGTTCTTTTTGTCGCAAGCGGTTGCTGATTTGACGCAGCCAACACCATGGCGGATGTTCTTCGACGACTGGCGGAGGAGGAGCACGCGCGAGTTTCCAGAGACGGTGTGCCGGCAATGATCATCAAGCCTGGCCCGTTCCTTATTGCGGGCCTCGAGATACAAGAGACGCAGTGAGTAGGTAGCTTTCGTGCATGGTCGACATACTGATGTAGAATCGTTAAGGGCGTCGGTACTGCTGGAGGCCAAGCGCTTGAACCGGACAACTATCCAGGCAACAACACTGCAGCGCTCCCGCACGGTCCTTCTCGGCAAGATCAAAGCGTTACACGACATTCAAGACACGTACATGCCGGGGCTTTCGACTTGGCTCGCGCTGCAGACGCCTGCACTGCCGACGGGGAGCAATGCCAAGCCGGAGACGATACCTATCTATCTACCGTCATCCCTCCCTGGAGCCGCACGAGAAGCTGTGTGCGGCGCTGCACTTGTGCAGCAGGAGGAGGAGCTTCGCCAGGCGCAAGCTGGGGAGTCTCTCCGGGACCTACGTGCTGGCCTGCGGACACGAACATTTGCTCACCAATTTCGTCGCAAACATATGTCCGGCCAAGGGATGTACTCGAGGAGCCGGGAGCTGCTCGATGGCATTGAGGACCGCATCAGGAGGGCGGCCACCCGCTACCGCGCAGCGCGTGCAGCGCTTCTGGCTTTGCGCGGGCCGGGCCCGTGGGAGAGTCAGCTCCAGGAGCTGAAGCAGGCGGACATCCGAGGAATGAACGAGCGGGGGCTGAACGATGAGGAGAAGGAGGAGAATCGGAAGGCGCGGCTTTTGGCGGGACTATCGGCCGACGCTGATGGTGAAGATATTGACGAGTACGGGGAGGCAGTCGAGCCGACTGTGCTCTTTGCCTTGGAGACTGGCGAGGGGCGGCGCAATCTTTCTTGGATCTGGTACACTGCCAGCAGTGGGGATTCGGATGTCGGGGCTGATGGTGCGCTGCATGAGGGTGAGTAATCATCTAAGTTATTATTGGCGATGTCCGGTCTAATATTGGGATTACAGACATCCGTGTAGAGTGGGCAAAGGCTAGGGCGCGCGCGGGTCGCTGGCGCGAAGAGCTTATCCTCGTTGACGAGGAGATGCGTCGGGTGCTGGAGTTTTGCGCCTACAAAGCACGCTGGTGGGAGGCGAGATTGGAGCCGCAGCGGGATCCTGACCGGGGCGAAATATCACCAGAGTTGGCTGAAGGGCAGTGTGCCTATGCTCTGGCCCAGATCGCACGGGAGAGGGACTGGCAGGCAGTGTGGGAGAAAAAATGGGCCGCCGTGCGCGAGCGCGCGAAGCTGGTCATGCGGGATCATATTGTGGATGCATCGCTTCTGGTGCCGCTGGAGGTAGAGCTGGATGATGCGCCGGAGGAGGATGGATACGATGATTTTGGGGAGGAGGACGATTTATTGTAGTGTTTTCTGTATTTGTACCACCTTTTCTGAATTTTTATCGCATTTTCCGAATTAATGCTTGTATTTCCCTTTTTGGAATGCTAGAGGTGATGGCATGGGGGCGGCATGGCGGGGTTGCCGAGATTTTGATGGCATCCTGTCCTACAGTGCGCTATGAGTGATGCCGAGGAGCCGGTGAGCAATAGCCACGGCCGTTCCCAAAATGGCAAGGGGCGCATTGTAATGTGCACCACGCGCGTGGGGCAAAAGGGCACTTTGTAATATGCACCGCTGGCGCGGCCAGTGCACATTGTAATGTGGCTACCTGTACTGTTGCCCTTTTTTGTTTGTCCGTACCGCAGGCCACGAATTTCTCCATGAAGCCTAGAAGCCACGCCTCCTTCTCTCCGGTGAACGTCGACCCCCGGCCCACAGGTCTGTTTGTTTTTCCTCGCGCCATTATTGCTGGGCTCGATATTGATCGTGGTACTGGGCAGGATTTATTTATTTGTTCGATCACAGGTTTCTCCTTCTGGCCAAGCAAGTAATTATAATGCAAGCCCCAATAATCTCAGCCCAGTCTTAATCATTCCCCTTTCCACCCTGCCCTCCCCATTTCAATGATCCGACGAGCACCACCTTGTCGCGTGGCTTTGCCCGCTGAGCGCTCAGCGCCAACTAGGTCGCTTCTGATAAACCGTTCAGCCAGAATCCACCCCCATCACCATGCAAATATTGCACCCGTCCATCCGTGCAATATCAGCTGCACACGCATTTAGGGTCAGCTTTGTCCCAATCGGAACCATCAGTTGCTGATTCCATCCCAGCTACCACCATGGGCAACGAGCACAAGCAACGCGAACGCAAAGCTCGCGCCGCCCGCAAGCGTATGCATCTCCTCGCATTATCATATCCCACTCACTCAAAATCTGCCCTCCAGGTTCGTACTACCGCGCGCGCCGCACCCACCTCCGCTGGATGGCGGACTACCTGGGCCTGCAACCCAGTGAGTCGCTGTCCCTGCTCCCTCTCAATTTTATAACATGTCAAAACCCGCCCCCCAGGCGACCTCGTGGCCGACCCGAACCCCTGGGAAACGCACACTTCTGTGTGGTACCCCACTGAGGACGCCGCCACTGCCGAAGACCCCGCCGCCATCGTTCACCAATGGGGAAGGGAGTCACAAAACGGAGGCTGGGGCGCAGGCTGGGGCGATCATGCTCTGGCGCAAAACCCAGGCTGGGGTGGATCGGAAGCTTGGGGTAAAGCGTGGGGCGATGGGATTGCAGGCGCCGATTCGTCGAGTACTGTACAATCTTCGTAGCCTCCAATCCACCCTTGCCTTTGCTCCCGCCTTGACTCGGTCCGCTTATCCGGTCCGTTTGCCCGATCATCAAACTCTCTCGCCCATCATTGATCAATGTACCGCGCCCATTCATTCTTTTCTCCTTCCCTCTCATTCCAGTTCCCCTTCTCCACCAATGGTGCTCGGCGCGCTCCTCGGTAAGAAATCTTTACTTCTTTCTTTTATTTTCTTTCTGCCCCCACCCGCGGCGCGTTACTTCAATGGCTGATTCCGACCTTGGAGCTGGCCGGCGAGGGAGCGCGCCCCTTTCTTTGCAACGTCAATGGCTGATTCCGACCCTGGAGCTGGCCGACGACCGCGTCGCTTCTTTCCGCTTTTTTTTTCCTTCTCCATCTGACGGCCACCACTTGCTTTAGGGCGGTCGACGCGCAAAGGAACCATTTTTTCGCCATTCTCCGCCACTCCTTTTTCCGTCCCCCACATAGATATTTATGATTTGGTCCACCGCGAGGAGGAGCACCGCACCACACGGATTCTCGACGAGGCCCTCGTGCAGCTCCAGGACATTCCTCTTGTCAACATCGATCTGGACCTCGACCTCGGCTTTGACTTCCTATTGTTCGACCAACCCCTGCAGTGGTAAAAAAACGCGCCACCCCCTCAGTTGCTTCACGCGCCACCTGTTCGACCCCCTCTCGCGTTCGCCCTACCATCACAGCCGCATCGCCCTGTTCCAAACCCGTCGCCCCACCTCGCTCTCCGCCCGATACGGATTCTGCCGAGCTCCGTCGCACCCCGGCCCAGACTCGTGTCGCCCCACCTCGCCCTCCGCCCGATACGGATTCTGCCGAGCCCGGTCGCACCCCGGCCCAGATCCGCAAGGCCAAGTATCACAAGCGGTTGCGACGCGCCAAGCGCGAACACCAGCCCATGATTGCCCCGACCCCACACCGCAAGGCCCGCGTCGCCCGCCGCATTCAGCAGTGTACCCCAATCTTCACCTCCATCGACGTCTCCGACCTCGACACCACATACACCAGCTGGCTTGGCCGTCGTCTCCTCAATCCTGCCCACCGTGTTTACTTCCTCGAGCAGCTTAGGGATCCGAAGCTTCGCATGCAATTCCTCGCTTGGGACGGTCGGTACACATTAATCCTTTTTTGATTGATTGCCCGCTTATGACTTGAAACCAGCGCGTGCAGACCGCTCATCGATTGCAAGCACCACTTGTTTGCACTTCTTGGCGGTCGTCCCTCACCAGACTCCGATGGCCTCGATACCTACGCCGACGCCGTTGACGAAGTCACCGCTCTCTTCGATTTCTATTCGCCCCAGGCTTCCGGGAACGGCAGACGCGGTCCCTTCACCGCCGTCTCTATTGGTGCTTCCTACGGCGGAGGACAGCACGTAAGTCCAGTTGCAGCCTCGCCTCCCCCGTAGCTCAAACTCATTCAGCGTCCTGGCAATTTGTTGAACACGAAGACAAACACGACCATTTGCGCCGCCATGCTCGCCAGCCTTGCCCTCCAGCGCATAATAGGATTTTCCAATGGTACGCCCCTATCGCCCATGATCACCCCATCCCCTTACGCAGAGCAGGCCTTTTTCAAAGCTACGCCCCGAACCTTCACAGCTTCTATCGGGATCAGATGTGTCTCCTCCGCCGCGTCGCTCGGTACATCGTCCCCCTCCTTGTCGAAACACTCACTGTGTTTGCGGCCTGCACCTTCAATTTTGGGCCCAACACCGTTACCCTACCCCACGTCGACGCCGCCAATCTCGCGTGGGGCTGGTGCTGTATCACCGCCTTCGGCCACTTCAATCCTGACCTCGGCGGGCACCTAATCCTCTGGAACTTGCGGCTCGTCATCCGTTTCCCCGCGGGATCGACCATTTTCATCCCCTCCGCGCTTCTCCGCCATTCCAACGTCGCAATTCAGCAGGGTGAAACCCGGTACTCCTTCACCCAGTTCACCGCGGGCGGCCTTTTTCGATGGGTCAACAACGGTCATTGTTCAGACAAGACCTTCTTCCTGAAAGCTACAGCGGAGGAGCTTCGTATGCGGGAGGAGGCTCGCGGGCAGCGCTGGGAGGATGGTCTGCGGATGTTCCAGGTGTGGAATCCTGCAACGGGGCTTTTCGAGGAACAAGTCGTTACAGAGTAGCTTACCATTGCCCAATGAATACATCTTACTTGGAAAAAAAAAGCACGCGATAGCAAGCAAGGAGGGATGACAGCGCATCCATTGAATTTCAGTGTATATACGTCGAACGCCTACGCGCTATCCTGCGGCCCTCGTCTTTTAAGCACATCCGTTTGCAATTTTGATTTTTTGCCATTGGCGGGCGTACTGAGGGCCTGGACATGAGCGGAACGCCAGTGACTTGTGGTTAAAAACACACCTTGGGCGAGACAAGCCCCTGGGCTTTGAATTCGAGGCGCCGCCATTGTCCTTCGAATGCACCGCCGCGCTTTCCTTGCGTGCTGCAAATCGGGCAAGCAAGATTTCATCCTCCCTTGCTCGACTGGCCAAGATAGAATTGCTTGATGTTGCGGCGGGGCGTCGGGGGCGCTGTGAGTTGGGCGGTGGGCACCACGTATAAACCTCGCCAACCTGGGGGGGCGGGAATTCGGGGGCGCGCGCGGAGCCCTCTGAGTCCTCTGCGATTCGGCGTCGCCGAGCGTCACGTAGGTCGCGCAGGCGTCGCCTCTCCTGCCAGAATTGGCCAGAGTGGAGTATTTCTAGTTTAGGGCCCATGCGTAGGAGCTGTGAGTAAGAGCCAAGGCCGTGATGGTGCACTCACCACGGTTGATCGTGCACTCACCACGGTTCTGGAACAGGAGCGTCTGATGCGTTCAATCCTGTGCCCCGTACTCGTCTTTGCTTCTCGAGCTTGCAAAAAAATCGTGGTGATTCCTTTCAATTACGCCCTCCCCCAGGCTGAAAAGCCTAGGTTAAATTGGGGTGGTTTCGCCTTCAGAAGAGATGCCGATACTGCCGACCCGCCACTGAAGATTTGCAAACGTCGATGCCGGGAATGACCTGGCAAGCCCCAGCGAGTTCCAAAAAAATTGGCGTAAATACTATTCGGTATTAGAAGGGGTACCCCACATATGAGAAGAAAACCGCAAGTAAATTGAGTGAAAATGTCCTGCGACATGCAGAAGTTCGTGTTCCATACGTGCCCAATCGTTCATGTTGAGTGAATGTTAAGTCCGAAACTCACCAGTTGTAAAATTAACAAAGTGCATACCCAAAAAACCACGAAATTGGTGAGAGGCCCTCCGCGAAATCTTGGGTGTAGAGGAGTTACGTGGGAGTTGGTACACGCCGGTGCTTCTTCAAATTGCCCTATTTTTGTGGTGTCGGCTTTTTCCGGACAGCTTCTCTCAGCTTTACACGATCCCTCTCTAGATCTATTCTGCGATGTCTACGCCCTCAACCTCGGGCTCCGGCGGCAATGCTGCGGATGAGGGCCGTTTCATGCTCAACTGGTACTCCTGCACCTACCACGCACGGTGCAAAATTCTCCAGCGTCCGTATTTTCTCAGTCTTTTCACGCCAATCTCCGTACCCCAGGAACCGGGACGAGCGCAATGCCAAAACGCGAGCCCGGATGGCCCAGCTGCGTCTTCAAGAGAACACTCTTCCCCCCGCTGATGAAAATGCTCGCCAGGAGGCGCGTCAGGCGGCGGCACAGAAGTACCGCAGCAAGTGGGTGGCCGTGCTCATCCCTGAATGAGTCTCCAACGGCCGCCGTCTGCCAAACAGGAACGCTGAGAAGCTGGCCCAGAAAGCGCGAAAGGCACGAGCGTCAGCCCGCGCTGCGAAGGAGAGGGAGCGCCAGTAAGTTCTACCTCTCGCTTGATTTCTACCTCTGACTGGCCTCATCGCAGACGAAGCCTTCGGCGAGAGCGTGGGCGGCAGATGCGGGATGAGATGCGGGACGAGGAGTCTGGCTGTCAATGAGGCATAGTTTTTCTTTGCGTCCCCCTGCCTGTTTTCTTTGTTTTGATATTGAATCGCTTTCCCTTCTTGCCTCCATGTCCGACCGGTGAGATTCCTCATCCGAGTTGTTCAATCTCTCTAACCCCAGTTCTGTCAGACCCGTCTCCCTTTATTCTGTCGCTGATCTACTACACGGCGAGCATTGGCCGCTCGCTGATGCGCTCCTCCTCCTCAGTGCGCTGGATTTTTCGGACCTCCAGCGTGGCGAACCCTACGCGCACACCGACTACCTGCAGCGTGGCGAACCCTACGTGCACACCGACTACTTGATTTGCGAGGGGATCCTCTTGAGGGCGGGCGAGGCGCGTCAAAGGACCACATTAATGTGGTGGACAACATTGAAGGCGGTCTCAGCGTATCATGAGTAAATTTCTCTTGCCTCCTCTCCGTTGCTCTGACTAACCATCTTCTAGGCTTTTGAGTTTGGACTAGCCGCCTAGCCCGTATATACGCAAAACTTGTAGTGGGCCTTTTTTAAAAATCTCTATTTGTTTTTGTTTTTTGCGCACGCCAAAGCCCCGCCCACCCGCAACGCGCAGCCACCGCCCGCAGCTCTTCCATGTCAGACCCCCCGAGTCGTCTTTTGCGGCGAGCCCCCACCAAAGCGGCCATTGCCTGTGCAACCACCACGACCGCTCCCTCCATGACCGCTCCCTCCACGACCGCTCCCTCCATGTCGACTGGCCAGCACTTCACATATTTGCAGAAAAGCCCGCTCCCCGGCCACGAGAAGTGTGTCCTTCGTCTGAACCCTCACTCGAAGTTCCAGGGCAACGAAGAGCACAACGACGACATGCGCAACCGCTTCTACCTCGTGAACGGGCGTAACGGATGGGCGATCTACACACAGTAGTCAGTGGCGAGTCCTGGCTCAAATGTCTCTAACTAATCCGATCGGCAGTCGCATGGGACAGGCTGCTGGGCGCAAGGGCGACCTGCGGACTTACAGGTCGAGGAACGAATTGGACGCATATCTGAAGATCGCATGTGAGAAGAAGATCGGCCCCTGCAGTTTCGCACCGACTGCCGATGCCTCCTTGACGGGCGTCCCTTCAGCTTTGACCACCGCTGGCATCAGCGTCTCGTTCCGCCCCCTCGATGACTTTGACGACACATTGGACCGCGAGGAAGATGCTCCGCCGGGCTATGACGAAGACAACGCTTGGCGCACGCCCTGGTGGTGGTTTTATACGACGAGTGAAAATACGGCGTACTTGACTCGCGATCAGTACGCTGCTCTCTTTCTCCGTGCACCCTAGATTGCTCACGTTGCCGCAGAAACGTAGCTGACCACCATGTTAAGAAGCTCGGCAGCTCCGAGGTGGGATTCTCTGCAACGTTCAAGAACACCGTGGTAAAGATGCGCGCGCTCCTGGACCGCGAGCCCTCAGAGCCCGTGTACTTTGTCCTCGAGAGCGGCAAGATGACAACTGATCGGTACAGTCGTTTTCTCTATTTTGCCAGCTCACTACTTATCCATCAATAGGGAGGCAGCTCATACGGGATACCTGAGGGAGGAGCGCAAGGGGAGTGTCCTGTACTGCGCTGCCGACATGGAGGGCGTGCAGAAATACATCAAGGAGCTAGTTTACATGGGCGCTGTCTGACATTGCCTCTCTTTCTTTTGCACCAGCCGTATATTCTCTTGCGACGTACTCGACACACATTATCTCGTATCTTGCTTGTACTCTGGCCACTCGTATATAGCTGCCCCGAATCCAGCTTGCCCGATTTTTTTTTGTTTTCTTGACTAGCTAGCTGTGTAAGGCTTCTGCAAAACACTGGCAAACATCAAACTGCAATTCGCCCACCTCGCTCGCGCCCATCTGGCGTGTTATCGTGATGGAACCTACAACGCGCGGACTCGCTCTGGGGGTCGCCGACGGCCCCTACCGCTGCTTTCCTCCCTGGCATCCCGATCGTGTGCACGAGCAACCCACCGACACCAAGAAGCTGTACCTCGCCACCGGCCCGACTTTGGGGGAACACTCCGGCGCCTACAATTCCTGGTGAGTCCGGCACCCTTCGAGGGCGTTGTACACTGACTGTGTTTTATCTCAGGAACAGTGCCAATGCCGTTGTGTCGAGAGCCAGCGGCGCGACTGCTCCGGCTTTCAACGGCTGGGACGATCTTGTGGGGGCATAGCAGGTTGGCTGCCGTCGCGGTGAACACGCGCATCCTGTGGACCCGGCGATTGAACAGATAACAGCGAGCATTGCCCCTACGGCGCCCCCACTGGGAACTCCGCAACGACGCAGGGCTGCGACATCTTCCCCCCGGGTTGCTCTCGTCAAAAATTTGTCCCCTTCGCCAGGACCATCGAGCAGCCGCGGTGCGCGTCCCGCACCCGCCTCGACCACGACCACCTCGCGCACCGCGACCACGTCGCGCACCGCAACCTCGCGCACCGCGAGCTCCGCATACCTGTCGTCGACCCTGCCCATTCCTTCTGCCGCCGATCCGCCTGCTGGATTCTTGACCGTGCGCCGGCGCACTTACAGCTTGCGCTGGGGGAGGGAGGGTGCACTGGGTGAGGGCATGGTCTGCAGCTCTCCGGAGCAGGCAGAACAATTGTACCGCCAGCTGGAGGCCGAGGAGTCGTTGCCGCGCATGCTCACGACCTGGTCATTTGCCGACGCTGCGTGTTTCGCGGAGGGCTTCTCTCCGGCGCTGCCTGGCGAAGAGGCCGACCTTCGCGCAGATTGGCTTGCTTCGCATCCACCACGGCCTACGGCGGAGGAGCGCGCCGAGAAGAGGGCACGCAACCGACGCCGCGCGATCGTCGCAGAGGCCTACGACTTGCGTCAGCGCGAGGAGGTGGCGCGCTTGAAGCAGCGGGTGGTGCGGCTTGAGGCAGAATTGGCAGGGGGAAGATTATGAGGGCTCTTCGTCGTTTGAGTCCCTGGACGAGGAGCAGCTGGAGCGGCTCGCGTCTGGGTACGACGACGACGACACGGACGACATCAACTCGGAGGTCGAGGCTCGCAAGGATGACCCCAAGCATTGGCGCTACAACTGCCTGGCGTTCGGTGGCCACCTTTACCGTAAAGACGCCTGAGTGCGGCGGCGCTGCTCTTGCGTGGTTCGTGTTGCTGGTCGCAGCCGTCGGTATGATTCTTTACATTGTTTTTTACGTGTCCCCTCTTCATGAATGCAATAATCGTTTCATTGTCCCTATGGTTTGACTTAGGAGTACGCGCGGGCTTCAAAACTCAAGCGTACGGATTTAAATCACGTTTTGTTCTGACCAGGCGATACCGCGTGCGGTAGTCGGTCGGTCTCATTCCGTTGCCATGAGCCGTCGAGCCTCGAAACGCAAACGGGAGGCCTATACGCACATCGAGGGCGAGATAACCACTGCGACGACGGCATCCAACCGACACTATCGCCAAGAGATAGGCCACGCCGCTCCGCCTTCCCCGTCAAAGCGCCCATATGATTCGTACGATGCGGCAATGCAATACTTGCCCGACGACGATATTTTCGACCACCCACCCGTGCGAGAGGGGCCCGCAGCCATCAAAATAAAGAAAAAACGCTATGAGAGCTCGGTAGGTTTGTCCCTTGCCAATGGCATGCCTGCTGACATTTTGTTGAGGATCATCAAGTCAAAAATTGGATGAAGCATCGGGATACCTACGCCGACGCTCTCATGAAGCGCCAGGGTCGCGGCATCTGGTGGCATGAAGGGTGCACGGATTGCGGAGCGTCTGACCCAGCCTGGCGGTGTCAAGACTGCTTTGGGGACCGGGTACTTTGTGTGTCGTGCGCGACTGAGCGTCATCGGGATGAGCCCCTGCATTGGCTTGAGGTGAGTTGTTTGATCCGTGCTCTAAGTGACAGACTCTAACGCTAACGGTATTATCAGGAGTGGGAAAACGGCTTTTTCCAAAGGCGTGGCACGAAAGCTTTGCGCCTGCGATATCACATCGGCCATCGGGGGGGGGGGGGGGGAGGAATGTGACCTGGCGCGCTTGGGGAACTCGGGGACGGATTTTGTGGTGCTGCACGACAACGGAATTCATGTGATCGACGTCGCCTTCTGCGGCTGCTTGGGATCGCCCTCCGAGGCAGAACAGCTTTTCAATATCGGCTGGTATGCGGCGACCTACGATACACCTTCCACGGCGGCGTCTCTGAGCCTCATGCGCCGGTTCCATACCCTCAATCTCTCGGCGCGCACACCGGCATACGATTTCTATAACACGCTTGTGCTCCTCACCAACAGTGATGGATTGAACAAACCTCCCGTGAGTGTGTGCATCTGGGAAATTCAGAGGGTGGCTCATCTAAGTTATACAGCACCGACTGCCCCAGTTCATGCACATGGTGCGGGAGTTTCGCCATCTCAAGATTGGGACGCGGGCGGGCCGGGTACACGATCCCACGGGGTTTGAAGGTACGAAACCCGGGGAGTGCGCCATCCCATGTCGCCCATGTCCTCAGCCCGGGATCAACCTACCGGAAGGTTGGGAGGATGCCCCGCCCGAAGTAGTGTGAGGTGTTTTCCTTCAGAGCGGCAATTTTGACTGACCAATTTTCAAGGTGGATCTACCGACTTATGCTTTCAAAGGACGCCAACTTCAAGATGAAGGGGCGGGATCGTTCTTCCCGAGAGAAGGACCCGACTTTGGGCCCTGGATGGGCGTACATGGTGGCGAGTGAGCCTTATCTCCGCCACTTGTCGAGGTACGTCCACGAAGACGAGGTACGTTTTACCCACGGTGCCATTGTCGCTGCTGAACCGTCCCGTAGATTACCCACTGCGTTTCGTTCGCAGCCTTATGGTCGGCGAACAACAAGCGGTCGAAAGGGCTGCGTGCATCAGGCATCGGGTCCGTCAGTTGTTCCCGGCACGAACTGTTCCGTGCGCAGGGTACTGGCGATCTGCAAAAAGGCGAAAGGTGCGTGTCTTAGAAGGAAACACGGAGCAATGGCTAACGTTCTGCGTGGAGGTACTGCAATATGGACTACTTGTTCTTGTCAAGCCTCATTGGGATGACGTTGCTGTGCATCGTCGCCAGCTACGACATCGCTTGCCAATGGGGTATCAAATTCTGGGGGCGAATGGCGGCCATGCCGAGCCACATGAAGCTGCCCGCCGGCGTGAAGGTCATCTTCAAGGTCCCCAAATTCCACCTGCCGCCGCACGTCAAGAAGTGCCACGGGCCGTATTCCTTCAACTATACGAAGGGTGTCGGGCGGACGGACGGGGAGGGTGTGGAGCGGAATTGGTCTTGGCTAAACTGGGCCGCGCGATTTATCTCGGTCATGGGGCCGGGGTCGCGCGACGAGACCATGGACGACTTGTGTGGATTTTCGAATTGGAAGAAAACGGTGGATTTGGGTGAGTGGGCAGTTATTCATTTGCAGCGGCACTAAGCGTTGCGGACAGGTAACTCACTTCTCAAGAAAATGGTTCTCGCCATCCCGCAGGCGATGATTCACAGCCGCGCATTTCACGCGTTCACGGACGCTCTGCGCGAAGGGCATGAGGAGGAGCTGCAGGAATGGGAGACGACAGTGCGCGCATGGGAGGCGGATACCAACCTGAAGAACCCGTACGAGTATCCGGATGTCGAGGGTACGCGGTGCTTTCTGCTTTACGGCTTGGTGCTGACGTGCGCGTAGCCGATTCCGTGGCCGATGTGGTGGCACGGATGTCTGCCGAGGCCCATGCACGCAGCACGGGTGGTACAGAGCGGGGCGGCCGCAAGCCTCGTCAAGCCGGCAGGATTCCTGATGGAGGCGATCGCAATAGGGGAGACGCAGTACGTCTCGAAATTGCATTGGGGGGTGTCTATTAACAAAGATATGTAGGGCGGCTATTACATTGGAGGCGAAGTGCAGGACCCACACGACGATCCAGGCAACAGCGTTGCAACGACAGTGCACGCTGCTGCTCGGGAAGATCTCAGCTCTGCAAGACGTCCAAGAGGCCTACATGCCGGGGTTACGACAGTGGGCGATCCAGCACGGGGAGCCCGTGCAGGACAAGGCAAAGCCGGAGACCATGCGCGTCTACATGCCTTCCACGTTGCCCGCAGAAGATCGAGCACGCCTCTGCATCCCGCAACTAGCTGAGGATGAGGACGAAGAAGGGAGCAAAAGGGCTTGACGCTTGCCAGAATCGAACGCATGCCGTTTTGATTTCATCCACGGACTACCCTTGAACTACCCGCGCTTCGTACTGGGGGGAGTCACATAGAATTCAAGTATTTCGTTGTGCTTCACTTTTGCAACGTTTGAAACACTTTGAAATGAAAGACAGCACTGCTAACAAAGCAGATGGTAAAAGAAAGAAATACAGCTTCTGAGCTTCACGTCCTCGCCTCCTGCAGGCGAACTTTCTTCCCCTCCGCGCCATCGTCGTCCATGTCCGTATCGCCCGCCTTGCGCTTCGTTGGGGTCGTCGAACCCCCTGTTGATGCTGGCGCGTCACCTGCGGGCTGCTTCTTCTTCTTCTTCTTTACCACCATGGCTGTGAGGTCGTTTACCGTCGCGCTCGATCCCGGCCCAACCCCTGAGGCCCCACGGTGCGCGTTTAGTTCTGAGTCAAGTGCCTGTGCTGCGAGCGCGGACGCGTTCTTGAGAGGCTCGTCTGGTCGCGTCTTGAGTTCTTCAACCTATGATAAGGGTAGACAGTCATCATTGAGCAGTTTATGGCAGCGACAAACCTTGGTCGCCAAATCCTCCTTCAACCCTGCGAGCTCCTTCGTCTCCGCCTCGCGTTGCAAGGCAGACATCTCCCGGACGACATGGTCGTGCACGAGGTGCGTCTTGGCCTTGCCTTTGCCCTTCAGATCCGGCTTCGTCCCCTCCTCCGGTACGGGCGCCGCCTCAGTGGGGTTCGCGAGTTCTGCAAGTCTGTATTCAATGCTCTCGAGCGCACGCTCTGCATGCGTGATCGCGTCGCCAAGGCGGCCCGACGTGAGGTCGAGCACCATGCTCAGCTTGTAATGCGCCTCCGCAATCTGGCGGGAGCTCTGCGGGAGCAGGCGATCCTTGAGCCCCAGACCCGCCTCATAATCTGTGATCGCTTGGTCAAATTTCTCTGCGAAATTGTCATTGTTGAGATGAGAGCCCAAAGAGGAGAGAGGACGTGTTATGCACCAGTCTCTAACGACACGTCTCCTAGCGCGATGTACGTGTCCGCGAGCTTGAGCTGCACGTCTTCGTCCGCGCCGTCTGCAGTCTGCTTGGCGTAGATCGCGCGCGCGAGGTCGAGCACCTCCCATGCCGCGTTGAAGTCGTCCTCCGGCTCCGCGTCTTCGTCGTCCCCTTGCGCGCCGTCGGCGTCCTCTTCATCAGCCATGTCCTGCGCCGCGTTGAACAGGTCTACCGCTGGGTCGTCTCCATCCTCCGCGTCACCGGAGAATGACAGGATCGGCCCGTCGGCGGAGCTCGATTCTTGGGTGCGTCAGTATCGCAACAAGTAAGATGCCCAGGAGGGTGGCACCTACCGGCAGGGTCGTCTGCGTCATCCTCCGGCTGGTCCTTCCCCAACACGGAGCTCTGCGAGATCGCGTTCTCGAGCAGAGCCTTGCCGTACGAGAAGTACAGATCGGCCGTCTCGGGCGCGTCCTCGCCGCATTTTTTTGTGCTGCAACAAACGACGCGTCAGAGAGGTGATTTGGGGGATTGACGCGACGCACATGAGCTCGAGGGCAGTCGCGTAGTAGTCGACCGCCTGCTCGTACTTTTCAAGCGCAAAGGCGCGTTTGGCGTGTTCGACCGCGGTGTCGAGGTCCATCTCGGGCATCGCGTCTGTTATGGGGGAGTCTCTGGGATGTGCCATAAGGATGAGCAGGAGCGAGCGAAAGGCCTCATGCACTTACGAGGCCATTCAATGGTGGTGGTGGTAAGAGAGAAAGGCTGGTTCACGCGTCTCGCGTCACGGTGGATGTCAAAACGATGAGCCTTGAAAGGGTCTTTGTAACTAGCTACACAAGCACGCAAAAGAAAACAAGTAGTCGGATGACAAAGCAAGGCGGTGCTCTGTGTAGACCATCTACCACCACCCTCATACCCTCCCATTCTCAACCCTTTTTCTTCTTCTTCTACATACAACAATGGAGGTAGCCATGGCCCTCGATGATGTATGCTCAATCTCACCCTTTTTTCGCTTTTTTCTGATAAGAAACAGATTATTGCCTCCCGCCCCAAACCCGACCGCCGCAACAACTCCAACCGCGGCAAGGCTCGTGCGCAGGTCCTGGGCAACCCCGGTCTCAGCCCCGCCGCCCGCGCCCGGGCAAAGGCAATCATCCCCGTCAAGGCTGCGGCCCCCACTTCGACACCCGCAGAGAAAATAATCGTCTCCAATCTCCCCCAGGACGTCAACGAGGCCCAGGTCAAGGTACTTACTCTCGCGCTGGCTTTTATTCGAACGAAAGCTGACGGGATCTTAGGAACTCTTCCACACGACCGTGGGGCCGCTGCGCGACGTGACGCTGCACTACGACGCTGCGGGGCGTTCCAAGGGCGTCGCCACCGTGCTTTTCTCCAAGAAGGGCGACGGCAACCGCGCGTTCCAGCAATACAACAACCGGCTCATCGATGGCAGTTCGTAGCCTTTCCTCCCTCCGGTCTCGCATCTTCTCCTCTTCTCTCCGCGAATGCAGAACACTCGACTGACGACCTGCACTTTCTCTCCCTCTCTCCCCTTCCCCTCATCCTCCCCCTCCGCCCGCACATTCCAACTCGTGCTCGTGGTGTGGTGAAACGCAATCCGACGCTCGCCATCCCTCGACACTCGCATATTTATATAGGACGGCCCATGAAGATCGAGATCGTGGTGGACCCCTCGCGCCCTGCGCCGCCCGCGTCGCTCGCAAGCCGCGTCGCGCCGGCGCCGGCGGGCGCCGCTGCTGCGGCTCCGAGGTTCGTGGATCCGCCAACACCTGGTGGTGGATGAATGAATGACTGCTGATTGGATGGATGTGCAGGGGCGGCGCTACGCGCGGACGTGGTGGAGGAGGGCGGCGGGGACGGGGTGGACGGGCGAAGGCGGAGAGGACGCCGAAGACGGCGGCGGATTTGGATGCTGAGATGGAGGTGCGTTCTACGTCGCGATGGGAGATGAGACACTGACGGCGATGACACTTGCAGGACTACACGGCGAGCAACGCGCCTGCGGCGGCCTGAGCAGCGGAGTAGGAAAAGGAAAAGACCACAAAGGACTCGCCTGGTTTCTGTTTCTCGACGACTACCTACTGTAATGTGATGCGACTCGACTCGACCTCGGCTACGACAGACAGACACCCCCTCCAATTTTGATCACTCCGCTCGACTACTATTCTATTTACTACGTCCTGGAATGTGTATTCTCGTTTCCCCCCGCATCGGAGGAGGATTGTGCATTCTGACATCGCGCGTCTTCTTCCACTTTGCCTGGTCTTCTCAAGATTTTTGACTGCTTTTCGGTTCATCGTATCTGTAGCGTCAAGTTTGAACGTCACTGCTACTGGATCCGACTTTTGCTTTCAGATCTACGTCCTCAGTACTTCCATCGTGCAGATATTATCTCCGTGTCCCAGTTTGTGGAAATTCTGTCTTTACGCTGTACACCAAGCCGATCGATGTCCTTTTGTTTGTGAGACATCGAGAACAATACGATGTGACTCTACAATAAACGCCCACCAGGGCTCTATAGCTATCATTGTCTCCCACTCTGAGTCTTGACCACCATGATCCCACCCACGCCCCCTGTTCTGTATGCTGCGCGCCCAGAATGGTCCGACGTCGAGCCTGTCGAGCAATACGAGAAGGCAAACCCCCTTGCGCCGATTCTGTACTCCGAAGAGTGTCTGTATCTCTCTCGCAGATGGGGGTAGTCCATGCTAAACGGCGCTGCAGACAAGGACGCGACAAACTACCTACGCGCGGTGGTCAAGACAGGCGAGAAGAGCGAGCGCGTCTTGCAGCTCACGGAGCATGTTATCCGGCTCAATCCAGCGCATTACTCTGCTTGGTTGGCCCTTTCTAAGTGCAGGAGCATACATCTCATTGTCTCCATCGTGCTACAGGCAATACCGGTACGAAACCGTGCTCGCGATCGACTGGCCGCTCGACGTCGAGATGAAGCTGATGGACGAGCTTGCGGACAAGTACCTCAAGACGTACCAGGTGTGGCACCACCGCCGGCTCATCCTCGTGCGCGCCGACACCGCGCGCGCGGAGCTGCACTTTGTCGCGCGCATCCTGCAGCAGGACGAGAAGAACTACCACACGTGGGCGCACCGCCAGTGGGTCCTCGCGTACTACAACGACGACGCGCTGTGGGGCGGCGAGCTCGACTTTGTCGATAATATGATGAATCGGGACGTAAGGAATAACTCGGTGTGGCACCATCGCTTTTTTGTGGTGTTTCAGTCGGGCGTGCGCGAGGGGGAGGAGGATAGGGAGCGCGTCGTGCGCAGGGAGCTCATGTAGGTGCCTCCATGTGCGTCCAGCAAGCAGCAGCTGACGGTGTTGGCAGCTACGTGAAGCAGAATATTTCCCTCGCGCCGAATAACGCGTCTGCGTGGAACTACCTCCGCGGCGTGCTCGAGACAAACAATCTCCCGCTCTCGACCGTGGCGACGTTCGTGCGCCCTTACACGGTACCGCTGCCCGCTGGCGCCACGGATCTCGTCGACGTCGAGAACCCGCCGCCCGGCAGGGGCGCCGAGCTCCCTTGCGCGGCGGCCGTCGAATTTTTAGCGGACGTATACGAGGAGGAGGCAACGAGCGAGAGCACAGAAAAGGCAGTGGAGGTCTGTATCTCCCTTATTCCGCCTTTTATTCCAGCTCACGTTGCCGTTTAGTTATGGAAATCGCTTGCGGAGGAGCACGATACGATACGGAAGAAGTACGCGTTCATTTGGGTGTATACATGCATCAGACTGACCCGCGCTGCACAGATATTGGGAGTATCGCATCCAGCAGGCGTTGCTCCGTGCTTGACCGTCCCGTGGAAGTCGCGAATGTGTATGTATTATTCTGTATGTGCTAATAACGAAAACGACGTTACATATCCGTTGACATTTGATGCCTTTCTCTCGCACTTCACAACAAGAGGGAATTCGTGAACGGGATGCCCGGATCAGAATGACGGAGGCTGTCACCAGGGGGCCAGCTAGGGGCCCGGACTACTTGTAACTTTGAGGATGAGATAAATAAATAAAGTATATACTTAGGAGGAATACAATTCTCCGCCGGAGTCTGGCGGACAGTGATCTCCGCGATCATACCTATAGAAGCGAAGTTCTGGCACTACCACCTCCAAAGAAGCCCGTCTGCTGAACCCCAACGACAGGCGTGCCCGGTGCCGACCCTGGTATTGGAGGCAAGGCCTCCAGTAAACTCGCTCCAAACGACGACGATGGTTTAAATGCCTTTACCCCACCTGTCGTTTGCGGCGTGCTGCCGAATGCCCCGCCGCCGGTCATGCTCGAATTTGTATTGAGCGCCGAGTTGCCAGCATTGAATCCGCCCAACGGTGACGGCGATCCACTCGGTGTTGAGTTGAGCACCGAGTTCGCAGGATTGAACCCGGCCGCCGAAGGGCTGAACGCCGACACTGTGGGGCTGAACGACCCGGAGCTCCCTCCGCCACCAAAACCACCGCTGGAGGGCGTGAACGACAACGCGGGCGACGAGGTCGCAGCCGTCGACCCAGAACCTGTGTAACTCGAGCCGAACAGCGACGACCCAGCGTCCGACATCGCCGTCGTATTGCTCCCGTTCCCTGTTCCATTCGACGCACTCCCATCTGCGATCCCCGAGTTCTTGGTAAAAGCAAACTCGCTCGCCACACCCGAGATATCCGTCGCCCCTGGCCCCAGCGCACTAGCACCATAGTCAAAGGCCTTCGTCGTACTCCGCGCGAAACCCGTCGCCTGCGGATTCGACGCTTGTTGTTGCGCTTGCTGCGCTTGTTGTGTCTGCTGCTGCTGGCTGCCCATCGCCAACTCCATCAGTGTAGGCTGCCGTGGTAGCGCAGGCACCGTCTCCTCCCGCGGCGGCGGCGCGCCAAACGGATTGCGTGTCCCCGTCTGGTGCGTCTTCACCAGCTGCAGCCCTGTGGGCGAGGACGCGGGCACGAGTGCGCTGAGCGGCGCGGAGGCGGGTCGTGCAATGCTTGCGCCTGCCCCACTTGTACTCAGATTGAAGTCGTTGGTGTTGCTCGAATTCGAGTGGAGCACAAACGGAGGCACTGAGGGCGCCGACCCTGAGCCCGACGCAAACCCGCCGGAGAGCGCCGCAGGCCCAGTCCCCTGCGAGAACATCGTGCTCGCGCGGAAGGGATTCGCCGCGCCGGCGCCACCGGTCATCTGCGGGCGCAACCCTACTCCTGGACCAAATCCGCTCCCTCCCGCCCCGCCGAAGGCGCCCCCGTCGGCCCCCATCACCGGCCCTGCAGAAAACGAGCCTTGAGCCGGCATCGAAGGGACGTATTGGCTGGCGCGGAACGGGTTTGCCGCACCCCCGGTCATCTGCGGGCGTAGGAATGAGGGTTGTTGCTGCCCAAATGCCCCTGCGCCTGTAGCCTGCGCACCAAACGCACCTGCGCCGATCTGTCCAGGTTGCCCCCCAAACGCACCCATCCCCGTCGCCTGCGCCTGTACCCCGCCCATCCCAAAAGCGGATACGGGCCGTGCGAACGGATTGAACCCCGTCGCCTGCGGCTGCAGCCCAGAGAGCTGGAATTGCGGGCCGTTTTGGTTCGGGAACGCTGTGTTGGGCTGGGGTCCAAACGCTCCTGATTGGGTGAACGCCCCGGTTGGCTGGGGTCCGAAGGCACCTGTAGGTTGCATCTGCAGGCGTTGAAACGGGTTGGGGTTCGCAGCTGTCTGCTGAAAATATGCGGTGTTGGGGCTGTTATGGAACAGAGGTCCGATCAGCTTCTCTGGGGTGGAACAAAGGAGAGGGACAGATAAGAATGCCAACGTACCTATTGGTAGCCGGATTGAACATCGTCGGCTGCGTCTCCTCAATTGCCGCGAAAAAATCGACCATCACGTCGGGCGGGGTAGCTTTCGCATTCCCGTTCGTTCCATTCACAGCGCCGTTGGTGCTAGTGGACGAGGAAGGCTGGGAAGAAGAGGCAGTCGCGGCGGATGGCAGGGCAGGGACTGGGGGAGTGGCTGATTTCGCTGCAGATCACAAACAAAAGAACCAACGTAAATAAACGAAGGAGAAGAGATAGAGGCAGACGGGAAACCCACCCTTGCCCCCACGCTTGACGGCCTCCTTGTTGGTGCGGTATTCGATGCGGTTCTGCTCAAAGGCGGGGTCGTCGAGGTATTCCTGAAGGGCACCGGCGAGGGATACGGGAGCCTGAGGGGTGTGAGAGAGAGGTGAGCAATGATATGACAAGTTGAAAAAGCACGCACATGCTTCAAATTCGGCACCGGCACATTCAACAGATTCTGCAGCTTGCGGGCGACGCCGAGGTACTCGACCACGAGCTCGGTCTGCGCGCAAAAGTGGCGGTAGATAGTGAGAGCCTCGGCCGCATCGGTGTGCGACATTTCAAAGTAGTGTTCGAGGAGGTTGATTACGCCTGCATTGAATTATTGAGGCTAAAGTACACAAGGGACAAGAAGGAACGGACCCTCGTTCCCAGCCTGGAATAGTATAAGAAGATCCTTGACGAGCATGCGAAGTGCGGTGAGGGTGAGCGGGTCCTCAAGGTCGTCGAGGTAGAAGCGACACGCGACTAGGGCGTCGAGCATGCCGTGGACCGCGCGCGTCTCGCGTAGCAACCCCTTCTCGACAGTCATGGAGCGCAACTTGCGGCCGGCGAGGGTTTTGCTGCGCTGGAGTGGTCCGCTGGGTTTGGGATGAGGGAAACATATTATTATTGCAAGGGATATGATGCGCACCCGTTCACCGCGGCGGTGGTCCGTGCATCGCGATTCGAGTCGGACTGGACTCGGACGGCGTCGTGCTTGAGGTCCCGGTAGGCGTGGATGCGCGAGTCCAGATAGGCAGCGTAATTTTGCAGGTTCTCCGGTGCTTGGTAGCCTGCGCCGAGTGTCACTCGATGATTCGATTAATATTCTCACCCGCCACCAACTCACCATCCCACTGGCCCGTCGAAACGTTACTCAGGCGCAGCACCTGCGAGCCGCTGAGGTATCCCAGGACATTGTCTGTCGAGCCGTTGCGGATCATGGTGTGGAGGACAATGAGTGCCTTGAAGACGACGATGGCATTGGGCTCGCGGAAGCGGGGGGAAAGGGCCTTGCAGACGTCGTGGACGGCGCCGCCATCGTCCCAGGTTGCGGCGATGATGGGGTCCAGGTACTTTGCCTTTGGCGGCGCTGCCTTGGGCTTGCATGCAAGCTTGACCACCTTTTCGTAGGAGCTCATGGCAGCCAGAGTGACGTCACACTGTGACACCCGTCCTACCTGCAGCCATGGCCTCGAGAATTGCTATCAGCTCGTTGAGAGCAGCAGGTGCGCCCGGTGTCTGCCCATATACAGCCCAGCTTATTCCCACTACGATAGCACGCCCGCGAGCGGTCGCTGCTCTTCCCCAGGTTCTCCACGCGTACGTCTTGTAAAACATCGCTCATGCCAGAAATATAATTAAACTCGCAGCCGCACCCTCGCGAGCTCGTCAAACCCACCACCACCCTCTGAGCGGGCCTCGGAAATCATCAACAAGCTCCCCTCGTCCCCAAACCTCATCACCAAGGCCGGAACCGCCATCCTGGGCACCGGTGTCGTCGCAGCCGCCATCTCGTCCGAGCTCTACGTTATCAGCGATGAGACCGTCCTCCTTGTCGGCTCCATGATCTTCCTCACTCTCGTCGCCCGCGTGCGCTTTCTTTTGCTTGCCACCGCACTCGTTTTCACTTTTTTTCACTCTAGGCGATCCGTCAGCCGTACAGTGACTGGGCCGACGCGCAGGTCGCGCGCATCAAGGGCGTTCTCGACAAGGCCCGCACCGACCACACCCAGGCCGTCAAGGACCGCATCGACAACGTCGCCCAGATGAAGGACGTCGTCGCCCTCACCCAGGGCCTCTTCGCGCTCTCCAAGGTCCCCCACCTTTTTCTTCCGCAATGACAACACGTTTTCGACATTTTTCTGCAGGAGACCGCTGTCCTCGAGTCGCAGGCCTTTGTGCAGAAGCAAAAAACCGCAGTGGCGGCCGACATCAAGGCCGTGCTCGACAGCTGGGTGCGCTATGAGCAGCAGATGAAGGAGAGCGAGCAGGCGGAGCTCACCAAGAGCGTCATCGACAAGGTCCTTGCGACCATGAAGGATGAGCGCACCCAGAAGGACATTCTCTTGGGCGCGGTGGCTGAGATTGAACGTGCGTGGTTTCGGTTATGTGTATGCTCCCGCTGACCGTCCTGCAGTCTTGGTAAAGAACAAGGCTATTTGATTGTGTAGAGAGCCTCGAATAGAATCTCTATCTTCATGCCACGATGCACGTTCGGCCGACTTCAGACGCGATGTCGAGAGTATACTGAGCGCGAACCGGCCTTGGATTTCCTCGGTTTCCCTCTTTGCGTCCGCAATCTTCCCGCTGAATTTGGGACCATCGGAGCTCTAAGCCTGTGTCCTCTACTCAGACCGAGGTGTGTAGTCTCTAAGAAGACTTTCCTGTCCTTGAGTTGTCACGGCAAAGACGTGTCCAAGAACAGTAATCCAGGCACGACCTAAGTAACAGTGAAAACTTGGCCAAAACATCCAGCCGACAGATCGCATTGTTGCAATTGGGTTGACGAGTCAGGCATCCGCAGTCGCGCGCGGTACTGTACAGAAGTTGGCACAATCCGTCTCGCGAAACTTGCGCACAGTCGGAGGATCTACTTAACTAACTGGAGTTGATTGGGACGTATTTTCAGTCGGTCTTGCAAGTCGGTAATAGATGAAATGAATTGTTGTCCCATGGAGGAATATTAATATGGTCCGGCAGTGAAAAGAAGGCTGGAAAGCCCCTGTCCCAGCAGTAAAGCACAGAATAAAGTGTGCAGAGAGATCAGGGAGCTGGAGACCAAGACGCCGCGCGCACGGGAATGATGGAAGGGTCTGGATGATCCATCATTCCTCTTTCCTACGCACCACCACCTAGCTGTGGCTGGGAGACGCACCCTCTTTATCTGCCCAAGATGATGACAAAAACCCGATATGTGGTCCTCACCCTGGCTATCCTCGTCCGTTTGCGCAGACGCTGAATTGGGTTCTGCAATTTACTGACGCCGACCTTTTTTTGTAGGTCAGTTTACATTACATTCTGAGCTTCTCGCACGAGGGGTACGGGCGCGCAACGTCGCTGGATACCCTTGCAAGCAAGTGGAAGGGCGTGGGCCCGCAAGAGAAAGAGACCAAGATATGGCATGAGCCACCATACAAGACGCCGGTGTCGGAGGAGTACTACCTCAAGCCCAACACCACAATGACGCGCAAGGCCAGCGCCGCCGTCGTCATGCTTGGTGCGTCCGCTTTCCACATCCCATGTATCTCGCCAACTCATACACCGTACAGCCCGCAACGGCGACCTCAACGGTGTCGTCAAGAGCATGTCGCAGTTCGAGGACAAGTTCAACCACAAATTCGGATACCCCTACGTGTTCCTCAACGAGGAACCGTTCTCGGACGAGTTCAAACGCTCGGTGCAAGCGCTCACATCCAGCAAGATCGAGTTCGGGCTGATCCCGCACGACCACTGGTACCAGCCCGACTCGATCGACGAGCCCAAGGCCGCGGCGCTGCGCAAGCAGATGCACGAGAACCATGTTATCTATGGAGGTGCGTCTTGCTCGCTTCGCAAGGTGGCCGACCGCTGATTGGACCAACAGGCAGTCTCCCGTACCGCAATATGTGTCGGTTTAACTCGGGCTTCTTTTTCCGGCACGAGCTGCTGGAAAAGTACCGCTACTACTGGCGTGTCGAGTGCGTATCTCTCCCTCATTGCACCGTTCAGTCGCTAAGCTCGGGGCAGACCCGACGTCCGCTTCTTCTGCGAACTAGACTACGACCCCTTCCTGTTCATGCAGGACGAGGGCAAGAAGTACGGCTTCACCATCTCGCTGCCCGAATACATCGCGACGATTCCAACGCTCTGGAGTGCTGTGAAAGAATTCGTCCAGGCCAACCCTGACCTCGTGCACCCGGACAATGCCATGGGGTTCTTGAGCGACGATGGCGGGGATAGTTATAATAACTGCCATTGTGAGTATCGTCCTTCACCGACGCCGCTGCGCTGACTTGCCCGCATAGTCTGGTCCAACTTCGAGATTGCCGACCTTGATTTGTGGAGGAGCGAGCCGTATATGAAGTTCTTCGAACATCTCGATTCCAAGGGGGTAAGTAACTTGTTTCCTCCTTACTACGCCCCCGCTAATCACTCCTTACAGGGCTTCTACTACGAGCGCTGGGGTGACGCGCCCGTGCACTCCATCGGCGCGGCTTTGTTCGCGCGCAAGGACCAAATCGTACGTCGGCTCCGTGCGGTGTGTTGACCCTCCTTAACGTTGTCGGGCAGCACTTTTTCGATGACATAGGTACCTTTCTTTCCTTCTCGCCTAAGTGCTTGCTGATCCTCGCCTAGGCTACCGCCACGAGCCCTTCCAGCATTGCCCGCAAGAGCCCGCGCACAGCCGCGGCAAGTGCGACTGCGATATCACGGACAACTTCGGTTTGTGCTGCCCTGTCTCTTCTTTCAACTTCCATAGGCCCTTGATTGCTTCATCCATCTTCGTGGCTCACTGCCTTGGCTTTCTTCTCTCTCACGTTCGCGTTCTCCTTCCTTTTCTTCCCGCCTCTGTTCTGCTTGCCGCCATACCCTCTCTTCCCCCAAAAATGCTAATCATGAATCACAGACCGCGAAGGCTGGTCGTGTCTTAACCGGTACGACCGTATATTCACTTAGGTCGCAACTGGGGTGATTGCTCTGGTTGGCCTCTTTTGTATGTCCCCCCCCCCTCACTTGCGCCAGTACTCCTGCTCATACTCCTTGTAGACCCGGTCTGTACCGGGTGGGAGAGTGGATTAGAGGTGAAGAGCGGAGAGATCTTGCGGTGGTGGGAAGTGAGCAGAATAAGAGCAGAGGACCGACGGGTGGTATGTTACTTACGCTATGCGTGTGCGATAATTATTTGTATTATTTATGGAGGCGTTGACGCGGGAGGTGCAGATAATAAGTCTAGATCTATCCGACTACATGTGTATTGGCTTGCTAAATGCGGCCATGCAAGCTTCCTTGAAGGCCTCGCTCAGTGTCGGCTGCGAACGGAAACGCGTCAGGGACACAATGTAGAACAGAAATAAGGCGATACGCACATGTGCGTGGGTGGTCCGTGCAACATCCTCCGCGCTGGCGCCATATTCCATCGCAAGTACGCCCTCAGAGATCATCTCACCCGCGTTCGGGCCGATGATGTGTACACCCAGAATCTTGTCAGTTTCCTTCTCCGTCAGGATCTTCACAAAACCGTCCGTGTCGAGGTTCGTTTTGGCGCGCGAGTTGGCGGTGAAGTTGAACTTGCCGATCGCAAACTTGACACCGGCCTCTTTAAGCTCCTGCTCCGTCTTTCCAACCCATGCGACCTCCGGATGTGTGTATACTACGGACGGAATTGCGTTGTAATTGACATGGCCGTGCCCCGACTTGATGTACTCGACCGCGGCGATACCTTGAGCGGTTTGAGCTCAAACCAAACGGAAGTATAACAAGGACTTACCCTCCTCCTCAGCCTTGTGTGCGAGCATGGGCCCAAAGGTAACGTCGCCGATGCACTTAATGTTCTTGACAGAGGTGTTGAACTGGTCATCGATGACGATACGGCCCTTGTTGTCCATCTCGACGCCGATGGCTTCAAGGTTCAGACCCTCTACGTACGGGCGGCGACCCACGGCAACAAGAACAACGTCTGCGTCAAGAGTCTCCTCTTTACCACCGGCTGCGGCCTCCATCTTCAGAGTGACCTTTCCGTCGGCCTTTTCTGCGGAAACGACCTTGGTGTTGAGTTTGAACTTGAGGCCTTGCTTGGAGAGCAGACGCTGGAACTGTTTACTGCACCGGGAAATCAATATAAGTACCGCAAGTGAATGCGTGACGACGTACGCGACCTCCCCGTCGATACCGGCGCCACCGATGGCACCGAGGAATTCAACGACAGTGACATCTGCACCGAGCCGGCTCCACACACTGCCCATCTCGAGGCCAATTATCCCTCCGCCAATCACGACGAGCTTTTCCGGGACCTGCTGTAGGCTGAGTACACCAGTCGAGCTCACTATTTGTTCCTCGTCTATGGGGATGCCGCCACCGGGTAAAGGCGCGACTTCCGAGCCCGTCGCAATGACGGTCTCCCCGCCCTCCAATAATTGAACGGAGATGCGGGTGGGCGAAACGAACGACGCGGCGCCTTTGATGTAATCAACACCGTTTTGCTTGAAGAGAAACTCGACGCCCTTGGTCAGGCCAGTGACAGCGGTGTCCTTGGCCGCAAGCATGACGGGCAAATTAAGAGACACGCCGGAGACTGAATGTCGGGAGCGTAGGGGCTTTTTACATGTTACATAGCAAGAGTCTGTGCAACACGCGATCAAGCTCCTGGGCCGCGCTCGGGCTGTACGTCGAGTTCTTCGTGCCCATGGAGAGAACCGGATAAGGGTCCAGATATTTGTCGAATTTGTCCAGAATGTCGGCGCCCGACATGTGAGCTATCCTAGCACAAGCTGCATGCAGCCCCAGTAACACAGGGCTCGGAGGCTCGACAATCTTGCCTTTGTAAACGACGGAAGACGAGACAGAAGATATTTCGGACGCCGCCGGCGCCCAAAATGCTCGATGTTGTAGACGTTGGGGATGGACTGCCCAGCGCCGTCCTGTTCAAAGAAAAGTCAGGTCGTGCAATGTATGCATCGCATGCTACAGAATGACACACCGTGGATTGTTCTAATGATACGCTGAGGTCGTCGAAACTCATATGAGGGTCTGATGATGCCAAGATTGCATTGACAGGCGAATGCACATCCAACTGGCCTAGAATCTGCCGGATCTCAATACCGACAAACCTGTCGAGAATTGCGGAAGCGGAGGATGCCCACACCAACTAAGGCTGCGTGATTAGGATGTTCAAACTACTTGCAGTCAAATCACTCGCCTTCGCCTGTGCATTCTCGCTTAAACCAGTGATGCCGGAAGTTATGGATTGACTGATAATGTGGGCAACCTGGAGGCGCCTTGCGTCTTCGTCTTGATCCTGGATATCCGCGACGTCCGGATGGTTCTCTTCGATCGACTGCAAATCACCCCATCCTGTAAAGACGCATCGACGGCGGTCTCGGGCCATGATCTGGATACGGAGGCAAGGTCATTCAGTGCGGTGGGCCAATCCTGCTAAAGTTTCGAGATCTTGGTGACAACTGTTGATCTCTCGCGCAACGCAAAGGCGCCCGCGATCCGTCGGGGACAACAGCAAAGAGTACCCAAGAGTTCGCCCAGCGATTTGCGGCGAGGTTTTGAGCATGAGTGTCTCTGACGATGAACTTGAAAGATCCGCGATGAAGGTCTCCCAGGAGCTGAGCCCTCTAGCCACCGGCATGTCCGAAACGCGGTTTGTAGTCTGTGGTCCTGGTAAGGAGGACTGACCGGGAGGGCTTGAGGCATGACGCAAAGAGACGAAGTAGAGACGAAGCTTAGGGATCCGGCGTGTCTTGTTTGCCGGCGATCTCAATGTACTTACATAACGTCTCGCTTAGTCTCTTACTTCCCACTCGTAACCTTTTCGCTCACCTTTTGGCCAAGATGATCTAAGTCTGAATCAACTTGAAGATGGCGGAGACCCCATCGCCCCTCCTCGACGCCCGTGAGAGCGTGTTTCAACTGTCGTCGCTTGCCAACAGACTCCAAGCACCTGTGAAGAACTCGCCACAGGTCACGGGGGCCCCCGACTATGAACCCACCGCCCACCTTCAGCCCACTGCCAGATTCCTGAATCATCTTTCCGCCTGCCTGACCAGGGGCGAAAAGACGGAGGCAAATCGTGTAGTCGCGGCTACGATAGGCCCCGAGAGATCCAGTCGGGTCTCCGTGTCCGTTGTCTCCTGTGCGGATAAGGACGAAAAAGGAAGCGTGACACTGTGGACTCTCCCAGCAGAGACCACTTCTGTCCGTTCTGCGCTCCTGTACGTGGCTGATTACTTTGATTGCGATCCGAGCGGTCACTTATCATCCACCAGGGATGCTCTCATTGCAGGCAACGCGAAGACCGGCATCACATCATCGTCATTCCCACAGTTCGTTGAAGAGGCTATGACACTTCTGCGAAATGCCGCTGCATGTATCAAAGCAACACCCACGGAAGCACCCGTCATAAGGGAGGCTGTCTGTTTCTACTTTGTCGGCCATTGCGAAAAGAAAATGTGGTCGCGCGTACGCGCCATTGGCGACCTGTACCACATGGATCTCCTGAAAAATTGGTCGCCCTCTCCGGGAGAGGCGCTCCCCGAACTTCACATCGACACGGGGAACGACTACCTCACTAGATCCCTCCACAACAACGACGTGCCTCATGTCGATTCCTCTTTCTTATTCTCCGTCGTGACCGCCAGCACATGGTGGTTCATCATCATCAGCCTGGTTTCCGCTTTGAAATCCTTGCTCGATCTTCGGCCAGCGGCTCGTGAAGACAACCACGTGGCAATGCTCACTGGTTACTCGCGGTCTCTTCATGTGATACTCCGCAAGGTTCCCGGAGCCTTTTGGCAATCAAACTCGTTGGCGTCGCACCTCAGCAAGTGCTTGAAAGGTAGTCTCTGTGCTTTCGCTTGATCTGTTTCTGCTTCGCTCACGAGTGCTGTAAAGCAAGAGATGGAGGTGAAAGCACGAGTGAAGGAGGCGCCAGCAAAAGCAGGATGTCGGGAAGTCGGGAGCCCCATCAAGCCCAGGACCTGAAAGACAGGGGAGGTGGCGAGACTTTGGCCGACAAGGAAGCAGCGGAGGAACCGCAAGAGGTAATCGAGGATGCGATGCCTTTGGGTGATTTCCACCTGGACGTAGCTCATGCTTGACGCTAATTTCCAGTCTAGGATTCCCCCTCCCCACTGGCGTCCCTTATGGTCCTGCGCTCTTCGTTCGCGCCGTCGATGCTATCTGCGCATGGACGACAGGTCCTCCCATCCTGGTCAACTCAGCCATGCAGGATGCTTCCATCCCCGTCGAGGTCTCCGTCGTAGACCTTCCTCGGTCTCCAGTACACGCATACCCCCCCGAGGAAGTCACGGCCAGGTGGGCTCGTATAGGTCAATGGAAAGCGCCTTTACAGCACTCGGTGCTCAATGCGCTGAAGCAGAAGGCCATCGAGGTGACTGAAGGCGCGTGCCACTGCGAGGCGGGGTTAATGGCATCAATCTTTCTGCGCGACAAGACGAACGTAACCCCGCAGGGAGCTGAACCCGCATGCCTCGAGAAGGCTTTCAAGACCATGAACGCGGAGGTGCGTGTTTCTTCGTTACATTCCTAGCTTTGAGGTTTCATTGTCCATAGGACATCAAAACCCAGGCGAGATTCACCGTCGGGGTAGCCAAAAAGTGCTGCCCCGTCTGTAGAATGCTCGGGGACGTTCTACAGGACACCTACATGGTCAAATTTGATTTACCTGGGCGTCATAGCACGTATCGCCCCTGGGTGCCGCCTCACTGGTTGCCCGACGCCGTCACCGCCGAGCTGGAGGTGAGACTGATCGAAGTGGTTCGGCGGATGGTGGAGGCGAAAGAGCACCTCCTGGGGAGCAGGGCTTCGTCTCCCGGGAGTGATGGAGGAGGCCCGGTATCAGACAATTTGTCCGGACTGGGAAACATCCCTCCGATTGACAAAATCTCACTCCGGAAAAGGGCAAAATTTGGGGTCCCTGAAGAGGTATCTTAAATGTTTAGTATCGGGAACAGTATTAGTACCAACAAAATTGCACCTGAAATGCAGAGCTCCTGGCCATCTGAAGAGGTTTCTGAAATGATTAGTTTTCGAATCAGTAGCTGGTGATCCGATACTCACAGTTTCGGGCACCGTTTCCGTCCTCCAGAAACTGCTCCTGAAACTTTGAGTTTCAGGGAGCAGTTTATTGTCCACTAAAGACAATAGTTTCGGTCACAGTTTCGGATGTTGCCGAAACTATTGTTTTCAGTGGGCCGGGCCGGCCGGTGTCGGGAGCCCGAAAAACAATAGTTTTGGTAACATCCGAAACTGTGACCGAAACTATTGTCTTGGTGGACAATAAACTGCTCCCTGAAACTCAAAGTTTCAGGAGCAGTTTCTGTTAAGTCGAAATTGCACCTGATACGGAACATTTTGGGTGGCCAAATACCATTCCCGAAATTTCCCGTTTCAGTAACCCTTCCAGTGCCCCAGATATGTTACACTTCTGTTACAATTTTAGCCCTGCTTATATCGCTACCAATACTCAAAGTTCAAGATGCATCTTCAGGAACCCCAAGTTTTACTTTTTCTGGAGTGTCTACTGCCATGTACCTGTATAGTGTCCGCGGCTTCGTTATCGGGTTGTTGGTATCTTTTGTCTCGGTGTTGTGCTATGTATATACATGACTAGAAGATACATACTAGGGGCCGCCTGCTGGCGTCTGCAACCTTGCTTTAGGTGCAGAGCGATCCCAACATGACCTTAGTATCAAGGCTTTGCACGGTGGTGATCCGAACTTCGCCGCCCGTATATTGCCGCTTCCTTCCACTTTTACAATGTAGACTACACGACCACCAGCTACTGTCTCCGTTAATGCGTTCCGTTCAGTACATCCTGCATGTATATCATTGAGTATCTTAGTCCTGCTAGGCCAAAAAAAATACATAGACGGAGCTTTTCAGGTCGGGGCGAATGCCCTGTGACCACACCTGTTGGTTGACAACGTGCTTCGCGGGCTGAGGTGCAATGGTAACATGCAACGAACTGGCCCACCAGCGACAGGTCGGAGCAATCTTGACCCATAAGAGCCCCGAGGATACCCAGCTGGTCGAAGAACATAGCCTGAGTTGCCTCGGCTTGCGGTGGACCAAGCACGAGGATCTATGAACAGATAAAGGATGAGCAGGGTGAACGGGGACTCGTACTTTGAGGTCGTTGTCCACGGTGGCCAAGCCCAAGAGTTCCCCAACAACAAGGACGTGGAGGGGCACACCCTTCTCGTCGACGAAAGATTGCAAAAAAGGAGGGGAGACGCCAGAAGGTGCTGCGAGAGAGATGGAGCTTAGCTCCAGAGAAGCGAGGATAGTGGACGACATGCGATTGAGCCCCTAATGTTTGGTTCGTGTTGGTTTCTGCAGATTGATGGAAATTTAGCAGAGTGAGGTTCCCCAAATGTTTGGTTCGTGTTGGTTTCTGCAGATTGATGGGAATTTCACCGAGTGAGGTTCCCAAAATGTTTGGTTCATGTTGGTTCCTGCAGATTGATGGGAATTTCGCCGAGTGAGGTTCCCCAAATGTTTGGTTCGTGTTGGTTCCTGCAGATTGATGGGAATTTCGCCGAGTGAGGCACCCCTAATGTTTGGTTCACGTTGGTTCTTACAGATTGATGCAAATGTTTGGTAGGGCACCGCTGACGCGATGCCGAATAGTGTTTGGTTTTATTTTGATTTAGCAGATTTCGGCAGGGGGAATTGTCCGGGAGGGGGACCTAGCTAAAGCAAGGTGATACACTATATGGACAAAAGAAATGACTGATAGCTTTTCTGGCATTTCTGCTGCATTCGAGCATATTTCTGTCCAAACTCAAGCATACAGTGCAGCAGCAGGTCGAGGCCGACGTTTGGGTGCCATCAGGCAGATCAGATATCCCTGATGATGCATCACAGTGGCCTAAATAAGGAAACCGGCATTTTTCAACTCATGCTCTGATTTTTTTCAGCCCTTCGCAAATTACCCAAATCAGAGTTCAGGTACGCCGGATCAAATTTTACCTTTGGAGTATGCAAAAATATGCATGCGATAACGAGCTATGGCGGCCGCAAAACCCGCATTCTGGCCATTTTTCGGCCATTTTGACGGTTTTGATGCAAAACTTGTCGTTTTGTTCGAGCCATAGCTCATTATTGCATGTATATTTTTGCATAATTCAAAGTGTAGGCAGAGTCTACACATCTTGATCCTGAATTCCAGTGATTCAGAATGTCTTGAAAGACCACACTCGTGCCGCCGAAAAATCCCAATTTCGGGATTTCGGCCATTCCGATGCGGGATCAAAATAGTATGATGCCATCAATGGTGCCAAACGGTCGACCTCACCCCACACTCGGTTTCGGGCCGAAATACGCTCTGGTTCGTCAGAAAAGTAAAAAACATGACCGGTCATTTTTTTTTGTCCATATAGTGTATGATGTGATGTTGTACGAAGCACAAATCCGATGACCTTCTTTTGTCCAGCAACACCGAAGGCTCACTCACGCAACGCTCGAAGGTAGGGATGTCGAAAGGTGCAAAGACAAAGCTGAAAGGAACAGCGCGGCGTGGAGCCTCACGGAGATGACCCGCGGGCTAAGGAGGATTTTAACGACGGCGATATTTGGAGACCGACACCCGTCGCAAGGGAAGAGCGTCCGGCGGGTAGGCGCCGCCGGCAGTGACCGGTGGGGGCGCTGGCGAGGAAGGCCGCGCGACTTGGTTGTTGAGAATCGCGCTGGCGATGGCGACGCTCTGAAAGGCAGCGCTAAGTAATAGGTAAGATAGACGAGGAAGAGACGCACACGCCGCAAACGAGCTGACCAGAGAGCGAAGAACGTCAATGCGCGAGCGTTTCGAGAGCGCAGCTCGCCCATCTTACTCCAAGCCAAGCTTTTGAATTTACACGATGCCCATGTAGAAGCGGTTTACGTGGATTCCGCGCATCTTTGAGAGCGTTCTTATTTTCGTTTAATTCCTGGAAGTGATGGAAAGCAAGAAAGAGACAAGAAATACTACCCTAAACTGCCGCCGCCGGTCCCGCATCCTCCAGCTCCACGTCCCCGTCAGCGTCGACGTCCTCGCGCAAGAACCGCGGGTTCTCGACCTCCGCCAGCAGCTCGTTCCGCTCCGCCTCCTCATCCTCGCCCATCTCGACGTGAGTCATCCGGATGATCTCCCACTTGTCGTTGTACCCGTCGTACGCCTAGCGCATTCGTCAGACTCCTTCAAATCGGATGTGATAGGGAAGAAGAGGAAACGCACATTGACGCGCTTCTTCTTCAGAAGCATCTTGCGCTCGATGTTCTTGTAGTAGGCGCCCCTCGGCCGCGGGACCGCAGCGTCCGCCTCCGTCTCGTCCTCGATGACGAGCATGAACTCGTTCGGGACCTCCTGCTCGACCTTGACCGTCTCGTAATCGCGCACAAAGTGGAATATCGTTTCCTTTCTGTGTATTAGAAACTTGGGTCAGAGAGGAAGAAGGAAAAAGCACACCTCCCGCTCGCTCGGCACCTCGTACGGTGCGAGCGCCAACCGCGTCTCCTTGAATTTCATCGCCGACTCGTCGTCCGCCGTAAGGTAGTACGCCAGGAACGAGTCGTGCTCTGTCTTCATGGGCCGCAGGATCGCGCAGTCCAGCCGTGGATCGTCCACCTGTCGCCCATGAGCTCAGATTCTGTAAGAGATCAGGAACAACGCACCTCCAGACCCCGCTCGCCCGGCCGTTCAGAGAACCTGAAGAGATCGTACTGGTTGGCCCAGATGTCCTTGTCCGGGAGGACCTCGTAGGATTCGACTGCCCGAACGTCTGGTTTGTTGGGGTGGCGGAGGGCAGCGAGCGAAAAGTCCTCGTTTGCAGCCGCGAACGACGCCTCGACGTCGCGGAGCTGGGCTTCACGCGACACGTCAATGCGCGCAGAGACGATATGTTTCCTGGGGAAAATATAAGCCATTTGATAGATAACGCAAAACGCAAACGCAAACGCACGGCTCGTGTCCACTTGAACGCTGGACGCCCTCCCGGCTAATATATTCCGTTTTCCTTAACCACGAGACGTGCGCAGGGAGGGGTGTCGAAGGGCCAGACGGCATCTGACTGTTACCGAACGTCGAAGCTGACGGCGCGAGTTCTGCTAGCAGCGCCGCGTCCTCTGGGTCCAGCACCGGCAGGTTATCCGGATCCGGGTTCAGCTCTACGACGCGTCAATGGCGACTCTGTAATGATTCGTACGCGCAGCTCACCCGCATCCAACTGCGCCCACCGTAATTTATAGTCCCCGCCGCTTGTATCCGCGCCGTCCTCCCCGAGCCACAGCGACTCCCACTTGCCCAGGTCGAGCGGCATGCCGCACTCGGCGTCGACGATCATGGGCAGGGGCATGTCGTTCGCGAGCACGTTGAGGAACTCGGGACGCGCGTAACGCATGGGGTTCGTGGGGATGTCGAGGAGTTTGGGCGGACATGGCGGGGCGAGGAGCGGGTTTGAGTACCGCACTCGGACGAGGAGGTCGAGCTTGCTGCTGTGAAAGACGTGAATTTCCAGGGGGATTTGAGATAGACCAGGCCAACTTTTTCTTCGAGCTCATTGCAAGCAAAAGTTATGGTCTCGAATGGCCGAAACCCATGAATTGGAGGGTGCTCAAACCCGAGTGAATGTTCCTAGGCCGCAGTTATTCCTGCCGAATCCCTGGACTAATTTGGAGGTCCTCGCGCGAGTCGAGGTTGGGGGTCAAGAGCAAGTCGGCGGTGTCACAGGTGTAACGCCGTCACTTGGCTCTGAACGACCATCTACTTACTTTAACATGTCTGTTTCCACTTTTCCCCCCACACAATTACTCTTCGCGTCATCTTTGGTGGTAGTTATAACTGGACAGCATATCCAAATCCTGGACTCAAGGTTGGCCTCCTGAATTTGGAGGCGCGTCGCGTCTCATAACCCGCAGAACAGGGGAGCTCATCACATCGACAACAGACCGCCAAGGCGCGGACAAGGATTCTCTGCTCAAGTCGGGGCCCGTACGGCTGGCCGCTATCGATAAATCTGCAAAACATCTTGTGACATCGGGGGACGACAAGCTGCTTAAACTTTGGCAAATCGATGGATTGAAACTGCTGAACGAACGGTACATAACGCTCCTCGCCGTGGCCTGAAGCTGTTCTTGATGTCCGGGACAGAGAGGCACCGAAAAAACCTACGGGGCTGGCGTTTACGCAGGATGGACAAACCATTCTGACGTCGGATAAATTTGGGGACATTTTCAGGTGCGCCTCCGGTAAAAAAAATGGACTGTGTACTAACGCGGTCTATAGCTATGACTTATATCCGGCGCCCCAGACCGCAGAGCAAAAGAAAGCTTCATTGGCCTCACACGAAAATCCATCCGGCGGGAAGCTCATTCTGGGCCATACGTCCTTCTTGACAGCATTTCTCCTCAGCCCCGACGAGAAATACATCATCACCGCCGACCGAGACGAACACATCCGAGTCAGCTGGTATCCGCAAGGCTACTCCATCGAGATCTACTGCTTGGGGCATGAAAAGTACGCCATATTTTTTTCCTCGCTTGAAACATGAACCCATCTCCCACAGATTCGTTTCCGCGCTTCACTTGCCCGCATTTTCCCCGACAGAACTCGTGTCCGGAGGCGGGGACCCGATGCTCAAAATCTGGGACTGGATGAGCGGCAAACTCAAGCGCGAGATCCCCATTCTGCAAGCCGTGGAGCCCTTCATGAAGGTGAAGCCAGCGAAACGGACGCCCCGGCGCTTCGAGGACGATGGCGAGGAGAAAAGCACAAAGAAGGGCAGGAAAGCCAAAGCGCGCGCCGCGAAGGGGTCTGGGGAAGGGCCCTCATCGGCAGCTCCAGCCGATCCGCCAGAGGAAGTCGAAGTCGACGCTGTCGAGGGTGACAATATTCTCGTTGTTCAGCGGATCGCGACGCTGGACGAGGGTCGATATTTGATCTTCAGCGCCGTCGGGTATGTCCTTTACGACGTCTTTGGGGTTATCTAATTCTCTTCCAGCGCTACCGCTCTTTTTTATTGCCCGGACTCGGAAGACGCAGAACTGGAGATTCACGCCTTCGACTTCGGCAAACCTGTGATCGACTTTACCGTCACTAGTGACGGGCTCATCTGGGTTTGCCTTGACGGGCTGTGGAGCGAAGACGCTGCTAATAGCACACCGACGATGGTTCGGGTTGTGAGACTTTCCCCAGACAAGGTGTGTCTTATTTGTCTCGGTCCTGGCCCTCGTTAATGTTCCTGTGCAGCTCGTGGAAGTTACGGTTGACGCTGTCCCGCTACTCTCGTCGCTAAATTCAAAATGCTTACTCCCAGGTAATTGACCCGACGTCCTCTTCTGCGAGTTTCCGCTAACATACGATCCAGCGACCCCAGCCGAGCTGAAAGCCCTCGACCTCTACTCGCCTCTTTCCGCGCTCCCCAAAAACACAGAGACTGAGCACGACCCCATGGACCGCGAGCCGCTGGAAAATCCGGACGACGGGAAAGAGGTCAGCCGGAAGGAGCTGGGGCGGCTGAAGAGCAAGAAGGCTGTAGCCAAGGTGCAGACGCGGCCGGCGGGCGAGACGGACATGGAGGAGCGCAGTACGAAGCGGGCGAAGTCCGAGCACGATGATGCGGGCGAGGAGGGCTCGGGAGACGTCGTCATGGACGGGAGCTCATGAAAGTAAAGATAAAAGAATAACAATACGTCTGTACATCTCATCAGGAAAGTCGCGAATGTCTGAAGGTGTCTGTAGCAGACACTTCAGACACTTCAGACCGGCAGACTGCCCCCTGTCTGTTACAGACAACACGTTTCTGCAGCAGACCGTGGCAGACAGGCAGACCAGCAGACCAGCAGACCGTCAGACACCGGCAGACACCTGCAGACACGCAGACCGCGGCATTTTTTAGCCATTTACGCAACGTTCACGGCATGCCGCGTATATTCACGGACAGGCAAGGTAACCGCCAAGGTTTGGAGCGGGCTGGAAATTAGGTAGACAGCCAGGCACAGAGCATAGACGCGGCAAAGGTAGCGGGCAAAGGAATAGTTTTTTCAGACTATGGATGGCACGACAAATGTACATGTAACAAATCTACTACAGACTATATACCGCCACAGAACATCAACCTCTTCAACACACTTACAAGGGAAACTTACGGTAAGAAGGAAGTGAAACTCAAGTGCTTTTGAAAGACACTTACCTTTGAATTGGGGAAGGGACTTTCCGCGCGGCGGGATGGACTTTGCGCGAGCGAAAGTAAGTGACGCTTGACGACTCTGCCCTTTTATAGCGTGTCGGTTCGAGCCCGGAGGCAACGCGACAAGTCAACAGAAATCCCGGAACTATCATCGCCTGAAGCGAGCTGATGTGATGGAGCCGCGAGCCATGTGGGCAAATTGTCTGCAGACGGTCTGACGCAACGTAACAGTGTCTGCAATGGTCTGTCGGTCTGAGATGGTCTGTAGCAGACATTGAAATCTGCTGCAGATGTGCTGTGTCTGCCGCCAAAAAAAGGCAATCCCAGATGCTACTGGTGTACATCTCCGAAGTCTTACGCCTTCGGCACATAATCAGATTTGGATCGACTCCCAGGATAATTCTATCTAACAAATAAGGGAGACTGCGACTGTCCGCGTGTGAGGATGAATGGAATGGTGCGGTCTTCGACCGCTGTGTGAATGTTATGTATGTACAGTGGTGCGAGGAATCAGGGTGTGTTTACATGTTTACTATGACGTTCACTTTGTACATTAATTCCGCGCGCGCTACTTTGAGTTTTCGCGCGCGACTTCGGATTTTCGCGCGACTTCGGCTTTAAGATTGCCTTATCGGGAGACGGCAAGCTTCCGGCATACCGGCGGCAGTGTCCCGGCACAGGGCGCTGCTTGTCTGCGGTCTCCGCAAACTCATGCCGAGCATTGCGAGGAGGATATGACACGCGCCAAAATTCCATTACGTGGTCTGGAAAATCCGGAACCAATTGCGAGCGTGAGTCTGGATTTGCTCAGTGGATCTTGTAAGTTGTTACATAAAGTCTGCGGGCCCGGCTACTATACTTGCTGCCTCTCTTCAAAACCTGCGGGTACATTGGTGTTGATTTTTTTTGGAACATGGCATTCTCGGACCACCCATGCCAAGCGACAGAGCAGAACCAGTTCCATCAAAGTTCCATATCAGGGTTGATACGCACGTGCTGGCGTAGTGCTTCCGAAACAAACAGGAGCAAGTACCTCCCCAATTCACTCTCCCCAAGCACACAGATTGTCTTCAGCAAACTTAGACGGCCCCGGAGGCACTCAGTGTCCTCGGCGTTTGAAATCCTGCTAACGGAATCGAAGTCGCGCGCAAAGGTCCGAAAGTCGCGCGCAAAAATCATAAAAAAGTGCAAAAGTCGCGCGCGCAAGAGCAAAGTCGCGCGAAAATCACGAAAAAGTCGCGCGCAATTCGTAAGTCGCGCGAATTATTAAATATACAAAGTGAACGCCATACATCTGGAAAATTACCGATGTCTATGGTGGTCTGTGCTAGACCAAATAGAAGGAATAGACGGATAGACTGCCCCCTGTCTATCTCAGACACCCATAGACAGCGGGTGTCTATGGTAGACCCCGATAGACCACTTAGACCGATAGTGGGATAGACGGATAGACGGAGATAGACGGATGCCAGCATCGCGTACAAACGACGTATAAGATGGGTGGATGGTTCTTAACTGTTCACCCAGATTGAACTATACCGGTCTCTATATTCAATAGAAGGATCGGGCGTTCAATGGTAGGGTGGTAGTTAGATGCCATTATTCCCGTTGGACGCCCGATATTATACTAGAACAAATATCGTATAAACAAGTAATAAAAGATAGGCCCAGGTGTGGGCCGTATCATTGCGTATGTGTTACACCCCTCCCCCCGGGACGAGATTCTCGAGTCCGACGATTCGGAAAGAAAGAAAAAAATTCTTGTAGCAATGGATGCTCGGACGTCACGTCTTTGCATCCTCGCTGACTTTTCTTGCGGGGTTCGGGGCGGGCAGTTCGACGCGTGGCATCACGCTCGCGTCTGGCTCCTCGCCCTCGTTTGATACAGCCGTCAGGGGGGAGTCGGGCAGCGGGATGGTCGCCGCCTCGGTTGGGGCATCCGGCAAGGTGACGTCCTCGGTTTCCGGACGGGGTGCGTCCGCCGTGCCCGTAATCTCTCCCATTTCCGTGTCTTCCATAATCGCGGGCAATTGTCGTTGCCCAGCGGGGAACCGAGGGTAGCTCGTGGCAAAACCTAGGCGGACAGGCCCGTGGTGAATCATGCCCCAGTTCGGGATGGCGGAGTCGGGCCAGCGCGCCACCTCATTGAGGTCAATGGGCGAAGTGCCGAAGTTCTGCATGGTGGGGGTACGATTCCCTCTCGTGCGTCGATTCCTCCACGACGTCGCGAACGAGTGCAGCGCGATCGCGTCAGCGCTGCCCACATGGACGCCATGCTGCACAACCCACGCAAATCCCTGCGACCGAGTGAGGTTCGTTCCATCGAACACGTATGGTTCAAGGGGGAGCGAGGCGGCCGGGTAGTTTCCGCGCATTACAAAGCGCTCGAACAGCCCATGCACGGAGAATCCCTCAAGTACTTCGCGCAGGAAGTTCGTCCGATGGATGGACGTGGCGTTGGGCTCGGGCCCATCGCGCGGGGGGCAGATGAAGTGCATGAACCGAGCGGCCCGAATGTCGTCCACCAAGGGGGCAGTACCCCGAGGTGTTTCGGTGTCGGGCCACTCGCCGTTTTGCATCCTCACCCCTTTCAGCCATTGCTGCGGCGGCATGTCGCTCAGTCGGTCGAGAACGTATGTCAGGGACGCCTGCGGGCCCATTGGGTTCGTCGAGTTTTTCGAACCCAACGGCGGTGCAGACGTCCCGATGTACGATCTCTCGAACGGATCGTCTCCTGCAGTCATAGGCGGCGGCGGCGGCGCAGGGGGCATCGGATCGTCCGTGTCGCCGCTCGCTGATCTGCTCGCGGCGCTCGCCAGTTTGTGCGCCTACGTCGCTCGTTGCGCGAGACAGTTTTCACATTGGGTCCGCGCTGGCTGAGGGGCGTAGCGTCGCCGGTCGTCACTTTGAGCCATGCGCTGTCCACTCCCTGCTGCCTGCGGAACATGTACTGCACTCCGTCCGAGCGCCTTGCGCTTGGGTTGTGCGAGTAGTAGCTTCGCAGGTGCTGGTTCATGACACGCGCACGCGGGCATCCTGCTGAGACCCAGCGCAACAGGTTGTGCATGTCTCGCACGGTGGAGTGCCCGATCGATGCCCATCGTCCGGCGCCCGCAGTAGGGTCGATTGGCGGGGCGCCTTCGGCGGCCAGATTGGTTTTGCGGCGGGCCTCACTCACACGAGCTTGCTCGCGGGCCCGGAATTTTTTCAGTTCCTTCTCCTCCTCCTCGCTGTCCGTCGTACCTCCGTAGTTGCTTTCGTCGCTACCGACCGCTGCGGTGGGCAAGATCGGTTGACCACGATCATCCAGCGCCGCAATGTCGACATTGGGGATCGCGGATGCGGGTGCGGGCCCTACAGGGGCGGGCGCGGGTCTGGATCGAGCTGCCCGGTCCCGCAGGGCCTGCTCCCGTGCGCGATCTCGCGCCTCCTGCGACTGGGCGCGGTGGTCGTCCCGGTGTGAGCCACTGCTCAGCGAGTTGACGTACTCGTTCCGCATATCGCCTCTGGGCCGGCCTTCAGTGCGGCGGCCCATGTCGTGATGAGGGGGCGCGTCGTGGCGCATCTCGGGATCGTGGCGGGGGGATTGTCCTCCTCGACGATACGAGTCGTCGTATCGCCCCTCGCCGCGGCGGTACGGTGCCCCCGAGCCCGAATGGACCATCTGGTCCCTATATCGCATAGTGCTCGCCATCGGGCCGGTGTAGCCTTGGTACGAAGGTACGGCGTACGACGGGGGATCGCGATCATCGGATCGCGCGACATAGTTCGTCCCTCCGATACGGCTGGACTGCGAAGCGGCGAATGCGTTGGCACGGCCAGCGGGAGATGGGAACGTATTCCCCCGTGCGGTAGGCGCGGTGGCGCCCGCGTACGAGGGGGGCGCAGTACTTGCGTTTTGGGGCGGAGGTGGGCCCGAAGCGGGCCCTACTGCTCCTGGTCGTGGTGTTCTGACGGTTTCCCCTTCTTCGGGGTAGTCGTCGATGTTGTTCAAGTTGTCGGGGGGTGGCTCGAGCCACGACGGTGCATCGATGGATGGGACCCAAGTCCTGTCGGACTTGGGTCCTTTCCAGAAGCTGCTGGTCGGGTGGCGCCAGTACCACGCCCTCTTGCGCGGGGACTGCACCCAGATCTTGGGGTCGCGGGTCGGTTGCTGCGCTTGAGACATGGCGGTGAGAAAAAAGATTGGAAATGCCCGTATTTGCCTGCGGCTCTGATCGCAAACAACGGGCTCACGTGCGGGTCGACTTGGGCAATTTCTGCCACTTGTCGACCCCGTGAGCCTCGTAGTAGTCGTCGAGCGCGGTTAGGTCATTGAGGGCGGCTGGCGACTCCCAAGTGTGGTCGCCGGCGGTCCATCTGACCCAGAATTCCACGCATCGGCCGATCCAACGGTGTTTTTCGATCTCGTCCACGAACCATTCCTGGTCGTCGGGCATCCCAAAGTCGTAGAAGCGCTGGGCTTCGCGGCTAGGGAAGATTGTCTCATCGTTGGCTTCGTGCGGGCGCAGTAGTGCCCCGTGGAATGTCGGGTGAATTTTCCGCGCCGCCAGCTCCGCTAGTGTATAGGTCGAAGTAGCGGGCTGGGCCTTTATAATCTTATAAGGCCCAATGAACTTTGGTGCCAGCTTTCGGGCCCGCCCCTTCGGGAGATTCAGGTTCTTCGTGGATAGATAAACCGAATCTCCCTCCTCGTAGGGGACCTCTTCTCGCCGTCCCTTATTCGCGTGATAAGTCGTTCGCACCCGGGCCTCAATAATGTTATCGTGCGCGAGTGCAATCTTCGCCAGGGCTTTGTTCACGAAGTCCCGTACGCCCGGGTATTTGGTAGCCTCCGGATCTACGCCGCCCATGCGAGGCACATATCCATAGTTCAGCTCAAAGGGGGCGAACCCAGTCGAAGCGCTGATGCTCGAGTTTATGGCGAACTCGATCATCGGGATCAGGTAGACCCAGTCGCGCTGCGTAGGGTCCACCATCGATCGTAGGATTTGTGTGACGTTCCGGATGGCCCGCTCGGATGCGCCGTCCGTTTGCGGGTGGAACGAGGTGGACATGAGGAGTTTAGACCCCGTAAGTCGGTGGAGCTCGCGCCAGAATTTCGATGTGAATTTCGCGTCGCGGTCGGATACTATGGACGATGGTACCCCGTGCAGGCGTACAATGTCCCGCACAAACAACCAGGCTACATCCGAGGATGTATCGGTTACGTTCATCGGAATCAGCGCCACCATGCTCGTGAGTCTGCAAATCACGACGAGCATGTAGTTGTATCCGAGGCAGCTAGGAAACGGCCCCACGAAGTCCATTCCAATTGAATCCCAAGGATGTCGAGGGATGGGCATGGAGTGCAGTAGCCCAGCGGGCGCTTGGTTAATGGTCTTAGCCATAGCGCAAGCGCCACAGCTGGAGCAGAATGACGCGACCTCCAGGCCCATTTTGGGCCACCAGTACCAGCGTCGTACATACTCTGATGTCCTGAGTTCTCCTAGATGCCCTAACGTCGAATGGGCCTGGTCAATTACTATCTCGGTGAGGGCTCGCTTATGGTGAAGCTTTACGCCCCGGGGGATGGCCAGGCATCGCTGTCCGGCCACATTCCGGGCGTAAATCAGCCCGTCTATCATCGAGAATTGTCGGTAGGCCATTGGGTTGAGGGCCACCTTGGATAGTACTGTGTCCTTTTCGTAGCCCTCCTTTACTGCCTTGAGGAATGCCTTATCTCCCTCAACCCTCGGCCGGAGAGGGTCTAAGGATTTCAGGGATTCCTCGAGCGAGATCGCAGATATGTTGAATCCCCGAGCCTTCATGGTCTCCGCGTGCTGTTCCAATTCTTTGGCCTCAGATACGCGTGCCTCGACGGGCTCGGTTACTCGTCTTGCAAGTAACGCGATGCTCGTGGCTCTCAGCTCCTCCTCCCGTAGTCGAGTCATGTACTCCAGGTTCGGGTCGAGCCGGGAGTCAGCGTTAACGAAATCTTCTTCCTCGTAATGGTCGTCGGCAGTATCGTTTTTGTAGTATCTTGATAAGCAGTCGGCGACCTTGTTTTGGACACCCTCCACATGCATGACTTCGAAGTCGAAGCGGGATAAATATTTGTCCCATCGAATGAGACGTCCATTCATCCCGCTCCTGGCTGCCGTTTTCACGGCTAGGAGGGCTTTGTGGTCGGAAGCAATCATGATCTTTCGTCCAATGAGTTTATCTTCCCATTTTAATAGGGACTCGATAACTGCCAGGGCCTCTTGCTCATACGTCTTGTATGAGCGTTGGGCCCCAGTAAACTTCTTGGACAGGAATCCCGCCGGTCGACAGGTCTTCCAATCTGGTCCCTGACCGTATAACGCTCCTACGCCCACTACAGAAGCGTCACACACGATCCAGATGGGATCGGGGTTCTTCATGTCAATGGGGCGGAGTATCGGCGTCTTCCGTACGATTGCCTTGATACGGTCCAAGCAGAGTTGGTGAAAGGGGCGCCAGGAGAATGACTGCCCGCCTCTGCATATGGATTCCAGGGGCGAAGTGAAGTGAGAAACGTCCGGTAGGAAGTGCGCCAGGTATTGTATGAGTCCGAGTAGTCTCTGGACCTCATTCAACGACCGCGGTGTCAAGCGTATTATTGGTTAATACAGGAGGTCCACTGGGATTGACTTTGTCCGAGTGTTTCTCCAAAGGTTCGAATTTCCTTAAGTTGTCAAAATGTCTCTAGAATGCCTCGAAGTGCGAAAGCGTATCAAGGGACGAATCTGACGAAGGCGGAGGTCGGCGAGTAGATGGTTGGGAGTGCGGCGAGTAGAACGAGCTTACTTGTATAAACGAACTAACAAGTGTGCTCGAAAGGCTTTCAATAAAGTGGCAAGGCTCTCGTCCAAGGTCGCAATGACACGAGGATTGGGTGGTGAGAATAAATGCTTTGTCAAATCAAAGAAAACGCAAGGGAGGCAGACGATAGAATGAGTATACAAGTAGACGAATTCCACAAGTGTACTCAGGGAAGGTGGCGTAGGGGTAGTCGTAGGGTGAACAAACTAATAAAACCGTGTTTACTAGTTTAATTCGAGAGCGAAGGAACTTATAAGAATCCGAGTGACACTTATAAGCTCAAAAACGTGGTGAATACTGAGATCGCACAGTAAACACAAAAGCGTGGGGCGTGGTGAATTCTGAGATCGCACAGAAAACACAAAGACGTAGGGCGTGGTGAATACTGAGATCGCACAGTAAACACAAAAGCGTGGGGCGTGGTGAATTCTGAGATCGCACAGAAAACACAAAGACGTAGGGTGTGGTGAATACTGAGATCGCACAGTAAACACAAAAACGTAGGGCGTGGTGAATTCTGAGATCGCACAGAAAACACAAAAACGTGGTGACTACTGAGATCACACAGTAGGCACAAAAACGTGGGGGCGTAGGACGGAGATTGATTCGTAGGTGGGTTATTGGTTTTTTTTACAGGAGTATGCGAGCTCTATTTATACTGTAGGTAAATAATGAGGTCATATGTATGGTTTCGTATGGATTATTCTATCTATGATGTCATTGTTCCATCGTATTCCGTATAATGCCATTGTTCTTGAGCGATGGCATCATTATTGTCTTTTCCTCCATTGTTCTTGGGCGATGACGTCACTGTGCATCTCGCCATTGTTCCAAGCGATGACATCACTGCTTCTAGCGGTGATGTCATGACGTGCGAGGCCTCTAGCGATGTCGAAGGACAGCGCAGGAAGGTGATTTCCAGTTTTACCAATTTTATCCATTTCTGAGGAGTCGGATTTTTCCATCATCAATTTCATCCTGAGTCCAAACACTTTTGGCTCATGACATCCGCGGGGAACGATTAATCAAAACCGTCCTCGGTTTGCAATGATGGAACAAATTCGTAGTCGTCAAGAAATGGTTACAATTGTCACACAATCCTGGCTAGGTAGCGTGGAGGTAGCTCGTGTTCCTCTTCCTAAGGCGCGAGCATTCTCGAGGAATGGCCAAAATGGTAACGAGGCGGTCCCGGCGTTCTTTGGCCTGAAGGATATGGAATTCCCCATGTTCGTCCAACTTCCTCTCCACTATCCAGCGTCCATGTAGGTCGCCAGTGACTCGTAGAATGGTTCCCTGCCTTATGGTGAGGTGTGGTTGCGGAAGTATCACGAAGACGAGGATTTCTTCCTCCACGAATATTTTGTTGGACTCCACGCTTACGCGTATTGGGTTCATGTACATATCTTCAGCGTAAATCCTAGCTGGCGAGGGAACGGTGGCAGGCGCTGGGTGATAAGGGCTCGTGTAGCAATATCCAGCGGGTAGGGCTTTCGGGAGCCATTTCTGTACAAACTGCTGGTATCGCTCCAGTGGGTGCTCTGGGATTGAAGTCGGAATGGGACATCTGCCCACAAGGGTGGGATCCAGGAGGGTGCGAAGCGAGACGGGTGGAGCTGCGGGGTGGATCTCAAAATGCCACAACGGTAGGGGCTCCAAGTTAAGAGGATTGACGCGGGCGACCGGCACAGGAGGGTATGTGCAGTAGTCGGAGAATGAATCCTGGCTCATGATCAGCTGCGAGTATGATGGGGCTGCCATGGCGAGTAGGAGTGGGAGCAGAAGCGACGCCTAATTGAGGTCACGTGTGGTTTGTGTTTGTTCATATTTGGAGGCTGATGGTCTTCCGACAATCAAACTACCACTTTTAGGAACAAGGGCTTGATACACGTGACAACATATTTAGGGCGAGTAGCTAGGAAGACGGCCTGTAGTCGAATTGCGTCTTTCACTGCTGGATTCAGCAGCGTCAGAACTGGTGTATACAGGTAGCAACTCCTTGAGCGTCGGTGCAGGATGAAGGGTAGGATCCAAATATTTCTGCGGGATCGTGATGATGGTGGCCAGTCGATGGCGGTATTCTTTTATCCCAAACACCACTGCTTTTCCCTGATCACGAATTCGTTCTTCGATTACCCAGTGGCCGTAAATTCGTCCGTTGGCTTTCAAGGTGTCTCCTATTTCGATGGGTCGCCCATTTCCATGGATGACAGAGAAATAATGCGAGTGCTTCTGTCTGGCCGCCACAACGTACACCCTTATAGTCCGATTTTCGGGCTCGTCTACTTCAGGCTGGAGCACTAGTTCTTCCATGAACATAGGGCTGGATCCTGGCATACGAGGCAAATATGCGGATATGAAGCGAAATGCGCCTGGTCGAGGGGTATGGGGCTTAGGGTCCCAGAGGACTGGAGCCGGCGACAAAGGCCTGGTATTGAATAGTTCCTCCATAGAAGCGTAGTTGCGATGGATAGGAGCAGGCGTGATGACAGATGGAAGGGACAAGCCGGGCTCCTTCATCGCGTCAGGGCATATGGGAGGGAGCTTCAGCGTGCTAAAATCGAGAGTGTAGGGGTGCGCACCCGAGTGATGATAGTTTCATGGCCGGGCCATGGAGTCGTACTGTAGGCAGGGGCTGCCATGGATGTGGGGGGGGATGATGGTAGGTCAATATAACAGATCGGCTGATTAATGTGGCGTCTTCTAAAGGCACGAGCCTTCAGTCAGACATGCTGCTACTTTCTGACTCGCTATCAGACGTGGTGGAATGTTCAGGTTCATCTTCGGGTTCGGGGCCCATCCATCCAGTTCTCATGAACCAATGATCGCGGGTGATGTACGGCAACAGCCTGAAAGCTGCGACCGAGTTTCCCTTAAGCATGGATCCGTCGAGTTCTTTTAGAACGTAAGCACCTCCTTTATTCTTGCGATGAACTTCATAAGGTCCGGAATATCGATCTTCTGTTTTTCGGTCGATGCTAACAGTCATTTCGAGCTTGGTGTTTCGCAGCAGCACAAGATCGCCCGATTTGTAATCAGACTTCTGGAGCTTATGCTTAAACCGCTTCTCGAACTGCAGCTTGGACTTGAATCGAGACTGCTTCAGAGTTTCAGCAGCCTTAGTAATGTCTTGAGGGTGTTTTTGTAGTTGTCGTACTCGCAAGGCGAGCAATTCGCTAGTGCTCATGCCCGAATAAAATCCTTCCACGAGGAAAGTAGATTCGGCCAAGTCGAACGGCAATAGTGGCTGCGTTCCGTGGAGTAACTGAAAGGGTGAATATCCTGTTACACTGCTGACTGTAATGCGGTCCGCGAAAACAGCGGCCTGCAGTACTTTGGGCCAGCGCTTGAGTTTTCCATTGCACGCCTTGACAATGGCTTCGCGAAGGGTGTAATGCCCTCGTTCGACTACTCCATTAGCGTGCTTGTTGTAGGTGGAAATGCGAATTTGAGGGATTCGAAGTCGTTTCATGAGGATCTCGAAAGCGGCCAGAACTTCCTTGCCATTATCCGTGGTTACTTGGATAGGGCATCCGTAACGACAATAAATGTACGTCCAGAAGAAGTCGGCTAAAGCAGCAGCAGACTGTGCGGTCAAGGCTTTGGCCTCGCAAAATCCGCTCAAGTCATCTCGCGCAGCGACGATCATGTTGTATTTGCCGGATAAAGGCATTCACATGATGTCAATATAGATTTTGCTGAAAATGGTGGCGGGTGTAGAAATGGTGGGTGGAATTTCCATCTTCTTCGTGCTGCGTACTTGACATTGAGGACAAGACGCAACGTGATGGTTGATATCAGCTCGAAGGTAGGGCCAGAAGAATCGTATGCGAAGATTCTTCCACACAGTGGAGCGTCCCTTGTGGCCGAGATTATCGTGAGCTTGGATAAGGATGTTGAGACGAGATTGGGGTTCTAGGATCACCACAAGTGGAGGACCATTACGTGTTCTCTTCCAAAGTCGTCCTTCGCGTTCGAAGAACTCAGAAGCTTTCGCAATGAACCTTCGTTGCTTCTGGGGTGTTCCTAGATCTGGCATTTCGAGCGTTTTCAAGAACTGCTGAATTTGAGTCAGCTGTAGCTCTTGTGCGACTCGCCCGAGGAGGCACGAAGGTAAATGTCTTGGGTCGTACATTCGTTCAACCTCATAGGGCATCCAGGTTTGCTGGAAATAGCGTGGAAATTTCCAAAGGTCTCTAAAGGCACTTTTTGCTGGGCCCACCATTACGGCATTCCCGGATGCAATAGTGTCGGTTGCCATGGAAACCTCGGTAGCAATAGTGTTATCCGCGTAAGGAAATTTCCCATACGGGGATACATTTTGATCGGCAGCAATAGTGCTATCCGCATAAGGAAATTTCCCTTGCGGAGATAACTTTTGATCGGCTCCAATTGACGAATTGTCGACATGTCGAAATGTCACTTTGGGCAATTGATAGTATCCTTCTCGCTTAAATTTCGAAATTTGATCCGAATCCATTCCATAAATAGACTGGGTTTTAAGCGAGGTCCCGTGTAGTAATGCCACACGGTCGAGCCAACTATCATCGTCATCTTCTGCGAATTCGCCTTCGCCGAGTCCTCTGCGTGATAACGTGTCAGGCCCTTGGAAGCGAACTGCAGGTACGTGAATGAGCTCGAAATGAAACATGATGATTCCTTGGATCCATCTGTTCACTGCAGCGTCTGGCTGCAAGTCAGGGTTGTTCAAGAAACCCTTGATGAACTGGGCGTCAACTTCGACCTGGAAGTTACGGACACCGATTATGTATAAGCGCCAGCTGCGTAGTGCGCGATATAATCCAAACAGTTCCAGCTTAGGTTGCGAGTAGCGAGATTCTCGTTCGCTCATAGGAACTGAACCGTATCTCGCTGGCCGTCGCTTCCCAAGTTCGTCATTCTGAGCCAGAATCATCCCCGTAGCGTCGCGAGATGAGTCGACGGAGAGAATTACAGGGTTTTCTGACTCATAATCAATAGGTTTCAGTGCAGGTGCGCTGGCGACCAACTTCTTTATGAAATCGAAGGCGTCTTGGCGTCGTTGATCCCATTCAAAGTCGAAGTTCTTTCGATAAAGCTCCGTGAGTGGTCGAATAATGCCGGAGTAGTTCATAATCCAGATACGAACTGTACCACACAATCCCAGGAAACGACGAACTTCCTGGGGTGTAGTGAGCGCAGGCCAATTGAGTATAGCTGACGCCTTCTTATCATCAGGAACGCGCCCCTGAGGGTTACATTTCTGACCGACAATCAAAACTTCAGGTCGGCATATCTGGGTCTTGGTTCCAGAGAAGGTTCCACCCGCGCACTTGACTTTGTGCATTATACGGTGGACGTCTTGGGCGTGTTCCCAGATGAACCTTCGAATGTTACTGTTGCCTGGTATGGTTTCAGGCTTGCCTTCGGAGTCCAAATACTGAGTGGCGGGGCCTTTGATAGGCAAGTCGTCGATGAAAATGTTGGCGACGTGAGGAATTTCATCATGCAGGATATACACCATACATTTCTGAAATTCGGCGGGGGAATTGGTGAAGCCAGTAGGCATGGAGGTGATGCGGAGTAGTCCCAAAGGTGTCATGAAGGCGGTCATATCACGACTTTCTGGTTCCATCCGACGTGCGTCGAATCCCCAGTATAAGTCAAAGACGGTGTAGCACTGACGTCCAGCGAACCCTTCCACAAAGTCGTCCAAGATGGGAAGCATTCCTGCGTCCCGTATGGTGACTTTATTCAAAGGTTGAAGATCATGGACGATGCGCAGTTTGCCACTCTTCTTCATCACGCAGAACCAGCGCGAACGATACGAAGATTGACAAGGCTCGTACACACCTGCTTCCATTTTTAATTTGAGCACTTCAATGACTTTCGAAAGGATTCCTGGAGGGATAGGAATATTTTTGTGTTCCCAAGGAATATGGGGAACTGTCGAAATCTTGTAAGGACTGAAGTAGGAATCCTTGAAGGTTCCACGCTCAATGTCCTCGAAGGCCAGAGCTCCTTCGTTTTCCTTCATAATGTGCGCGAATAATTTTTCTTCATCATCAGACAGAAAACCATCGGGATTAAGTTCCAGGGTCTTAAGTCTTTCCGTCGTAAGTCGTTCGGTAGGTTGGAAATTAGGTGGATGGGTAGGAAGTGAAGAGAGAGTCAACAGTGGGTCTTCGGGGATAGCACGTTTCACTTCATAGTCTGGCGAAAATGTAGTTGAAACGGGTTTTATCTTCTTGTCGACTCTCTTGTACATGGTAAACGCCTGGTAGGATTTTCCCTTTGTAGTGTGCACATCAACAGGATAAAATATACAGGAGTCATCAGGTTCCAAGAACCTGCGATCAGACTCTTTGAATATTTTTCCTTTTAATTTGCACTTGACGGGTTTGGGAAGTTCGTCGACCGAAATGCCCGAGGATGCCGAGTGGGCCGAATTGATGGCCGTGATGGCCGGCATGATCGACGGGTCCGAAACAAACGAATAGCACCAAACATTTTCTGCAGTACATTTAGAGTCCGTTTCACTCCAATGACACCAGGAAAGCATTTGGTCTATTGCGGGTGAGTGGCGATAGACGAGCAGTAAGTACAAGAACCATAGGTACAGAAAAATAGAAAGTCCAATCGTAGCTAGTCGAAATCGATCCGAAATGTACGAGTGCGTAGGTATCACAGTAGTCCAAGATAGAGTCTTGAAGTCCGAGGCAGAAATGTACAAGTAGGAGTATAGGTAGCGAAGAATAAAATCGTAAGGAGTCGTTAGGAAGGGAAACGATAGTGAAAAAGACCAAAACAATGGAAAAGAATACTCAGAGGCAAGTATATAGTCCAAAATATAGGGGCGCCATGAGCGCAAGTCCAAGAAGAGGGGGCGTGCGGGTGGTGCAGCGAGGTCCGTAGCAAATGCCGGTCGTATGATACAGGATGTTGCGAGAAAAAGGCGAAGATATCGGTAGGGCGGACGGAAATTCAGCAAACACAAGATACTAGCAAGATGACGAGTTAGCAAGTCCGCGGGGAGCGATCTCGCTGCGAACTTACCGTCGTCAATCCTACTTCTTGGCGGATCGCTCTCGTCCAGCCAGCTTACGTGCGGTGATGCGCTGTTTCTTCTGAAAGAAGAAGTCAGCGTCTCGAAAGAATTCCGCGTTCGCAAGACTTGCCCGATGCGAGCTGGGCACAGCGCGATGGGTGATGAACGTGGGCCCCTTGCCCCCTTCCAGATAAACGTCGTGCGGGTCGAGCAGTCCCGCGTGAAGAAAATGGGCGACGATCTCGGGATCACGAAATCGATAACGAAGAAGGTTGTCGAGGGCGCGCACCACATCGTTTTGGCCGTGGAGAGCAAATGTGTACTTGAAAAGACGAAGACGCGAATATTCATGGGGTTGGAGATAGGGAGGAGGTACGGGGGCGTCTTGGTGAAGTAGGACTGGGTCCACGATCCACCCTCGTTGCTGGAAGAGGTCTTCAACGTAACGATTGAACCCTGTAATCTTGCTTCGCAGCAAGGTATAGAGCAGGATCCAGTCTGGGTGGTGACGCGCAAGAATTTCGAGGGCGTATCGATACATGAGAGACTGGTCGAGGGCTCGTCGATTAAGGAGACGGTGTCGTCGTCCATCGAGGGAGACCGGTACGCTAGTAATGTCGTGAATGGTGCGCCCGACCTCGGCCAGCCCGGGTGAGTATGCGCTAAATGTATCGCGGAGACTCTGCACGCGTTCCGCAAAACGAGTACAGTCGCCCTCGGAAATGGCAATGTCGTCCTGGGTTGCCACGTCGATGTCAACCTGCGCGTCCACCTGCATTGCCGCGAGGTCCAAGATGTCGGGGTGCGGGGCGAGTAAGGCGTCGGCCTGACGAATGAACGCGATCGCGTCATTGTTTTGGATGGTGCGTACACGGGTGACAAACGCCGCGTGGTTGGCTGACCAGTTAGTGAGGAGAGGCCAGCTATGATTGGCAGGAGTTGAAGGGGGACGCGCAATCCGTTCCAGCTGCAGCTCCAATTCCTCGGGGTTGACGGGAATGGACGAGGTCTGTGCGTTCGCCGCAACACTACCTCGATCATTAATAAAAGAAAGAGAAGGACGGCGAGAAACGCACGCCGCCAATCGTTCCAACGAGAATTCCTCCTCCGATAGAATGGTTTGCAGCGAGGGCAAAGAATCGGTGTCGGATTCGTCGAGGAATAGCGGCTGCGTGGGTGGAGATTGACGAGTGGAACGGCAATCGTTAGGGTAAGGCGACGAAGCTCGGGAGACTCGAGACCCGTTGTTGAACGAAGATGTCGGTGCCGCTTCTTCTTCCTCAGGACGCCTCGCATCCTGAGGAACCGAGACGTAGGAGCTGGTGAGAGAGATGGAAGAAAGACGGGACGCGCGTCCGGACACAGCATCCGGGCTGTGTTCATCCGAGACAAGACGTGGGAGATTGTTCGCAGCGTCGGGACCGGAAGTTAGCGACGGCGATCGTGAATCACACGACTCGTTTCGCTTACTTTCTGCCTCTCCCTCGCCGTCGCGTACGACGTCGAGGGGTTCGTCTAATTCCATCCAATGCTCGCTGCTCTGGCTGCTGGTTTCTTCTTCGGCGACTGTTTGCGTGCCGCCCCTGGAAGCCAAGGACTGGTGCACGCTGAAGACGAACTTGGCCACCCCATCCGCTTCGGAGCTAGGCCGGGTAGCCATGGCGCAACGCTGCGCGCTGGCTTGCAGTTTCTCTAGTCGGACGTTTGACGCGGCCCATCCCTTGGGAATCGGAGAACAAATGGCGGGACGTGGGCTCAAAATTGCCTGGGACGATGTCGACGCGGCCGTTTCTGGCTCTGGAGAACGCGGCGATACAGGCGGCATGCTCGCGTCTTCAGTCGAATCATCGCGGTCTTCAAGCAACTCGGGCTTCTTGGTGAGCAAACGAAAAGGCGGCCTAGGTGTGTCCGGGCGTCTACGGCCGTGAGTCCCAAACGGATTAGTAGGGGGGTATTGGAGGACGTGATACCCCGTCTCGACTTCGGTACCAAGGCGCGTCATCGCCCTAGTATCGAAATCAGGCAGGACGTTGGGGGGGTGTGTGAGATAATATTGAGGAGGCTTCCTGCCGCGCTCACGCAGGGCTACTTCCAAGGGGACGGTGGTGAATGGAGGGGGAGTACGTTGCTGCAGTGCGACGCCCAAAGGAGTCGTGGTGAAGGGGGATGAAGCGTTCGGGGCCTCGAGGACCGGCGAAGCTTCCAGCGCGCGCTGGGGCGTGCGCGCGTTGGGAAGAGGGACAGGTCGCAGAGTCGGAGCTGGCGGAATTCCGTCGGTAGTGTCCATGGCGTGTCCGCGCGCACGACCAACGGGCTCGATCTGCCTGTTAATCCCAATCTGGTGTTGACCAGGGCGGCGCTGGCGTCCGATCTCCGTGTGCACGGCGTGGCTGTAGTGGGTGAGCTGCTCGCATATTTCTGGATGAGAGGGATATGCGACCTCGAAAGGCCATGGCCGTTCGTCGGTGGGGGCAGCGACGAGAGTGGCCACCACATGTCCATTCATCATCCCAGGATGACCGGTGGTGGGATTATGGATGAGCATGCGCGAGTTAAGAAAAACGGCGTGGTAGAGTTCTTGTCCGTTTGGACGAACCTCTCGTCCGGTGAAAAGTGTTTGTGGGGCGACGACGGAGCCGGGTCTGACTTCAGGTGGCTGGCCAGAACGATGTCGCATCCACTGGGAATTGGAAGCGGCTCGTATCCGGTCGAGGGTGTTCCCAGCACGCGGAAGTCGGGTTTCGGCCCCAAAGTAATGCGCGCGGCGTCTATCTAGCACGTCGCTCGCTATTGGGGAAAGCGAGTGATTACGGGTTCCAGCCCCGTAATTGGCGGGTGTCGAGGCGTTAGGAGGTCGAGTGGGAGGAAAGCGAGGGGTTTGGAAATGAGGTGCGGGGTAGGCTGGAACCAGGGAGTAGGGTGAGGGTCAAAAAGGACGGGCGTTCGGGTTCAGGTTAGAAGAGGGTGAGGGCATTTTGCCGCGTACAGGTAAGTGAGTTTCAATTGAATGGAGCGTAATGGGGGGGTCGAATCCGACTAAGAACGTCTGTCCTTTAAGCTCGCCCAATCCGGACATCAAGGCCCTTTCCCAAAAAGGGCGTGCTAACATTGTTGGGATATCTTTCACTCCAAATGCGGCCCAAATGATGTAGATGAACAATAGCGCCAGCCCAAGCCGGACGTTCTTTTGCACCGAATTTTTCCTTGTTTGGTGAGTCGTATTGTTCAGGTCGACGCATTGTTCTTTGGCGTACCTAACCTCCGGCGCCGCTGGAGGTAGGTTATTTTTACCCGCTTGCACAGGCGTGGGGCGTTCCGCGGTGAACAACAGTGATTGCGTGGTTAACTGAGAGTGCGAATGCCCTCCTGCTGAGTTGGCCGCGAGTTCGTAAGGTATGGCCAATAATTTGTAGCGTGGTTGACGAGTTTCGTGATCTTTGAAGACCAAATAGGTCCCTTCGTCGCGCTCGTCGATGGTGACAAGGTTCCCTCGTTGCCAGGGACGTCCAAGAAGGAGATCGAAAGGGGCCTGGTGACTCACCCACAAATCGGTGTGTGTCATTACCCCTCCGCAGTTGAAGTCCACGTTGCTAATGTAGCCCCGTAATTCTCCTCGGCCTCCGTTCGCATCGTTCATACTCATGACTTTGCACATATCAACTGGATGCCGGATTTTTAGAGCCGCTATGTCTGCACGCACAACGTCCAACTGGGAGCCAGTGTCGATAATGGCAGTGATAGTTTTTCCGTTAGTTTCTACGTCGATGCGAATTAAAATGCCTTCTGTACGGGGCCAGTTCCAATGCGCCACGATGGGGTTATCTCTTGATTTTCCAAGAAGAACGGCTTTAACGTTCTTAAGTCGGATTGTTTCCAGTATTCCAGTGCGTATTTCTTTTGACGACACGAATGCCTCCCGCACCGTCATGGGGATGGTCAAATCAAGTATGCGCTCGATTATTGAAGGGACATGTACCGTCCCTTGAATATCTGAATGCCGTACTGCGGGTTTACTGGTATGTTCATCTTGCCTATTTGAACTTTCTTGCTGCTTCTTGACAGGTGTGATGGGTGATCTCCTCTCTTTGGGGAGATTTTCATCGGCGCGTGGTGACATCTCCATTTCAACATCGACGTCATTTCTGGGCACGCGGACGTCTGCAGGCGTTAAATCCGGCAGCATGTCGCGCACCTTTTTGACAGCCGACTTGTTTTCAGGTGGGTCCTTCATTTTTCCTTTTTGGTCGGCGGCTTTTGCCGGGCCATTGTTCGGGCCGGTCACGTGACTGGGCCCAGAACGGTCTCGTTTCGGCAAATGCACCCCATCAAAGACTTCGCGCCGTGCCGTGCGCGTACTCGGCACGGTTCGTTCCGCCGCATGAACATTGTTCCCTTGATCCGACTCGTCTATCCCGCGGGGAACGGTGACGTAGACTTCGCGGTCAGATCCAGATGCGTCATCGGGGTCAGATGGCTGGGCGTACCAATGCGCGTCCATTTCCCTCTGTTCTTGCGCCGAGTCATATTCTGACTCGCTATCAGAGGGTAAGGCTTCGATGTACGCGCTCTGATACACTGTTCTTGGTGCGTACGGCGATTCATAATCTTGTGAGGTGGTGGTGAACATTACTCGTGGAGCAGCAATTCGAGCAGCGGCTTGCGCCAGTGTCTCGCCTTGTCCTCGACGAATGAAGCTTCCATTCTTCATGCGCACCCGTCGATTTTCAGGGTCGAACACTACAATGTCTTTGGCGACTAGATCCTTGATTTCAGGACAGTCGCCAATGCGATGGCCGTCTTGTCCGCAGCCAAAGCATCCGAAATTGTCCGTTCGCGACGCGCCTAGAGGAATATTGTTGGGGTATGTTGGCGCGGCGCCTGCAACTCCTGTGCTCTCAGGTGCAGAACCTTTAAATTCCTTATTTCTCGGGGGTCCTTTGGGTCCGGAATCGAACCAAGCCGGCGCAATTCTGGGCGGCT